>OZ014519.1:557270647-557870647 GCA_963966055.1 Lathyrus aphaca
TCCATAAAAATACAATTAAAATGTTTTTTCTATGTTTCTTTCTAAAATTATTTCAATTTTTATAAATAAAAGAAAATGATAGAAACAAAAACAAAAACAAAACCAAATAAAAATAATAATAAAAAAATTGAAAAGAAAGTATGAGAGAAGGGATGTTAGCGCTGAAAATGGTGGTGTGAGTAGGAAATTGTATCTAAAAGTTTAAGGCCCAATCCACACATATGTTTTTATAAAAAAATAGTAAAAATACAATAGGAAAGAAAAACGCAGAAAACATATGCCTCTTCTTCCTCATGTATGCGCGACACTATTCACGGTGAGAGGGAATCTGTGGAGCTCCGCCCAATCGGAGCGGCGGAGTGGCGGAGCTCCGTTCGGTATCATTTCGATCGGAAATGCGAGAGGAATCCGGATATGCAATTGGTTTCAACCGACGTTGCACAAATCAAACGAATCAAAGTTTTGAAGTTTCCGTCAAAATTTCAATACCTTCAACAAATGGTGAAATTGATTCTTAAACTCTCCTTCTCTCCTTCTCTGGTATTCTTTGTATTGTTGTTGTTTATTTCAGATTGAAGGATTTCAAATGGAATGAAATGATTTGTAATGGCACCAATATTTTCCAGGGAGAATTAAAAGGGTTTCTATAGCAACTGAATATGAGGATGGTATTATTGAGATTGAGATTTGGAAGGGGATTCAAATGTGAAAATTTATGGACCCTTGATGTAGATAAGTTTAAACAAAAACTAAAGATTTATGGATGTTGTTAAAGTTCACTACGTGGATAGATACTTCAAATGGAATGAAATGATTTGTAATGTGTTTAGCATTTTAGCATGTCCTGAGTTGGAGATACTTAACATTGGTGTATTGCTATTTGAGTATGGGAGACATTAGTTTGCCAGTTTGGCAGTGTGTGAAATAAATAGGCGTCCTATCAGGAAGATAGTCGGTCTCGTTGATTTAAGAGAGTCAGAGACTAGATGTAAAGCTTGTGGGATTGATAGATGATCAAGGCACGCAGCTAAAGCGTGATGTGTATTGTGTGAATACGGCTTATTGGAGTCAAGAATCAAGCATCAGAAGCTTGAGGGAAGGATGCAAAACAATGGACATTCTAGAAGGAAAGAGTTATGTGAAAAGTTTTGATGCTACCACCATGTTAGTAGAAGTATTGAAGTATATGTTCATTTGAGTGATTGCAACTTTATGGAACTAAGGTAATGAAATATAATTGTTGGTATTATGAGTTATATTGATTTTCTTATAACAGTATTGATGGTGATGGTAACGACATTATTGTGTTCCGACCTAAGAGCGAATGAGATTCTAAAGTGATGAGACAAATAGTGAAATGGATTTGTATGTTCATAATTTGGGAGTAGTGCATCTTGTTGGATCGTTATGATTAATAATGTGGAATTTGGATTTGTGATGTGAGAATGATTACCAAAGTGAGATTTCTAATTGAAAGAAGTGAATTTTCTTGGACTTAAATTTTGGTGTTGAAATTGTTGTAAACTCTTCTGAGATTGATGTTGTGTTGCGGTAGGAAGCTCTGAAGTCTGTGATTGAGATCCGAAGATACTTGGTTTAGATGGTTTCTACCAAAGAAATCTTTGAGGTATTTCCTAATAGCTGTTACCATTAACTTAGATAACTCACAAAGGTCGTGCTTATGTGTGAGACGTTGCATGTGACGAGAATTCGTCTGAATAAAGAAGTTGACTACCGCTTTGGTATTGATTTTTCCTAATTAGATTGAGTTTTATATGGTGAATGGTGATTACGTCTAAGATGTATCTTATGGGCATTGTTAATTACAGATCAAGACTATTGGAAACAAAGAGAAGAAGTAATCCTACGCATGATTGGAAATCAACAACTATGATGTCTGTGATGAGAATTGGAGATATTATTTGTTTGGCTTGAGTTATTATAAGGCTATGATATAGAGTTGAAGTACCATATTGGTAAGAGCAAATGTAAGGATTGGGTGTTGAGTAAAAAGTTATTGCAGACGTCGATCCTTATAGTGAGATATTTATGAATGATCGAGCAATTCGGAGATTTGAGTTTGGTATATGAGGAAATGGATAACAACGTGAAGTGGAATATGTTTAAATTGACTAGTGATACATTGAGAGAAAATCAGAGAAGGTCACGAGTCCTAATTGAGATTGATTGATCAAAGGACATTGGTTAACCAAGGTATTAGAAGTGAAATCTCGAGTTGATGAGAAAGGTGCATGATATTCGGAAATAGAGTGTATGTTTCAGAACTTAAGAGGAATATTTTAAGGAAGGACATATAAGTAATATAAGTAATTATCCAGGTGCTACGAAGATGTACCAGAAGTCGAAAGAATTATTTTGGTTATGATTGTATGACCTGTCAGAAGTCGACGACTGAACGTCATAACTTTTTGGGTTTGATACAATCGTTTCACATTCTAGAATGGAACTGGGATGGTATTTTATGGGTTTATGTAAGGTAGATATTTGAGAAGCGAAACAAATACGAGGTAAAGAGACTGCCTTAGTGAAGGTGTTGTGAAGTGGGTCAACTGGCGAAAGTTGGACTTATGAGAGTAAATACCAAATGAGGGAGTCGTATCCTACTCTAATTGTTTCGGGTGAATTTTCGAGGACGAAAATATTCTAAGTGGGGGAGAGTTATAACACCCCGATTTCTGAATTAATTATTTAATTAATTAATTTGGTGTGGATATATGAATATTATAAGTCAATGTGAAATATTTGAATTCGAGGATGGTTTGATGACAATTATGTGATGATTTCAAAGAATTTTTTATTTATGGGATGTATTAGTGTGTTGAAGAATTATCAGGTATTTGTAAATAATTGGAATAGTTGTTTATTTAATTAAGTCGATTATTGAATTAATTGAATTTTTGGTGAGAATTATTGAGTTCGGCGATGTGTCGACGAGAGATATTTGACAAATGACATTTAGTAGACTTACCGATTTAATTTGGAGGAAATGGATAATTAGAATTAAATTGATTAAAAGAAAATAGAACTAAAGGGCATTGTGGTCATTGTGAGAGTTAGTAAGGGTATTATTGGAAAATCATAATTGAGGTTATGAGGGTTACATAGATGTGTGGGGAGTTAGAAAAACTCATTCTAAAAGTTTTGACGATAGTGGGACGGTCGCCAAAACTATGTGACTAGGGTCACCATTGTGTGACGAGGATGATGATTTTGGGACGAGGGTCATGGTTGAGGGGTGACGATCGTATCATCCACCCTGTATGTTTTTTATTTAACTTATGATGAACTGTGCATCTGTTTCTCTTTTAGTCCGAGTCATTGGAAACCTACTATGATAAACTATCTTATAGGGAAATAATAGGTAGGCTATAGTGATGTTTTGCAGGATTTAAAGGTGGATGGTTGTGTCAAAAGAATCACTATGTGTATCCCTTTTATGCAAAAGATTGTGAACATGATTTAATGTCGTAATATTTTAATAAAAATATGTGTATTATTGAGGATTGTAGCATATGGGGTTTGTGTTTAAAGCAATGTGTGCAGAAAACATGATGAACTTGGTGAGTGATGGTGTCTGGAAGTAATTTGTTTTAAGATTTTATTTTAGGAATGATGATGTGTTAATAATGACGTACATATGTGATGATGATTTTTATGAAGTATATGATGATTTTAATGAATGGTGATACGTTTTGACTAGCCGTGGTCGTGTTTTATATGTTGCATGCATCATGCATTCATAGAATTTTGTTAGGAAGAGATGTCCAGTGATGTTTTGTAGGATGAAAATCCAATGACGAATTTTAGGACAATAATGTCCAGTGATGGCCTTAATCCAACCATGCGGATTAAGTGCAACTTGTGACGTGCTCTGGTTCCAAGTGGGAACCAATCCTATTGGTGGGGATCTTTGGAGGTAACGATGACTAAGTCACTAGTGATGTTTCGGTACCGCATGCATGAGTTTATTGAGTTGCATATCATTATATTTTCATTTTTATGACGATGATTTAAATGGCATTTTGGTGGTTATCACGAACTATATGACGAATATGTGTGTATTGTTGATGTTATTCAAGTGACTTTACTTTTATCTAGTTCCTTCATCTTTTATAATGATTATGATTACTCACCATTTCTGCTTGGAATTGTTGCCTTGAACGTGGGTAACTTGCAGGTGAACTAAGATTAAGTAATGAAGTCTAGAAGTCGCTCCAAAGTATGTTATTCATTTCTGTAGAAATGAAGGGAGTCTTGCTCTGAGACGTTACACTGGGGTCGGGTCATTCACTAAAGAACCTTTTATGCTTTGTTGTTTTAAAGATTATGTGAATGCTTTGTGATTTCGATATATTTTGAGTTATGATTTATGTGATGATGAGAACTACCTTTATGTGATTGAGTTGATTTTACAGAAGTTTGAAAATTGAATCCGCTGCGAAATTATTTTATGATTTTTCTATGATGTTAAATATATTAATTTAATTAAGTATGTTGCAACCCGGGTTACGGAGCAGCAGCGTAGTGGTAAGATGTTTGAGAAGATGTGACACCCATGTTTCTGAATGATGATTTATTTATTTAATTTAATTAATTGTGATTTATCCACGGGGTTAGTTGGGTGTTACACTTTTGGTGTCGATTAAGATCTAATTGATTTTCAAAATACGTTTTCTAATTTAAACGGGCGAGCGAGAGCAAAATCCCGTGGTTAGGAGACATTGCTTTAGTCAATAGCGCGAAAGTGTGATGCAGAGTCTTTAGATCAATTTTTTCTACGGAACATGCGTAATTTAACGCCAAACAATTACAGAGTGCCTGAGGTACACAAAATCCATATTTCAGTCTCTCTTTTCTGTTATATTTTCTTAGCCTTATTTTAGTTCTAGTCTTAGTTTCCCTTTGATCAAATATCATTAGCCTTATCTTTGCAAAGAGATGATAGATTATGGAAGGTTGACATTGGTCTCTATAAGTTCGACAATCTTGTATATTACTTCAATATTTCTGTGGACTTGCGGACGCATCAATTTTCTCAATAAGTAACATAATTCAGGAGACTATGGTTACATGATGCATGTAGTTTTGTAGGGAAAATCTGGATGAGTTATGACTAGTTTAGAAATTTTTTGAATACTTGGAAATCTAATGGGATGTTAAATCCATAAGAAATGGTATTAGAGAGCTCATTTGGTGAATACCTCGGGGAGACTTGTCCAAGTGACTGGCTATTACTCCTATAGAGGATGGTGGCTGATACGATGCATAATGTTGAGTGATTCACTTGGATAACACGCGGTCCGAGTTGGACCCCTATGTGAGTGTTACCAGACTTATGCATCGCAATAACATATCTATAGAGCACAAGATACTTGAGTTGTCTCGTTAGTCATTTTGGGATTTATGATGATTTCAATAAAGAAGTATAATTCATGATGTATGCTTGAATATAATGGGACTAGAGTTCTCATGAGATAGTGTAGAACGTTCAATGATTTATACACCACTTTTAACATTTGAGTACTACATGTGTAACCCATTAACTACGAGCTATGGAGGATGGTTACACACCTGACTCACTCTAAGATGTAAGGGGCTACACATAACTTAGAACCTATGGTTGACAATATGATAGATCAAATCTATATGCTAGGCTTATGGGAGGGCCTTGAGCGGTCATGATTTGTCCTAATGCATGATTACCTAAGTCAAGACTCGTGTAGTACCACGACTTCTGTAACGCCCATATTTAATTAATTAATTTAATTAAATATTATTGCGTATTTTTCCCGATTATAAGTTGTTACGTGTTGTTTTATCGTCCTTGTTGTTAAGTCGTTTAAGTTGAATTGGTGTTGCGAGATTAAGTTGTGTTTGGGTGGTTTAAGTAACTTAATTCATTCGAATAAATAAAATAGGTATTATTGAGATAATATTAAGTTGGGCCTATTTTGTGGTGTAAGAGTAGTAAGTTGGGGGTGCTAAGTTGGACCCATTAGTAATTAGGTAATTGGTGGGAGTTTAGTAAAAACAATGTTAAAACCTAATTAGAGAGCATAATCAGAATTTGGTGAGAGAAGGAAGAACAAGTCTTAGAGAGGGATCAAGGAGAGGCTAGGTCAAAGATTTTTGCGGGAATTTTTGCGGTGAATTCGAGCTGCCTTCCATCCAAGGTACGGGTGGGGTTCGAATTCCATAACAGGGACTAGATGATCGTATGTAGGTTGGGATTTTCGTGTAAATTCATTGTTGTGTTTTGGTATGATTATTTCTATTGATTTCATGTTGATATCTGATGAAAGACATGTTGTTCTTGTTATATTGCTGATATATTCGTTGTTGCATCTATTGTTTGTGTTGTTGTTGGACTATTGTTGTTGAATTCGTGTAGAAGGAGTTAGGTTTCGTAAAATTAACCATAGGAATTGATAGATGAATAGTTGTAGAAGTTTTTGAGAGTAAAATAGATGTAGAAACCCAATTAAGATTGAACATAATGGTGAAAATATGAGAAATCGCAGAAAAGTTGAAATTATAGGCTTTCTGTCCATTTGCGTAACAGATCTGGTGTTACGCGTATCAAGCAGGGAAATACGTGTAACAAGACCCTCATACGCAGGCCTTAGGCATATCAGTCAAGGCCATACGCGTATGAAGGAGGCCATACGCGTATGAGCAGGGCATGTGCGGAAAAATGCGGTTTTTGGCGATTCGACCTGTTTTCGTATCTGTTTCAAGTTGGATTGATCTTAGACTTAAAGTAAAGATAAAATAAGTTTTTTATAGTAGATTTGAGAGTTTAAAATAATTAATTTAGTAATTTAGTCGATTAATTCATAAATTGTCGTTTTCACGTTGAAGTGGGGTTAAAGTTGTTATAAGCTATGTTGTCCCAATTTTTGGGAAGATTAATATGATGTAGGTCCTATGACAAATGTCGATTCATGTTGCTGAGTTGTTCAAGTAGTTATGTTGATAAGTTGAAGATTATATTGTTGTTGTTTTATGCCATTCATAGTTACATACATGTGCATATTTCAAGTTTGAGCGTATGCTCGATTCAAGTTGTCCTGGATTGGCAAATAAGTTGATAATGCCTCGATAACCTAGCAATGTTTCAAGTTGGGAGTTTACTCCAAATGGTACCACATGCATATTTAAGTTGAGTTGCATTCACGTTGCATTATTTACGTTGTTATCCGCTGTTGGTTGCAAGATTGTGTGTTGATTGTAGGAAGTGGTGTGATTATATGACTATCTTGTTTACATGTTGATTATTGTATCCTGTTTATGTTATTCGATATCTCACCACTTTTGTTTGAATGTTTCCCTTTGTTGGTAACATGCAGGTAACGAAGAGTCCAGTACTTAGTAGTTTCGAGTTGGTGTTTGTCGCTTTGATAGGTAGCACTTCGGGGGGATAAACGCTTGTTTTGCCTTTATGATTTTGTTTAAGTTTATCAATTAGTTTTAAGTCGTTTAATGATTGAAGAACCAAGTTGAGATTATTTTGATGATTGATTTATTTGAAGTTGTTTAAGGGTTGAAACATGTCGATCCGCTGCGTTGTTTTTCGAAGTTATTATATTATTGAAGTTGTTATTTGATTTTAAAAGTTGGAAAAATGTGACATCCATGTTTGTTGATAAAATTTTATAACTATGATTTAATTTATAAAGTCGGGTAGAAATGGGGTGTTTCATTAGTGGTATCAGAGCAGGTCGGTCTGTCTGACCAAATGTCGAGTCGTAGTTGTCTAGCATTTAAGTATTGTTACGTGGTTCTAAATTTTGTTGTGTTGTAGTGTTAAGTTGAGATGGCTTGAAGAAATGATGTTGTGATGGCTACTTCAATGCAAGCAATGACTCAGGCCGTGTCGAAATTTCTGAATGTTGTTGGGAATGATGAGTCTCGTACCTTTGCGAATTTCCAGAGGGAGAAGCTGCCTATCTTCAAGGGTAAGTATGACCCTGATGCTGCATTGGTTTGGTTGAAATAAATTGAGATGATTTTCTGCATGAAGGATTGCACTCCAACACAGAAGGTCCGTTATGGGACTCATATGTTGGCAGTTGAAGCTGATGACTGGTGGTTGGAGACCAGAGAAAGATTGGAAGTTGCAGGTGAAAAGATCACTTGGGCCGTTTTTCGTAGGGAGTTTATGAGGAAGTATTACCCTAAAGATGTGAGCGGTAAGAAAGAGATTGAATTTCTTGCGCTGAAGCAGGGAAGTATGTTGTTAACGGATTATGCTGCGAAGTTCATGGAGTTGTCAAAGTTTTATACTCACCATGATGCAGTGAATGCTGAGTTTTCGAAGTGAATCAAGTTTGAGAATGGATTGCGCTCCGAGATTAAGAAGGTTGTGGGGTATCAGAAGATTCGTGTTTTTGCTGATCTGGTGGATAGTTGGAGAATCTTCGAGGAAGATAACAATGCTCATTACAAGATTATTACTGATCGGAGAGGTAAGAATTAGCAGAACCGTGGCAAGCCTTATGATGCTCCAGTTGGTATGGGTAAGCAGAAAGTTACTCCGGGTCAGAGAACTAGTGGGGGAGATGCTCCTGATGGTATTGTTTGTTTTAAGTGTGGGAAACCGGGACACAAGAGTAATGTATGCAATGCTGAGGTGAAGCGTTGTTTTCGTTGTGTAAAAGTTGGGCATGTGATATCTGATTTCCCGTATAGAGATGATATGTTTTAACTATGGCGAAGAAGGGCATATTGGTAGCCAGTTCTAGAAGCCGAAGAAAGCAAATTCTAGAGAGAAAGTGTTCGCTTTAGCTGGAACTCAGACCACTAATGAGGATAAGCTCGTCAGAGGTACGTGTTTCATTAATAATATCCCTTTAATTACTATTATTGACACGGATACTACCCATTGTTTTATTTATGCTGATTATGTTAAGAGGTTGGGCCTTAAGTTGTCTGAGATGAATGGGGAAATGTTCATAGAGATTTCAGCTAAGGAATTGGTGACTACTTCTCTAGTTTGTTTGAATTGTCTGTTGTCTATCTTTGATATAGACTTTTATATTGATTTGATGTATTTTCCGTTGACTGGGATGGATGTGATCCTAGGTATGATCTGGTTAAAGTATAACTATGTTCATATTAATTGTTTTCGTAAGTCGGTGAGGTTTTCTACTCCAGAAGAGGAAGAAGTTGGATTATTGTCGTTTAGAAAATTGGAGAAGTTAATGAATGAGGAAGATGATAAGTGCCAATATATGTTAATTTGTAGTATAGTTTTTGGCACTTTTCAAGAGCTTATTTGGATTTTTAATGCTTTTTCCAATTGTTTTCGTTTAATATTCGTAGTTTAGTTTAAGCGTTTTAATAGTTTAGTTTAGTTTACTTTTGTTTGTATAATTGTAGGTTTCACCTTTGGATCGAAGAAAGCATTTATGGCGACTCTCTTTTGAAGTTTTTGAAGAAAACCAAGATTTTGAGCTCACTGCAAGCTTGCTAAGCGAGCTCCTAGCGAGAAGCTACAATAGGAATCAAGGAGATCCTCACTTAGTGAGCAAAAGGTGCCCTGGCATTAAATGAATGCTCGCTTAGCGAGCGTGAGCGTGCTTAGCAAGCTATGCGGGATTCAAATTGTATTTAAGGGTTTTAGCATTCATTTTTTAGGATCACTTCATATTTCTTAGAGCAAAAACCCTTGAACTCAGATTTTTTACTTATTTTCGAAGAATCGGTGCATAAATAGTCGGGAGATCGTCATTGATGCTTTGTCTTCTTCATCTTTTTGTAATGAAAGCTTCCATGGTTATGGATAGCTAAACCTATAATATGCCAAGGTTAGAAGGTAAATAGGTCTTTTCTTTGTATGTATAGTCTTTGATCACTGTGTAAGAACTCTTGATGATAAATATATGGTGAAAAACCGTATTTATGAAATATATGTTGTGTTGCTTCATGATTGAGAAATGTGTTCAACACTTGACCTAGGTTTTTCATCCACCAAATAACATAAGCTAGAGATAGTTATGAGACTTGGTGTTCACATTGTATTGATCTTTAATGTTACCAGTTTGATAGATTGAGTGAGAGATCATCAATGGATCAAAACTGTAAAACTCACATCTTGTGTTAGAAATAACATTTTGAGAGGATATTGGGATTATGTTTATCGTTTTAACGAGTTCGTCCACTTGATCGAAACTATATGTGCAAATGGACCTATCGAACCCTAACTTTGGCATGTTCTTTTTATAATATTTTACCAACAGATACTTTTACTTGTTTTTAAATTTTTACGCAAACTAAACTTTCTGTTACCGAAAACCCAAAACCCCCCTTTGTTACTTTGAGTCTTAAACTAGCGCAACTTTAGAACAACTTTGATATCACAAAACAATCTTTGTGGATCGATAACAAAAACCCTAATCTATTTGTACTCCAACAAATTGGCACCGTTGTCGGGGATTGTTATTTGATATTATAAGTATCACAATAATTGCTAGGTTTAGACTTGTTATTCTTTTTCTTGAACTTGTTAATTTGTTTGGTTAATGTTTGCAGCTTCTGTTTATGCGAGAAAAGCTTCCCGCGGACCAACTTCTTTTTGATCCTGAGATTGAGAGAATCGCAAGGAAGTTAAATAGAAAGACAAGAAGGAGGAGGCAACTAGCTAAGGAAAGACGAGAACAAGGACAAGGATCAACTTCTACTTCAACACCACTCACTCCACCATTGACACCAACCATGGCGAATCCACCTCCATCTCTACCTCTACCTTTGACACCATGTGTAAATAGCCCTTGTAACACAACTCAGTTTGCTAACAACGCCCATAATGGTCGGAAAGCTGAGATGAAGACCGACACTCTTAATTTATTGTACGGGAGTCCATCCACGGGAATGGACCATGAAGACCCATTTTCTTTTCTCACAAAATTCTATGAGATAGCGTTGGCGGCCGGAGTTGATCGAAATCAAGAGTTAGCTTTGTTTCGAAGACTTTTCCTAATGCTTTGATTGGAAGAGCAAGGGTTTGGTATCTAGATAAAATTCCCATGGTGATGACGGATTGGAATGTTCTAGAAGAGAATTTCACTGAGATATTCTTCTCACACAACCGTGTTATGGAATCAAAGACTGTGATCTTCGTGTTCTCTCAAGGTGCTAACGAGCCCTTCAATGAAGCATGGGAGAAATTCAAATCCATGTTACGGAAGTGTAAGGGTCACATATTCGATGAATTGACACAAATCCATATCTTTCGAAATGGTCTCCAACCTAATTGTTAAACCTTGTTGGATGCTACTTCGAGTGGAGCTAAGAAATACGGAGTACTTGAGTTAGGAACTAATGATGCGATCCTTGCACAAAACAAGCTTTTTTCTCATCAAGTGGAGATTTTGACACAACAAATTTCAAAGCTCCCACAACAAGTGAATGAGTTGCAAGAGTATCCGGCGAAGAACAAGCAAGTCGCAAGTTATGAGTTATGCAATGGAGATCATGAAACCGGATATTGTCCACCTCCGGGAACCGAAGAAGTAAATTACATGCACAATAATCAAGGATTACAAATACAAAAACAACCTTATCAACAATAACATCCTTACCAACAACAACACCATTACAAACATCAACAACATCAAGGATATCAACCCAGGAGCAATTACCAAAATAACCAAGGTTATGGCGGTAGTTCATCTAATCGACAAAATCCTTATGTTGCTCCACCACCGCCAGTTGCAACTTCTAAATTGGAATACACATTGAATCAATTAATTCAAATGTTTATGGCCATCCAAAAGTCAAATGATGCAGCGATAAAAAATCTTGAAAATCAAGTTGGGAAACTTGCAAAACAAATTGCTGAGAACCAATCGGGACCTTCATTTTCCGCCAAGACTCATGTTAATCCTAAAGAGCATTACAAAGTTATTATTACTAGGAGTGGGAAGGAGATGGCTCAACATAAAGATAAGAAAGTGGTGGAAGAGAAGATTGATGGTGTAGTAGAAGAAGTTAGTGATGAGGAGGAAGTTGAAAAGAAGAAAAAAATTGATGAATTAGATGAAAATAAAAATGATGATTTGGTTGAAGTTGAAAATACAAAAGTGGAGGATGAGAAGAGAAAAGAAGTAAATAGGAGAGTGAAGAAGGGAAATGAAGTTATGAACCAAATTACTACAAACATGTCGTATCCTCATGGGCCATCAATGAAAGACAATGAAAGGAAATACACTCGGTTCATGGACATTTTCAAACAACTCCAAATTAATTTGCCATTTTCCGAAGCTTTTGAGAAAATGCCAAAATATGATAAATTCTTGAAGGGCATTCTCTAAAAAAGACGGAAGTATACGGAACCGAAGACAATTATTCTTTTGGCTAATTGTAGTGCTATCATTCAACACACTCTTCCTAAGAAAGAAGCCGATCCGGGACATGTCACTTTGCCGGTCACCATTGGAAACATGTTTGTAGGAAATGGTCTCATTGATTTGGGTTCAAGCATCAACCTTATCCCTCTCTCTATTGTAAAAAGGCTTGATAAAATTTATATCAAAGGAATAAGAATGACGTTACAACTCGCTGACAAATCTACCACTCGCCCAATTGGAGTGGCAAGAGATATTTTGGTAAAGGTTGACAAGTTCTTCTTTCCGGCCGATTTCATTGTTATTGACATGGAAGAAGATGATGACGCTCCTTTGATTCTTGGAAGCCCTTTCATGAAGACGGCCCGAATGATGATAGATGTTGATGATGGTCTCATGAAAGTGAGGGTGCTAAATGAAGAGGTCACTTTTAATTTTTTTGAAGCAATGAAACATTCAAAAGAAAGACATGATAGTTTCCGCATTGATGCATCTGATATGGCCATTATGGAAGTTGTAAAGCATATTTATGTGGAAACTCCATTTGAGCTATCACTAGGTGAGAAAATTGACACACTCACTAGTGAAGAAGAAAGAAAGCTCGATGAATGTTTGAAAGAGTTAGAGGTCTTGAAAGAATTACAACCATGGGAAGTTGAGTTAGAAGAATTGAAGAGAGAAAAAAATGATGAGAAAGTTGAAGTGGAATTGAAGGTGCTACCTTCGAACCTCAAGTATTCCTTTTTGGATGATACTGGAAGAAAACCGGTGATTATAAGCAATGCATTGTCTACCGATGAAGAGTTTCGTTTGGTTAATGTGCTCAAGAAAAATAAAAAGGCTTTAGGATGGGTTCTTTCCGATCTCAAAGGAATAAGTCCATCTTATTGCATGCACAAGATCCTTATGGAAGATGACTTCAAAGAGGTAGCACAACCTCAACGCTGTTTGAATCCAACTATGAAAGAAGTGGTTCGAAAGGAAGTAGTGAAACTACTTGATGCGAGAATGATTTATCTGATTTCCGATAGTCCTTGGGTGAGTCCCGTTCATGTGGTACCTAAGAAAGGTGGAATTACCGTGATCCAAAATGAGGAAAATGAGCTCATACCGACAAAAGTTGTGACGTGATGGCTAATGTGTATAAACTATATGCGTTTGAACACGGCTAATAGAAAAGATCATTTCCCACTACCGTTCATGGATCAAATGCTAGAAACGTTATCCGAACAAGAATTTTATTGTTTTTTGGATGGGTATTTGGGGTACAGCCAAATTGTGGTTGACCCGGCGGACCATGAGAAGGCGGCATTCACATGTCCTTTTGGAATTTTTGTGTATCGAAAAATGCCCTTTGGGTTGTGCAATGCACCGGCAACTTTCCAACGATGTTTGCAAGCTATCTTTTCTGATCTAATTGAAAATACGATGGAAGTTTTTATGGATGATTTTTCGGTGTTTGGTTAGAAACGGTGTTAGAGATGAGTGTGAAAACAAACTTGGTGCTAAATTGGGAGAAATTCCATTTCATGGTGAAAGAAGGAATCACACTTGGTCACAAGGTGTCTTTGAGAGGACTTGAGGTGGATAAAGCAAAAGTGGAAGTAATTGCAAAGTTGCCTCCTCCAACCAATATTAAAGGAATCTGAAGCTTCTTGGGACATGCGAGTTTTTATCGGAGGTTCATCAAAGACTTTGCCAAAGTGGCGAGGCCACTTAGCAATTTTCTAAACAAAAAATGTGTGTTACTAGTGATGAAGCGAATAGTATCCTTTGACATTGTCATAACTCTCCGTATGGAGGGCATTTTAACGAATCTAGGACAGCCACAAAAATCCTTCAATCGGTATTTTATTGGCTTACTATTTTAAAAGATGCTAACCTCCATGCGATGAGTTGTGACATTTGCCAAAGATCGGGTGGAATAGGCAAGCGGGATGAAATGCCCCTCCAAAATATTCAAGAGGTTGAAATCTTTGATTGTTGGGGCATTGATTTTGTTGGCCCGTTTCCACCGTCTTTCACAAACGAATACATCTTGGTTGTGATTGACTATGTTTCTAAATGGGTGGAAGTTATTGCTTCACTGAGGGCGGATGGCAAAACGGTGATTAAATTTCTCAAGAAAAATATTTTTACCCGTTTTGGAACCCCTCGTGTGTTGATTAGCGATGGTGGGTCGCACTTTTGTAATGCTCCACTTGAAAGCATTTTGAAGCATTACAGAGTGTCACATAAGGTTGCGACCCCCTATCATCCCCAATCAAATGGGTTATCCGAGGTGTCAAATAGGGAGGTGAAAAAGATTTTGGAAAAAACTATTTCGGGGTCTAGGAAGGAATGGTCTCAAAAGTTAGACAAAGCTTTTTAGGCTTATCATACCGATTACAAAGCTTCGATATGCTTAACTTCATTTCAAATGGTTTATGGCAAAACATTCCATTTACCGATTGAAATGGAGCACAAGGCTTTATGGGCTTTAAAGTTTTTAAATTTTGATCCAACCTTGGCCGGGACAAAAAGGAAAATATAGTTGAGTGAGCTAGATGAAATGTGAATTGCTGCTTACCATTCAAGATGGCTTTACAAAGAAAAAGTGAAAAAGTACCATGATAAGAAATAAATCTAAAAGAGTTCAAGGCCGGACAACTTGTTATGCTTTTTAACTCCCGATTAAAGCTTTTTCCGAGAAAATTGAAAAGCAAATGGTCCAGACCTTTCCGGGTGAAAGAAGTGGGTGAATATGGCGCTGTGGTGATTGAAGACTTGGAAAAGAAAGACAGTTGGTCGATTAACAGGCAACGTCTCAAAATCTACCAAGGAGGTAGCTTCGATCGGGAAAACCAATCGGTTGCCCTTGATGATCATTGATTATTGTGGACCGTTGAGCTTATCCGATGTTAAACAAGCGCTCGTTGGAAGGCACCCCAATTTTGTAAGTATTTTCTATTTTTAATGTTAAAAATGTGTTGAGGGAGTGATTTTGGACCCAAATATGTATTTTGTTTGCTGCTGGGAGGTTTTTGTGTAGCAGAGCTCGCTTAGCAAGCAGGAGCGTGCTAAACAAGCATTCTCCCAGTATTTTCCTCACTAAGCGAGCCAATTTAAAAAATATATATATACTTTTGCAACGAAATGGGCCCATCTTGGCTGACCCGGCCCAGTTCACTGAGCGCGTTTTGAAGGGAGTAAAAGGAGCTAGGGTTGCCTCAAACTCATTTTGTCACAAAACTTCAAGGAAACCCTCACTTTCTCTCTTCCTCTCCAAAGTTCCAGCTTTTTAGCTTTTCATTTTCGTTTTTCTATCTTCATCCTCTCCAATTGTCAAGGTAAGTCTTAATTTCGTTTACATTTTTTTTGTAAAACCCAATTTTGGGGATTTTGTAAGTTTTTCATGAAATTCCCTACTGTTCTTGCCTCCTTGATGCTTCTACCTTCTAATTTTGTTGAACTCTAGTAGAAAATCTGAATGCATGTTTTTTAAGTTTAGAAGTTTGAAGCATTAGGGCAAAACTTAGGATTTCGTGAATTTGGTGTTGTTTTTGTTAAGATTATGTGGAAGTCCCTATGTGTTGATGTATTGAAGTTGAAATAGTGTAATTTTGAATTGTGGATGTACCCCTGTTGCTGGGGTAGTTTTTCTGCAAAACCCGCAGAGCGCGCTAAGCGAGCCTGTAGGTAGCAGAAAATTCCCCCCCTTTTTTATTTGTTTCAAAACTTTGGGGTACTTTCTTTGGTTTTAGTAGTGTTTTTTTTATTAAAAAAAAAATTTGCCACTGGTTTTTGGCTTCTAATAGCATTGGTAGCGTGTTTTTGTTTTTGTTTTGCTGTTGTGTTTCAAATGTTTGGTAGGTCGAAGAGAGGAAGAATTACAGTTGCTACTACCCCAGCTTCTTCAAGGGACCAGTCTTCTGTAGGCCGTGAGGGGCAACGATTCTTATCGACAACACACCAAGAGAGATATGTTTTGCTTGGAAAAAGGGCGGTGTGGGCCGATAGCATTGTTACATTGTCAACAACTGGGCACTATGGTTCTCTTGTAGATACTTTGGCATCAAGTGATTTTGCTAAGTTGTGTGATCCTTACCCCGAGTACCACCTTGAGGTTGTAAGGGAGTTCTTTGCGAATGCCCTTCCAACGGGACCAGAAAATGCAAGATTTGAATATAGGACTTGGGTGAGAGGCAAGGAAATCGATTTTTCAAGGGACGTCATCGCACGATATCTAGGAAGCTCTATGCAATTGGATGAGAATAACTGACGTGCTTATGGACGAATGAGAGCTTCGTACCTGGGACATTAAGGATGTTAGGCGGTGCATTTGTTGGCCTAGTTGCACTTATGAGGTGGGTGCTATTAGTGCACCATTGAGGTTTAAGAGGAAGTCTCTGAAGAATGATACTCAGGTTTGGATGTCGGTTGTTTTGCACAACCTTATCCCGCGTAGCCACACTTCCGATATTACCATCGAGGTAGCTCTCCTCCTTTACTGTATCTTGCAAAACCAACCAGTGGACCTAGCTGAGATCATTGCTTCTGCGTTCTGTCGCATTACTACTAGCGGGACTGATTATGGTTCAAGGACAAAATGCAGGCTTACACATTCGGGTTTGGTTATGGCATTGTGTGCGGCCACTGGTGTAGCACTTCCTAGGAATAGGAATGTGAAGCTAGAAAATCTTGATTCTAATTTTGTGACCAGATTTTGTGAGTATCATGTAGCTCCTACCCCTGTGACTTCTGCTCCTCCTCCAGGAGGTATACCTTTTGGTAGGGGAAGCGATATGGATCCGAATGCATCTTGCAACTGGGAAATGCATGAGTCACATCACTGCTCTCTCTCTCGTTTATTTGAGTCTATGCTTCAACTACAACTGCAGATTAAGGAGCCTCAGGTGGACCACTCACTGCGCTCTACGGACGAGTTCAGAGCATATTCTGTTTGGCCTGGGGACATGCCTGGTTCTTTGGAGGGGTGGAGGTCATAGTGTTGGTGTTGATGAGGACATTGATGATGTTGATGATGTTGTTGGTGATGATGATTTTGAGGATCTTGATGATAGTTCTAGCTCTTTCAACTGATGATCGGACGGTTTGATCATCTTTTTTTTTATTTGTTGTTTTTTATTATGTTAGTATGTTATTAGGTTGTTGATGTACTTTCTTTTCATGTTTCCTTGGATATTGTTGGTTAACATCCGTTAGGGGTGTTTTTGTTTGCTACTTTTTGGATATGTAGTCACCATCCGGGCGAATGGTGCAATTTTGTACTTTTAACACTTATCGTAGTTAACATTCGGGCATATGCTTTTGTTTTTAATATTTTGTGGTGCAAATGTTTTTGTGTTTGTTCTTGATTTCAAGGTGGTATTATTGAGGAAACAAGTGCTATTTTATTGATCAAAGCGATTTGTGTTTCACCTCTCTTTGATGGTGATGATATAATTCCTTAAGTTTGCGCGAAAAAGGTACTTCGTTCATGCTTTATAGAAAATAACATGTGCATGAACTATTTACTTTCCGCAAATTTCAAGCTTTATTCATTTCGCATAAGTGTTCATATAAGAATCATTTAGGACAAACCACAAAGTGAGTGACCTCCATTGTTCACAAATATTAGTGTGTATGTAACTGTTGTGAACTCGTATGATTCATGCTTGTATCGTGTATTCTTTGGTAAATTTTGGAAACATGGAAATGATCTAGGCATTGTTTGTTAATTGAGAAAAACCATCCATTTCTTTAGGCTTTAGTCACCCAGTGAGAGTGTGAGCATTTTCTAACCAATTTTGAGCCTTCACGCAACTAGAATGAATCATAAGCAAGAGTCGCTGAAATTGTCGAGTTACCATTCCATTTTTGGAAATCTTTGATCTGAAAATGAAAAGAAAAATACATTATGATTCATTCTAGTTTGATTTATTTGTATACACTTTACCACTTTTATATGAACATACTTTTTGAAGAACATAGTCATGTTAGTATGGTTTGATTTAAAGTTGGGGAGAGTTGTTTGTGTGAAAAAGAATGGTTGGAATTGGTGCCTTGTGTGAAAAGATAAGAAAATAAAAATTGAAATGATATTTGTAATAGCTTTGTGTAACACCCCAAAATTTTCCCTCTCTTTTTGATATCATTTTGCATATCATAGGCATGACATGTAGTTAGCATATTCTAGCATTTGGCATAGAAAAATGAAGCATAAGCATCCATGATCACTAGCATAAGGCATATGATCAATCATCTGGAAATTCATGATCTCCAAGTCAAGCCAAGATCCATGTGACATTGCAAGAGGTTCACAAGGTCTCCTCATATCTCATACAAGCCCAAGATCACCCTCAAAGTCCTAGAAGGGTGAGGTATCATCAGAAGATCAACAATGCAACATCTTCCTACACAAGCAAACCCTAATTAGGGTTTTTCTCCAAGTCAAGGTATTCTCATATCTTTGACCAATTCTTGTGGTCAAAGGCCTTCATATGATATATAAGGCATATGGATGAAGTTTGATGCAAAAACTCATTGGAGAAGTCAGGTATTTGATCAGTTACTTATAAATGAAGAAAGAGGTCAATTGAGAAAAAGAAAAGTCAACCAATGGTTTTCAAGGGCTCCAATCATGATTTTCAAGTTCAGGGGTCCTCTTAAGGGAAAATAATGGCTTTGATGATCACAAGAATCAAGAATCAAGAGTTTGGAAGGAACTTGCCAAAATTAGAAAGTGACTTATAATGAAAGTTTCTATTTTTGGATTATTTTTCCCTAATCTTCAAATGATTCTTTCATGGCCAAGATGATTCCAAATGGATTTTCCTCAAACATGACACTTGTAGAGAATCCTCTCCCCTTTCCAAAAAGTCCAAGAACTTGATTATAACCTTTGTGGTTTGAAAGATATGACCATTTGAAGTTGGTGCAATTTTAGGGTTTTACCTTATTTTTCAGGTTTCTACCAAGTGCAAAAACCCTCATATCTCATTTTCAAGACTTTTCATGGACCAATTATGATCACACCATTCAAATATAAGCCATGGCAAGTGGTTTTATGAAAAGAATCCCAAAAAAATTGTGGCTTAATACATGGTTATTTCTCAAAGTGCAATTTTGCAAAACCTTTCAAAAAGCATGACTCACTTGATTCCAAGCCACATGATCAATCTAAGGGTGATTATGGATTTATTTTGAACCTGATTATGCACATGGGCATGAAGTTGCACGCACAAATCATTCATTCACAACTTTCTAGCAATTTCGCAAAACAATCTCTCTCACACAATTCATGCCACCACTCACACCCAAACCCTTATGAGAAGTCCATACATGTCATATATATATGTGATATTTGCCTCTGAATCACACATACACACTCTCATTTTCCAGATTTCAAACTTCTTGAATTTTTGCATTTACCTTCGAATCTCCTTCTCCAAGCACACATTCCTTCATTTCTCCACAAATTCTTCATGCTCAAGCCACAATGATCCTTATTCAACCATTAATTGTAGCTAAGAGTGAAGACTTCTTGAGGTGCATTTCCAAACCAAAGCATTCAGATTCCTAGATTTAGGCCATTTCAAGCTATATCTTGCATTTATTTTGCAAGAGGAGACCAAGACAAGTGGATCTGCAGCTTTGGAAGGATTTCTTTGGCCTATTTTGAGATCTACAAGCTCAGATATGATACTGAATTCATGATCTTAGAATGTGTTTTTCTTATGTGCATTGTGTTTTTTATGCTACACTGATGATGCTGATGAGTTTAGATTTGAGTTTCAACGTATATTATGGCTTTAATGGTGATCTAAAAGTTTTTAGATCCAATTTATTTTGCTTCGATTCACTCTGGTTGTGCATGATAAATGTTTTTTGGCCATGGATTTGGTTTCCTTGTGACTTGGTGAGCATTTTGATAGTTGGTTTGTGTGATTTGGTGGCGTTTTAAGGTTATGAACATTTGTGCATGCTAGAGAAGGTGACTGGCGCATCTCCGGCCGGTGAGCTTGTTAATTAGGGTTTATAGAAACCCAGTTTGAATCCTGGCCCTTGGATCGTGATTAGATGGTCCTGATTAGTTTTAATTTGGGTTAATTATGGGGTTTAAGTCGTGACCATTGGATTTCATTTACTTATAAAGTTTAAATCATAGCCTTCAGATCTGATTACTTGTGTTTTATTTGACTGCGCGTGTGAACCATCTGATGCATTGACTTGTTTGACTTGGAATGTTAGCCATTGGATTTTCATACTTTTATGGTTTTTGTTGACTGAGCCATGCACTGAATTGACCTGGGCCTTGAGTTCTAACCCAACCCCCTTGTTTGCAGCCCAATTAGATTTTAACTGAAGTGGATTGCTATTTTAACCTCCCTTGGTTCTTTGTTTTAGTTTTTTTTTCTTTTAATTATTTGTTTCATTACTAATTTTTTTAAAAATACTTAGAGACATTAAAAATCCTGAGAAAAATCATGAAAACACTTTGTAATTTTCTTTAATTTTCCATGTTTTTATTTTTATTATTTCTTTATTCTGAATTAATTGTTGAGTTTATTTCCTTTATTTAAATGCCTTTAATGCATAATATGTCTTGTTCATTTTCTATTTTGAATTTGGTCATAGGTATGAATGTAATTCTTCTTGGTATGGATTCTTAACTGGTTGAAGCATGTTAGGGATTTGTATCATATTTTTTAGGGTTTGTTTGGATTTATTTTGAGGTATTGCCTTATGGAGAAATATGTGAAACCCTAATTGACCTTTGAACCATTGTTTGAGTGAGTTTGCTTCTGATTTTTGCCATGGGGTTTTGGTATGATATTCTTACATGTTTAGAGTGTTTTGATGATTAATGGTGGAATTTTTAAGACTTGTTCTCATTTTATTTGAATTTTGTGATTAACATGACCTAGTTTGATGTTTACATGACCAATGCTTGCTTTTTAGGGTAGGATGGCACTTGTGCTAACTCCTAGGGTTTGTTTTAGGGTTTCGTAACATGTTGACATGTCCATGGTCTTTGTATAGAAGTTCCATCTTGGCTTGTTTTATGTTACTTGCCCTTTAAGTTTCACTTGCACAAGTATGTTTCCACACACTTCTAACCTCACCATGCTTATCCTATTTGATTTCATATGTGATGGTATGCCTCAAGTGATGTTTCTAACTTCTTCTTAGGAACTTCTTTACCATGTTAGGATTCTTACTTTAAGTTTACTTGTTGATGTTTGCCTTGTTTGCTCATCTTAATCTCATATCTTCATCCTACTTCTTCTACACTTCTTTGCTAGTCACTTATGACTTCTTGCTTTCTTCTTTGCATGATGCTTTGTGAGTGATCTTAGTGCTTCTAAATAGGGAGACAAGGTATTGATACCAATTAGCTTGATTTAATGAAAATTGATACCAAGAACCGACGCAAGATCAAATCCTCTAAGAACCACTTTTTTAACCCATAAATGCTTCCAATTTCCATCTCCGACCAAAAGAATGTCATCCACGAATTGGAGGATATTAAGAGTACACTTATCATTAACTTTGAAACCCGTAAAATCTCCAATACCAATCGATCTCCGAACTAACATAGACAAACCATCCTCTACCAACACAAAAAGAAAAGGAGATAGGGGGTCACCTTGTCTCAAACCCCTTTCCACCATAAACTCCTTAGTCGGACTTCCGTTCACCAACACAAACATAATAGAATGTAAGACATTCTTGAGCCTAGCCGCCAAAAGCTTTGCAAAAGCCTTATATAAGCACCCCAAAAGCTTAGTCCAACTAACTTTATCATAGGCTTTCTCAAAATCCACCTTGAAAAGAGACACAACCTTATTCTTCTTACTAGCTAAGTCAACCAACTCATTAGCTACCAAAACTTCATCCAACAATTGTCTTCCCGATACAAAAGCGCTTTGGCACTTAGATATTATAGAATGTAAGACCTTCTTGAGCCTAGCCACCAAAAGCTTTGCAAAAGCCTTATATAAGCACCCAACAAGACAAATTGGTTTGTAATTATCTAGACCCAAAGGAGAGTCGCACTTAGGAATCAAGGTTAAAAAAGAAAAGATGATACATTTTGAAAGTTTCACCGCTTCGTGAAAATCATTAAAGAAGCAAACAAAATCCGATTTAAAAAAATACCAACACTTTTTGATGAAAAGGAAAGTATACCAATCCGGACCCGGGCTTCTGGATCCATCACAAGCCCACACCGCTTCTTTGATTTCATCCTCTGAAAAAGGGATATCAAGCATATTCTTCTCTTCAGGCCTTAAAATCTTAAACTCTAATCCCTCCAAAGTTGGCCTATTAGAATTTGATTCCGAAAATTTAATTGCGAAATGATTTCTCACTTCTTCCTTAACTTCTTCGACCTCCATCAAAGTACCTCTACTAAAATTAATTGAACCGATGTGATTACGCATCCTCCTCTCCGTCATGACGCTATGAAAATACTGGCTATTTTTATCACCATCATTGAGCCATTTTAGTCTACACTTTTGGATAAGAATGTTTTCCTTTATCCTAAGATTCAACCAAAATCGACTATAAACCTTCTTGCGACTTTCCACCTCATCCTCGGTTAGAGAACCAAAAGCCACATCGACCATTAAATCTCCCTCATTAATCTCCCCCACGCTTTCATCCACCTCCAAGTCGAATTTACCGAACATCTCCTTATTCTAACGTTTAAGACTACCTTTAAATAATCTCAACTTTTCTATAAGGACAAAATCGTTTCTCCCTTCTATATGCAATTTCTTCCATTCCTCTTCAACAAAAGGCAAAAACTTCTTGTCTTTAAACCATTTATTATTGACTTTAAATGGTTTCGGACCCCAATCTGATGAGTCTACCACCAACCAAATAAGACAGTGATCAGAGATATCTCTAGAACCGATAAATTGAGGACTTGATGGAGCTTATTTTTGTTGTGCTGAAGATTTCTGTCGGTTCTTTACGTATTAGTTAATTTGTTTGTTATATTGAGAAATTTTATCTAATCCACTTCCATATTTGTACATTGATGTATTTGGTACTGAATTATTAATGTTACTATTTATTATTCTAAACATATAATTGTATGGTGTTATAGTACTAAGACCATATGTGATACGCTGCCAACTGTTTTCTACAACAGTTGTCCCTTAAGGAATATTTTAGGATCTCAAACCCTAAGAGTGTGTTTGGATGAATCACTTTAATGAGGGAAAATAATTTTTTGAGAGAATTTGAAATGATTTGACCAAAATTCATTGTTTGGATACAAAATATGGAGAATTGTTAAAATGATGTAAATTTATGGAGTATTTTATTCATGTTAAATTTAAGGAATTTAAAATGACACCAAAAAGTAGAGAATTTCAAATTGCTTCATCATTCTATATAATATGAATATTAAATTGTTTATTACTAATTTTTCAAATTTTGCAAGATGGTCCTCATATTTTATAAAAAATTTATATCCACCCCCAAAATTTTCAAAAAATTGCAAACAAATCCTTAATAATTTTCAAATTTTACAAATTGGTCCTTAAAATTTTCAAAAATTGCAAATTGGTCCATATTTTTCATATTTTAATTTTGACCCAAAAGTTTTAAAAATGCTGAAAATTATCCCAAATCTTTTACAATGAATCATTTTAATAGTCTATCCAAACAAAAGAATTTAAAATTGAATGGATTCTAATTGAATCATTTGAATTACCTAGAATTTTAAATTCCTTAAAAATTCTCAATTACCTCATCCAAACACACTCTAGTGGATGAAACATTTTAACGAGAAAAATTAATTTTTTGAGGGAATTTGAAATTATTGGACAAAATTCCATTGTTTGGATAAAAAATATGGA
Source organism: Lathyrus aphaca (assembly GCA_963966055.1). Lineage (NCBI taxonomy): Eukaryota > Viridiplantae > Streptophyta > Magnoliopsida > Fabales > Fabaceae > Lathyrus > Lathyrus aphaca. The sequence continues at coordinate 557,294,871 of OZ014519.1, forward strand.
GAATTGTTAAAATGATGTAAATTTATGGAGTATTTTATTCATGTTAAATTTAAGGAATTTAAAATGGCACTAAAATGTAAAGAATTTAAAATTGCTTCATCACTCTATATAATATGGATGTTAAATTGTTTATCATTAAGTTTTCAAATTTTGCAAAATAGACCTCATATTTTATGAAAAATCCAAATTCACCCCCAAAATTTCCAAAAAAATTACAAATAATTCCCTAATAATTTTCAAATTTTACAAATTGGTCCTTTAAATTTTCAAAAATTGCAAATTGATCTCTATTTATCATATTTTAGATTTGACCCAATTTTTTTTAAAATTATTAAAATTGCTCCAATTTTTTTAAAATGAATCATTTTAATACTCTATACAAACAAAATAATTTAAAATTGAATGGATTCTAATTGAATCATTTGAATTACCTAGAATTTCGAATTCATTAAAAATTCTCAATTACCCCATCCAAACACACCATAAGAGTGTGTTTGGATGAAGCATTTTAATGAGGGAAAATAATTTTTTGAGGGAATTTGAAATGACTTGTCCAAAATCCATTGCTTGGATAAAAAAATATGGAGAATTGTTAAAATGATGTAAATTTATAAAATATTTTATTCATGTTAAATTTAAGGAATTTAAAATGACACCAAAAAGTAAAGAATTTCAAATTGCTTCATAACTCTATAATATGAATGTTAATAAATTTTCACATTTTGCAAGATGATCCTCAAATTTTATTAAAATTTCAAATTCACCCCAAAATTTTCAAAATTTTTACAAATAAGTCCCTAATATTTTTCAAAAAAATTACAAATTTGTTCCTTCAAATTTTCAAAAATTGCAAACTAGTCCCTATTTTTCATATTTTAAATTTGACCCAAAAATTATGAAAATGACCCCAATTTTTTTACAATGGATCATTTTAATACTTTATCCAAACAAAAGAATTTAAAATTGAATAGATTTTAATTAAATCATTTGAATTATTTAGAATTTTGAATACCTTAAAAATTCTCAATTATCCTATCCAAACACACTCTAAAAATATATTATAAATACAAAACAAACTTTGGTACACAATATTTTTTCCTAAAAATTTCATATTTATGGTTGTAATTGAATTGAGCATTTCAAATTTCTTCACCCGATCCTTAATTACTAAACACTCATGAAAAAGAGTGAACAATATCAAAGCAAATTGAAGGAGGGACTATCTAAAGGAGGGACTATCTGCCCACTCCGAAGCACATGACAAAGCATTCAACATTTCCATATCTAATGGTAACAAGAAACATGATAATGAGCTTCATGTCTCAACCTACACTTCAAAAGTATTTCACATGTCGGACACCTATTTAGTATCATAGACACTCAAGTTTTACCAATATATTCCATTATTCACTTCCTTCATCTCACTTGAAAATTCAAATAATTTCATTCTGATACATATACTTTCTAAAATTAACTTATACTGTAAGTAACTCCAACACTCCAAAATTATCTTATACTGATTTTACAATAAAACAAATGAGAAAATATATATATTTCATATAAACTTCCTTGTCCATATAGTTTAAGATTATTTTAAGAGACAAATTTGATGTAAATATTAGACTACAAATTAAATAGTAAACACAATTTAAAATATGATTAACAATATAATTAAATAATTAACAAGTATATCAAAAGTTTAATTTATAAAACACTTGACAATAACACGGACAAACATCACACATGACATTAACATTAATATTGACATCAATAATAATATAAAAAAATAATTGTCAACACATTTGTAATTATATATATATATATATATATATATATATATATATATATATATATATATATATATATATATATATATATATATATATATATATATATATATATATATATATATATATATATATATATATATATATATATATATATATATATATGGGAATAAACTTAATTCAAGATTAAATTTTTTTAACTTTCTTCGTATCATAGTCTTTAAATTGAATCTAATTCACTGGTTATAATAACATTTTTACATTTTTACTTATAATCATTCTATTAAATCTAATTTAAATACTATAATTGTAAAGTAAATTATAAATTTTATTCTTGGAGTAAATTAATCTCCACTATATAAAATTAAAATCTTTTTTAATATAAGAAATGTCCTATTACATAAATATTAACAAATTAACTATGAACCTATAAAAAATAAATAAGTATTTAAATATACATTTATTAACCCTCAATTACACATGAGTATTATTGTATTTAAACTATTTTAATTTTTTAATTTTTGTTAAATTATTATTATTAAATTTGTGTGTCGATATCTCATTTCTCTAAAATTTTATTTAAAAAATATATATAATTTTATTTTTCAAAATACATTATTTTCTTTAAAATCTAAATTACTAATTTTGTTACAACACAACTAAATACAAGCAAAAGTATCTTTTATGTTTATTCCTTTGAAAGTATGAACATTCATCATCAACTAGAAATTCTTTTTGACCTAAAAGTGTTTGCATATATCATATTCAAGTGAGTGTTATGGGTGTCTCAATCATCCTGTCATTGTGCAATTAAACACCGTTTCTCCTTCCTCTCAATCATTACATTATCATTATCACTATCACAATTCCTTCAATAAATAGAACATGACATTCAAAAATCTAAGTCGATTTCATCCTGTTAGATATATTATTGCATATTTACACGTCCCTTTCTTTATGTGATCGTAGAAAACTTGAATGCAATATTGGTTTTAAGTTGGTTGTCAATTTAATGGACCATATGTAACCAAAGGAAAAGATCGTCGTTGAAAATTAATTTCAGATGATCTCATCTATATATATATATATATATATTAGTTGGCATACATTATCTTGAGGAATCAATGCATGTATGTTTGCTCTTTTCTTTGGTTAATTATCAGATGAACTAATAAAATTTGTTTCCTTTTTTATATATGATGAACATAAGCATTAATAACGTGATTTAATTAATATGGGTTGAGAGGTTGCAAATAGGGCTGTTCATGGTATGGTTCTATGAGAAAACTGAACCGAACCGAACCGAACCATTATATAAGTCATCCGAACCGAACCGAACCGTTTCCATTTTTTTCAGAACTAAATTGAACCAAAACTTTTGGTTTGGTATAACGGTTCGGAACTCCGAACTGTACTAAGTCATTAGAAGACAAATTTTACCAAACCAAACCATATGTTTAAGAACCAAACTATTAAACTTTGTTTTTTTATATGTTTGTTATTTTTTTTTAAAATCGTTTTTTTTTATATTTTCGAAAAAAACTCGTTTTTTTTTTTATATTTTCGGAAATAAATCGGATTTTCTTATGTTTTCGGAAAAAAAGTCGTTTTTTTTTTATATTTTCGAAAAAAAATCAGTTTTTTTTTTATTTTCAAAAAAAATCCGTTTTTTTTTTATATTTTCGAAAAAAAGTCAATTATTTTTATTTTCAGGAAAAAAATTGATTATTTTACATTTTCGAAAAAAATTGTTTTTATTATATTTTCGGAAAAAAAAATCGGTTTTTTAAAATTTTTGAAAAAAAAGTCGTTTTTTTTTATATTTTCAAAAACAAAATCGGATTTTTGATATTTTCGAAAAAAAAGTCGTTTTTTTTTATATTTTCGAAAAAAATCGATTTTTTGATATTTTTGAAAAAAAATCGTTTTTTTATATTTTCATAAACAAAATCGTTTTTTTTTTATATTTTAGAAAAAAATCATTTTTTTTCGAAAAGAAATCTGCTTTTTTATATTTTTGAAAAAAATCGGTTTTTTGAAATTTAGAAAAAAAATCGTATTTTTGATATTTACGAAAAAATCAATTTTTTGAATTTTTGAAAAAAAATCAGTTTTTTTTATATTTTTGAAAAAAAAATCGGTTTTTTTATATTTTCGAAAAAATTCTGTTTTTTATATTTTCTAAAAAAATCGGTTTTTTGATATTTTCGAAAAAAAATGGTTTTTTGAAATTTTCGAAAAAAATTGTTTTTTTTAATTTATAGGAAAAAATCGGTTTTTTTGATATCTTCGAAAAAAAATCGTTTTTTCGAAATTTTCGAAAAAAGTCGGTTTTTTTAATTTTCAAGAAAAAATCGATTTTTTTACATTTTCAAAAAAAAATCGGTTTTTTTATATTTTCTAAAAAAATTGGTTTTTTGATATTTTCAAATAAAAAATCGTTTTTTTTTATATTTTTAGAAACAAAATCAGTTTTTTGATATTTTCAAAAAAAAAGTCATTTTTTGATATTTTCGATAAAAAATTGGTTTTTGATATTTTCGAAAAAATCGATTTTTTGAAATTTTCGAAAAAAAATTGGTTTTTTTGATATTTTCGAAAAAAATCTTTTTTTTTATATTTGCTATAAAAAAATCGGTTTTTTGACATTTTCAAAAATAAAACCGTTTTTTTTTTATATTTTTGAAAACAATTAGCTTGACTTTTCATAAGTAGTGAATATTGTTTAAAATTTTCTAATAAGTTAATGGTTCACTATTGGTTATGTTTGGTTAATTTTAGTTTGGTTCGGTTCTAGAACCGTTAATAAATAAATGGTTCGGTTCACTAACCAAACATAATAGTTTGGTTATTTTAACTTCAGTTCGGTTCGGTTTAGCGGTTCAGTTCGGTTCATAGTTTTTTTGAACAGCCCTAGTTGCAAGGGTCGAAAAGAGAAAAAGTTGTGTGATGAATGAAAGGATTGTGTTAAGGATGAAATTAGAAAACTTGATGGGTCATACAATATTGATTAGGGGAACAGTTTTGTGGTCCTTTCTTAGAGAACCACTAGAAAAGGAAAGTGTTGATGTGGATAGAGTGCGATGTTAGAATGTGAAGTGGAAGATGCAAAGACATGAGCCATGAGTGTGGTGTGTATTGTTTTCATTCAAAGCAAAAGATTTCAATATTGGTGTCAGCTCAACAACTCTATTCGGTCGGAATAATACACACCAACAAACGTATCGTTATACCATAACTAGATCTAGAGCTATATTTGTCATTTTCATACAAAATTCAAATCATTTGAGGTTTAACTCCTTTTTAGTAATATTTTCTACTAGATATGCACAAGTTCTCATTGGTAGTAAGTATCTAGGGATGGTAGTAAGTATCAGTGGACCGGGCGAAAAATATTCTCTCATTCACTTTTCGTCTGTCATCCTAAATTTTATCCTCATTTTAGAGAATCTATTTGTTCTATCGCTCACTTTTCATCTCTAATACTTAAAGTGTTTATCATCCTCAATTTATAGACCAATTTTGAGAATTTTAATTATTTTTGTTTCGATTGACAACTATATCGGTCTCTAAAGTAACTTTATAAATGATTGAAATTAACAATTGAGAGTGAAAGTTGGTGAGTTGTGGTATGTTGTTTTGGTAGGAATAATTTTAAAATATTTTTTAAATTTAAAAGATTGTTGAGGTGAATCGCGTACTAGGTTGTTATGTTTAAAATGTTTTTTCAAACGGTTTAAAATGTTTTTTTAAACTGTTTAAAATGGTACAAACGGACTAAGAAACATAAAGACTTTGCAATAAAACAATCTAAATATATTGCATTCGTACCCTAATGCACTACATGAACCATTCCAGGATTACTATAACAAATATGATAATAATATCTTTTAAAAATATTGTATTGAGACCACTCAATTCTGAAGAACATGTTTATAAAATCAACTATTCTTCAAAGATAATTTATTCGAAAGAGACAAAAGAGAATAGGAAAAATACTTTAAAATTATTTTGTAGGTTCAAAGATATTTTATTCGAAAGAGACAAAAGAGAATAGAAAAATTTATTGTAAAAATTGAAAATATCAATGCAATTTTATCACCTCTACTCGTATTAATAATTACATTGCTCCTTGAAGCAACTTTATAAATGATCAAAATTAACAAATTGGGAGTGAAAGTTGATGACTTGTGGTATGTTGTTTTGGTAATGGAATAATTTTAAAATATTTTTTTTTATATTTAAAAGATTATTAAGGTGAGTCGCGTACTAGGTTGTTATATTTAAAATGTTTCTCGATATTGTCTAAAATGGTACGAATAGACTATCAACCAGAAAGTCTTTGCAATAAAACAATCTAAATAGATTGTATCAATACCCTAATACACTACATGAACCATTAATGAATTACTCCGATGAGTATGGTAAAAATACCCTTAAAAATATGGTATTGAAACCACTCAATTCCCGAAGAAAATGTATACAAAATCAACTTTTCTTCGGAGATAATTTATTCGAAAGAGACAAAAGAGAATAGGAAAACTTGTTGCAGAAATTGGAATTTCAATGCAATTCGATCACCTATACTCGTATTAACAATCTTTTGAACCTGCAAAATAATAAACAGTTAAGCAAACCTGAGACATGTAATAACATTGTCCTTAAGGAATTATCTGTCTCATAAGCACAAATTCCCTAGGATTCAACATGTTCTTCCCAGATTCTCACAATGAATCTGAGGTATCAGAACAACAAAAACTAATATTCTTTGAAGACATGATCAGGAGAAATAAATAAAGAAGAAAAAGAATAAAATAAGGATAAAATGAATCAAAGTGAAAATGTAGTTTTCACGTTATATTGTTTTTGTATCTCACACCTTTTTTTAAAGATTGTGAGTTGTTATATATGGGAGAGAAAGAGAAAATGAGTAAAGGATTCTAGTCAAAATAATAAATTATAATTATTTGACCAAGTCAAACAGTTACAAATCATAAATAAATAAATAAATAATTTTTTTAAGAATATTTTTCTCTTAAAAATTAAAACAATTTATTTAAAATATTTGAAATATAATTAAAATTTACAACAATTTCTCACATATTTCAAAAGTTATAAGTTTTTTTTTAAATTCTGAATATTAACATCATGGATGTGAAACATCAAACTATTATAGATATAAACTAGCCCTAGAGTGACAATACTTAAGACACATTGAAGTTGGTGTAGCAAGCTATATGAACCAAAATCACTTAGAGTATGTTAGAGGTCTACCACTCACATTACACTTTCACAATTCTTTTGTTGACGTTGTGATGTGCTAATAGACAATGCACGTGCCTAGTTATTTCATGAGTGTTCTAGAGATTATGCCAAAATCTCATATAAGCGGCCTCACTCAACACTCATATATGTTATTTTATCAAATGTATACTGCAAATCATATACCACCAATAAAGGATATGAAATTCATTAAAAGGCACGAAAATTTATCCTCTCAGTAATGCAATGTCTAACATTTTCTCATCTACACCATAGGAAAAGGATGCAAGCAAAAATTAAACAAATAACATTTGATGCTAGCTAAACTAACAAGTGACTTGTTCTTAAACATATGAACATTTTTCATGGGATCTTCAATCACAAAGGTTGGGTTCTCATCACTAATTAGTTTCTATTGACTTAATTATAATTCCCTTTTATGTGTCACAAATTTATTTCTTCCTACGACTTTGTTAGAGGATCGACTAGGATCATTTTGCTTTTTTTGAAAGTTATTTCTTATTTTCAATATAAATAATATTTTCTTTCATATTTAGCCACACCAATATATAATATCTGGATTTTCCCCTGCTCATGTGTGTATAAAGTAACTACTAAATAATAAGATAATATCCTCTATTACATTGTTAACGTTACAAATTTTGGATTTGAAATATATTTATTCTCATGTTTCAAATAACGATATTTAAAAAAAAAAAAAAAAACTCACAAAATTAACACTAATTACTTTTTGTAACTCTTCAATTCACTTTTAAATATTTTATTAAAGAAATAATATTTGAAACTTTAAATGTTTATTTAATAAAATATCAATGTCACACATAATATTTGTTTAATAAATAAAATATTATTTACGTAGATTCATTATTTATCACACATCATATTACCAATAAAATATAAATCATCACAATTTTTATATATAAATGATTCATAGCATTTAATAAAAGAATTTAGGATTAATAATCATCTATCCCTTATAATATAAACGAATTTTGATTTATCTCTTTTAAAAAAAATATTGAATTACTCCTAAGCGTGTAAAAAGTAGGAGATAAATAATAAAAAAGAATTTACAGTGGATAATTGTTTCACCTGGAAGCATAAGACTTAGAATTTAAAAAAAACATGGAATAATTCAAATTTTAGTTTTAAAGGGATAAATCAAAACTCGTATATATAAAAAGGATAAATAATTATTAACCCAAAAATTTATAATAACAAAAATACATAATATTATCATAAAATAATATTAAAATAAACAACTAAAACTAAAATAAACTTATGTATCCTCCAAAAGAAATTGTTCTTACTTTCCACGTTGCCCATAAAACAAAACAATGTAACCATTTTTTTTGAGAAAAACAATAGATATAGTAATAATCCAAGTAATATATATATATATATATATATATATATATATATATATATATATATATATATATATATATATATATATATATATATATATATATATATATATATATATATATATATATATATATATATATATATATATATATATATATATATATATATATATATATATATATATATTCAGTGATAGTAAATTTAGAAACACAAGAAACCTACAACTAACTGGTGTGACTATAGCCACACTCAGCCTTAACGCAGGTCCGTCCATGCATATGATGAGGAAGACACACAATTTCTTCCATCATAATATTGACTAAGACATATTTAGGTCAATCAATCTCAAAAGTTTATTTATTAAGTCTATAATAATAAATTAAGTCTTATCGATTAGATTTATATGTGTCTATTTAGGTATCTAAGTGACGTCAACTTCAAAACAAAATCTCAAAAATATATAAAATAAATTCATTTATGAGTTTATTATGCATGTCTATTTAAAATACTTTTAAGTGACACTATCTCATTGATAAATTAAATTAAATATATTCATGTATAAATTTAATTTTCAATAAATTAAATTCCTGTGACATTATCATGATCAAGCATGAGAAACCTAAACTCACTATCTATAATAAACCTGATTTTTACAATTAAATTTATATAGGTCTATTTATATTTATAATAAGACACATCGTTATTTTATATATATATATATATATATATATATATATATATATATATATATATATATATATATATATATATATATATATATATATATATATATATATTTGTAAAAGAAATATTTTAGTCTCCACAATAAGTTTATACATGTTTATTTATATGATTATTAAACGACATCACTATTATAAATGATAAATATAAATCTATTATTTAAATAATTATTTTGCAGGTTTTCTTGAATTAATTTCAAGTGACAATTTGTCATTGATAAAATATAAATAAATATATTTATGTATTTATTCTCATTAGGAACATCATTGAATAATTTAATACAATAGTTCATCCATTCCAAATAATATTATAATTCATTTATCTCTTTAAATATTTTATAGAATTAAAAATTATCAATACTCATCAAATATAGTATTTCACAAATATCATTTGAGTATATCAAACTCTCAAATATATATATATATATATATATATATATATATATATATATATATATATATATATATATATATATATATATATATATATATATATATAGGTTTTCGTGGTCTTCAACTAGGAGTGCGATAATACTGGTAGGAGATGGGGTGATATACTTGCAAGGTACTTCGACGTTCTAGTAAGTATCAGAGTAAAGCAAACCAAAGAGTTAAGATAGAAAGTGAGTGATTAGAATTGAATACCTGACCCTTCAAAGATAGAGGATATTTATAAGGGCACCTGACCGATATTTGTGGACGTGTGACATTTGACTGGGTGTAACTGACTCTAGAAGTTTCAGAGGGCAATTGGTCGCATAAAGGGCTTTAGAGCGCGTGTGAAGGAAGTCCCCAACGGCTATATCTCAACGACTCTATTTCCCAACGACCATGAAGTCACAAATCTCTTGATGGGCCTATGCCCAGACCAAAACTGGATTGGGTCTTAATTTGGCGTAGGGCACCTGCTAGGCCAATCCAGAACAGGAACCCCCAAGTTGTTGTGCTCGAGCGAGGACAGTGATTTTAAGGTGGTCAAGTAATTAGGATTCAAATTGACGTTTTCACCTAGAAAGTCGTGAGCAAGTGATCGTACTTAAGCCCTAGTTATTGTAGCGTGCAGCTGATCGTGGGGATCGAGAAGTTACATAGACATTAGGAAGATGAATGTTTTGAGAAGACAAAACGTTTTTCTTTAGTGACACGTGTTGGAAAGCGCAATAATTCATTTATGACACATGATGGCTAGGCCTAGGCCATAATTACTTGGCTTTTGTGTTTCCCCACGCGAGCTTAGGACATTATAAAAGGGGGAAATGATGTTCATTTGATCATTAAGCACAAATTCTTCACCTCACCGTAAAATTTCGCTGTGCAACTTTCTGCTGGAAACTTCGTCGTCGTCGTTAATTTTCAACGGACTCTGCCATGGACCAAGGTAATCTTCATCTTCTTCCTTTCAATTTGTTTCCTGGGTGATGAACATTCATCAGTTTCCTTATGAAGTTCATGGGGACATTCAACGTTTCTGGGAATTTCCATGAACTTTTGAAAACTAGATGAATGTTCTTGAATGGTGTATGAATGTTGTGATGAACTAGGGTTAGATTTTTAGAAGTTGAATAGATTGATGCTTGTTCCCTTTATTTTTTTATCTGAACAAAAGGGTCGATCTGGGGACATGTCCCCGGTCCTAACTGTCACCCTAATGCACTACTTGACCCTTTCAGAATTACTACGACAAATATGGTAAGAATACCTTTTAAAAATATTGTATTGGGACCACTCAATTCCTGAAGAACACTTATATGAAATCAACTTTTCTTCGAAGATAATTTAATCAAAAGAGACAAAAGAGAATATGAAAAATATTTTATAATTATTTTGCAAGTTCAAAGATATTTTATTCGAAAGAGACAAAAGAGAATAGGAAAACTTGTTGTAGAAATTGGAATCTCAATGCAATTCGATCACCTCTACTCGTTTAACAATTACATCGCTCCTGAAGCATCTTTATAAATGATCAAAATTAACAAATTGAGAGTGAAATATGGTGCATTGTGGTATGTTGTTTTGGTAATGGAATAATTTTAAAATATTTTTTTTATATTTAAAAGATTATTAAGGTAAGTCGCGTACTAGGTTGTTATGTTTAAAATGTTTCTCGAAATTGTCTAAAATGGAACAAATAGACTATCAACCACAAAGTCTTTGTAATAAAACAATTTAAATACATTGTATTCGTACCCTAATGCACTACATGAACCATTCATGAATCACTCCAATGAATATGGTAAGTGTTCCGGGCAAGCCCAACTCCCTGAGTTGGGCCAGGCAAAGTGACAAGCTGACACGCTCATCGTCGAGCACCATGCCGAGGATAACAATCCTTGTCGACCAAGGCTGTACCGACCATAGTGAAATCCCACAACGGCTAGTTTTGACCGTTACCTATTCGTGCGGATTCCGCGATCCGTGCCAAACGGTTTGAACCAATAACCATCCACTAACGACAGTATATAAACCCTCTAAGGGAGAGGGTCAGGTATTCAATTCTCTCACCTTAATTCTTGTACTTGCACGCTCTTTGCTCAGCATCTTACTTTAGCATCGGAGTGCCTTGCAGATACACCCCCTCTTCTCCTTATCAACCGTCCTTCAACAATGCTCGACGCCAGCCATATTGGATCCTGATCTCCTGGTATGATCAGGTGGCGCCGTCTGTGGGAAACACTGATTTCCCCGTTCTTCTCCCTCAAAATCTTCAAGAACCAAAGTTTTTACCAAGATCCATGGTTGCTCGAGACAACAATCCAGATAACCGGTCGAACGACGGTATGCTCCTCACGCAACGTGAGAGCAACGCTAATAATCCTCCGCACGAAGAAACCGTGTGGGATCGCCCAGATGGGAAGACAACCTCACCTTCCCCCGATCGCGACCAGCCTCTAGAAAGTCGCCCAGAGGTCCCCCTTCCTCCAACACCTTCAGGATCTGACTTTGCAGCGCTGGCTGAGATTCTGAACCAGAAAAATTTGTTACTCCTCGCCCACGGCGAAAAGATTGCTCGTCTCGAGGACAATAACCGTCGACCATCCCGGTCTCCCGCGAGACATCAAAGAAGACGTAGTCCCTCCCCTCCCAAGAGGAAGAGGAAAGGACGCAACGATGAATCCACTAGTGACAAACGGTCTCGCCCATCTCCACCTCGATCTTCCCCTCCAAGAAAGTCAATAAGGAGAAGATAAAGATCCGCATCACCCCGTCGAATGAAGAAGCACATACCCAGGTCCCCTTCATTCAGTTTCAGCGACGATGAAGACACCAGAGGCCCCCTCTCGTCGGAAATCATGGAGGCTAAGCTCTCACGAGGTTTAGAAAAACCTTCACCCTTAGGCTCATATGATGGGACCACCGATCCTGACGAGCATATCGAGAATATTGATGTTTTTCTCGACTACTGAGGGGTGCAATGGGAAATCAAATGTCGCCTCTTTCCTACAACTCTGAGGAAAGGTGCGATGACGTGGTACAAAAGCCTCGAAGCAGAGTCCATCACGTCCTGGAAACAGCTCAGACGCATATTTTCCAGGCACTTCACTGCTTCTAGACGCCACCCAAAGACAGAAGCATCACTCGAAGCAATCATCCAAGGGAAAGACGGGCCTCTGCGAACCTATATCGAGAGGTTCAACAAAGAAGCAGTCCAGGTATCCACTAAGGACGACATGAAGAAGTACTTACCGGAGCAAGGTCTGCGCCCGTCGACCGATTTCCATTGTGCGGTCGGCATCGAGACCCGGCCACCCTAGACGCGTTCTTGTTAAAAGCCCAAGCTTACATCCAATACGAGGAAAAGCAGGCTGCTAGCACCGTCCGAGACGCCAGGCGTCGCGAGGACGCAAAGCCCCCTCGGGTCGATGAACCCTTGACATCTCGTCCCCGTGAACCACGGGAGCAATGAGGACCCGTCGGTCGGTTTCATGAATATACCCCCTCCTAGTCTCTATAGAAAAGATCATGTCCGAGTGTGCCAACTGTGAATTCAGACAAGCAGGGGTACGCTTTCCGAAGCAGCTGCCTAGCAAACCGGGCACGGACAAGACGAAGTACTGTAGATTCCACAAGACTCACGGCCATAATACCGAAGACTGCATCCATCTCAAATATGAAATCGAGATACTTATTAAAGACGGGTACCTCAAACAGTTTACCAAATCAAGAGACATCCCTCGCCAAGAAGCGCAGGAGGCTCAGAAGATCGAAGAAGTTGTACCCATACCATCAGATGCGAACATGCAAGTTGCCCTGAGCATCTACCGCCCGGAAGACTTCTTCCTACCCGACCACACGGGGAGCCCAAGATATTTTTCCTCCCACAGCCCGTGGGAGACCTTTCCCTCTATGATGGTCATCTCAGGGGGAGGATTTAACAAAATCACGGTCGGATCCGTAAATAGGAAATTTGACCAACTGATCGTGAAAGGCCCTGCTCAGAGCGCGACCCTAGACCCCTCAAGAAAGGGCTCAGTACCCCTTGCTTTTTACCGGGAGGAACTCTTGGAAGGGGCACCGAATGCCAGCATCCCATTACTCATCCATGCACGGATGGCAAATTTTGATGTCAGAAGAATCCTGGTGGACCAGGATAGCTCATGCGACATCATGTACTCCCAATTATTTTCAACACTCGAGTTTAATGAAACACACCTAACTCCGTACGTCGGATCAGACTTACAGGGCTTCAACTGTGCAGTCTCCTGACCATGGGGTTACGTCGATTTCTTCGTCGGGACATCCGAGACCGCCAGAACTGTTCGCCTCCAATTCCTGGTTGTAGACTGTCCTTCGTTGTACCAATGCCTTTTGGGATGACCAACATAGGCCGAACTGATCGCTGTTCCATCCACCGTTCACCTAAAAATGAAATATTATACTACTTCGGGAAAAGTCACTACACTACACAGTGACGTCGAAGCTGCTCGCCGATGCTTTGAAGCAGCATCCAGGGGCCTCAGCTCGATATCTTACCAACCAAACCCATCAGCCCTAACTTCTCCAGATACTCCACAAACATCCAAGGCTTTTCCTCAGGTTGACTCAATCGATCTGGACTGCAGGTTCTCAGATGAAGACGAGGGCATTCGGAGGCTGACCACTTCACTTTCCCCGCCAATTCCTGACGGAGAGTTCGAGCTAATTCCTTTGGGGGATGATCCGGCTCGGTGCGTCAAGATTGGATCCCATCTGCCCAACTTGGCGAAACGACAATTAGAAGCATGCCTTAAGGGAAACGCCGATCTGTTTGCTTGGAGTGCCGCAGAAATGCCAGCGCTCGACCCCGAGACAGCCTGTCATCACTTTTCCATCGACCCAACGCACAAAGCGGTCGCCCAGTGTAGGAGGAAGCAATCGACCGAGAAAACCAAAGCGGCCGAATCTGCTGTTAAAGACCTCCTAGAGACAAATTTTGTAACTGAGGCCAGGTATACAACCTGGCTCTCTAACGTTGTACTTGTTAAAAAGTCTAATGGAAAATGGAGAATGTGTGTTGACTATACTGATCTTAACCGGGCATGCCCGAAAGACGCATATCCTTTGCCCAACATTGACAAATTGGTCGACAATTCGTCCGGTTTCAAACTATTGTCCTTTATGGACGCCTACTCAAGTTACAATCAAATCCCCATGGCCGTGTCCGACAAAAAATACACGGCCTTCATGACCGAATCGGGTAACTATTATTATAACGTCATGCCCTTTGGTTTAAAAAACGCAGGCGCGACATATCAGCGCATGATGAACAAGGTATTTCGAACAGAAATCGGGGACATGCTTGAAGTATACATGGATGACATGATCGTCAAATCTCAGCAAGAGACGGACCACGCATCCCACTTACGAAAAGTATTCGATCAAGCCCGGAAATGCAAAATGCGTTTCAATCCCAAGAAGTGCACGTTTGGGGTCCTAGCCGGAAAGTTCCTCGGATTCTATTTAACCGAGCGAGGTATTGAAGCCAACCCTGACAAATGTCGGGCATTTACAGAACTTCCTACTCCTGATACTAAAAAATCCATACAATCGTTAAACGGGGTCCTCGCTTCCCTCGCACGATTTGTGGCAAAATCCGCTCAACACGCCCTCCCCTTTTACAAACTCCTCCGCAAAGAGGCTACCTTTGAATGGACGAAGGAGTGCGAGCAAGCCTTGTCCCACTTGAAAAGGGCATTATCTGAGCCCCTAGTTTTGTCCAGGCCCAACGAAGGGGAGACGCTTTACGTCTATCTCGCCGTAGCGAACGAGGCTGTAAGTGCAGCCCTCGTACGTGACCTTTACGAGCAAGGTGCTCCACGGCCCCGAACTTCGGTACCTCCAGGTAGAAAAGGTGGCACTGGCCCTCCTTTTTGAAGCTAGAAGATTACGACATTATTTCCTAGCCCACACCATTATTGTGAGAACAGACCAACCCATAAGACAATTACTCGGACGACCAGACATGGTCGGGCGAATGTTAAAATGGTCGTTGGAACTGTCCGAGTTCGATATCAATTTCGAAGGGAGACAAGCTCTCAAGGCTCAAGCACTAGCCTACTTTGTAGCAGAGCTCACTTTCACCGAGCAGGAGCCGAAATCTCCATCCAAATGGACCATCTTCGTAGATGGAGCATTTGGCCCGGTAGGTAGCGGAGCTTGAATTATCCTGGAAAACGAAGAGGGAAACATCATCGAAGTATCTTTAACTTTGTCCTTCCCTACATCCAACGACCAGGCGGAGTATGAAGCCTTCCTGGCCGGCATACGACTCGCGACCGACCTGGAGGCAGAAGAAATCACAATTTGCACAGATTCCCAGCTGGTCGCTAACCAGGTCCGAGGAGATTTCCAGGCTAAAATTGACAATATGGCCGAATACCTGGCCCTTGTAAAGGACAAACTAAAACAATTCACAAACATAGAGGTCAAACACGTCCCGCGAGAAAACAATACCCGAGCTGATATCCTTTCCAAGTTGGCAAGCACTAAAAGGAAGGGAAACAACAAGTCTGTCATATAAAAAGTGCTCCCCCGACCAAGCATTGGACAATCTTCAACCCACATTGACATTAATCTCGTAGGCGACGCCAACTGCTGGATGACCCCATTGTTTAACTACCTGACCAAGGGTGAGTTACCAACAGACCCGAAAACGGCCAGCACCGTGCGTCGAAGGTCATGCTCGTATTCTTTACTCGGTGGGCGTATGTATCGCCGAGGTTTCTCCACGCCACTCCTCAGGTGCGTAGATGAAGAGAACATCCCACACGTTCTAAGAGAAGTCCACGAAGGAATTAACGCACAACACCCGGGCAGACGATCGTTAGCCCGAAAGATCCTCCGGGCAGGATACTACTGGCCTACACTCTAGCACAACGCAAAAGAGCATGTAAAAAGATGCGACAAATGCCAATGACATGGGGACGTACACGTAGCACCCCCTACCGAGCTGAAATCGCTATCTTCCCCATGGCCATTCGCGTGGTGGGGAATGGACATTTTAGGGCCATTCATTGTCGGATTTGGCCAAAGTAAATACCTCATTGTGGGCGTCGATTATTTCACCAAATGGATAGAAGCTGAGGCCTTGGCCAAGATTACTGCACTCAACATACTACGCTTCTGTAAGAGGAGCATTCTCGCTCAGTTCAGGGTACCGCTCGCCATTGTAACAGATAACGGTACCCAATTCACCGATAGACATTTCAAAGAATTTGTTGCTTCGGTAGGAACAAAACAACATTTCGCTTAAGTTGAGCATCCCCAAACCAATGGACAAGCAGAAGCTGCAAATAGAGTAATCCTAAGAGGTCTAACACGGAGACTGGACGAGCACAAGAAACACTGGGTCGGGGAGTTACACAGTGTACTTTGGGCATATAGAACCACTCCCCACTCAACGACCGGTGAATCCCCGTTCCGGTTGGCGTATGGGACCGAAGCATTAATTCCTTTGGAAATGCACATCCGATCCAGACGGACAGAGTCCCCAATGGACCAAGACACCAACTCCGAAGCTTTAAGAGACGAGCTTGACCTGGTCGAAGAAATCCGATCAGAAGCTGCTCTCCGAGAGGCCACTCTTAAACAGAAAATAGCAGCTCGGTATGACTCTAAAGTCATAAGACGAACATTCGAGGTGGGTAGTCTTTTTCTAAGAAGGAATCACAGAGATTACCGCGAAGGAAAACTAACGCCTAATTGGGAAGGCCCGTATCGCGTCCGGGCAAAGACCGAAAACAGGGCCTATTATTTAGAGAATCTTCACGGGGAAGAACTTGCTCGGCCGTGGAACGCCGAAAAGCTCAAGCAATATTATAGTTAACTACAGAGTCACCTTGCTCGGCTGTCAAGCGAGGAGCAATAGGTCCGACTAAACCTGCGTGCCCAGGTACAAGCACAACAGCCCAAATAACATGATTATCAGGATCTTCTTCTAGAGGAAGGAGGTGACTGTTGCACGGGCGGATACTCAAACGAGTCCGACGTCGCCTACGTACCACGACCAGGAAAAACCCTAGCTCGCGATGGGACATTCAAGCCTCGGAGCCCGAGTCATTATCTTGCCCCGGGTACCAACCAGGAGCCAGCCTCCAACATCTGATTGGTTCCCCTAACTAACAGGTTACAAACACATACCCCGTATTTGCCCAATTACATCTAACCATCATAACAGTCACACAGACATCAAACACTTAACGTTTATAGAAATATAAAAGGAAGGAAGTCCTCAGACGGACGCACAATCAAAAATACTTGTAAGTAAAAACATTATGAAATAACAAACGACCACCATGGTCGGGCAATTTTACTAAAAGGTTATGACCCCAAAGGGCCGACTTGTTCATAATTACACTCAAAGGGGACCACGTCCCCGGGCAAAACAAAAGCATGGTAAATTACAAAGTTACGGCACGCAAGCTATACTAGTTCCCCTCCCCTTCTGGAGCACCAGGTTGACCTTCGTTATGAGGCGGTTGCATCTCTAGTTGTTCAGGCTGAGCAATCACCCCAGGCTGGGAGTCTTCCACGATCAAGTCCGCGGGGACCACTATCTGACCATTCTCAACTTTGTAAAGATAGCTAATCCGGCCGGTATCCAGAGCCAATTCAGGGTGAAGGGCTTGTATCTGATCTACAACATTTTGGAAACTGAGATTAGTCGACGAGTTCAGATCTTCCATATCCTGGTCAATCCGAGCAAGAAACTGGGCCCTGGTCACTAAATCCTTGGTATCAGCCTCCTCATCCTCCTTTGGGCAAAAGGAATCCTTCAACTTCTTGTTCTGGTCCAAGGCCCTCCTCTTATCGACCTCCAACTTGGCGATAATGTTCCCCCGATCAGTCAACTCCCTGGCAGAGGCAGCAGCTTCCTCAGAGGCATTAACCAGCTTTCCTTCGGCAGCGGCCAGGAGCTCTTTTAGCTTTATCACCTCCCTTTCCTTCCTGGGGTTCCCTTCGGGCGTCAGCCAGGCCATGGAGAATACCCGCATGACTGCGCTCGCATCCTGGGCCAGAGATAGACGTCGGGTAGGGCGATCCATTGCCTCAAAAAACAAAGAGTCCGCCCGGTCGACCTTGTCGCTCCCACCAAATGAGGCTAACTCAAATAGGGTACAGACGCGAACGGTCGGCGAAAAGGGGAGAGAACACACAAGGGTGAACTGAAAAGAAAAGAGTCGCCAGCTAGGCATTTTTATCCCGGAGGAAAGGTAATGCTGCATAAACCTAAGAAAAGATGGATAAGATGGTTGCGAACCAGAGAGACTGAGAAAAGGGGTTGGTTACAACCTGGGAAGGTATTAGCACCCAGATTGTCCGTCGTACTCGACGGGATCCACGCTTAAAAGATTTGTGTTTAAAGGGGTAGTGTCAGTGCTGGAAAAAGGTGAAATGAAATATGTGAAGTGTTAGTGTAAGAACAGGAATGCAAAGCTCAAGACAATGAGGCTAAAGAAAAATGCTGAAAGAGGGGGAATAAACATAGACTTTTGTTCGATAACAGTTAAGTTATGCCTACGTATCCTCTTGTGCAATGAGGAAGTCAAAACACCGTAGTTCGACTCAAAGAGACTGAAAGATAAATTGACTGATGAACTGCTTACTTGTCTATGCTCAAGTGTATGACCTGTCTGGCTTAGGTGCAAACTGTCTTGCATCAGACAGAAGAAGCGAGTTCTCGTTTGTGAGTGAAGATGATGAGAAAAGAATCCCGGAGGAGACGATTATTGTTTGTTTTTTATGCTTTCAGTCTTTTATTACTTTTTGGGGTTTGTCATAAGAAAATGAGCTTAAGCCTAAACCAAGGGTTAGTAAACTCATCACATTCTCCCTCTGATTAGGGGTAATGAGAATACCTTAAGTATGAAGTAAGCACCTCACACTTAATCACCATGATATAGGATTAAGATCATTAACCTACTTGTAATTATTTAGATGTTTTTGGAGTTTTTGTTTGGTGTTAAGTGATGAGTTTAAGCCATAATCAAAGATTCAATGGACCCATCACACCATCCTAATAGAAGGATAATAGATGGGAACATTTAAGCTGAGAAAGGCTCCTCAACTTAATCCATGATTAGGGATTAACCTCATGACAAAACAAAGTCTTTATTAAAGTGGATTTTAGTTAATGGTAAGATTAATAAATGGATTTATGGTTTGTAAGACAACTTGAGGGGGACTTGTCCATTAACACTAGGGTTAGTCCTTCTTAACCAATTAAGGAAGAATTATAACCCTAATGCAAGGCCCAAGTTACAAGCTTGATGTCTTAGAGATTATTAGATGAATTGATTAAAGGATTTAAACACATTAAGGGCTTAACACTTAGGATTAAAGTTATACACTCCATCCTAATAGAAGGATGCAGGCATAAGCTTAATCACAAAGCCTTAAAACCTTTAAGGTTTAGTCCTTGATTAAGAGATGAGAAGAGAAGACACAAAGATGACACAAAGGTAAAACTAATGGGTGGACTAATCAAAACCCTAATTGTTGTCATGCTTGGAAGTTCCTAGGGTTTATGAGGCTTGCAAAAGATATTCAAGAGAAAAGCCACCAAGGAAGGAACAGATGAAAGGAGGAAAAAAGCAGAAGAAGCAAGACAACTTACTTCACTTAAGAAGATAAGTTGCTTGAAGAAAGGGAGAGAGGAGGGAGCATGAATGAGCAAGCTCACTCTAATCCACAAATAAAATGCAGCAATGAATGCATAAGAGAGATGAGAAGAGATTATGAGAAGTGAAGGCAAATTCACTTCTCAAACACTTACCACCTGAAAAGTTAGCAACAAAGGAATGAAGTGAAATGAAAATGAGATGAGATGCAAGGATGCCAACCAAAATCAGAATCATATCATAAGGCCAATGATGCTATGGGATGGCATGAAAGCATGTCATGTGATGTGGATGATTATACAAGCAAGGAGGATGCAAATGAAACATGTAAGAACCATGAAAGTACATGAATGCATATGACATGAAATGAAAGCAAAAGCATGGCAAATGGATGATGCAATGATCAAACATGATTTCAATATGTCTTAAGATGTCTTGTATGTCATGTGGATGCACAAAATGTCATGGTAAGTTCATGTATGCAAGCATATGAGGAATGGATGCAAAGGAAGATGTAAATTAGGGTTTATGCACAAGATACAAAGAAAAATTCAAAATCATAAGCAAATGACAAGATAAAAAATTGAAAATGGGATCAAAGGTACCCTAAACCTATACAAGTTCACTGCCCAAAAGGGAAGACCTACTCTTAACCCCAAAGAAGTTATGATTTTCTCAAGTTTGTTAGGGTTTTAAGATACCTCTCAATGATAAATGCAAAACAAATTGAAAATGAAGAATAAATTCAAACCAATTTTATCCTAGAAACTACATGACATGAGGAATGCAATGCAAAAAGAACCAACATCAAACTCTTCATGGTTAGGCAGAAAGGATTTTTCGAAGTTAGGGTAAAAATATTGACTTTTAAGAACCCTAAATCCAAAGAAAAATGTCAAAATAGGTCAAGAACCAAAAAGAAATTTGTGTGAAGGGTTTGATAATGTTTTTAAATGTTTTAAAAAGCTCTCTGAATTTTTTTGGAATTTTTAAATACCTAAATGTATTTTTAATTAATTAATCCTCATTAACTAATTAAAAATAATCATTTAAATGATTTAAAAATAATTTTTAATGCAAAAAATAAAAATAAAAATATTTTTGGTTTCTGAAAATAAATAAAATCTTGGGTTAAAATTTCCAGAATTTTTTGATGTCATTTGCTATTTTTTTAAAATTTGTTCAAATAAATAGAAAATAAATGAAATAATTATTAAATAAAATGAGAAAATGAGAAAGTCAGCCAATCCAAAGGCCCAGGTTCAAACTCAAGATGGAGGGAATTGACTTCGCGCGCTATCCAAGGGCCAGAATTCAAACTACGCTAATTATGATTAAAACCCTAATCTGAGCCCTAATCACTTTCAGGTGACCGGAACAGTGTTCCGGTCATATTCTCCGGCTATCCTCCCATCCAATCTCCCTCAATACGCAACCCTAAGCCCTTAAACTCTCCAGAAATGATCCCCACCCCATTCTAAACAAGAATCAGTCATCAAACAGAATTTATTTCACATGAACAGAGAGATTCGAAGCAAAACGGAAAATTTCTCAGAAATTTCAGAAGCTTCATACATGCTTAAAACTAGATCATTTTCAAAACCAAAAGGTGTAGTGTGATCAGTGAAGCAAGGAGAACAATCTAAGAACTTAAGAAATCATTTCTGGAAAAAATGTTCTTGATGATACCTGAACTGAAGCTTTCGAAAATGGCACTGGCTGGCTGCTTCTTTGCTTCAAATCAGCTCCAATGATCCTCCTGAAGAGTTTGTGATGCTTGGTTGGAGTTTAAATGGTCTCTAAATGAAGTTGGCAGAAATTCAGTTCAAGCAATGTCAAAATCGTGTTTTTGATTCAGGGTGTTTTAGGGGAAAATGAAGGGTGGGAAATGATCAGCAATGGATATGGAGTTGAATGATGGAATTTGTTTTGAGGTTTGATGGCTGAGCTATGAATTTCGAAGGCTTTTGCATAAGAGGGAGTTTTTGTGATTGCTGAGTTCTTGGAGGTTTCAGCTTGTGTTATGTTATGGAATGGCTTGCTTTTGGTACACATATCATGCTGGGATAGGTCAGAGGGTTGGTGATGGCCTATGTTGATTGGTATATGGCAAAATGCACAAAGTCAAGAGTTGGTGTACTTGGGGTATGGGCAAGTGGCAGGCTGAGACAAGGGCATGGCTATGCGCATCAAGGATCAAGGAATGCTATGAAATCAGATTTGATGAGTTGTGGCAAGTGGATGAAAGGTTTTGATCCATTTTATAAATTCATGAAGTTTTGGCCCCTTTTGGATTTTGTAAAGTTCAAGGCATGAAACTTGGAATTTCTTTGGGCAATTATGAATTTTATGTCATGTATGATGTTTGTGTAATGGTTAGAACAAAATGCTTTGGCAAGTGTTTTTGCAAACTTCCCTCTTTGGTGCATAAGTGAAATTTTGTGATTTTTCCCAACTTTGCAAGGCCATAACTTGAGTTCTATGATGAATTAGATCAAGTTCTTGTACTTTTTGAAAAGGGGATGATCAAATCTACAACTTTCATGACCAAGAATTTTTCATTTGAAGCATTTTTGGTTGAGAAAGAGGAGGTTGAAAAACTTTCCCAAAATGGCAGTTTGCATTACAAGTCACTTTCCCAAAATGGCAACTTTGCAAATGGCTTGAAATTATTCAATTTTGTGAACTTCTAACCTCTTCTAAGATCAAATAAAGATCATATACACCCAAAATGATGGAGAAGACCCTTTGGATGGGTGATTGGGGGCCTCAGATGCCCTGATTTTGCACTGACTTGTTCAAGAAGTCATCTAATGATCAGATGCCTTCCCCATTGAATTTATTCATGAAAATTGGTGTGCATGATCCTTATAACATATAATGACTAATAGAAACAAGAATGACCAAAAAAATTGGAGTTATGGCCTCTTAAACCAAAACCCTAATTTTAGGTCATATGTGTAGTTAAGCTTGGCTCTGCTTCCATACCTTCCCCAGTTCTTGTGATTTTCTGACTTTTTTGATCTTGGGAGTGTAAACACCCCAAATTTGCCCTCACCCATTCACACCATGGCTTGTGATCATCTCATATCCATATACACAAAACATATCATCTCACATCTCATTTTGATTCACTGCATAGCTTCTAAGGCATCTGCACCTAGGGTTTGTGATCTGAGCAATCCCAAAGCATCTTGAGCCATTCCAAAGGCCACCAATCAATTCAAAGGGGTCCATGTGTGTTCTTATATCATGTTACATCCCCACAAAGTCAAAATTGCAGAGGGATCACAAGAACTAGGGTTTGAGTGGATGCAGAGCCAGGATGAACTGCACAGTTGACTGAAAATTAGGGTTTTGGTTTCAGAGGCCATAACTCCAATTTTTTTGGTCATTCTTGTTTCCATTGGTCTCTATATGGTATAGGGAGTATGCATATCAATTTTCATGAAGAAATTCCATGGGGAAGTCATCTGATCAAGAGTTGACTTTTCAGACAAGTCAGTGTAAAATCAGGGCATCTGAGGCCCCCAATGACCCAACCAATGGGTGATCTTCATCATTTTGAGTGTGTATGATCTTTATTTGATCATGGAAGAGGTTTGAAGTTCACAAAATTCAAGAATTTAGGGTTTTTTGCAAGAGTTGACTTTTTGGGTTTTGTTGACTTTTCAAGAATGCATCCTTTTAGGTCAATTTTCAAGCTTTGATTTATGATCCAAAAAGGCTTCAAATGGAAAAACTTTGGTCATGAAAGTTGTAGATCTCATCTTTCCCTTTTCAAAAAGTACAAGAACATGATCTAACTCTTCTTGAATCAAAAGTTATGGTGTGTTAAAGTTACCAAAAATCATTGTTTTTCATGTCATGCACTAAGTGGAAATTTTGCAAAGTCTTGAATCAAGTCAAAATGCAGCCTCTAATTCATGTCAAACCAGCATGTAAACATCCTCTAAGTCCTAAAAATCAGATTTGAACTAAGTTTGCCCTTGGTTTCATGTTTGGTTATGCAAAGATCACATGTGAAACATAAACTAGCCAAGTTGCAAAAACTCATGATTCACTTCCTACAAGTTGCAGCATTGGAAGCTGACTTTGGGCTAGCCTCTCCCTCACCTTTTGCTGCACCAGCACCCAACTTGTACTTGCCTAGCATCACACCATGCCCTATCTTACACAAAAGTGGATTTTATGCAAAAGCAAACTCACCTATCACAGCTGCACAAGTCACATCAAGAGACCAATCAGAATATTTTATTCATTCAATTTGCAAACCATATCACATGAGAACCAAGGCTGAAACATACACATTCATAACTTTCACAAAAAGCCACCAACTTGCAACTTCATTCGAATTCCATTACACAGCCTGCAAACACCCAAAACCTTTGCCTCCATTCATCTCACCTTGATCTATAGAACAAAAAGCATCAAGAAACAAAGCCAAAAACACCCTGAATCCCCATCTGCCATAGCTCACCTTCATGCTGCAGATTCAATCGAATCTCTCTCTACAAGCCACAAACACATCAACCAGCACCACAAGCCTTCTCAACACACCTCATAGATCATAAGCAACCCTTCTTCACAGCCTGAAAGTGTCAAGAACTCATCTGCCATTGTTGACTGAGCAGAAGCAGTTCTCTTCGAAACTCATCATCCAACAAATATAAACTCCATTTGAGCATTCAAGCAACTTTGGGGGACCAAGAGGAGCAGATTGAGCAAGGAGAGGAGGCCTGAAAGTTCCAAAATCAAAGGTTGCAAATCTCAGGTAGCTCCAAATTATTTTTTCCAGAAATCAATTTGATTGTTACAAACTTGTTCTACATGTCTTGCTGATCATTCTGGTACCATTGGTTTTGAAAATGGATGCGTTTTGAGAGTTTAATTGCTGTTTGAAGCTCACGAACCCTAGATTTTGTTTGCTTCGATTCAGGTGATTTAGGTTAGATAAATTTGTTTTGGGAGAGGGGTTTAGTTCGTGAGGTGTTGGAGATCATTTCCCATAGCTTAGTTTTCATTTATTTTGCGTTTTGAGAGGTTTTGAAGATTTTCAGGTGACCCCCTGGCCGGAGAAGATGACCGGAGGTCTTCTCCGGCCACCTGAATGTAATTAGGGTTTAACCCCATAATTAATGTAAGTTTGAATTTTGGCCGTTGATGCGCGCTGACTTGTTGACTTCCCTCTCAATTCAATGGCCCAGATCCTTTCCATTAGCCCTAATCCTTTTCATTAATTTAATTAATTATTATTTAAGTTAATTTGATCAGATTGCATCCTGGCCTTCAATTCACGCGCGCAGTCAACACTTTTGAACCCAGACGCAATCCTGGCCCTCCAATCTAATTACTTTCCATTTAATTTGATTTTAATTCATTTTTATTTCATTTAACTTGTATAATTTATTTAAAATAGCTAAAAAGTCATAAAAATTATGAAACTTTTTCTTTAAGGTTTTATTAATTTTTATGACACAAAAACATTTTTATTTTATTTTTTATCATTTAAAAAGTATTTTTAAATATTTAAAAGTTTATTTTTAATTGATTAATGAGAATTAATTAATTAAAAATACTTTTAGGTATTTAAAAATTACAAAAAAATTCATGATATGTTCTAAGACATTTAGAAACATTGTCCAACCTTCAAACCAAATTTCCTTTTTGATCTTGATGCATTTTAAGAATTTTTCATTGAATTAAATCATTTTTGATGCATTATTTTGATCATAAGTTTGAAAATTCTTTTCTGCCTAATGGTGAAGGTTGAGACATTGATTCTTTTTGCATTGTCTTCCATTTGACATGTACTTTCAAGGATAAAAAGGCCAAGATTTGATCTTGCATTTTCTAATTGATTGGCATTTCTTTTGTTACAAACCCTAAAAAACCCTAATAACTTGCAAAAATCATATCTTGAGTTTGGTTGAGAGTTGAGAGCTCCCCTTTGGGCAGTGGTTCATTATAGGTCTAGGGTTTCTTTAGGTACCATTTTCCATTTTTCATATTAGGGTTTGCTTCTGTTTTGAGTTTGTGTTTGATGTTTGCTTTGTAAACCCTAATTTGGGCCTTCTCTTGCATCCCTCTTGCATTTCCTTGCATAACATGACTTGTCATTGCATATTGTGCATTCTTGTGGTTCGTTTGGCATCTTAAGACATGTATGAAGCATCATTGATCATTGCATTACACATTTGCCATGCCATTTGTCTTGTATGATTCATAACATTTCATGCTTGTTCATGCTCCTTAGTTTGCATCATATGCATTCATAATCTTGTATGAACATCTCCATTGTCTTGCCTCATGTTTGCAGCACTTCATAACATCATAATCATCATGTGTATGCTTCTGGTTTGGCCTAGCATCATGTCATTTCATTTCATCTTGCATTGCATTGCATTTCTTTCTAACATTTCAGGTGGTAAGTAATCTTGAGAAGTGAATTTGCCTTCACTTCTCATAACTTTTCTTCTCATCTTATTTTGCATACCTTGCTGCATTCTTACTTGTGTTTGAGTTTGAGCTTGCTCATTCTTCCTTCTCTCACTTTCTTTCTTCAAGTGACTTGACTTCTTGAATGAAGCAAGTCACTTTGCTTCTCTTGATCTTGTTCATCTGCTTCCTGGTGGTTCATCTGAAGATTGTTTCTTGAAAGCCTCATAAACATTAGGACCAACCAAGCATGATAATGAATTAGGGTTTTGATTAGTCTCCCCCATAGTTTTTACCTTTGTGTCTCTCCTTGAGTCATCTCTTCTCACCTCATAATCAGGGACTAAACCCTCAAGGCTTTAAGACTTTGTGATTAAGATCATGCCTGCATCCTTCTTTTAGGATGGAGTGTATAACTTTAATCCTAAGTCTTGGACCCTTAAGGTGTTGAAATCTCTTAATTAACCCATCTAATAATCATCAAGACATCACACTTGTAACTTGGGCCTTGCATTAGGGTTCTAATTCTTCCTTAATTGGTTAAGAAGGACTAACCCTAAAGTTAATGGACAAGTCCTCCTCAAGTTGTCTTACAAACCATAAAAAACATTTCATCATCATACCATTTATCTAATTAAAATCCATCTAATAAAGGCTTGTTTTGTCATGGGTTTAATCCCTAATCATGGATTAAGCTGAGGAGCTTTCCTCAGCTTAAACATTCTCATCTATTATCCTTCTTTTAGGATGGTGTAACGAGTCTGTTAAATCCCTGATTATGGCTTAACCTCATTACTTAACACTAAACAAAAACACCAAAAACATCTAAATAATCAACAAGTAGGTTAATGATCTTAATCTTACACCAAAGGTGATTAAGTGTGAGAATCTGACTTCACACTTAAGGTAATTCTCATTACCCCTAATCAGAGGGAGGATGTGATGAGTTTACTAACCCATTGGTTTAGGCTTAAGCTCATTATCTTATGACAAACTCCAAAAAGAAATAAAAGACTGAAAACACACAAAAACAAACAATAATCGTCTCCTTCGGGATTCTTTTCTCATCACCTTCACTCACAAACGAGAACTTGCTTCTTCCGTCTAATGCAAGACAGTTTGCATCTGTGCCAGACAGATCATACACTTGAGCATAGGCAAGTAAGCAGTTCACAAGTCAATTCACCTTTCAGTCTCTTTGGGTCGAACTACGGTGTTCTGACTTCCTCATTGCACGAGAGGATACGTAGGCATAACTTAACGGTTATCGAACAAAAGTCTCTGTACATTCCCCCTCTTCCAGCTTCTTTTTCTTAGCCTCATTATCATGAGCAATTCATTTCGTTCCTGATCTCACACTGACACTGTATATTTCATCACACTTCACTTCTCTTACACTGACACCTGTACATCTCTTTCCAGCTCATTTATACACAGATTGCACTGACACTACCCCTTTAAAACACAAATCTTTTAAGCGTGGATCCCGTCGAGTACGGCGGACAATCTGGGTGCTAATACCTTCCCAGGTTGTAACCAACCCCCTTTCTCAGTCTCTCTGGTTCGCAAACCGTCTTATCCATCTTTTTCTAGGCTTATGCAGCATTGCCTTTCCTCCGGGATAAAAATGCCTAGCTGGCGACTCTTTTCATCCTCCAGTGGGTTCACGGCTGTGTGTTCTCACTGTTCCCCTCGCCGACCGTTCGCGTCTGTACCTTCATTTGATCATTTTCATTTGTCGGGAGCGACAGGGAGGATGTAATATGATGCTTGAACATATATGGACCCTATTGAGATGATTGATGACCTTTGGGGTGGCTCAAATAGCTCAGGGATTGCTCAAATCACAAACCCTAGATGCAGATGACTTTGAAACCATGCAGTGAAGCAAAAATGTAATATGAGATGATATGATTGAACTTATGCTAATGAAAAGATCACAAGAAATGGTGAAATGAGTGAGGGAAAATTTGGGGTGTTTACAGCTGCCCCTATTCAAGCATGAGTTAGCTGTGCAGGATGTAAGCGATGACTTAACAGGCAAACGAGATAACTTGTGGTTGAATACCAAAGACAGTCCAAAATTTGCACTCACTGGGCGTGAAGAAGAAAAGGCATATAGGTTGTGAAAGGGAGTAAAGTATGATTAAAAAGTGCGGGCGACGGAGGACGACCTTCGAGCAGAGGACGACTGCTGGGGATAAGCAATGACGGGGACGTCCGACATGCTGGGGACATAAAGGATCATGATGGGGACGACCATCAGGTAAAGTAACAAAATTCTCTGGGGATTTGAAGAAATAAATGATGAGAGACGGTCATCAGAGGTAAAGGAAGATCACCTAGCAGGGGACGGCTGCTCTGTTAGGGAGAAAGATGAGGGACGGTCATCTAAGGTGAAGGACGATCACCTGGCAAGGTACGGTTGCCGAAAATATCACGACATAGGACGAATGCCGGATAGAAAAGGTCGACGTTGGGGACGGCCATTGGATAAGCATGATGAAGGACGATCATCAAGAGGTGAAGGACGATCACCTAGCAGGGTACGACTACTCTCGGGGTTTACCATGACATAGGACGAATGTCAGATAACAAAATCAACGATGGGGACGACCATCGGATAAGAGTGATGAAAGACGATCATCAAAAGGGTGAAGGACGATCACCTAGCAGGGGACGGCTGCTGAAATATCACGACATAGGACGAATGTCAGATAGGAAGGAAATTTTGCCAAGAATTTGCTGGGAACTCTTCTAGGAAATGGTAGATACAGACGAGTGTCTACATTCAATGAAAGAAAGGTATAAGTGTTTTGACTCTGTGTATAGATTAAGGATGCGGACGAGCATCCTTAGGACCGTGATACGGACGAGTATCGGTAGAAACAAACATTGATGCATGTTCAGAGATGATGATACAGACGAGTATCAACTGGTTAACAAAGAATACGGACAAGTGTCGACTCTGAGGGAAAATAGGCGGTGTATACAAGATACGGACGAGTATCTGTATGAGTGAGAAGGTATGAGTGAGACACAGACGAGTGCTCAACTTGCTGGGGAAAGTATGATACAGACGAGTATCATAAGAGGAAGTGTATATGTTACGAATTTATAAATATAAAAGGTGTTTGACAACCTGTGGGGATAGGATGACACGGACGAGTGTCTGGAAAGTATAATAAGCAAGGGTTTAGGCAACTGCGTTGGGGATAGGTGACACGGACGGGTGTCAGGAGAGTGTACTAATATGTTTTTGTGAGTGCAAAGGGGATACTTTGGCTTTCTGCTGAGAATATGACACAGACGAGTGTCGAGAAGTATCCGTTATGTGGAAGTATCTGTTTGTAGAAAATGTCCTGGCGCCTTTCTGGGGAAAGATGACACGGACGAGTGCCAAAAGGAGCATGTATCTGTATTTTTGGGAATGTAAAGAAAATGCTTTGATATTCTGTCGGGGAATTTGAGTGGTATCCTGTATGTTGTCGATGGTATGTCAGTATTCACAGGTGACTGATTCAAAACATGACTTGTGATTATGCAATATGTTTGATTTTTTCCGTAATGCTCCATATTAGACGGAATGATACGCTCTGGGGGAAGTATGATGCGAATGCTATGTTTATGCAAAGATACCAATCCGGGATTCGGATCCCATTGCCGTAAAGATCTCTGGCTGATCTGCTTTGAAAGAATGTCCCAGCTGGGGGTGAAAAGATCATTGGTAGATCTGATAAGATGTATGACTGCTTGGGAAAATAGGTCACTGATAGCCCCATCTTAATGATGAGGAGCCCAGCTGGGGTCCTGTGGAAGCTTTCGTCGCTTTGTTGTGAAATCCTCAGACATTGCTCTTCTGGATAGAGGCTGAAACTCTGCGGGGAGATGGCTCCCTGTTTAACACTCGGCTGGGGAGGAATGATCATTGAACGACTTTCCTTGAGATGTCTATGGGGATCCTTCTGAGGATGAAGAGACCTGACAACTCAGCTGGGGAGTAAGCATCTCTGGTGTTGTTTGGAAGATGTTCTGAGTAAGTAATGATTGGGGAGAAGTCTTCATGCCCCGTGTTGTGCTTTGCATACCTACAATCCTGTTATGACAAAGAAAACATACAAGTACCTCGAGGTGTCTCTTACCGGATTCCATCATAGGAATTTAGACACTCCCGGGAGCAAATACATTTCCCGCTAGCACGTAATTTAGAAAAGACGCATCTATATTTATGCGATCATTATATTAAAGACATCGGACATTTTTGCAAATAAAGATAAAATATACGAGACAGCGTGTGACTGAAAATCTGATTTTATTAATTTGTGTGCCCTGAACTGGCAAGTACAGTCAAAGAAACAAGTCCCCTGAAATGAGGAGATTGTTACAAATTGAGAAACAAAAAGGTGCTGGAAATGTTGATGACGCTTCAGTGTGCTTCCTTTTTGCTATGACTCGTATGACATTGACGTTATTCTTATCTTGCTTTTGAAGAGGCTGATTCTGACCGATGCCTGAATCCTTCGAGGCTTGCCATGTTGTAAGTGATACAGATGAATTCAGAATGCAGTTGTTCGCTTATTCCCTGATTTTGCGTGGATCGCCCTTTCGGGTTTTCAATCCACCGGGATACCCATTTTTGCCTGAGCTGTCCAATGCGACTTTTCAACTCAGCGGGTGTACACATTTTTTTTTGATTATTTTCCCTTATTTTTGCCCGAGTCTTTTATTCTGTTTTTTGACTCGCCGGGATGCCCTATTTTTGCTTGGACTCACATTCTGTTTTTATGTCCAGCGGGTCATTTTATGCGAAGTATTTTTTTAACTGCATCTGAATTCACAGGGGACTAGAAGTCTTCACCATCCATAGTACTGAGCATCAGCGCTCCACCAGAGAAAACTTTCTTTACTATGAACGGACCATCATAATTCGGAGTCCACTTGCCCCTGTGGTCTGTATGAGGAGGGAGTCTTTTCAGCACAAGATCTCCTACTTGGTACTCTCGAAGCCTGACTTTCTGATCGAAGGCTTTCTTCATTCTTTTCTGATACAACTGCCCATGACAAATTGCAGCCAATCTCTTCTCTTCAATCAGGTTCAGTTGTTCGTATCGGGATCAGTCCCATTCTGCTTCGCTCAGCTTAACATCCATCAATACCCGTAAGGAGGGTAATTCAACTTCAATAGGTAAAACTGCCTCCATACCATACACAAGCTGATACAGTGTTGCCCCGGTGGATGTTCTGATTGACGTACGATACCCATGCAGGGCAAATGGTAACATTTCATGCCAGTCTTTGTAGGTGACCACCATCTTTTGCACAATCTTCTTGATATTCTTGTTAGCTGCCTCTACAGCGCCATTCATCTTTGGCCTGTAAGGAGAAGAATTGTGGTGTTGGATCTTGAAGTCCCGGCATAATTCTACCATCATTTTATTGTTCAAGTTGGAACCATTATCAGTAATGATTCGCTCGGGCACTCCATACCGACAGATGATGTCTCTTTTCAAGAATCGGGCTACCACTTGCCTGGTAACGTTTGCATACGAGGCTGCTTCAACCCATTTGGTAAAATAGTCAATGGCTACCAGGATGAATCTGTGACCATTTGAAGCAGTCGGCTCAATCTTACCTATCATGTCAATGCCCCACATGGCAAAGGGCCAAGGTGAAGACATTACATTTAAAGGATTTGGAGGCATATGCACCTTATCTGCATAAATCTGGCATTTATGGCACTTCCTGGCATAAGCACAACAGTCTGCATCCATTGTGATCCAGTAGTAGCCTGATCTCAACATCTTTTTAGCCATTGCATGCCCTCCCGCATGGGTACCAAAAGATCCTTCGTGCACCTCATGCATTAACAAGTCTGCTTCTATCTTATCAACGCATCTGAGAAGTACCATATCAAAGTTCCTCTTGTACAAAGATCCATCAGTATTCAGGAAGAAACTACCAGCTAGCCTTCTTAATGTCTTCTTATCATTGGATGATGCCTCAGGTGGGTATGTTTGATCCTCCAAGAAGCATTTGATGTCATGGAACCAAGGCTTATCATCTTTAGCAAGGTCTGCAGAGAATACGTATGCTGGTCTATCAAGTCTGGATACTGAAATCCGAGGCACAAAGTTGTCAGCTTGAACTTTGATCATGGATGAAATGGTAGCCAGAGCGTCTACAAACTGATTTTCATCTCGAGGGATATACTCAAGCTTGACTGTAGTGAAGAAAGTAAGCAACCTTCTTGTATAATCCCGATAAGGTATTAGATGCTCCTGGTGAGTGTACCATTTGCCGTTGGTTTGATTAATTACCAGAGCTGAATCTCCAAATACCGTTAAAGTCTTGATCCTGAGGTCAATGGCTTCCTCAAGACCCATAATGCAAGCTTTGTATTCAGCTTCGTTGTTAGTGCAGTTAAAGGTGAGTTTTGCCGAGAAAGGCATGTGAACTCCCTTAGGTGTAATGAGTACTGCACCAACACCACAACCATTCATATTAACAGCCCCATCAAACATCAGAGTCCATTCTTCTTCTGGGTCAGGCCCTTCAGTATGAATAGGCTTTTCATGATCTTTTGCTTTTACGAACATGATGTCTTCATCAGGGAAGTCAAATCTCATAGGTTGGTAATTATCAATGGGTTGCTCAGCAAGATAATCAGACAATACACTGCCTTTGATGGCTTTTTGAGATGTGTATTGAATGTCATATTCTGTGAGGATCATTTTCCATCTTGCAACCCGTCCGGTAAGTGCTGGCTTCTCAAATATGTACTTAACTGGGTCCATCTTTGAGATCAATAAGGTAGTGTGGGTCAACATATACTGCCTTAGTCGGAGAGCAGCCCACGCTAAAACACAGCAAGTTTTCTCGAGCAGTGAATAACGTTGTTCACAGTCGGTAAACTTTTTGCTTAGGTAGTATATTGCATACTCTTTTCGACCAGACTCGTCATGCTGGCCCAACACACACCCCATTGACTCTTCTAATACTGTCAAGTACATTATTAGAGGTCTTCCTTCAACTGGAGGCATAAGGATTGGAGGCTCCTGTAAGTATTCCTTGATTTTGTCAAAAGCCCTCTGGCAGTCTTCATTCCACCCGACCGTTTGTCCTTTTCTTAACAATTTGAACAAAGGTTCACAGGTTGCAGTAAGGTGAGATATGAACCTCGAAATGTAGTTCAACCTACCTAGGAACCCTCGAACCTCTTTCTCAGTCTTTGGTGCAAGCATCTCTTGGATGGCTTTGACTTTATCAGGGTCAACTTCAATTCCCTTTTCACTCACAATAAATCCCAGCAGCTTATCGGATAGCACCCCGAATGTGCACTTGTTGGGGTTTAACTTCAATTGGTACTTCCTCAGACGCTTGAATAATTTCAAGAGATTCACCAGGTGGTCTTCTTCTGTGAGGGACTTGGCAATCATATCATCTACATAACATTCAATTTCTTTGTGGATCATGTCGTGGAATAATGTTACCATAGCCCGTTGATAAGTGGCACCAGCATTCTTTAGTCCGAACGACATCACCTTATAACAGAATGTGCCCCAGGGTGTGATGAAAGTTGTCTTCTCCATGTCTTCAGGTGACATCTTGATCTGATTATATCCTGAAAATCCGTCCATGAAGGAGAACACCGAGAACTGAGCCGTATTGTCAACCAATACATCAATGTGAGGTAATGGGAAGTCATCTTTCGGGCTGGCTCTGTTCAGATCCCGGTAATCCACACACATCCTCACCTTGCCATCCTTCTTTGGCACAAGTAAAATGTTAGCGACCCACGGCGGGTAACTAGTTACAGCAAGGAAACTGGCGTCCCACTGTTTTTGTACCTCCTCTTTTATCTTCATTGCCATATCTAGGAGAGTACGACGCAACTTCTGTTTTACTGGCGGACAATCTTCTTTTAGAGGCAGCTTGTGCATGACAATGTCGGTGTCCAACCCTGGCATATCCTGATAGGACCAAGCAAAAACATCCACATACTCCCGAAGCATGTCAATAAGTTGTTCTTTCACCGAATCTTGCAGACAGGCCCCGATCTTAACTTTTTTCAAGTCTTCTTCTGTACCAAGATTAACCGTTTCAACCTCCTCCTAATGAGGAGTTATAACCTTCTCCTCTTGTCTCAACAACCTGGCTAGCTCTTCAGGTAGCTCATAATCTTCTTCAACCCCTTCATCGGCTTGATTAATCGGATTGTCAAAGTCATACGAAGTCATAACAGTGTTGTTGCCGGTGCAGTCTGGAGGGCACTCTCTGCAAGGGTTTAGATTTGTTCATTTTAGTGATCAGTTTTATCTTGTTTAGAAAAGGTGAAAATGAAGTTATTATTTTGAAAAACATTGCCATTTTATTTTTGTACAAAAAATAAAGAATGAAAAACAGTGAGCGGAAAAGAAAAGACTCATTTGCAAAAGATGTCCTGATATTCATTAATTGATCGTTTGCACAAAATACAAGATGGCCCAATTACAAAATGAGCCCTGACATCTTGGGCAAGATGCAGGACTTGATGCATGCTTAAAGACAGGAAATAATAATTACTCTGCAGGAGTAACTCTTATAATTTCCTGGGAAGACCAGTTTGAGACATGGTTCCCCGGGATCCTTGGACGTATCCAGCTTTCCAGGTTGCGCTCGTCTTCTGACTCCTCTTCCAAACTGTTCACAGCATCTGGGGTGAGCATCCCCCCACTAACAAACTTGGACTCCTTTGCAGCCTCTGGTTGATCTTGTCGAGTTGGTTTGTAACCCAACCCGAATCGGTCTTCTTTCTTCTCGACTGGCAGCAGCTTGCCTCAGCCTTGAGCAGTACCCTCCTCAACAACCTTCTGGGCTTGTTGATACGAGGTGATGGAAGTCCCCAGCATAACAGATGTTTCATTGATAATAAGGGCCTCAAACCATTGACTCATTGTTTCATGGATCTCCCCATCCATTTCAATGTATTTGAAAGTAGCCAGCTGGCTAACAAAAATATTCTCCTCCCCACAAATGGTGATGACTTGACCCTCCCACTCGAATTTTAACTTCTGGTGAAGGGTTGAAGTTACGGTGCCAGCGGCGTGTATCCATGGTCTACCCAATAGACAGCTGTAGACATGCTGTATATCCATCACAAAGAAGGTCGTTTTGAAAACCTGTGGGCCAATCATTATAGGCAACTCTATCTCTCCCAGAACTGATCTCTTAGAACCGTCAAAGGCTCTTACTACCAAGTTGCTTGGGCGTAGTGCCAATCCGTCATACTCCAGCTTCACAAGGGCTTTCTTAGGCAGGACATTTAGGGATGACCCTGTGTCTACCAGTACGTGAGAAAGAACTGCACCCTTACACTCCAAGGTAATGTGCAAAGCCTTGTTGTGATTGTGACCTTCCGTTGTCAGATCAGCGTTGGTAAACCCTAGTCCATGACTAGCGTTGACATTTCCAACCACAGCCTCTAACTGGTTGACAGTAATCTCCTCTGGCACATAAGCAGCGTGCAAGACCTTTAATAGTGCGTTCCGATGGGCTTCAGAGCACATTAGCAATGATAGTATGGAGATCTTGGAAGGTGTTTGGTGAAGCTGGTCCACCACCTTGTAATCACTTCTTTTGATGATCCTCATGAACTCATCAACCTCTTGATCAAAAGGAGTCTTCACAGTTTCTTTGGCAACTGGTTCTTCTTGCACCATGCTCTTCCCTTTTTCCTTAGCAGCTTCTGCTTCAGCAACGGGTCTTGGTATTTGTGAGGCAAAGAGACGTCCGCTTCTAGTGAAGCCTCCGCCTCCCCCCACATTGTCTATCTGAGGTGAAGAAGTTGATGATTCTAAAGTGATTTTCTGCCCCTCGCAGTATAGATCTGAGCCATAATGCCAAGGGATGGCATTATGGCTTTCGTAAGGAACTGGCCCAGGCACTGTGATAGTGACCAGACTGATAGCAGCTGCAGAGGGGACCACAATGGTGTGTGGATCATAATATATGGTAACCGGAGTTCTGACAGGAGTAGTAATTTGTTGTGAGTTGTTGGAAGGAACATCTGCAGGATCGTAGTATATCGTAACCGTTGAGACGCTTTCATTAATTGTTGCTGATGTTGTTGAAGGTGTTGAAGTTGTAGCAGGAACTGATGGAATAATGGGTGTTGTCATTGTAGAAGGAATTGTGACTGAACTTGTATCCGTTGAAGTGATTGATTGAGCAGTTGTTGGAGTTGTAGTAGAATCTGTTGGAACAATGGTTGCTGACGATGTAGGAGTATCTGTGATTGTTGATGAAGGAATTATTGGAGTTGTAGTTACTGTTGTCGTAATATGAAGGATACCATCCTTAATAAGACCATCTATACCGTTTCTCAGTCTCTCACATCCATTAACAGCAATGTTGCAATATCCACAGCCGAGCTCACATCCGGGGAACACTTGGCACTCTAACAGCTGGGCTTTGATTTCAACCAAGGGTGTTCGGATTTGTGCAACACTGTTGATTAAAGTGGATGGTTTTCCCTCCTAAATAGTATTAATCCTTGGCCTATTGTGACTAGGCATTGGATTTCTTGTGACGTTCGGAGGAGGTGCAAAATTGAGAGCTTTTGAGTCCACCAAATCCTGGACTTTCATCTGTAAGGCCCTGCATTTTTCAGTATTATGCCCCGGTGCGTTTGAGTGGAATGCACACCTGACATTTGCATCATAGTTCTTTGGCATATTAAGAGGATCTGGAGGTGCCAATGTCCTTAACTCAACTAGGTTGAGTTTCAGGAGTTGTGGCAAGAGTGCAGCATACGGCATTGGGATTGGGTCAATTACCCTGTTTGCTTGTGATGGCCTTTGTTGGAAAGGACGCTGCTGCTGGTTGTTATTGTTGTTGTTGTTGTTATACGACCTTTGTTGTGGATAATGAGCTTGTTGTTGATACTGTGGTTGTTGTTGTTGAGGATATAATGGTTGTTGAGGAATTGGACCTGGAATGGTGACAGCTGCTACTGACCGATGAGCATATTGAGGCCTGCCCCTGCTTGTATGAATGGAATTTGTTTCACCTGCCCTTCGGGGTCCCGTAAAAGGTTTTCTGGGATTGTTGGAGGAACTTGCACCACTGTCGGAAATTTTTCCCATCTTCAAGAGACTTTCAATTCTCTCACCAGCTATGACTACGTCAGCGAAACTGGTAGAGGAGAAAGCAGCCAACCTATCAATATAAGTCCCTTGCAGTGTATTCATAAACATGTCAGCCATTTCTCTCTCTGACATGGGTGGTTGGTCAGCAGCAGCAAGCTGTCTCCATCTTTGAGCATACTCCCGGAAGCTCTCTCTAGAAGATTGAGACATTCCCATTAGGAGGGTCCTATTGGGAGCCATGTCCAGGTTGTATTGATATTGACGAATGAAAGCCTCGGCCAAATCCTTCCAACATCTTATGGTGGCTCTAGACAAATGCGAATACCACTCTCTTGAAGCCCCCGTCAGACTGTCTTCAAAGTAGAACATCCACAACGTTTCATCCATAGTATAAGCTTTGAGCCTTCCCAGGAAAGATTGCAGGTGAGTGCGAGGACAGGAGGTACCATTGTACTTTTCAAAGCATGGGGGTTTGAATTTGTGGGGAATTCTCACCCCATCCACTAATCCCATGTCCATCACATCGAAGCCCAAAGAATTCTGAGATTCCAAATATCTTAACTTTTCAGCAAGCTCATCCAATCTCCTGTCATATACTTCATCTCCAGCCCCTATGACAGTGAACTGTTCTTCCTAGGGATCCTCCTGCAGGATTTTGCCCCCAGTATTGTTACCTTGAACATTCCTCGGGATGTTAACCTCTGGATCCAAATGAGGTCCATATACTGGTGGGTCAATACGAGGCTGGCCTCGTTCATTGTTGCTAGTTCCTCCTGTTCCAAGATGAGGCTCCTCAGGAGTTTGTCTTTCCACCAGCTCTCTTAACCTTTCTTGACTCTGGGCTAAGCCAGTCATTACTGCCATAAATTGAGACATCTGATTTCTCATCTCTACTCTTTCATTGGCCATCTGGTTTCTGACCTCGGACAGGTCCTGCTGTACTTGTTCCATTTGAATGCCGGGAAGGTTGTTACGAGTTGGGTACCGGTGCGCGCGGTTGACAAGGAACACTCGGCGACGAGCAATGTTTCCTGAGATCACAACAAAGTTAGAAACAAAAATAATAACAAAACCTCCAAAACAAAAACAAATTTAGTATGCAATGCAGTATGCTTATTTGTTTTCCAAGGTATCCGGTTTGGTTCTTGGTTTTGACCTTTCCAGACCTCGAGGGAGATGCTTGATGTTGCTGAGAGATAGCTCAAATGAAAACAAACTATCATATATATATATATATATATATATATATATATATATATATATATATATATATATATATATATATATATATATATATATATATATATTACAAATGGTGAACAATACATTGTTTGTTTTACAATACATGCCCCTGAAGGGTCAAAACACAACAAAAGAAAAGTACATCAAATGGAAACAAACAACAAGCAAAGGATCAGACATCCAGCCCAAACTCATCCTCCCTGACCTCCTTCAGGAGGGCCTCAGTCACTGGACCAGCTGGGTGCTCTGTAATGGTCCTAATGAGGAGGTTCCTGGTAGCAATGGCAGTGGTCAGCTTCTTATGTCTGTCCTTGTCCTTTGATCTCTTCAATCCTGCTCTGAGCTTCAACTCTGATATCTCTTTCTGTGCAACCAACAGAGCTTCCTGCTGCTTCTTCTCATTGGCTTCCAGCTGATCAACCTTGGCTTGAGTTTTCTGGTCTTCTTGTGTATGGGCTTCGGTGATCCTGACCCACCTAGCCTGACTCTCTTGCAGATAGTGCTCAACCCTAGCTTTCTGAATCTTGGCCTCCTTGCAGGCATTCTTCAATATCTGTTCTCCAGCCCTTTCTTTCCTTATGTAGTCTTCTGTCCTTTCAATTTTGGTCAGATGCTCAACCTTGAGCTTTTCCAATCTCTCAATGTCCAAACGACAGTCACTTCTTTCCCAAAGAGTCTTTTTTAGATCCTCAAATAACTTCTCATTCCTTTCCTTCAACTTTTCAAATTCTTCTAGGCTGACAGTTGCTATTGGCTATACAGTAGATGGTCCAGGCATGTCTTCCAAGGTAAAAGGCATTCTGGTAATCTGAGCTCTAGTACGGGACCAGTCATAGTACTGAGCTGAAGCAACATTATTACATCTTCCAAGAATAGCTACTCCTTTTGTCTGGATATTGTCCCAAGCCCAGGATGCTTGTCTGACAACAGTTGAATTAGGTTGAACTTCACAATATAGGGTCTCAGCTAAATCCTGACCTCTGGGAGGGTGGACCAAGGCATAACCCAGTTGTCTCTTAAACAGTAAAGGATTGTAGTTGATGCAACCCTTCACTCCTATAAGAGGCACATTTGGGTATTGTCCACAGCTGGTGATAATGTCCTTGCCTTTGGTGCTCTGGGTGCACCATCTGATATCATCTGAAGTCAAGGTAATGAACCTTTTGGCCCAATTCTTCTGCTGATGTGGGTTCAAGAAGGCATCTGACTTAGGCAGGTGTCTGAGCAGCCAGGTGTAAAACAAAGGAGCACAACATCTTACCAACTTTCCCCTTTGTTTCTCATTCCTCTGATGGATGGAATAATAGAAATCTCCTAGCAATGT
The DNA here is from genome assembly GCA_963966055.1 of Lathyrus aphaca. Taxonomy (NCBI): domain Eukaryota; kingdom Viridiplantae; phylum Streptophyta; class Magnoliopsida; order Fabales; family Fabaceae; genus Lathyrus; species Lathyrus aphaca. The sequence continues at coordinate 557,335,275 of OZ014519.1, forward strand.
AGGCACTGGGTTCTTCAGAAGAAACAAATGGATAGCATTCTTGCTGACAAATTTTGGCTCATCTGCAAACAGTATAGCCCCATATATGCTGAGGGCTAACAGTGCACAGACTGCTCTCCACTCTCCCAATGAAGCTTTCAGGATGGCCTGAGAGATCAAGAAGTCCAGATGTATACCAGGAATCCCAGCCTTTGTTGTCATACTTTGCTCAATAAGGGCAGGCTCCAAGTACAGTGCCCTTGCTACCTCTTCATTTTTGGGAACAATCATCTCTGGGTTGAAAGGGATTCCATCTCTGATAGAAACTCCAATCAATAAAGAAAATTCTTCCAGCAGAGGCCCTAACTAGAAGTCTGGAAATGTGAAGCATCTCAGTGGTGGATCATAAAACTGTAAGCATGTGTGGATCATGCTCCTCTGAGAAGGATCAAGGTCCATAACCATGTCCAGGATACTTCCATAGTGCTCTCTAAACAGTGGTATGTGGTTAGGTGTGATGAGTGACTGGACCTTCCTGATACCAGTCAACACAGGCTCAAAGAAGTGGTAGGATATGTTGCTCTTCCTGGGAGTAGTCATGAGTGCTGATGAAGGGGCTGAAAGTAAGCTGATGAAGGTCATAGGCTGAGAAGCTGGAGGTGAACCACTGATAGACTGATGCTGGCGGTGATGGGGATAACTGAAGCAGATAACTGATGAAGACAGCTGAAGCAGAGGTCTATGCAGAAGAAGGGGTCAAAACCAAAACCAAGATACAATGAAATGGATACCCTGAAAAGCAAATAAACAAATGTTAAATGATGCAATGATGATATATGCAAATGATATGCAAGGGTTTGTGATCAAGCTGGATCTGATTATCTGTCTTGATATAAGGCCCATATATGTTCAAAAAAGTCCAGATGGAGGTTTGAGAATCCAGTAACCAGGGTGGGGGACTCAAATAAAGAGTCACATGTCCAGGGTTAATCACAAGAACTGTCCAAAATGGAGTACTCTTAAACAAAACGGTAACAGGGTATGATGTGGCCAAGGGTTCCTGCAAACCTGTAAATAGCCCAACCCCCTCACAGGTAGTGTTCTAGAACAAGGATCCTCAGACTTGGATCAGTTATGAGAAGTGTAAACACTTCTAACCCGGAGGTACAGTGTTTATAATAACCATAAAAGATCCTCCTCTAATTCACCTCAGCTTTTGAAGGTCATAATAAAGGTCATCCAGACTTAGCAGGCTTCCCAAATAGCCCTAGCACTACAGGAAATCTGTAGCACAGAGTTCTCAAGAAGAAACCCACATCTGAACCGTGTTTCATATTCCCGCACCAGACCGAGATGGAATGGGAAAGAACATGAACCACTCTAGCCTAGGTGTCACTCAGGTCCCAGGTATAGGACCTTAAACTCTCAATGGAACCCCACCCACCAAAATAGAAAACCAGATCCAGCAATGACAGTATGAAATATGCATAAGACTGTAAAGAACGCAAATAAATAAAGTTGTACATAAAGCGGTAAATAAAGCAAAATAAATAAACACATATAGCACATAACACCCCAGTAAACACAAATCAAACAAGCGCTAGGAGGAACCCACAAAAAGAACCAGAAGCCCTGGTTGCAATAAAAGTGTCCCCAGCAGAGTCGCCAAGCTGTCGCTCCCACCAAATGAGGCTAACTCAAATAGGGTACAGACGCGAACGGTCGGCAAAAAGGAGAGAACACACAAGGGTGAACTGAAAAGAAAAGAGTCGCCAGCTAGGCATTTTTATCCCGAAGGAAAGGTAATGTTGCATAAACCTAAGAAAAGATGGATAAGACGGTTGCGAACCAGAGAGACTGAGAAAGGGGGTTGGTTACAACCTGGGAAGGTATTAGCACCCAGATTGCCCGTCGTACTCGACGGGATCCACGCTTAAAAGATTTGTGTTTAAAGGGGTAGTGTCAGTGCTGGAAAAAGGTGAAATGAAATATGTGAAGTGTCAGTGTAAGAACAGGAATGCAAAGCTCAAGACAATGAGGCTAAAGAAAAATGCTGAAAGAGGGGGAATAGACAAAGACTTTTGTTCGATAACAGTTAAGTTATGCCTACGTATCCTCTCGTGCAATGAGGAAGTCAGAACACCGTAGTTCGACTCAAAGAGACTGAAAGATAAATTGACTGATGAACTGCTTACTTGTCTATGCTCAAGTGTATGACCTGTCTGGCTCAGGTGCAAATTGTCTTGCATCAGACGGAAGAAGCGAGTTCTCGTTTGTGAGTGAAGATGATGAGAAAAGAATCCCGGAGGAGACGGTTATTGTTTGTTTTTGATGTTTTCAGTCTTTTATTACTTTTTGGGGTTTGTCATAAGAAAATGAGCTTAAGCCTAAACAAAGGGTTAGTAAACTCATCACATCCTCCCTCTAATTAGGGGTAATGAGAATACCTTAAGTATGAAGTAAGCACCTCACACTTAATCACCATGATGTAGGATTAAGATCATTAACCTAATTGTAATTATTTAGATGTTTTTGGAGTTTTTGTTTGGTGTTAAGTGATGAGTTTAAGCCATAATCAAAGATTCAATGGACCCATTACACCATCCTAATAGAAGGATAATAGATGGGAACATTTAAGCTGAGAAAGGCTCCTCAACTTAATCCATGATTAGGGATTAACCTCATGACAAAACAAAGTCTTTATTAAAGTGGATTTTAGTTAATGGTAAGATTAAGAAATGGATTTTATGGTTTGTAAGACAACTTGAGGGGGACTTGTCCATTAACACTAGGGTTAGTCCTTCTTAACCAATTAAGGAAGAATTATAACCCTAATGCAAGGCCCAAGTTACAAGCTTGATGTCTTAGAGATTATTAGATGAATTGATTAAAGGATTTAAACACATTAAGGGCTTAACACTTAGGATTAAAGTTATACACTCCATCCTAATAGAAGGATGCAGGCATAAGCTTAATCACAAAGCCTTAAAACCTTTAAGGTTTAGTCCTTGATTAAGAGATGAGAAGAGAAGACACAAAGATGACACAAAGGTAAAACTAATGGGGGGACTAATCAAAACCCTAATTGTTGTCATGCTTGGAAGTTCCTAGGGTTTATGAGGCTTGCAAAAGATCTTCAAGAGAAAAGCCACCAAGGAAGGAGCAGATGAAAGGAGGAAAAAAGCAGAAGAAGCAAGACAACTTACTTCACTTAAGAAGATAAGTTGCTTGAAGAAAGGGATAGAGGAGGGAGCATGAATGAGCAAGCTCACTCTAATCCATAAATAAAATACAGCAATGAATGCATAAGAGAGATGAGAAGAGATTATGAGAAGTGAAGGCAAATTCACTTCTCAAACACTTACCACCTGAAAAGTTAGCAACAAAGGAATGAAGTGAAATGAAAATGAGATGAGATGCAAGGATGCCAACCAAAATCAGAAGCATATCATAAGGCCAATGATGCTATGGGATGGCATGAAAGCATGTCATGTGATGTGGATGATTATACAAGCAAGGAGGATGCAAATGAAACATGTAAGAACCATGAAAGTACATGAATGCATATGACATGAAATGAAAGTAAAAGCATGGAAAATGGATGATGCAATGATCAAACATGATTTCAATATGTCTTAAGATGTCTTGTATGTCATGTGGATGCACAAAATGTCATAGTAAGTTCATGTATGCAAGCATATGAGGAATGAATGCAAAGGAAGATGTAAATTAGGGTTTATGCACAAGATACAAAACAAAATTCAAAATCAGAAGCAAATGACAAGATAAAAAATTGAAAATGGGATCAAAGGTACCCTAAACCTATACAAGTTCACTGCCCAAAAGGGAAGACCTAACTCTTAACCCCAAAGAAGTTATGATTTTCTCAAGTTTGCTATGGTTTTAAGATACCTCTCAATGATAAATGCAAAAAAAAATTGAAAATGAAGAATAAATTCAAACCAATTTTATCCTAGAAACTACATGACATGAGGAATGCAATGCAAAAAGAACCAACATCAAACTCTTCATGGTTAGGCAGAAAGGATTTTTCTAAGTTAGGGTAAAAATATTTACTTTTAAGAACCCTAAATCCAAAGAAAAATGTCAAAATAGGTCAAGAACCAAAATGAAATTTGTGTGAAGGGTTTGATAATGTTTAAAAAAAGCTCTCTGAATTTTTTCGGAATTTTTAAATACCTAAATGTATTTTTAATTAATTAATCCTCATTAACTAATTAAAAATAATCATTTAAATGATTTAAAAATAATTTTTAATGCAAAAAATAAAAATAAAAATATTTTTGGTTTCTGAAAATAAATAAAAGCTTGGATTAAAATTTCCAGAATTTTTTGATGTCATTTGCTATTTTTTTAAAATTCGTTCAAATAAATAGAAAATAAATAAAATAATTATTAAATAAAATGAGAAAATGAGAAAGTCAGCCAATCCAAAGGCCCAGGTTCAAACTCAAGATGGAGGGAATTGACTTCGCGCGCTATCCAAGGGCCAGAATTCAAACTACGCTAATTATGATTAAAACCCTAATCTGAGCCCTAATCACTTTCAGGTGACCGGAACAGTGTTCCGGTCATCTTCTCCGGCTATCCTCTCATCCAATCTCCCTCAATACGCAACCCTAAGCCCTTAAACTCTCCAGAAATGATTCCCACCCCATTCTAAACAAGAATCAGCCATCAAACAGAATTTATTTCACATGAACAGAGAGATTCGAAGCAAAACGGAAAATTTCTCAGAAATTTCAGAAGCTTCATACATGCTTAAAACTGGATCATTTTCAAAACCAAAAGGTGCAGTGTGATCAATGAAGCAAGGAGAACAATCTAAGAACTTAAGAAATCATTTCTGGAAAAAATGTTCTTGATGATACCTGAACTGAAGCTTTCGAAAATGGCACTGGCTGGCTGCTTCTTTGCTTCAAATCAGCTCCAATGATCCTCCTGAAGAGTTTGTGATGCTTGGTTGAAGTTTAAATGGTCTCTAAATGAAGTTGGCAGAAATTCAGTTCAAGCAATGTCAAAATCGTGTTTTTGATTCAGGGTGTTTTAGGGGAAAATGAAGGGTGGGAAATGATCAGCAATGGATATGGAGTTGAATGATGGAATTTGTTTTGAGGTTTGATGGCTGAGCTATGAATTTCGAAGGCTTTTGCATAAGAGGGAATTTTTGTGATTGTTGAGTTCTTGGAGGTTTCAGCTTGTGTTATGTTATGGAATGGCTTGCTTTTGGTACACATATCATGCTGGGATAGGTCAGAGGGTGGATGATGGCCTATGTTGATTGGTATGGGGCAAAATGCACAAAGTCAAGAGTTGGTGTACTTGGGGTATGGGCAAGTGGCAGGCTGAGACAGGGGCATGGCTATGCGCAACAAGGATCAAGGAATGCTATGAAATCAGATTTGATGAGCTGTGGCAAGTGGATGAAAGGTTTTGATCCATTTTGCAAATTTATGAAGTTTTGGCCCCTTTTGGATTTTGTAAAGTTCAAGGCATGAAACTTGGAATTTCTTTGGGCAATTCTGAATTTTATGTCATGTATGATGTTTGTGTAATGGTTAGAAGTCAAATAGCTCAGGGATTGCTCAAATTACAAACCCTAGATGCAGATGACTTTGAAACCATGCAGTGAAGCAAAAATGTAATATGAGATGATATGATTGAACTTATGCTAATGAAAAGATCACAAGCCATGGTGAAATGAGTGAGGGCAAATTTGGGGTGTTTACAGACCTCCATGCTCGTCCCTTCGAAAAAGTTCCGCTTCACGAAGCAAGGCGGCAACACATGTTTCGGTTTGGGGGGAGCATTGACCGTCAGATCCACGGTCGCCGCAAATTTATGCCTCTTCATGAGCGAGCCAGTAGATGCACTCGGAGACCCTTTGACCAGGGGGCCCGACCCTGAGCCGCTCGTTTCGGTCAGCTTGGTTTGAACAACCCGCGACCTCTTCTTTTGTTGCTGGCGCAGTCGTTCCTGGATTTTGTCTAAGGGGTTCGACATGGAGCTTGCAAAGAAAAGAATACAAAATTAGTCACGAACGCCAAGATTATTAAGACACAATAACAAACAGAAATGAAAACAAATACCAAAGAACTCAGACACTTCTTGCCCGATGTTACACGCCAGGAGATCTATGACGTCTATCAAAGGACGCTCCACAGCCTCTCCCCTGTCCTGATCGAGCATTATCTTACCCTCCCCATCCAGCATAGGGGTCGGAGTAAAAGAGACTACCAACTTCCGAAACTCCTCGAAGCTAGCTGCATCGTCCTCGTTCAAAGAATCCCCTACTTGGACAAACTCACTAACCGGGCATCCGTAATGAGAGTAATTCCATGAAAAGGGAAACAGCCAGAGCCTCCTCGGGACCACCTGCCCTCGGTCATCGAGTCTGGGCTCATCATTTTCATCGGTATCTACCCCCAGGAAACTCAGCGCTCTCGCGGCTTCCTCGCTCGCCGGCTTTACCAAAAAGTAATCTGTCTTGAAAGCCCGGATAGATTCCGAGTGAGCTTTGAATATCTTGGTCTGCTGTTTGAAGGAAATAAATCCCTTCCGGTCGGTCCCTCGTCCTACCTGGCGCTGCAGCGAGAACATTCGAAAGAACAGAGGAAGCGTGGCCCTAACACCCAGATGGGCGCACGTCACCTCGAACGCTCTCAGGAATGCGTAAGAGTTGGGTTGAAGCTGAGACGGGGCTACACCCAAGTGCCCTAGCACGCCACAAACCAGATCACTGAAGGGAAATGTTACCCCTAGGATCGATGTCGCGTACTCGTACATTGAAAACTTCTGACCGCCAAAGTCTGAAAATATCCGGTCATCATCCCCCGGGCATGTGACGACCCAATCCTCCGGATCGCCAACAGTAGGAAAAGGTTCCGCACGAGGTCTCGAGAAGGACGACACCTTATCAAGCAGGTCCTCCACTACCCATTCCTCAGGCGCAATTATTTTTTCCACACCCCGAGGGGCATCGGTCGTTTCTCCTGAATCAGGGGCTCCGTCCTCCTTCGTGGTCGCGTCTGATTCGTCCGACGAGCTTCCGGAGTTAGAAGGAACTGATGCGGAAGAACTAGAATCTTCCAAGGACACCTCCTCCGAGGAAATCTCGAGCAGGTCAATAAGCGAAATCTCATCTGAAAAGCAGAGGAAAGGCGTCAGTGAATTCGATTAGAATATCAAATCCACCCTTCCACCGCTCAACAAGTGAAAGGGCGTGTATCGACCTAGGAGTAAGATCCCGAGCCATAGCCCTTGGTTAACCATCGCTCAAGGCGATGGCCAGTGCCCGACGACAGCGAGGGTACGATCGAATCCTAGATGTTTATCAGGTCCCAGGTCAAGGTCAACCAGGACCATTGCCGACCACGAATTAGGGTTCGTAATTGACGAGCAACAATGACAGAAGGTCTCTAATCTACTTATTCTAGCCTAAACTACCGGAAAATCTATCCTATGCCACATGCATTGCTAAAATGTCAAACCTATGACTAAGAAAAACGCAAAAAAAAAGAGCCGTACCTTGAGCTTGGGAGGCCATTGCAAAAGAAGTTGGCTTGAAACGTGGTGGTCGACAGATGAATGCGGTGGTCGGCGGCTAAGAACGGTGGCTGATCTACGAGCAGTACAACAGAGAAGAAGACGAAACAAAAAATCTTACAAAATGCCTTGGGTTCCTATTTATAGGGAAGGGAACACGTGCAGAAACGCGTGACCCCTACCCCTAGGCAATGATTACCTACGCTTTAGCCCCTAGGCTAGCCGTCAGAACATTAAATACGCGCGAATTCCCAGACACGCCAACTTTTCGTTTCATATCCCCCCTTCGTCGAGCGACCAAACAACTGCCCGTCTGTCGTGGGTCATCGAACAATCATTCCCCGATCCACGCACGAAAAACACCAGACGCACTGCGTACGCCTTAGACAGAAAACCATCACTAAGTCATCGCTCCTCCGCAGAAGCAACGACTTGGGGGGCTCCTGTTCCGGGCAAGCCCAACTCCCTGAGTTGGGCCAGGCAAAGTGACAAGCTGACACGCTCGTTGTCGAGCACCATGTCGAGGATAACAGTCCTTGTCGACCAAGGCTGTACCGACTAGAGTGAAATCCCCCAACGGCTAGTTTTGACCGTTACCTATTCGTGCGGATTCAGTGATCCGTGCCAAACGGTTTGAACCAATAACCATCCACTAACGACAGTATATAAACTCTCTCAGGGAGAGGGACAGGTATTCAATTCTCTCACCTTAATTCTCGTACTTGCACGCTCTTTGCTCAACATCTTACTTTAGCATCGGAGTGCCTTGCAGGTACACCCCCTCTTCTCCTTATCAACCGTCCTTCAACAACGCTCGACGCCAGCCATATCGGATCCTGATCTCCTGGTAGGATCAGTAAGAATATCCTTTAAAATATGGTATTGAATCCACTCAATTCCTGAAGAAATTGTATATGAAATCAACTTTTCTTCGAAGATAATTTATTCGAAAGAGACAAAAGAGAAAAAGAAAACTTGTTGTAGAAATTGGAATCTCAATGCAATTCGATCACCTATATTCGTATTAATAATCTTTGAACCTGCAAAATAATAAAAAGTTAAGTAAACCTAAGGCGTGTAATAACATTGTCCTTAAGGATTTATCCGTCTCATAAACCCAAATCCCTTAGAATTCAACAAGTTCTTCCCAGTTTCTCACAATGAATCTGAGGTATCAGAACAACGACAACTAATATTCTTTGAAGACATGATCAAGAGAAGAAAAATGATAAAATAAGGATAGAACGAATGAAAGTGAAAATTGAGTTTTCACGTTATATTGTTTCTGTATCTCACATCTTTTCTTAAAGATTGTGAGTTGTTATATATGGGAGAGAAAGAGAAAATGAGTAAGGGATTCTAGTCAAAATAATAAATTATAATTATTTGACCATGTCAAAAGGTTATAAATCATAAATAAATAATAATTTTATTTTAAGAATTTTTTTATTCATATTTTTCACTTAAAAATTAAAACAATTTATTTAAGACATTTGAAATATAATTAAAATTTACAACAATCTTCCACATATTTCAAAAGTTATAAAAAAGTTTTAAGAAAAATTCTGAATATTAACATCATGCATGTGATGCATCAAACTAGTATAGATATGAAAAAGTCTTAGAGTGACAATACTTAAGACACATGAAATTGGTGTAGAAAGCTATATGAACCAAAATCACTTAGAGTATGTTAGAGGTCTACCACTCACATTACACTCCCATAATGTTGGTTGTTGATGTTGTGGTGTCTTAATACACCATGTGTGTGCTTGGTTATTTCATGAGTTTTGCCAAGATCTCATATAAGCGGTCTCACTCAACACTCATATAAGTTATTTCATCAAATGTATGCTGCAAATCATACACCACCAATAAAGGATATGAAATTCATTAAAAGACACGTAAGTTTATCCTCTTAATAATGCAGTGTTTAGTACTTTCTCATCTACACAATAGGAAAAGGATGCAAACAAAAATTAATCAAATAACTTTTGATGCTAGCAAATCTAACAAGTGACTTGTTCTTACCCATATGAACATTTTTCATGGGATCTTCAATCACAAAGGTTGGGTTCCCATAACTAATTAGTTTCAATTGGTTTAATTGCAATTCCTTTTTATGTGTCACAAATTTATTTCTTCCTACGACTTTGTTAGAGGATCAACTAAGATCATTTTGCTCTGACTTCACATAATAATGGATATTACATTGTTATTTAGTAGCTACTTTATACATACAGGAGGAAGACACACAATTTCTTCCATCATAATATTGACTAAGACGTACTTTGGTCAATCAATCTCAAAAATTTATTTATTAAGTATATAATAATAAATTAAGTCTTAACGATTATACTTATATGTGTCTATTTTGATATATAAGTGATGTTAGCTTAAAAAAAATCTAATATAAGATATAAAATAAATTCATTTATGAGTTTACTATGCATGTCTAATTAAAATACTTTTAATGACATCATCTCATTGATAAATTAAATTAAATATATTCACGTATAAATTTAATTTTCAATAAATTAAATTCACGCCACATTATCTTGATCAAGCATGAGGAACCTCTCATTGCCTTACTATCTATAATAAACCTGATTCTTACAATTAAATTTATATAGGTCTACTTATACTTATAATAAGCGACATCGTTATTTTTAATATATATATATATATATATATATATATATATATATATATATATATATATATATATATATATATATATATATATATATATATATATTAAACGACATCACTATTATAAATTATAAATATAAATATATATTATTTAAATAATTATTTTACAGGTTTACTTGAATGAATTTCAAGCGATAATTTGTCATTGATAAAAAAATAAAAAAATATATTTATGTATTTATTCGTATTAGGATCATATTCAATTAACATCATTTTTTAATTTAATACAATGGTCCATCAATTCAAAATAATATTATAATTCATTTATCTCTTTAAATATTTTATATAATTAAAAATGATCAATACTCAAATTCTCAAATATATATATATATATAAATATATATATATATATATATATATATATATATATATATATATATATATATATATATATATATATATATATATATATATATATATATATATATATATATATATAATTTCTAAATACCAAATTTTTTATTTCATTTATTTATCTCATTCATATCATATTTCTCTGAGAATTATTTAATTTGTTTATTAATAAAATAATTAAGTAATATTTTATAATAAAATAAAATATCTCAAATTATTTTAGTCATTAATATATATATATATATATATATATATATATATATATATATATATATATATATATATATATATATATATATATGTGTGTGTGTATGTAAATTTTTATTTTCATAATATAAATATTATATGCCTCCACATGAAAACATATTCTAACTAAATTAAAAGTGGTATATTAATATATTATATAATCTCATAAAATTTCATTTATAACAGTTTTTATTTTATTTTTTTATTTTACACTCTTGACTACATTAATTATGGAGAGTAAATAGTATTAAAATTTTGTTAATTCAAATTATTGTGAATTACACACAATATAATGTAACATGTAAAAATGGATATTTATAATATAATAAAATAAATTTTGTATCACCTCATAAATTTCATTTATATACATGACTCACTCTTTAAAATAAATAAGATATATTTTCTTGCTTTTAGCACCTATGTTGGCCAATAATTATTTTCCATGCACAATATACGATTTTATATAACTCAAGCATAGCACCAAAGTAAAATAAAAATAATTAATTATATCAATGAAAATAGGCATGGTAACATGGCGGAGTGGGAGATGATTTAACTAGCATTGCACTCGCATCTGTCTCATTGTAGCAGACATGTCCCCGCCTCCAAACTCATTGTAGCAAATCTGCACCAAGTGGAAACAAGTTTGCCCGCACTTGTACCCTCCCTCACTTGTAGATGAGTAATTTCTTTTAAATAGTAATAAAAATTAATAATTTTACTAAAAACTTGACCATTTTAAGAAAGATGAGAGTTTGAGTGAATGCTGAGAAATGACTAATGATGATTTTTAATTACTTCTCCAAAAAGTGAATAAATGCAGTAAAATAATTTTAGTAATAAGGGTATTAAACTAAATTGCATAAGACCGGGCTGGGCGGGGTGGGTGCGGGTGGATAGTAGCATCCCCCTACCCCGCACCCGCATCTGTAATTACAAATAAGGTTTTCTCCGCATCCGCACCCAAACAATCTGGGTTTACCCCGTTAAATTTGAGTTGAGTCCGGACGGGCCCTGTCAGGTCCGAATTTTCTTGCCATGCCTAAATGAGAATGAAAACTGAATACCAAAATCTCATGAATATTCCTGTTAGGCTTTAATCTTCACTTTAGCGATCGGTAAATGTCATAAATATTTTTATTTTTCTCTAACAGGAGGACAAATAGAATCAGTCTACACAAAGTTCTATATAACAACTTACTCATATTATAAAATACATATTGACCTTAAAAAACTATAAATATATTAGGACATGTGAAATCACCCGTATGAATGCTAAACTTGAAATAAAGTTAGAATATGTACATATGTTGAATAGTTTGGATATGTTGGATGATGTCTTGGAATGGAATATGAAGACTATGAGGTTTTACTACAGTTCCATGAACAAAAAGAACAAAGTCCCTCCTAAAAATATGACTAAGTTTCAGATGTGAGATCACATGTCTCAACATCATGTTAGAGATGCGTACTCTCAACACATAGGTTTCAAGAACTCTGCCAAGAGATGTCACCATTGTGGTAAATCTGGTAATATAATACATTTTTGCTATAAATTGTATGGATATCCTCAATCCTATAGTCAACTAAGGTTAAAAAGAAAAAGAAAAAAGGGAAGAAGACCCAAGACATGAAAGTGTGCAAACCTAAGGAATTTGTAAATTATCTCTTAGCTCATGTTTCTATTAGAGGTTCTTCTAGAGAGAATTGATATTTTGACAATGGATGTTCACAACACATGATTGGTGAAAAGAGCTATTTTGAAGAGTTGAATCCATGCTCTAATAGTTATAATTACTTTGGTAATATAGCTATAAGAATAATCAAAGGCATAAGCAAACTGGTTAGTCTAGGTTTTCCTTATCTCAATGATATGTTGTTGGTAAAAGGATTAACTGCTAACATGATCAATGTAAGTTAACTATGTGATCAAAGTCTAAATGTTAGCTACAAAAAGTCTAAGCCCATTGTATATATCAAAGATCAAGAATTTCTAATTTTAGGTATAAGATCCAAAGATAACTATTATATATGGATATCTCATACATCATCCAAGGTGAAAAGCATGGAGGATATCATATCTGAAAATGCTGTCAATGGATTTCCAAATCTCATGATTTAAGAAGGAAAAATTCTTGGAGAGTGCCAAATTGGGAACCAAACTAAGATGTCATACAAGATGCTTCAACATCTTACTTATGTTTCTGAATTACCACTTGTAACACCCCCAAATTTGCCCTCTCTTTTCATGTCATTTAACATATCCTTTCATGCATTGCATTGCATTTAGATCATAATTGCATCATAAACATACATGAGAATACATCTCAATTGAGCTTTCACAGGTTGCAACTGACATTTATTTCTTCATGCGGCATGTGCACAAGAATCTCAAAAGAAGTCAAAGTTCTCGATTGATTCAAAGCAGTTTAAGCATAATATCAGTTTTACGGTACAGCTTGCAAAGGTTGTAACTCTCGCCCGGAGAATTGTTTTGGCCTGAAATTCAATGGTAAGAACCATTTCGGTATTCTCTAAAACTTTTGTGTTCAGCTCGGAGGCCAATTCATCAAGGAAAGTGGTGGGAATTAATTGTTTCAGAAATTTCGGTTTCGTCGATTAACTGTGCTAGCGGTATTCAAGAGTTCGTAACGTCTGAGGGGATCAACGTTTCTGTGAGATTCATATGCCAAAAGTTCCTTCTTGATATCCTTTCCAACTTTCGGGTTTTGGCCGAGAGCTAATTCTTTGAAGATCTTCAAATGTGCGAGTTTTCAGAGTCGATATAGTGAAAAACAGTGCTAAACCGGTGAGTTTTGAACACTAAAAAATTCATAACTCTCAGCTCGTTCATCGGATTGATGTTGTTCCGGAGCCTAAAATTCCTTTTAGATGTTATATTAATTCTTCAAATTCAGTTTGGGTTAGGTCCAAGCGGAAGGATCCCGAAAATGCGAATTACCAGTGGGGTTCTTTGATGCAGTTCACTGTCTGTCAAATTTTGTAAAATTCATAACTCGGTCAATTTTCATCGGATTGCGTCCGTTCTCGAAGCGTTGGTTCACATATTTTACCATCTTAAAGTTCCAAGACAAGCTCGAGTTCGAACGATGCCCCGAAGATTGTCGTTTTGGTTTATTTCGCAAAACTGAAGTGCTGAACCGAAGAAAAAGGCTGAAAGTGGTTTCACGAGAAAATTCATATCTCCCTCTTTGTTTGTCCGGTTGAGCTCACATTTTAACACGAGGTCACTGACTCATAAATCTACAACTTTTCTGAAAAAGTTAAGTCGAGATTATGCTCCGAAGAGGTTGACCTTGTCACATTTTTGAGTAGCGGACACCAAATAAGCTGAAAAAACAACATATTCAGTGACATCTTGCAGCTTAAACGTATCGACCGCACTCGATTTTGATCGTATGACGTCCGTTCTTTTTGCGTTGCAACCGTGATTCAGAGGTGGACGATGTTGTGGAAGGCTCAGAGTCAAAATTTCTTGCCGAAGATATTGTTATTTTCACTTAAGCCGAAATTCTACCTTTTGCCTTTCATTTTACACTCCACTATATATTCTTTTGACCCACAATTTATCTCACAACTTCAATCACAATTCGCACACACCCAAAAATCTCAAAAACTCTCTCTAAAGAATCAAAGTTGATTCTCTCAACTCTTTCTCAAGAACACAACAACAACTTCATCAAGAACTCAAGAACACAACAATTTCGATCAAACTTCCGGTAGCCGAACCACCACGAACCACCACCACCGGTCAATTCCGCCACCGCGCGACCATCATTTTCCACCACCGGCAGCCACGCGGCCTCTCCTCCTCTCCTCCATTCGTGATCACGTCTCACTCCCTCCGGATTCGCAATTTCTTCGTCGATTCTTCATTCGGTTAGTTTTTTGAGCTTTAATTCATGAATAATTGTTGAATTGTTTCTTGAATTAAAATTTCAAGTTGAATTAATCTTGTGGAGATTTTGTGCATTAATTCTTGAGTTGATTGTTGATTGTGGATTGATGCTTGATTAATTGATCCTAATAATTGTTGTGGTGCATAATTGGAAATGCTTGTTAAAATTGACATAAAATAATTGGTGCATGTTAGGTGTTTGATAAAATTCCTAGGAGAGCTAATTGTTGTGACTTGATATTGATTGAAGTGCTTGACTTTTGAATTCATGCTTGCTTCAATGTGCAAATCCGGAATAGGATAGATTGATGCATAATCGATGATGTTGTTCATGTGTCCCATGTTGAGAATTTGTTTTGGTCATAACTTCCTAACTGTAGCGCGTTTTCGCGAATATGAATAGTGTAACTTGACTTTGTTGATTATTCCGAAGCCATTGGTGAACTTTTTAGTCGATTTCAGATATTTTTTCACCGTTTCGCTACTGCCAGCCGACGAAATTGGCCAAAAAGTCCCACTTCCGAGTGGAATTTTCAAAAACCGATTGCATATTTGAATCCGTTGGCACGTTTACAAGTTACCATGTGATTTTCGTTCAATTCCGAGTCGGTGATTTTTGACGCGTTTCTTTCCTGATTTAAGGCTTTTTAAGCTCGGTTTGGTGCGATTTTGATGCATTGATCTTGTTTTGACTTGTACTTATGTTTGTTGATCATTTGCCATTCATTACTTGTAAATTTACTCGATTCCGATTTAAGTTCGCATGTAGTTTATGTTATTGCATATGTGCTGCCCCATTTTGAAACATATATTACAATGCATGTCTATGACTTGTATGCTCATCTTTCTACTTGATTTAGAGTTGTGAGACATAGGTGCAACTTCCAGTTGTACCTCTTTATGGTTTCTAATGCGTTTTTTGAGTTCATGCAAGGTTCTCACAAGGATCTTGGCGACGGTCAATTGGTTGGTGCTCCACTTTATTTGTGGGATACCGTTTGATTTCAAATGATATTTTGTACAATTGTTTTTGTCTGGATTGTGTTATGTACAGGGCATTTATGTGGTCGCATCCAACTTGCACATCTTGAGTGATTTATTTTCACTCTGATGACTTGAGCTTATATGAGAAATGTGATGTCCGACTTGCTTTGTTTGTGGATGCTAGCTTGTTCGAGCGAACCTCTTGGTTTCTATTTTCTGTTTAGCTTGTTGGTACTTCGGATTTACATCCGCGCGGTATATTTCCTTATCTGATTTTCTATTTGCGCACTTTATTTCTTACATAGGCTGGAGTCCTGACCGTTTCTTTTTGGTGGGCATTTTCTGGAAGTCCTCCTTCAGAGGCTCTGTATGTGTTTGTTTACATTTGTGCAAAGACCTCAAAAGAGGCGCCCCATCCCAATTCCCCCTAATAAGACCTCGAAGAAGGCAATCTAAAAGGGCTCATAATCAGCTCCGCACTATCATTGAGTATTTCATTAGCTCGCACTCCGTGTTGATGCTTTTGGATAAGGTCCATCTTGCTCTTGTCTGGTCAGTCTGTGGAAGAGCATCTCACTTTCTGGATCCCCACGCTTTGTGTAGCTCACGTCTGTTGACGTTGATGCTTTGTGCTTGTACGCACATGATATTCCCCCATTCTGTTCTTACTTGGTGATATGATACCATGTTTAGACATACTCGTTTCCTACAGTCACGAGCTCGAGGAGATCTCCTTGCTCCGTGTACCCATCCTGCCTGATCCTTGATATTGTGGTTAGATGTCGCCCCTACTTTTGTCCTGCTTCGATCCTCCATATCATTGTTAGGCCCTCTCTTTGTCACTGTGAAGACATAATTCACAGGTGGATGTTTTCTACTCGAGTGATGTGGATACTCCTCGAGCTTGTTTGCTTATTTGTGTGGTGTGATCGTCTCCCCATAGGATTGCTAGGCTTTTTATAGTCTCTCGTTTGCATGTTAACTTACGTTTCACGATTCCTTCATCTAGGACTACCTTTTTTGCATGAGCATTCCTAAAACACAAATCAAACTCTTTGTTTTCTTTTCATAAGAACATGTTAATTCCTTCTACTCCAGGTACGCGAGTCTCTAAAGGTCGAGCAGCCGGTAGAACATGAATTTAACATCATTCAACTAAAAATCCCAAAACAAACAAAAGTAGTTAGTTGAACCATGTTAACTCTAATTCCTCAAAAGGGATACGTAGGCAGTGGGGGTAGGGCCCATCCGAGCATAACACTTTCTTTTCCCTACGTTATTTTCCCTTTCTTTGACCATTACTTTGCTTTTGCTTTCCATATGTTTTCAATGTTCAATTGCTTAGCTAATCTTTGTTTTATAGGGGGTTATGGTAAGTCATGTGTGTGGGAGGGTATCCCACATACAACTTCTTCCTTCATCTCTTTATGTTTACAAGTTGTGATTGCTTTAGCATTGTGCTTTGTTTGCTTAACTTCACCACTCCCGCTTTAGAAACAACTTAGCTTCTTTAGAGAAGTAAGTTGTCTTCTATATTCTTCTCTTTCTCTTCTTCTTCTTCTTCTTCTTTCATCTTTCCTTCTCTTCTTTAGGATAGAGTTCAAACCATACTAACTTAGGCTCATCCATGCATAATAACATTTAGGATTTGTTAGTCCCCCGTTAGACCTTTTTACCTTTTAGATCCTTTTGGTTCTTCTTTTCTCATCTTCATACAAAAACCTAAAAAACACTTAATAAATACCAAAAACAAAAACAACAAAAATATTTCTTTAAAAGACTGGAACAAAGAATAAACGTCTACCCTTAGGGACTTCTTTTCTCATCACCCTCACTCCTTACATACGAACTTGCTCCTACTTGTCACTTTGCAAGACGGTAATTCACTCGTGTCAGACGAGCCTGTAACACCTGAGCATTGACATAAGCAGTTCAAGCTTTAAAACACAAGCAATCTTTTCCACCCCTAGTTATGGGAACTACGAAGACTCTGATCCTCATGTCCAGTGAGGTACGTAGGCAGCGGGGTAGGGCCCGTTCGAGCATAATCCTTATTTTCCCTACATTTTTCCTCTTTGTTTGCTTTCTTAGTTCCTTTTCCAGTTTCAGTCCTTTGTTTTTGCAGCAGCCTTCATTCTTTCACCCTTTGAAACAGTTCCTTTGCAAGCGTGGATCCCGTCGGGTACGGCGGACAACCTGGGGTGAACGACACACATATGATCAGCCGCGGGGAGAGCCTACCGAACGGTGACAAGTGTCACCGCCGGTATGGCCGGAAATCAAAAACCATCCTTATCCTATCTTCTAGGAATCCGAAACGTGGATTGAAAGGATTTTCAATAATCTTTATTGTTTTGTTTGAATACCTCCATTTAATTTCTTTAACACTCCTTATGAACTTTATTGCCATTAATAATTAAAACTTATAAAATCAACATGAAATGAAAATAAGAAACTGCATAAAGAGGAACATATGAAAACCTAAATTCCTCATTCTTCTTCGATGCCACCCTCACACTTATTCTTCTTTCGTACACGAGCATTATTCCGCTGTCGACCACCTCACCGGAGGCCACCACTACACTGAACCTCATCCTTCTCCCTAAACTATAACCTTCGCTACAAACCTACCACCTAAAACTTCTACCGCTCGATCCGAAATCAAGCGTTCACTAGGCCGAAAATCGCACAAGTCACAGTATAATATCATCACATTAAAACAACTAACATCAACGCCACAATCGGTTATGCTCTACAAGCGCGTTCAAATCGTACCTGGGAGCAGATTTTGACGAAGGTGATGATTTATGGTGCTTGGATTCGTGAGGGAGAAGACGCGTTGTGATCTTGATTGAAGAGCGGAGAAGGAATCGAAACTGGATGCGACGTGGGGCGAGGTTTCAGGTATGATTCTTCTTTCGATCTCCTTTTTCTTGACTATTGTTCTTCTTCTTGACTATCGTTCCTCTTCTGCATTGTTGTTGAGTTCTGTTATCAATTAATGCTATTGGTTCTTGCGATGTGAATTTACGGTGGATTCTGATGATTTGCAGGTCAGAATTAGTGAATAATGATGAAGACTAAAGAAATTATGCTGTATGCGGATATTGAAGAGAGTGATTGATTAAAGTAGATGAAGGTTAAGGATGGTGATGATCCTGAAGGTGGGGAAGATGTTGATGAGTGAGGAATGAAGAAAGTGATGAGAATGGTGGAATGGTGAAGAGAGTGAAAAATATGAAGGTTCAATTTGAAGAGGGAAAACGAAAAATAGAGAAGATGATTGAGAGAATAGAGATCGATGAAAAAAGGGATGAAGATTGAGGATGAAGTGTGATTGAAGATCGATCCTGCATTGAAGGAGTTGAGAGAAGTTGGAGGTGTGTGTGGAAGCGTGAGATATGAAGGTGGAAACTGAGAAAAATGGAGGGAAAAAAATGAGAGATCTTTGAAGAATTGTTGAGATCTGATTTATAAGAGAAGGATTCAAGGTTTGAATTGAGATTTCAAGTATGAATTCAGTTAGAGTCGGTTAATTTTCTGTTAGAATTTGCAACTGTAATTTATTTTCGTTTCCTCTTCTTCTACAATTTCATATGTTCTGAATTCGTAGCCTTTGTTACGAACTCATTCTAATTCTTCTTATTGTGATGAACCTGAGTTTGTTATCCTTGCTGAATTTGGTCTGTGGTTGCTGTGTTGATTGGTTTGTAGGATTGAAGATGACGATGTTGAAGTCGGTTGAAGGTGATGATGTGAATTTTCAGAGTATGGAAGGAACGTTTGTGATGATCAAAAGTGAAGATTGAAGTTCGGATCTTAAAAATTCTTCTGAGTTTAATGAGTTTCGAAGATTAGAGAATTGAAGATTCGAAACTGAGGCAGATTGGAGATTGATGAAGATCTTTCGAAGGAGAGAGCTTGAAGATTCTGAGAGTTTTTTTCTTTCCATTTTCCGTTGAGTTTCTGTTATGTCCTAACTGATATCTCTTGCCATTTTGTTCCATAATTGATTCTTTCCATTTTTCGGCCCTCTCCGTTTTCTGATGAATGCTATCTATATAATCTGAGTTTCTTGCAGTTATATTCAGTTAGATTCTTGTAACCAAATTCTTGATAAGTTATTGTCCTGTTATGAAAAATTATGAGTTCTTTTTTGTAATCTCTGTAAATGAAATCCTTCTGAGATTTTCTTATGAGTTTGCATCCCTCTCTACTATATGACCGAATCCTCATCTCTTGTATTTGAACTTTTAATGGTTTTTGGCTTTCTCCTAAGTTTTTTTTATTCTTTTCTTTCTGTTATAATCCTGCTGAGTTTTGGTTGGAGTTTTTTTGTTAGAAAAAAAATCAGAGATAAAAGTAATTCCGTCATATTCGAAGTTCGAAGAATGGAACTCCCTGCAAATAAATTTTTATAAGTTGTTATTTTTTGTTTTTCCATCGAAAGAATCCCCTATTATGGGAAACTTTTGTAGTGACATTTATTCTTGCAATGAATTGTATCTTTTCAACCGAGGTTGTGAAAATGATCAAT
This sequence comes from Lathyrus aphaca, assembly GCA_963966055.1. Classification (NCBI taxonomy): domain Eukaryota; kingdom Viridiplantae; phylum Streptophyta; class Magnoliopsida; order Fabales; family Fabaceae; genus Lathyrus; species Lathyrus aphaca. The sequence goes on from OZ014519.1 coordinate 557,355,572, forward strand.
ATTGTTTTCCATCTCTATTTTGGTATACATCATTTAGACATCCATATATTACAATAAAATTGGTCATAATAATAGTTAAAAATTGGTAGAAATAATCCAGATAAACCTCTTCATATTATTCGATATCCAACCGAAATTTCCATTTGGTTTAACTCAAAACTGCACAGCTTGGATGTGGCTAATTGTTCTCAAAAATCAAATTGAACCCAAACCTTGACTCAACACTTTAAAACTAATTATTTGAACCACGCTTGGAAACAACTTGAAATATCTCGAAGTAAACCTGAACATGGCTTATGATCAACCAATTTCTTGAGATACTTTAACCAACATAAGACATTGTACTAACTTTCAAATTAAACTTTAATTCTCATTTTCCATTCACAAATATTTCGTATTTCACGTAAACTAAAAGGCCACTGAGAAGCTGACAAATGAGTCTACAGTTAGTCTCTTGTATTACATCCCATCATTTTGTAAGATGCCTGCCTTAATGGCCAAGGATCTTAACACACACAAGAATAACATCATGAGGGAGCCCATGTTCAACTTTGAGTAAGAAAGTCTTGATTTTCTCGAGGCCTCTGAAAATGACCTTGTATCTTAATAGAGGAACACTTTGTACCTAGATGAATCTTGACAAATAAAGTGCTCATGATAATGTGAATTCAAACCCTTGCTTCGACTTAAGTGTAAGAACTTCAAATCACCAGAGAGTACCTCGATCCCCTGCTTTAGGAACTCAATGGAATGCATGATTGCGTGTAATATGACCTAATGTGAGAATGCAGATAAATGCAAAACATAAGGCCAGTTAAGGTAATAAATAAAAGGGCAAATTTTGGGGTGTTACAATTAGCTTTACCTGGATGATAATTCGAACCGAAATTGTAATCCTTCAATAATTCCAACCACCTTCATTTCCTCATATTCAACTCCTTCTGATCAAACAAATACTTTAAACTTTTAAGATCACTAAACACTTCAAATCTAGAGCCATAAAGATAATGTCTTCAAATATTCAGGACACAAACAACTGCAACAAGTTCTAAATCATGCATAGGATAGTTCTTTTCATGAGTCTTTAACTGCTTTGACGCATAAGCAACCACCTTATTATTATGCATAAGCGCACCACCTAAACCCATCATAGAATCATCATAATACACCACAAACGATTCTCCTGAATTCGGTAATGTCAAAACCGCCGACGTCAACCTCTTCTTCAATTCCGTAAAACTTTCTTCACATTAAACATCCCACACAAAAGCTTTAATTTTACAAGTCAACTTAGTCAACGGAAGTTCCAACTTAGAAAAACCTTAAATAAAACTTCTATAATAACCAGCTAGACCCAAAAAGCTTTTAATCTCAGTAACCGACTTTGGAGTTTCCCACTGCAACACACCATCTACTTTAGATGGATCCATAACAATGCCACTACCTGAAATGACATGCCCAAGAAAGCTAACTTATTTCAACCAAAACTCACACTTAGACAACTTCGTATACAACTTCTTCTCTTTCAAAACATGCAATACTAGTTTCAAGTGTTATGCATGCTCTTCTTCTGACATAGAATAAATCAATATATCATCAATGAACACTACCACAAAACGATCCAAATAGGTATGAAAGATACGGTTCATGTACTCCATGAATACTCCCAGCACATTAGTAACACCGAAAGGCATCACCAAATACTCGTAATGTCCATAACGTATTCTGAACACCGTCTTCTGAATATCCTCATCTTTCACTTTAATCTGATGATAGCCCGATCTGAAATCGATCTTGCTAAACACACAAGCACCTACCAATTGATCCATAAAATCATCTATTCTCGGAAGTAGGTACTTATTCTTAATCATCACTTTATTTAATTATCTATAATCAACACAAAGTCTCATACTCCCATATTTCTTCTATACTAACAACACTAGAGTTCCCCACGACGATACACTTGGTTTCACAAACTTCTTCTCAAATAGCTCCTCCAATTGCTTCTTTAATTCTGACAATTCAGATGCATACATCATGTACTGTGCCATAGAGACGGATCTAGTACCAAGTACCAGATCAACCACAAATTCCATTTCTCTTTCTGGAGGCACATCAGGTATTTCATCAGGGAAAACTTTAGGAAATTCACGCACTACTTGCAACTACTCAATCTTAGCTTTTCTCTCAATAGACAACATCGGAATTAACGAAAACATCTGAGCTTCTTCTTTCATCAACTGCTCCAACTCTCTAAAAGACAAAACCCAACTCCTTCCTCTTCAGGAGTAGAAAATCTCACCAAATTACTATAAAAATTGATATGAACATAGTTATACTCTAACCAGTTCATTCCTAAAATCACATCCATTCCAGTGAATGGCAAACACACTAAATCAACATCAAAATCTCTATTGAAGATAGATAGCAGACACTTTAAACACATAAGAGAAGTAGTCACTGATCCCTTAGCTAGAATTTCGACGACCAATTCTCCATTCATAGCAGACAACTTAAGATCTAAATCTTTTACAAAATCAACAACAATAAAGCAATGCGTAACACCAATATCAATAATAGTAATTAAAAGAGTATTATTAATGAAAAATGTACCTCTGACGAGTCTTTCCCCATTAGTTGTCAGAGTCCCAGCCAACGCGAACACTATTCCAATCTGCACCTTTCTTGGCTTCTCACACTTGCTACCAATGTGTCCCTCTTCACCATAATTGAAGAAAATCATGTCTTTATGCTTGCATTCAGATATTGCATGCCCAGTCTTGCCACAACGGAAACACCTCTTCACTTCATTAGTACACACATTACTCTTATAACCAAGTTTCCTATATTTGAAACAAATAATACCAATAGGAGCATCTCCCTTACTAGATCTCTGACCATCATCCATTCTTTGTTTACCTTTCCCAGCTGGAGCATCATAAGGCTTTCCATGATTTTGTTGGTGCTTGAAATTCCTTTCATTAATGATCTTGTAATGAGCATTGTTATCCTCTTCATAAATTCTACAACTATCAACCAAATCAGCAAAGACACGAATCTTCTGATATCCAACTGCCTTCTTAATCTCTGGATGTAACCCATTATGAAACTTGATGCACTTTGAAAATTCAGCATTCACCTCGTTATAGTGCAGGTAAAACTTAGCCAACTCGACAAACTTCGCAGCATAATTAGTAACCGACATGTTACCTTGCTTCAGCTCAAGGAACTCAATCTCCTTCTTACCACAAACATCCTCTGGATAATACTTCCTCAGGAATTCCCTATAGAATACAACCCAAAGGATCTCTTCACCTGCAATATCTAATCTCTGACGAGTCTCTAGCCACCAGTCATCAGCCTTGACTTCCAACAAATGAGTCCCATACCGAACCTTCTACGCTGGAGTGAAATCCATCACACAAAAGATTCTCTCAATCTCTTTCAACCAAGCCAACACCTTATCAAGATCATAATTTCCCTTGAAGGTAGGCGGATTCTCCCTGTGAAACGTCACCAAACTACGAGATCCTGCATCCTCGCCAACGTTCGGAAAATTTTACACAGCCTGAGTCATTGCTTGCATAACAACACCCATCACAACATCGTTCCTTCCATCCATCTTAACTTAATCACTACAACACAACCAAAGGTTAGAACTATCTAATAATACTCGATTATTAGACAACTATGACTCGACAACTTGGCCGGTCGGACGAACCTGCTCTAATACCACTAATGTAACACCCAATTTCTACCCGATAATTATTAATAAAATCAGAGTATAAAATTCCAAAAATTAAAATGAGATGATACATTTCCAAATTTAAAACAACATTTAACACCTTATTAGTCTTTAAAACAAATTCCTTTCATTACTACGCAGCGGATTCATAAAATTCAGCTTAAAACAACTTATTGTATTTAACATAAAAACAACTTAAGAACAACAATCTTTAATAAAGACAACTAAAATCAGAAACATAATCAAATTTGACATCAACAAAAAACATGTGTTATCCCCCCAAGTGCTACATATCAGAGTGACAACACCGACTCGAATCTACTAATGTACTCCGCTCTACTCTAAATTACCTGCACGTTACCAACATAGGGCAACATTCAAACAAAAGGGGTGAGATATCGAAAAATATAATCAATAATATGATAAATAACATATTAAATCGGATTATATAAACCACCACTTCACAATCCACAAACAACTCATACAACATGGGATACAACACAACAACATACTATACAACTCGGAAATGCAACTTGTAACACCCTTTTTACCCACAACAAAATTAATCATATTATTTAATTAAAAACCGGAGTTCCACATAAAGGGTGTCAAATTTTCAACATAACATCATCTAAACAACAAGTATGTGTCTTGTCCCGTAAAACGGGTTGCATATTCTTTCTTAAATAACACAATGCTTCAAATCTACACAGTAGATCAAAATTCAACATTTAATATTCTTTTTAAAAGAAAGATACAACTATAATCCAAACATCATCAAAAATTGTTATCATTAAACCAAAATAAAATCATGTGTTCCCGAGGGTTACATGACTCAGAGCATGACACCACCTAACTCTATACACAACGAGATGCACTCCAAGCTACTTCCAACTCTTCTGACTAAGCTTGAGAATCTACAAGATGGCATAATAGATAATCACAAAGGCAGGTAGGATGAGTAATCCAAATTACATATACATAATACAAAGATTTAATTATAAGAAGCATGCAATCATACATCATTTAGAACAAACTCACCCATATAGAACCATCAACAAGTCACATCATCAAACAACAAATGTGATCATTCTATGCCACATAGAATGAAATGCTACATCATAAATGCATGTGGTACCAGTTTTTAATATATGATAGAAACTTGCCATCTACTCTCCACAAGGAAGCACAACTAATCAACAACACCTCAATCCACACAATGGGATTGAAGCCTAAATCAACACAGGGAATGCCATGAATGCACAATGCAACAACAACAACAAATTCATCTTCATCAACATTTGCATCAGCATTCATTTATTATTCATTTACTAGTCTATTCATACTACTTTTACTTCATGACATCATTTTACAACATATTTTATCATAACATCATCTTATCATCATTATTATTATTACATTTAGCCTAACATAACATGCAATAATTTTCAGCAACAACGCAACAACATGGCATAACAATCAAGACATCATAAGTCATCAAACAAAAGAAAACATTTTTTCTGAAAACTATAGGTCTCTCTAAGCGAGAAAGCCAGCTTGCTAAACGAGAAACTCACGGGTTTTGAACTTCTAAAATTCTCATGTGCTCGCTAGGCGAGAAAGGCGATTTTCTGAGAAAACCCCTGCAATTTCTGCATATCACAGCCACCCCAAAAGCCCTCAAAACCTCATATTTACTCAACAAACAACAGAAAACGACTAGATAACACATTAGCATCATACATTCATCATTATTAACCTCTAACATCAACTAATCATCACAATCTACCAACAATTACCCCAACCCTAATGTTTTCCCTTAAAAAAAACCCCTTTCCTCATAAAACAATCCAATAATTATGAATAGTGAACAAGAATACTCCTCATACCTTGATCAATCTAACATTCTCTTTCACTCTTGAGCAAAACCCTCTTAGTCTCCTTCTTCTTCAGAGCAACCTTCACCTTTTTCCAAAAACACGATTGTGAGAACTTTAGATCGTATCCTCTATTCTCATAAACTACTCAAATGACAACCTTACCCCTTAGACCTCCAAACTCTTAATAACAATATTTAAATAATATCCACATATTATCATATCATTATCTTAATAAAATAATTCTTTTATTTTCCACAAAATACCACTTATTTCCAGTTATTCATAAATAATTACTTAATTAATTAAATTATGAATCGGGAAGTTACACAACTTAGATAAATGCAATGCATGTGGTACCATTGGAGCAGAACTCCCAACTTACAATCTTGCCAATTAATAGAGGCGTCAACATCAAGGCATAAGCCTTCAACTTTATTTTGCCAATCTAGGCCAACTTACCGAGCAACAGCTCCAACTCAAATAACGCTATGTAATGATACTCAACATGAATGTCAATCAACAACAATTATAAATACCAAGAAACACAACAACATTCAACTTTGGCCAAAGGCATTCAACTCAAAATCTTGCCATTTATAAGGCACTACAACATAAAACAACAACCATCAACTATACAACTTATAACAAAGCAACACAACACAAGAGCAACCAATTTTACCATATTTTTATTCAAACAAGTCCGACTAAAATCGATTTATTAAATTATTTACCACACTCTGTTATTGCTACTTACTACCTAGCTTATTACCACACCTCTATCAAATTCCTATAACACTGTCATTAAGCCAACTTATCAATCTTGCTACCAATTACTATTGCACTGGCACACAATTATTCTTCTGTTAAACTCATCACAACACTACTATTTAAACTAGTTACAAGGTCCTAATGCAATTAATTAAATCCTGGTAATTATTTACTTAATTTACTGATGTTTCTGAATTAAAACTAGTGTATCAGTAAGACTGACAACAGAACCACAGAAACCGCGAAGTAGAACCAAAATTCCAAATAACCCATGTGACCATCGTCCAAAACCTGCGTTCTTCTCTCTTCTCTCATTCTCCCCCCGTCTCTGTAATTCCTTCACAGTTTCATTCTTAGACTAATTACTAATCAAACAGTACATGATTCAGCAACCAGATAACTTATTCATACACAAAAAAAATGAATAATCAATTCACGATTAATTCCACAATATAATTCAATTCTCTTATTCAACCAAAAACAACTTATTCAACCAAAATAACTTATTCAACCAAACAACACAACAACTTGACAGAAACATTCTTTATACCCAATTCCACATGTATCCATCATATAATCCCGATTATAGAGTTAGAACCCCAATCTTACCTTGGATTGAAGGCAACTCTAATACTTTGATCGAAACCCCACAAATACTACTTTTATTCACACACAAGCCCACTTATCAAGACTAGTATAATTCTACTATTAAACCCACAAATTAATCAACTTAACTTAATCCAACTAATCACAACATAACTTAAATCAACTTAATCTACTTAATTCTAACCAACATAATACAATGATATTTAATTAAATAAATAATTAAATAAACATGGCGTTACATTCCACATAACTTGTATGAGATGTTGGTGATTAACTTTCCAATTAAAGGAAGGATGGGAAAATTTTCCAAGTTAATTCTGAAGTGAATGATGTGGTGAATAATACAGGTGGCAGCATTGATGATGTTTTGAATAATTTTGTAAGTCCTTATGAGGGTTTTATCCATAAGAACAATGGAGTTCATTTTGGATTTTATCCTATCCATGAATGTATTACTAAAGATGCTAGTATTAGTAAAATGTATGATAAAAAGTCAAAGAAAAAGGTGGAAAATAGAAAGGTTGTGTTGAAGGCTAAAAGGTCTCATTAAAAAGAGACCCCTTCTCCTACCAAGTCAAAGAATACTACCAAGAAGAAGAAGAAATATGTAATTGGTAGTAAGAAATTAACTAGGAAGAAAAGGAATGTAACTCATCATAAGAAAATGGCTCTTGAAAAGGAACATTATGTTGAAGCACTAAATATTATGAAATTATGGAGCTTCTTAGGAAAATGGTTGGTATTTGAAGACAATGTTAAATGATGGTATTTCTCTTGGGTTGTTGAATTTGAGTCACATTCTGAATGATGGGAAAGATGTCTCAAACATTGTGTCCAACATTTGTGCATCTGTTAATGAAACTGATATGGTTTTTGATGGATAAATGTTTGAGATTTTTCACCTTAATTTAATGTTTCTGCTATTGCAATTTTGTGGCATGAGCTCTTGGGTTCTTGTTATCTAGTACTTGTGGCCATAATGGGATAACTTTTTTTACCCTTTTCCCAGTTAGAGAAAATTAGGGGGAGATGATGATATGATGATACTCAAGAAATAATGGTGTTCATAACTCCTAAGTAGTTGTATATTGATATTATCTAAAGAGTGATTGGGAGAATGTGCAGGATCTATTGGTGGATTATTTGATTGATGGTGGTCCTATGTAATTTTTCTCTTTTTAGACAAAGAGGTGGAGAAAAAGGAAAAAGGAACACTTTTGTGATAATGTTTTCTTTGATAATTTTTGTCTCTTTAGAATTAACCTTGGTGAAATATTAATGATGTGTTTCATCTGTGCACTAGATATGGTGCAATCTTGAAGAAATGTTTAATCTATATTGCGATTAAAAACTAACCAAAGGGGAATGTTGTTTCTTTGATTGTATAGGAAAAAAGGACAACAACATGTCTATAACATGTTATGTGACATTTTGCCATGCCCCTAATTGAATTGCCATGCATTTTATATTTGTTTCAAGTTTGTTCATGTCCAAGTTTCTACTGTAGTTACTTTGAAAGAAGTTTTGGAAGATTAGATTTGCATTAAAGAAGAACCCTACTTAGATGATGCTAAAGACTGGGTTAATTTTGTTTCATCGGGATTTATTCTAGATTTCTGGTCAACATTTATGCTCATGGTTGTTGTTGATAGTAGTTTCTACTCCTATTTTCTTATCTGACACATTCACGGTTTGTGCTAATGGAGCTTTTCCAAATTATGGAAAAAGGGGGCAGTAACAGTGTGTAGTGGAGTGGTTTAACTAATGACATTTGTGATGTATGAGGATCTTCTATGGAACTAATATATCTTATTGTGCTTAGTACTTGATGATCTATGTGGTACTAACTGATCTGGTTTTTATGTGCACACTTGCTGAAGCATCTGTCCCTCAACCTTGTGTTCTAGTATGTGTAAGTAGTAACTTCTGATCTTTGACTACTAACTACTTATTATGTGTAAATGCATGACTAACTCATCTTGAATGATTGTTTGATATTTGTTTATGGAGCATTATATGTGTTGAAATTCTGGTTATGAAGATACTCTAATATCCTATCTTAATGTTAAGACAATGATTACTGCACTTTAGGAAACAAGGATGAATACACAACTGCTGTTTTGAAGTGATGTAGCACAGTCACCAACAGATGTCAAGACATCATGTTGGGATATCTCAGTCAAGAACATATGACAAAAAGCTATAAATTATAGAATAATAAGAACACTTAATATGTTGACTCAGTTCAGTGTTAACAAACCAACATCTGAGGGATACCAATCCAGGATGAAGAATCCACTATATTGTAGTATCCTCACAAATATAAACTCCCCCATTTATAACTTTATATCCTAATAACTACCCTAATGGACATCTTTACCAAAGCTAAACTCCACCGTTTATAACTCTGATAAGAGAACCTACTCACATCCTTCACAACCTGTGTTGTCTCTGTCACCTGCCAATCTCAGAACCTGTCACTATTTTCTTGACCAAAAAGTTATCTTATAACTTGCTTAAAATATTCGTCCAAGAACAATACAACAACCATTACCTAAAGGCTTCCGGTAGTGTACATGCACCTATGTCGTCCTCTTTGTATCCCATACTGCAGAGGGGAACTACAACCCTAAGAGAAAACGACTCTAAAAATGTAAACCCTTATTTTTACACAAGAGAACTAGGTTACAATTGTTACATAACGCACACTTAACCCTAGGTCTAAGTCTTTAGTCTTGGGCTTTCTATCTTTGTTTTGATCTAGTACTTAAATCCTCAACAAATCTCGGACATATTTGTTATTTAATTAAATCCTACAATACTGTCTGGGATATGTAGCGGTAAAATCATGAGTGTAAGCTATTGATTAACTTAACTCAAAGTAAACAGAGTCGCCACCACACCTTTATTTTATTCCAAATGGAAAAGGAAAAAAAAGTGAATAAATTCTAATGAATCTAAAAGCTAAAAGAAACAAGCAGAGAACCGGGTAAGGGGATAAGTTACAAATTGGGAAGGTTTTAAGCATGCAAAATGTCTATGGTACTCCACGAGATCCCTTTGAAATAATTACTGCTTTTGGTTTGAAAATGGTTTATTTAAAAGATATTGAAGACATGAGAAGATAAATGTTTTTTAAGATTTTGTGTTTGACGAGACGTTCGTCTCATGCCTACGTATCCACGATGTGCTATGTGAGATCGAAACCCCGTAGGTCGTGGCACAAATAGTGAAAAGATTAATGTGTTGGATTGATTTTAAAATGTAAAGATAAGTCATCATTCTTTAACGAATAATTCTGCTAGAAAGAATGAATCACATCTAAACTTATGAAAATGGTTAAGAGGAAAAGTGCACTAAGGCATAAAGAGGATTGAATGAGTTTTGTATTTTTTTTAAAGTCTTTTGAAAAAGTTTTCGATATGCTTATGTAGTTTAGCATTTATTAAGAAATAAAATGAAAATTGTAAAATCTCTTGACCTAAGTCAATGTTTGATTATGAAAGCGGTTTGAAGCTTGAAAAGAAAGACAGTTTTGAAAAGAGGGAGAAGCTTTGAAAATTTAAGAAGTGGGAAGAGATGAAGGGGTTATCCTAAGACTTAAAGTAAAAGATAAAGTAAGAACGAACTAACCGCATGGCTAGCACTCTTCGAAACACAATAGGACTTCATCTTCATAAACAAGTGAACCAAATCAAGACTAAGATCTTCAATCCATAATAACTTGAGCAAAGGGAATGATCCTAAAATCTAGCTCCAAAACTCCAAATCCAATGCTAAGGATAATATCCATAGTCCAAAATTAAAGTCACAAGTCTTTTAGATGTTTAATACTTTATTAATATTTGAGTCAAAATGGACAAAAGAAAAAAACACAAGAATATGAATATAAACATAAACAATATGATGAATGATATAGTATAATAAAAGCATAATAAAAGAGATAAGAAGCGAGGGATTAAAATAAAGAGGATATGGTGCGAGAAGGAATTAAAATGTTAGTATAGTAATAATATAATAATATTTTCATAATAATGGTATGGTGAACTTAATCATCCACAACCAAAAGAGTAACCAAGGTACTTAGTACCAAAAAACAAAAAGGCAACCGGTTTCGTTTAGTATCTTACATTATAGTGATTAATCAAGGTGATTAGAACCAAATTCAATGAAGTTTGAAAGAAGATTGGGAGACCCAAACCAACTACGCATCAAACTTCACAAGTCTTGGATCTTAACGCAAAAAGATCAATCACTTTGGGATTACATGACCAACACGAGGTCCGGTCCATAAAAGTGCAATTATCCAATTGGATTTTATTCCGAAGTAGGGGCACATTTAGGTCTATGTTAAGCAATCTCCGAGTAATTTACGAAGTAATTACCCTACAAATGAGGCCGGCCAACACCAATTAAGGTGAACAATGTTAGTGCTAATACATGTGAGATAAACAATATGTAAATCGCCATCCGAATGCAATGCCACACAAAAATAAAGATGAATGCCAAATTGAGTTACACTTATGGTATTCTGTCATCTTTAAGTTGAATTACTCATCTTGGTGGATTTAAGTATGAAAATATCTCACTAATACAAAGTACCTAAAGTGAATTAAATAATTCACTTAAAGGTAGATTTGGACTAATGAGTATTAACCACTCTAATCTACACCCAATGTCCATTGAATTTAAAGAGAAATCAGTCCCAAAAATGTCTCCCAAGGTAAAAATAAGAATATAGGAGAAGAGGAGAGAAAAAGAATAAAAAAAACCTAAAAATAAGCAAAAAAATTCAATTTTGTCTCAGAGTAACCGGTTACTACCTAAGTGGTAACATGTTACCAGTTCAAAAAAGGCAGTTTCTGGCAAAATTAACACTGGTAACTTGTTACTACCTAGATGGTAACCGGTTACCTGTACAAAAACAGCAGTTTTCTGGAAAACTTAACACATGTAACCTGTTACTACCTAGGTGGTAACCGGTTACTTTGCGCTTAGAATAAAAAAAAAGGCTAAAATTCAGCATGGTCACTCTTTCAAAACTTTTTTCAATCACCTAATGATTATGAATTGAATTAGCACTAATTTTAAAGTTAAAAATCAGTGAAATCCCTGCAATCAAACAACAATTTATGATCTCAAAGATCAACAACAAAAAGCATCAAAGATCTACATCTTGAATGTTGATGATGAAGGTGGAACCATGGAAAAAGTGAATTACCAAGAACAATCTTCAAATTGATCCAATACCAAGCTTGATCTACTGAATTTGATGAACAAAAATGAAAAGGATGAAGGTTTAGCTCAAAGTTGATCAAGAATTCAAGGTAAATTCCTGATAAATTTCAAAAAGAGAGAAAAAAGCTTTAGTGAATTTGTGTTTGGGAGGATATTTTGCAAGAGATTTTTTGGCTATCAAAAGCTTGTGAAATAAATGAGAAAATGCCTCTATTTAAATAGTTTAGGTATGGGAATTTGGTGGAATGTAACTTGCTTTGGAAATTCAAATTAGGCCTGGTAATTAAAAAATTGGAGGGAATTATGAAAAAAGTGGTGATTAGTGAGAGTTTATGGTGGGAATTAATTTTAATGGTGTATGAGAATTAAATGGAGATGGTCTAGAATATTCCAAGAGTGATCAAAAATAAAATTGGTGCCAAAATTTGAAAATTTGAAATTGCTGCCAAAAATTTCAAATTTACACGCAAGTAACCGGTTACGCCCTAGGTAGTAACCAATTACTTAGTGCAAAAATTTGAAAAATTTATTTTCCTTTTGCACTGCTATGATTCCGGCTCGATTCTTTTGCGCGTCAAAGAAGGCATGGAAATAAACACATGAACCTTGGAATTCCTTGAATAAATCAATTAAATTGGGAAATCCTTGATCAGATAAATTTGAATTATTTGCGGATCAATTTCGACTTTTCATCTGTGAAATTCATTCGAGCCGCGGGACTGCTATTTTTGGCATTTTCACCTGCTTTTCCCATGAAAATGTTAATAAAAGAAAAAAAATATTTTTTTTGGATTTTAATTAATAGTTAGTAAACATAAACAAAAAATAAAAGGAACAAACAAAGGCAATGGTGATCCCCTGTGAGGTATAAATATGCAACCAAAAATAATAGACGAACCAGTGTGTGATCTTGTTTGTATGCAAGATGCAAATGAAATGTGAAAAATATTAGGGTAAAAAATTAGGATATGACATATGCCCCTATTTAAGTTTCTTTAATCCATAGATATGAAGATTGACATCTTTGTTTCGACAAGACGAAAGATACCTAAATAACAAAAGCCCAATTTTTTGCTCTAAGAGGCCATAAAACCGGAATGGAATGAAATGATATGATATGAAATAGTATGAAAATGTTATGAAATAATATGAAATGTAGAGAAATCAAAACGAAACAGGAAAAACATTGGGGATAAGGAGAATAGAACTCCGACGAGAAACAAAGCACACGACAACTAGAGACCACAACATGGCTCAGCTAAGGCGAAGATGTCCAAGAGTGGCATTGGACAGGAAGGAGTTACAACATCCAATAGTAGCTTTGAATGAGGTGAGAAAAATTATAGAAAGTTCATTAGAAGCATCCAAGAATGACATTAATGACTGTATTGGGAATATCCGAGAGTGGCATCAGATAAAAAGGGAATCATAACATTCAACAGTAGCCTTGAATGAAATGAGAAACGTTTTGGAAAGCACATAAAAAAGGATGATGACCATACTACAGACATCCGATAGTATCCTCAAAGAGAAAAGGATCACAACATTCAACAGTATCCTTGAACAAAGTGAGAAAAGACCCGAAAAGTACATCAAAACAATGATCACATCCACTATAAACATCCGATAATAGCCTCAGAGAGAAGAAAATCACAACATCCAACAGTAGCCTTGGATAAAAGAGAAACACAACATCTAATAGTAGCCTTGGATACAAGAGAATCACAACATCCAATAATAGCCTTGAACGAAGTGAGAAAAGTCTCAGAAAATACATCAAAACAATGATGACTTCACTTTGGACATCCGACAGTAGCCTCAGAGAGAAAAGGATCACAACATTCAACAGTTGCCTTGAACAAAGTGATACAAGTCAGTACATCAAACAATGATGACTCCGTTACGGACATCCAATAGTAGCCTCAGATAAAAGGGTGTAATATTTGAGAGAAACATCTGGTAAGAAAAAAATATGGAGAAACATTAGAACAAGGGTATATCTGGACAAACATCAGAAAGACACATAAAAGTTCCGGGAAAACATCAGATCAAAGGTTTGACATATCTGGAACAACATGAAATAAAGGTTTAACATATCTGGAACAACATCAGATAGAGGTGAAAGTTCCAGGAAAACATCAGAACAAAGAAGGATATCTGGAATAACATTGGGTGAAAAGAGACAAACAAGTATATTGGTAGGTGCCAATAAAGTTGGACTTTGATCACAAGGTGAGACGTTGAACACAACAAGACCTCGAGAAATGCATATGAGGACTAAAACACTCACCATGCTAACAAATATGAAAATGGGGACTAAAACACCCAAGAAAATGATATGATAGAAAATGCTTGACAACCAGTTTAGAATCTTAGGGGAGTGAAAAATATGGAAGATTTATTCCTCAACACTAAGATCACTGCCATTATGCTCGAAGATTAGAGATGCTACTGTTTAACAAATCTCTGTCACACCGTTAAACCGTATCAAGTTGAAAATATTTTAAGAAAAGTCATGAAAAGATGCTTAGGTATTCTTGAAGAAGAAGGCCCCAAATTCAATGACTGATGAGTGTAAACTGATAATGGATTCAGTTCCTGACTACTGTCGGAGAAAAATGGATCAAATATTAAAATAACCGTCGAGAATAAAATGATCATGGCTTCAGTTCTTGAAATGAATGTTGAGAGGATAAACCCAGTATGAATATTGAAAAGATCTTATGATTAACCAAATATGAGAATAAATTTCACTAAGCAACTACTCTTGAACCATAGGACCTGGGAAGAACTTGCCCCTAATAAGATTACTGACCAAATTTCTCAACTGTTTGAAAATTCCTTGACGAGGAAAGTTTGTTTGCAAATAAAAAGTGTTTGTACAAAGCTAGTAATTTTAATGCAAAGTTAATGCAAAAATTTTGAAATCAAAAATCATTTTTGGAATGAAATTTATTAAGGTAAAGTAAGTGAAAACATTGTTAAAACATGGCGGTTGAGACAAAAGTAGAGCTAAAGCAAAGTTAAGAAAGAAATGATTGGCAACAAATTTGGGAGTCATTTTAAGCAAACTTGATGTAGTATACTTTTCAAAAGAAACCTAGATTCAATTAGGTCTTTTGAAGGTTGTAACGTGGTCTAGTTCATGGTTTATGAAACAAAGGATATAAGATCAAAGTTTATTTGTACCCAACCCAATCGTCATGATGATTTCCAGTCCTACATTCAATTAATTTAGCCTATGCATTCAAGTTCCAAGACATTTGGGATTGCATAGATGAAGATGGTTCATAAGCCAAGGATTTTGAGATAGTAGTCATTTCTTCCTTTTGTTATTTCTGCTAAGGACTTTGGTAAACTCATCTTCTTTTTGCTGAGGATTTTGATGACCTCTTGATTGATCTTATTTTTACTATCCCTAACTTTTTCCTGAACTGTTTATTATTTGATTTTACAATCAACGAGATGCCCCAGTTTTTGCCTAAGTCTCCTTCATAGGTTTTGACTTAGTGGGCTTTGATTTTTGTTTCATTTTTTTAATATCACTTTTTTTTAAAGATAGTGACTACCTGGCTTAATGATTACAGCGAACCATCGTTGGCTTTTGAATTGAGAGACATCTTTGACACTTCTTGATGTGTGCGAAGGAAAGCTTGAGATTGCAACCTTTATTGAAAGGAATCTTGAATGATTCTCTTATACTTGAATGCATATTCGAATTAATTAAGAACTACCCAGCCCCATGTTAAAATTGTGGGTTTTCTCGTATAGAAAGAAACTCCAACTTCAAGGCTCAAAGGGGTTGACAAGGGATTAAATTTCTTATTTCTTCGATGTTTGGGATTTGAAACAATGCCTGTATATCATCAACCAAGTCTCAATTAAAAGCATTCCAACAACAATTATGGGTTTCTTGTTTTCATTATTCTCCCTCCAATCATTGCAAAGGCTTGAAAAAAGAAACTTGAAATATAAATCATAAAGATGCAAATAGTAAATGAAATTGAATCAAAACAAAGCAATGCACATTTCAATAAAATCAACATGAAAGTACAAACAAAGTTTAAAAGCAAACAAGTCAATAAATTTGAAGAAAATTTGCAAACACAGAGAAAGAATGGCCTAGTGATCCATCAGTAACAAGGATGAGCTGTCCTATCTGAAAATTGGCCTTGAAGATGATCTGACTGTTGAAGTCTTCTAGAAGATTCACTTTTCATGCTTCGACAAAGGATTGTTGAAATTATTAGGATTTGTATCATGAAAGGAAAGAATGTTGTTTCTCATAAGCTCTTGCACTTTAGCCTTCAGTGAAAAGCAATGTTCCAAGTCATGTCCAATTCCACCTTGATGAAACTCACAGTGAAGATACGCTCTATAGCCAGTTGGAAGAGGATCTGGAATAGGAGGCGGAGGCCTAGTAGTAATCATACCACTTTTAATCAATGAAGGATACAAATTAGTGTAAGTCATCGGGATAGGATCATAGTCTGTCCTATTGTGATACTGATTTGGTCTAGCTGTAGGACAAGGAGCCTGAGCTTGAGCTTGAGCTGGTTGAGCCTTAACAACAGGAGCAACTGCAATAACATATGGTTGAAAATATAGTTGTTATTGGAGATAAGGCTTCCTTTCATTTGAAACAGCATAAGCATCACCATCTCTTCTCTTTTGAAAGTTCCCATGAGACTTTCTTGCAGCATTAGAAGATTCAGCATTGGTAATCTTACCTTTCTTGATACCTTCTTCTAGTCTTTCTCCAACAGTGACTAGGTCAGCAAAACCGGATGAAACACTTCCTACCATTTTCTCCCAAAAGAAAGGTTGAATAGTGTCCATGAACAAACCAATTAATTCTTTTTCGGCCAAAGATGGCTCCACTTGAGCATCTAACTCTCTCCAACATTGAGCGTACTCTTTGAATGATTCTTTCTCTTTCTGTGAGATGCTTTGAAGTTGACGGCGGTCGGGTGCCATGTCCATATTGTACTTATACTTCTTTATGAAAGAATCAGATAAATCCTTCCAGCTATGGATATGGTTCTTCTCAAGTCCCATATACCATTTCATAGAAGCACCACTCAAACTATCTTGAAAATGGTGAATAAGCATCTTGTCATTCTTGGCATGTGCATCCATTTTGCGACAATACATCAGTAGATGGATCCTTGGACAAGTATGCCCCCTTGTATTTCTCAAAATCAAGAACTTTGAACTTATCAGGAAAAACCAAATCAGAGACCAAACGCATGTCTATTGCAGCAACACTAAAGACATCTTTTCCTTCTAAGCCTCTTACCCTCTTCTCAAGAGTCAAGCATTGCTCTCTAACTTCATCCATGTATCCAGGTTCACTCTGACTTTCAGCTTGTGGACCATCAAAATGGTACATGAAAGGAGAATTTTGATAAGTAGCTTGAGCAACAGTTTGCACAACAGGTTTAGGTTCGACAAATGCCGGAGCTGAAAAGTCTGGCACAACAGATGGACCAACCATTTGAGTAGTTGCAGAGATTTTCACATAATCTGGAGGTAACTCAAATTCTGGCCAAGTAGAACTTGGATGTTGAATTGCATGAGGGTCAACAATAGTAGTTGAAACTTCAGAGATAACAATCCTTTAAGGTGGTTCACCTCGAGCAATCAAAACTTGCCTCATTTCAGTGAGCCTGGTCATACTGGCCTTCAACTCATCAATTTCCATTCTGACTTGTAGGTTATGTTGTTCTTGGTTTTCCATTCTCAATCTGATAGCAACTCTAGTTCCGTATTGTCGCTCCCGAAGATTTGGATCCCGGTACAGGCGCGAACGGTCGGCGAGAGGAGAAATGAAGTGAAGGTGAAAAGAGTCGCCAACTAGGCATTTTTATCCCGAAGGAAAACTAATGCTGCATAAACCTAGAAAAAAAGATATGGATAAGACGGTCGCGAACCAGAGAAACTGAGAAAGGGGGTTGGTTACAACCTGGGAAGGTATTAGCACCCAGATTGTCCGTCGTACTCGACAGGATCCGCGCTTGAAAGTTTGTGTTTAAAGGGGTAGTGTCTGTGTTATCTATGTGCAAGAGCTGGAAAAAGAATATACAAGTGTCAGTGCAAGAAAGTGAAGTGAATTGCTCAGGAATGAGGCTTAAAAGAATAATGCTGAAAGAGGGGGAAGACACAAAGACTTTTGTTCGATAACTGTTAAGTTATGCCTACGTATCCTCTCGTGCAATGAGGAAGTCAGAACATCGTAGTTTGACTCACAGAGACTGAAAGATAAATTTATTGATGAACTGCTTGCTTGTCTATGCTCAAGTGTATGACTCGTCTGACTCGAGTGCTAACTATCTTGCATTAGACGGAAGAAGCAAGTTCTCGTTTGTGAGTGAATGTGATGAGAAAAGAATCCCAAAGGAGACGATTATTGTTTGCTTTTGATATTTTCAATATTTTATTGCTTTTTTGTGTTTTTCATAAGTTAATGAGCTTAAGCTTAAACCAAAGGTTAGTAAACTCATCACATCTTCCCTCTGATTAGGGGTAATGAGAATACCTTAAGTATGAAGTAAGCACCTCAAACTTAATTACCATGATGTAGGATTAAGATCATTAACCTACTTGTGATTATTTAGATGTTTTTGGAGTTTGTTGTTTAGTTTTAAGTAATGAGTTTAAGCCATAATCAAGGATTCAATGGACTCATTACACCATCCTAATAAAAGGATAATAGATGAGAACATTTAAGCTGAGGAAGATACCTCAACTTAATCCATGATTAGGGATTAACCTCATGACAAAACAAAGCCTTTATTAAAGTGGATTTTAGTTAATGGTAAGATTAAGAAGTGAATTTTATGATTTGTAAGACAACTTGAGGAGGACTTGTCCATTAACACTAGGGTTAGTCCTTCTTAACCAATTAAGGAAGAATTAGAACCCTAATGCAAGGCCCAAGTTACAAGCTATTTGTCTCAGTGATTATTAGATGGATTGATTAAGAGATTTAAACACATTAAGGGTTCAACACTTAGGATTAAAGTTATACACTCCATCCTAAGAGAAGGATGCAGGCATAATCTTAACCACAAAGTCTTAAAACCTTAAAGGTTTAGTCTCTGATTATGAGATGAGAAGAGAGACACAAAATAAGACACAAAGGTAAAACTAATGGGGGACTAATCAAAACCCTAATTATTATCATGCTTGGGTGTTCCTAGGGTTCTTGAGGCTTGCAAGAGATCTTCAAGAAAAGCCACCAAGGAAAGAAGCAGATGAAAGGAGTAGAAGCAGAAGAAACAAGTTAACTTACTTCACTTATGAAGATAAGTTACTTGAAGAAAGAAAGTGAGAGATGAACATGAATGATCCAGCTCACTCTAAAAACAAAAGTAAAATGCAGAAATGATGAATAAAAGAGAAAGAGAAGAGAAGTGAGAAGTGAAGGCAAATTCACTTCTCAAAGTACTTACCACCTGAAATGTTAGCATAAAGAAATGAAATGAAATGCAAATGGAATGTATGAAAAGATGAAAACCAAAACCAGAAGCATAAACATGATGTTAATGATTCTATGAAATGGTGCAAATGTATTTCAAGTGCTATGGATGATCATACAAGAGATGAGAATGCAAGTGAAGCATGGAAGAAACAAGAAAGCAAATGAAAGCTCATGGAATGTAATGAATGCATAACATGGAAAATGGATGAAGAAATGATCAAGCATGATTCTAATGTATCCTATGATGTCTTATAAGTCATGTGGATGTATGAAATGTCATGGCAAGTCCTTGAATGAATGCATGTACAAGATGTATGTGAATGAACATGAGAAATTAGGGTTTTCATGCAACATGAGATGCAAAAGTCAAAAACAGAAGCAAATGACAAGATATAAAATTTAAAATTCAATCAAAGGAACCCTAACCCCATATGATATCACACCCCAAAAGAGAAGACCTAACTCCTAACCTAATGAAAGTTATGATTTTCCTAAGTTATCTAGGGTTTTAAGGTACCTAAAGGGGAAAAAAATGCAAATCAAATAAAAAATGCAGAAGAAATTTGAGAAAAAATTATGCTAGATACTACATGTCAAATGAAGATCAATGTAAAAAGAATCAAAGTCATACCATTCATGGTTAGGCAGAAAAGAATTCTTGAAGTTAGGGTTCAAAAATAGGATTTTATGAACCCTATATTCAAAGAAAAATGTCAAAGATTGTTCAAAAACAAAAAGAAATTTGTATGAATGGCATGATAATGTTTCTAAATGTCCTTAAATGCAATGTGAATTTTTTTGGGATTTTTAGAAACCTAAATGATATTTTAATTAATTAATTTCCATTAATTAATTAAAATAAACATTTAAATGTTTTAAAAATGATTTTTTAATGCAAAAAATAAAAATAAAAATATTTTTGGGTTAAGAAAATTATTTGAAGTGAAAATGCAAAATAAAATATTTTTTAGGATTTTCTAGGTATTCAAAATAAATTATGCAAAATAAATGAGAAAATATGAATTAAAAATGAATTAATGAGCTGATATGATGATCCAAAGGACAGGATTCAAAACTGGGGGGCGGGAGTTGACTTGGCGCGTGATCTAATGGACGAAATTCAAACTCAGCTAACTTAATTAATTAATAAATTAATCCTAATTAAAAGTTAATGAAAAGATCTTGACCACTCAACACATGCGGGAAGCTCAAATCCTACAGCCATAATTCAAATCTTGCCCTAACCCTAATTAGCCAGCTAATCACTTTCACGCCACCGGAGAAGAGCTCCGGTCGTCTTCTCCGGCAACCTTCTCCCCTGAAAATCTCAAAACCTCATCCCTAGGTTATTTCTGGAGCTCTAAAGCTCCAGATCAAACCCTCTCATCTTCCTAAACACAAATCTAACCTTAAAACAGATTTATAATGGCTTACAAACAAGATTCGAAGAGAAGATCAAAAATGGTAGAACTTCCAGACAATCAGTACATATTCATTTCTTCACCATTTTTAAAAATACAAAGCACGGAATGATCAGTGAAGCATGCTCTTTCACATTTGAACATAAAAACAGAGTTCTGGAAAAATGTTTTTGGATGGTTACCTGAGCTTGAGAATTGCAGATGAGAGCTTTCAGGACCTCTCCTTTGTGCAAAAAGCTTCCTTTGACACTCCTAAGACCAATGGAATGCTTCAAAAGCTTTAAGAGTGACTGGTTTGTGTTGTAGCAACTCAACTGGCCAAAAATCGTGTTTTAGGTTAAATGTGCTTTGAGGTTTTTTTGATGGTTGCTTTGTGTTCAGTGAATGATTTTAAGATGAATGGTGGAATTGGTTTGAAGATTGAGTGAGTATTAAGGGAGTTTCAAAGGAAAATGTAGGAGGGATGATTTTTTGGAATGCTCTGCTCTTGGAGGTTTCAGCTTGTGTGTGTTATGAAAAATGATCCTTGAAGCATGCTTGTAAAGTCTGGATTGGGCAGAGAGTGGGTGGTGGACTGTGGTGATTGGTATGGGCAAGTTGCCAAAATGTCAACATGACTTGTACTTGAGGTATGGGCAATGGTGCAGCTGGCTTCTTGGCTTGTCCATGCGCATCATGGATAAAGGATGTCCATGGAATTAGTCTTGAGGCAATTCAGTAAGTGGAAACAAAGTTATGTGTTGTTTTGCAATTTCATGAAGTTTTGGCCCCTTTGAGATTTCTTCATGGGCAAGGCATGAAATATTGAAATTCCTTGGGCAATTATGACTTTTAGACAATGTGCTATGTTGGTATGATGATTATAAGTGTGTTTGAAGTCACAAAATGAATTGGCAAGTGGTTTTGCAAAGAATCCTCTTTGGTGCATTCTTGAAAATTATGTGATTTTTGCCAACTTTGACAAGTCATAACTTGAATTCCATAATGAATTAGAACTTGTTCTTGTACTTTTTGAAAAGGGAATGACCCAATCTACAACTTTCATGACCAACAATTTTTCATTTGAAGCATTTTTGGTTGAGAAAGAGGAGGTTGAAAAACTTTCCCAAAATGGAAAGTTTACATTACAAGTCATTTCCATTTTTGGCAACTTTTGGTTTAGCTCAATTTTCTTCAATTTTGTGAACTTCCAAGCACTTCAATGATCAAATAAAGATCACATAACTTCAATTTGATGAAAAATCCACTTTGGTTCCATTGTTGGGGGCCTCAGATGCCTTGATTTTGCTCTGACTTGCTCAAGAAGTTACCCAATGAACAAATGACTTCCATAATGAATTTCTTCATCAAACTTGGTATGTATGATCCTTATAACATATTGAGACCATTAGAAACACGAATGAACACAAAATTTGGAGTTATGGCCTCTGAAACCAAAACCCTAATTTCAGGTCATCTGTGTAGTGAAACCCTAGCTCTGCTTCCATGCTTTCCCAGTTCTTGTGATTCTTTGACTTCCTTGATCTTTGAGGGATATAAAATGATGCTTGAAGATACATGGACCCTCTTGAGATGATTGGAGACCTTTGGAGTGGCTCAGATGGATCTTGGATTACTTAGATCACAAACCCTAGATGCAGATGAACTTGAACTAATGCAGTGAAGCAAAAATGCAATATGATATGATATGTTTGAACTAATGTAAATATGAAAGATCACAAGCCATGGAGTGAACTTAGTGAGGGAAAATTTGGGGTGTTTACAACTTCCCCTATTCAAGCATGAGTTAGCTGTGCAGGATGTAAGCGCCTGGCTTAACAGACAAACAAGATAACTTGTGGTTGAATACCAAAGATAGTCCAAAATTTGCACTCACTGGTGAGAGGAAAAAAAGAGATATAACTTGTAAAAAGAAGGTATAGTATGATTATCAAAGTACGGGTGATGGAGGACGACCATCGAGCAGAGGACGACTGCTGGGGATAAATCAGTAAGCAAAGCAATGACGGGGACGATCGACATGCTGGGAAAAAGCAGTAATTAAAGCAATGACGGGGACGGCCGACAAGATGGGGAAATAAAGAGATCGTGACGGGGACGGCCATCAAGGTTTTCTGGGAATTAAAGTAAAGGCAATGACGGGGACGACCACCAGGTTTGCAAAGTAAAGATAAACAACGATGGGGACGGCCATCGGTTCAAAGAATAAATGAAATATCGATGAGGGATGGTCATCAAAAGGTGAAGGACGATCACCTAGCAGGGGACGACTGCTCTTTATCATGACATATAACGAATGCCAGATAGAAAAAAGTCGACGATGGGGACGACCATCGGATAGGCATGATGAAGGACGATCATCAAGAGGTGAAGGATGATCACCTAGCAGGGTACGGCTGCTCTCAGGGTTTATCATGACATATGACGAATGTCAGATAACAAGATCAACGATGGGGACGACCATCGGATAAAATGATGAAGGAAGATTATCAAAAAGGTGAAGGACGATCACCTAGCAGGGGACGGCTGCTCTGTACCACGACATAGGACGAATGCCGGATAGAAAAGGGTTCCAATAATGGAGACTCCGCTAGGGAAAGGATGAGGTACGGTCATCCAAAGGTGAAGGACGATCACCTGGCAGGGTACGGCTGCCGGAAGTATCATGACATAGGACGAATGTCAGATAGAAAAAAGATGTTTTGCTGGGGAATTGCTGGGGAATGGTAAACATGGACGAGTGCTTACGCTTTCCGAAATAAAAGGTATAAGTGTTTTGGCACTGTGGGGATAGGATGACACGGACGAGTGTCAAAAGAAGTATTATAAACAAGTGTTTGGGCAACTGTGCTGGGGATAGGTGACACGGACGGGTGTCGAGAGGGCGTATAAGCATTGGTTTGGTTTATATCTGCGGGGGATGATATGACACGGACGAGTGTCGAAAGAGTGTATATGGTCATGTATTTGTGAGTGCAAAGGGCATGCTTTGGCTTTCCGTGGGGAAATATGAGGTGACACGGACGAGTGTCGAGAAGAACATGTTATGTATAAGTATTTATTTGTAGAAAGTTTTCTGGCTACTTTACTGGGGAAAGGTGACACAGACGAGTGTCAAAAGGAGCATGTGTCTGTATTTTGAGAGTGCAAAGGGGACGCTTTTGCTTTTATGTGCAAGGGATGTATTTTGTATATTGCTGCTGAGATACCGTTGGTATATACAAGTGATTGGTTCGAACCTGACTTGCGATCGTGCAATATGTTTTATTTTTGCGGTAATGCTTCGTATTATACGGAATGCTACGCTCTGGGGGGGAAACAATGATGCGAATGCTATGATTATGCAAAAGAAAATGGCTTGAGATTCGGATCCTGCTGCGGTGAAGATCTCTGGCTGATCTGCTTGGAAGGAGAATTCCAGCTGAGGATGAGATCATTGGTAGATCTGATAAAACACATGTGGTTCTGCTTGGGGAATTAGATCACTGATAGATCTATCTCTATAAGGATATATCCCAGCTGGGGATGAAGAAGCTTCCGTCACTTTGTCGTGTGAGAATTTCAGGCATTGCCCTTCTGGGAGAGGTTGGAGCTCTGTGGGGAGATGGTTCCCTGTCTCTGCCGAGGATGAGAGATCTGGCACTCTGTTGAGGATGAGAGATCCATCACTCTATTGGGGAGAGGAAAGATCACTAAACGATCTTCCTAGAGAACTTTGTGAGGATCCCGCTGAGAATGAGGAGACTTGACAACTCAGCTGGAGAAATGAGCATTTTCTGATGCTGCATGAAGAAGATGTGCTGGGGAAGTGATGCCTTGTAACCTCGCCGGGGAAAAGCATTCCAGGTACTGTTTGGCATGCCCCATGTATTGAATACCTGTAATCCTGTTAAGACGAAGAAACACACGAGTATCCCGAGGTATCCCTTCCGGATTCCGTCATAGTAGTTAGATATTCCCGAGAGTAAATACACTTCCTGCAAGCATTTAGTTAGAAAGGCACATCTGTTTTATGCAAATATCATATCATGGATATTGGACATTTTGAAAACGACACAAAAATGTACGAGACGGGGTGTGACTGAAAATTCTGATTTTATTAATCTGGGTGCCCTGAATTGGCAAATACAGTCAAAGGAACAGATCCCCTGGAATGAGGAGATTGTTACAAATTGAAAAAGTAAAGGTGCTTGCAATGTTGACGACGCTCCGGCGAGCTTCCTTTGCTATGACCTGTATGAACTTGACGATCTTCTTATCTTGCTTTCTGAAGAAGGTTGATTCTGACCAATGCTTTATCCTTTTGGAGCTTGCCATATTGAAAGTGATACAGACGAATTCAGAATGCAGTTGTTCGCTTATTCCCTTATTTTGCGTGGACCGCCCTTTCGGGTTTTCAATCCACCGGGATACCCATTTTTGCCTGAGCTGTCCAATGCGGCTTTTCAACTCAGCGGGTGTACATTCTTTTCAATTTTCCCTTATTTTTGCCCGAGTCTTTTATTCTGTTTTTGACTCGCCGGAATGCCCTATTTTTTCCTGGACTTTACATTCTATTTTTACGTCCAGCGGGTCATTTTATGCGAAGTATTTTTTAACTGCATCTGAGTTCACAGGGGATAAGAAATCTTCACCATCCATAGTAGTGAGCATCAGTGCTCCACCAGAGAAAACTTTCTTTACTATGAATGGACCATCGTAGTTCGGGGTCCACTTGCCCCTGTGGTCTGTATGAGGAGGAAGAAGTCTTTTCAGTACAAGATCTCCTATTTGGTATTCCCGAAGCCTGACTTTCTGATCGAAGGCTTTCTTCATCCTTTTCTGATATAACTGCCCGTGGCAGATTGCAGCTAATCTCTTTTCTTTGATCAAATTCAGTTGATTGTACCGAGAACGAACCCATTCTGCTTCATTCAACTTGACATCCATCAATACCCGCATGGAGGGTAATTCAACTTCAACAGGTAGGACTGCCTCCATACCATACACAAGTTGATACGGTGTTTCCCTATTGTATGTTCTGATTGAGGTACGGTACCCATGCAAGGAAAATGGTAGCATTTCATGCCAGTCTTTATAAGTAACCACCATCGTTTGCACAATCTTCTTGATGTTCTTGTTAGCTGCCTCAACAGCGCCATTCATCTTTGGCATGTAAGGAGAAGAGTTGTGATGTTGGATTTTGAAGTCCCGACACAGTTCTGCCATCATCTTGATGTTCAAATTGGAACCATTATCAGTAATGATTCGCTCGGGTACTCCATACCGACAGATGATGTCCTTTTTCAGGAATCGGGGTACCACTTGTCTGGTGACATTTGCGTACGAAGCTGCTTCAACCCATTTGGTGAAGTAATCAATGGCTACTAGGATGAATCTGTGGCCATTTGAAGCAGTTGGTTCAATCTTTCCAATCATGTTAATGCCCCACATGGCGAAGGGCCAAGGTGAAGACATCACGTTCAATGGATTCGGAGGCACATGCACTTTATCTGCATAGATCTGGCATTTATGGCATTTTCTGGCATAGGCACAACAGTCTGCATCCATTGTGATCCAGTAATAACCTGATCGTAATAACTTCTTAGCCATTGCATGTCCTCCAACATGGGTACCGAAGGATCCTTCATGCACCTCATGCATTAGGAGGTCTGCTTCCTTCTTGTCAACACATCTGAGCAGGACCATGTCAAAGTTTCGCTTGTATAATGAACCA
The DNA here is from genome assembly GCA_963966055.1 of Lathyrus aphaca. Classification (NCBI taxonomy): domain Eukaryota; kingdom Viridiplantae; phylum Streptophyta; class Magnoliopsida; order Fabales; family Fabaceae; genus Lathyrus; species Lathyrus aphaca. The sequence goes on from OZ014519.1 coordinate 557,382,429, forward strand.
TCAATATTCTGGAAGAAACTACCAGCCAGCCTCCTTAATGTCTTCTTATCATTGGATGATGACCCAGGTGGGTATGTTTGATCGTCTAAGAAGCTTTTGATGTCATGGAACCAAGGCTTTTCATCTTTAGTAATGTCCACGGAGAATGCGTATGCTGGTCGGTCAAGTCTGGATACCGAAATCCGAGGCACAAAGTTGGCAGTCTGAACCTTGATCATGGAGGAAATGGTAGCCAAAGCATTTGCGAACTGATATTCGTCTCGAGGGATATACTCAAGTTTGACTGTTGTGAAGAAAGTCAATAATCTCCTCGTATAGTCACGGTATAAAATCAGATGCTCCTGGTGGATGTACCATTTGCCGTTGGTCTGATTGATTACCAAAGCTGAATCTCTGAACACAGTTAAAGTCTTGATCGTGAGGTCAATGGCTTCTTCAAGACCCATGATACAGGCTTCGTATTCAGCTTCGTTGTTAGTGCATGCAAAGGTGAGTTTTTCCGAGAAAGGCATGTGAACTCCTTTAGGTGTAAAGAGCAATGCACCAACTCCACGACCATTCATGTTAACAACCCCATCAAATATCATTGTCCATTCTTCTTCTGGGTCAGGCCCTTCAGTGTGAACAGGCTCTTCATGATCTTTTGCTTTTAGGAACATGATGTCTTCATCAGGGAAGTCAAATCTCATTGGTTGGTGTCGCTCCCACCAAATGACACCCAGGTCAGATAGGGTATAGACGCGAACGGTCGGCGAAAGAGAGAACATGAAGATGAACTGAAAAGTGTCGCCAGCTAAGAATTTTTATCCCGAAGGAAAGGTAATGATGCATAAACCTAGAAAGAGATGGATAAGACGGTCGCGAACCAGAGAAACTGAGAAAGGGGGTTGGTTACAACCTGGGAAGGTATTAGCACCCAGATTGTCCGTCGTACTCGACGGGATCCACGCTTGAAAGTTTGTGTTTAAAGGGGTAGTGTCAGTGTTATCTGTGTGCAAAGTGCTGGAAAAGGATGTATAGGTGTCAGTGCAAAAAGATATGAAATGAAATTGTTCATGAATGAGACTTAAAAGAATAATGCTGGAAGAAGGGGAATACACAGAGACTTTTGTTCGATAACAGTTAAGTTATGCCTACGTATCCTCTCGTGCAATGAGGAAGTCAGAACACCGTAGTTCGACTCAAAGGGACTGAAAGGTAAATTTACTTATGAACTGCTTACTTGCCTATGCTCAAGTGTATGACCTGTCTGGCTCAGGTGCAAACTGTCTTGCATTAGACGGAAGAAGCGAGTTCTCGTTTGTGAGTGAATGAGGTGAGAAAAGAATCCCGGAGGAGACGATTATTGTTTGTTTTTGTGTTTTCAATCTTTTATTGCTTTTTGATGTTTTTCATAAGTTAATGAGCTTAAGCCTAAACCAAGTGTTAGTAAACTTATTACATCCTCCCTCTGATCAGGGGTAATGAGAATACCTTAAGTATGAAGTAAGCACCTCACACTTAATCACCATGATGTAGGATTAAGATCCTTAACCTACTTGCATTTATTTAGATGTTTTTGGTATTTTGTTTAGTGTTATGTAGTGAGTTTAAGCCATAATCAAGGATTTAATGGACCCATTACACCATCCTAATAGAAGGATAATAGATGAGAACATTTAAGTTGAGGAAGGCTCCTCAACTTAATCCAAGATTAGGGATTAATATCATGACAAAACAAAGCCTTTATTAAAGTGGATTTTAGTTAATGGTAAGATTAAGAAGTGGATTTTATGGTTTGTAAGACAACTTGAGGGGGACTTGTCCATTAACACTAGGGTTAGTCCTTCTTAGCCAATTAAGGAAGAATTAGAACCCTAATGCAAGGCCCAAGTTACAAGTTTGATGTCTTAGTGATTATTAGATGGATTGATTTAAGGGATTTAAACACATTTAAGGGTTTAACACTTAGGATTAAAGTTATACACTCCATCCTAAGAGAAGGATGCAGGCATAACCTTAATCACAAAGCCTTAAAACCTTAAAGGTTTAGTCCCTGATTAAGAGGTGAGAAGAGAAGACACAAAAGATGACACAAAGGTAAAGCTAATGGGGGACTAATCAACCCTAATTGTTATCATGCTTGGGTATTCCTAGGGTTTATGAGGCTTGCAAGAAATCTTCAAGAAGAGCCACCAAGGAAGAAGCAGATGAAAGGAGGAGAAGCAGAAGAAGCAAGTCAACTTACTTCACTTAAGAAGATAAGTTGCTTGAAGAAAGAAAGTGAAGAAGGAACATGAATGAGCAAGCACACTCTAAGGCAAAATCAAAATGCAGCAATGAATGCATAAGAGAGATTAAAAGAGATTGTGAGAAGTGAAGGCAAATTCACTTCCCAAATACTTACCACCTGAAAAGTTAGCATAAGGAAATGAAATGAAAATGAAATGAATGCAAGGATGCAAACCAAAACCAGAAGCATGTTCATGGTGCAAATGATGTTAAGAGATGATGCAAATGTATGCCAAGAGTTGTGAATGATCATACAAGTAATGAGGATTCAAATGAAGCATGAAAGAAGCATGAAAGCACATGAATGCACATGAAATGAAATGAATGCTTAACATGGAAAATGGATGAGGAAATGATCAAGAATGAGTCTAATGTGTCCTAAGATGTCTTATATGTCATGTGAATGTTTAAAATGTCATGGCAAGTTCATGAATGCAAGCATATGCAAAGGAAAATGAGAAATTAGGGTTTTCATGCCACATGAGATGCAAAACTCAAAAACAGAAGCAAATGACAAGATAAAAAATAGAAATTTCAACCAAAAGAACCATAACCCCATATGATATCATACCCCAAAGGAGAAGACCTAACTTTAAACCTAATGAAAGTTATGATTTTTCTAAGTTATCTAGGGTTTTATGGTACCTAAAGGGGAAAAATGCCAATCAATTCAAAAAGAAGAAGAAATTCATGACAAAAATATGCTAGAAAATACATTTCAAATGAAGATCAATGCAACAAGAATTATTGTCATACCATTCTTGGTTAGGCAGAAAATAATTCTTGAAGTTAGGGTTCAAAAATAAGAATTTTATGAACCCTAAATTCAAGAAAATTGTCAAAAATGGTTCAAAAACAAAAATAAATTTGTGTGGATGGTATGACAATGTCTCTAAATGTTTAAAGATGCAATATGAATTTTTTGGGATTTTTTAGAAACCTAAATGATATTTTAATTAATTAATTTTCATTAATTAATTAAAATAAACATTTAAATGTCTAAAAAATGATTTTTTAATGTGAAAAATAATAAAAATATTTTTAGGTCAAGAAAATTATTTGAAATAAAAGTGCAAAATAAAAATATTTTTGGAAATTTCTAGCTATTTTATATAAAATGTACAAAATAAATGAAAAAGAATGAAATAAAAATTAAAATAAACTGAAGTATGCAAAGGGAATGGCTGAGATTGATTCAGAGTTTGGATTGGTTGACTGCGCGCCAGATCCTGTGGCCTACATTCAAACTTACTTAAACCTATTTAATTATTTATTTAATCCTAATTAATAACTAATGATCTAATCTGGACCACACAACACGCGCAGGAGAGACAGATCCAATGGTCCACGTTCAAACAGAAACCCTAACCCTAATTTAGTCACTAATGACATTCAGGTGGCCGGAGAAGACCTCCGGTCATTTTCTCCGGCCAGACCTTCACCTGAAAATTTCTAACTTCTTCTCTAAGCAATTTCTGGAGCTCTAAAGCTCCAGATTCGCTCCTCTCACTCTTCTAAGATCAAATCCACTCTCAAAACAAATTTCTTTTCACTCAAACTCCTGATTCGAAGAGAAACATAAACATGGCAAAAAATTTCAGACAATCAATACACTCTAATTTCTCAACCATTTTCAGAAATTCCAAGTTCAGTGTGATCAGTGAAGCATGCTTAATCATTTTGAAACATAAAAAAGAAGTTCTGGAAAAATTAATTCGAATGGCTACCTGAGATGGAGCTTTTCACCCTTGAGCTTTCTGGCTGTTTCCTTGGTGCAAAATGCCTCTAATGACCTTCCTGAAGAGGTTGCAATGCTTGGAAAGCTTTGTGGATGACTGGTTTGTGGGTTTGCACCTCAACTGGCTGGAAATCGTATTTTGTTTATGGTGTGTTCTTGGCTGTTTTAATGGGTGGTTTATGATCAGTGGGTGATTTAGAGATGAATGGTGGTGTTTGTTTGAAGATTGAGTGGCTGAGTTATGAAATTCGAAAGCTTTTGCAAGAGGGAGAGTTTTTGTGAACTTGGTGATTCTTAGGGTTCAGCTTGTGTTCTTGTGTGATATGACCAGCATTTGGTCCACATATCAAGTTGTGATAGGTCTGTGGAGTGGTTGTGCCCTATTGTGATTGGTATGGCCCTTCTTGCAAAAAGTCACTAACTTGTGTACTTGAGGTATGGTCAAGGTTACAGCTGGCCTTTGGGCATGTCCATGCACAGTTGACTACAAGGAAGTCCACAAATTCATTCTTGAAGCAATTCAGCATGTGGGAATAAAGTTATGGGGTGTTTTGCAATTATGTGAAGTTTTGGCCCCTTTGAGAAATCTTGGTGTTCAAGGCATGTGATCTTGCAATTCCTTGGGAAATTCTGATCTAGAAGCAATTCACTATGATGCTATGATGTATTAAAGTGTGTTTGAAGTCACAAAAAGCCTTGGCAAGTGGTTTTGCAAAGAATCCCTTTTGGTGCATTCTTGAAATTTATGGGATTTTTGCCAACTTTGACAAGGCATATCTTGAGTTCCAAAATGAATTAGGTCTTGTTCTTGTACTTTTTGAAAAGGGAATGATCCAATCTACAACTTTAATGACCAACAATTTTTCATTTGAAGCATTTTTGGTTGAGAAAGAGGAGGTTGAAAAACTTTCCCAAAATGGAAAGTTTACATTACAAGTCATTTCCATTTTTGGCAACTTTTGGTTTAGCTTATTTTCCTTCAACTTTGGGAACTTCTAAGCACTCCAGTGATCAAATAAAGATCATATAGCTTCAATTTGATGAAAATTCCACTTTGGTTCCATGTTGGGGGGCCTCAGATGCCCTGATTTTGCTCTGACTTGCCCAAGAAGTTACCCAGTGATCAGATGACTTCCACAATGAATTTCTTCATCAAACTTGGTATGCATGATCCTTATATCATATTGAGACCATTAGAAACAATAATGACCAAAAAATTTGGAGTTATGGCCTCTGAAACCAAAACCCTAATTTCAGGTCATCTGTGTAGTTAAACCCTAGCTCTGCTTCCATGCTTTGCCAGTTCTTGTGATTCTTTGACTTCCTTGATCTTTGAGGGATATAAGATGATGATTGAGAATACATGGACCCTCTTGAGGTGATTGAAGACCTTTGGTGTGGCTCAGATGAATCTTGGATGGCTCAAGTCACAAACCCTAGACGCAGATGAACTTGAACTAATTCAGTGAAGCAAAAATGCAATATGATATGGTATGCTTGAACTAATGCAAATATGAAAGATCACAAGCCATGGTGTGAACTTAGTGAGGGCAAATTTGGGGTGTTTACAGCTTCCCCTATTCAAGCATGAGTTAGCTGTGCAGGATGTAAGCGCCTGGCTTAACAGACAAACAAGATAACTTGTGGTTGAATACCAAAGACAATCCAAAATTTGCACTCGCTGAGGAGAAGAAGAAAAGGGATATAGATTGTAAAAGGAAAGTATAGTATGTTTATCAAAATGGGCGATGGAGGACGAACATCGAGCAGAGGACGACTGCTGGGGATAAAGCAATGACGGGGACGACCGACATGCTGGGGAAATAAAGAAATCATGATGGGGACGGCCATCAGGTAATGGAATAAAAATTCTCTGGGGATTAAAGTAAGGGCAATGATGGGGACGACCATCAGGTTTGTGAAGTAAGGTAAACAACGACGGGGACGGCCACCGGTTAAAGAATAAATGAAATAATGATGAGGGACGATCATCAAAGGTAAAAGACGATCACCTAGCAGGGGACGGCTGCTCTTTATCACGACATAGGACGAATGTTGGATAGAAAAATTCGACGAAGGGGACGACCATCGGATAAAATGATGAAGGACGATCATCAAGAAGGTGAAGGACGATCACCTAGCAGGGTACGGCTGCTAAATATCATGACATAGGACGAATGTCGGATAGAAAAGGGTTCCAATAATGGAGACTCCGTTGGGGTAAGGATGAGGGACGGTCATCCAAAGGTGATGGACGATCACCTGGCAGGGTACGGCTGCCGGAAATATCACGACATAGGACGAATGTCGAATAGAATAAAGTTGTTTTTGTTGGTGACTTACTGGGGAATGGTAAACACGGACGAGTGTTTACATCCAAGAAATGAAAGGTATAAGTGTTTGACACTGTGTATAGATTAAAGATGCGGACGAGCATCCTTAAGATTATGATACAGACGAGTATCGGTAGAAACAAACGCTGACGCATGTTCAGAGATGATGGTACGGACGAGTACCAACTGGTTAACAAAGAACACGGACGAGTGTTGAATCTGAAGGGAAATAAGTGGTGTATACAAGATACGGACGAGTATCTGTATGAATAAAGATTAGCATTGGTGAGACACAGACGAGTGTCCAACTTGATAGTATGACACGGACGGGTGTCATAAGAGGCAACGTATAAGTTATGAACTTATAAGTGTAAAAGGTGTTCTGGCAACCTGTGGGGGTAGGGTGACATGGACGGGTGTCAACAAGAGTATACTATAATAAGTGTTTTAGGTAACCAGGCTGGTGAGTGGTGACATGGACGGGTGTCAAAAAAGAGTATGGAAGTTTTCTGTATTCAAAAGGATATTTGTTGCTTATATCTGCAGGGGGATGATATGACACGGACGAGTGTCAAATGAGTATATATAAACATGTACTTGTGTTGGAGAGTGCAAAGGGGACACTTTGGCTTTTTGTTGGGGAAATTGAGAGGTATTTTGTATATTGCTGATGTGGCTTTGTTGGTATTTACAGGTGACTGGTTCGAACCTGACTTGTGATTATGCAAAATGTTTGATTTTTGCCGTAATGCTCCGTATCAGACGGAATGCTACGCTCTGGGGGAAAATGATGCGAATGCTATGATTATGCAAAAGATACTGATCCGGGATTCGGGTCCCGTCGCTTGTGGCGATCTCTGACTGATCTGCTTGACAGGATATCCCACCTGGGGATGAGATCATTGGTAGATAAGATGTATGGGTCTGTTTGGGGAACTAGATCACTGATAGATCTATCCGGTAATGAGATAACCCAACTGGGGATGAGGAAGCTTTTGTCACTTTGTTGTGTGGGAAATTAAGACATTGCTCTTCTGGAGCTCTGTGGGGAGATGATTCTCTGAGAGATCTGATGCTCTATTGGGAGGGAAAATCACTGAACGATCTTCCTAAAGATTTCTGTGGGGATCCTGCTGAGGATGAGGAGACTTGACAATTCAGCTGGGGAAATGAGCATTTACTGATGCTGCTTGAGGAAGATATGCTGGAGGAGTGATGCCTGGTAACTCTGATGGGAAGAAAGCATTTCCGGTGTTGTTTGGAGGATGTGCTGAGGAAACAATGATTTGGCAACTTTGCTGGGGAAATACATTTCTGGATACTGTTGGGGAAGGAAACGCATTTGGCACGCCCCATGTTGCGCTTTGAATACCTGCAATCCTGTTATGACAAAGAAACACGCCAATATCCCGAGGTATCCCTTACCGGATTCCATCATAGGAGTTAGAAATTCCTGGAAGTAAAAAATATACTTCCTGCAAGCATGTGATTAGAAAGGCACATCTGTTTTTATGCAAACGTTATATCAAGGATATCAGACATTTTTGCAAATGAAATAAAATGTACAAGACGAAATGTGACTGAAAATCTGATTTTATTAATTTGTGTGCCCTGAATTGGCAAATACAGTCAAAGAAACAAATCCCCTGAAATGAGGAGATTGTTACAAATTGAGAAAAATGAAGGTGTTAGCAATGTTGATGATGCTTCAGTGAGCTTCCCTTTGCTATGACCCGTATGATCTTGACGTTCTTCTCATCTTGCTTTCTAAAGAAGGCTGATTCTGACCGATGCTTTGACCTTTTGAAACTTCCCGTGTCGTGAATGATACAGACGAATTCAGAACGCAGTTGTTCGCTTATTCCCTTATTTTGCGTGGATCGCCCTTTCGGGTTTTTAATCCACCGGGATGCCCATTTTTGCCTGAGCTGTCCAATGCGGCTTTACAACTCAGCGGGTGCACATTTTTCTTTATTTTCCCTTATTTTTGCCCGAGTCTTTTATTCTGTTTTTGACTCGCCGGGATGCCCTATTTTTGCCTGGACTTACATTCTGTTTTTATGTCCAGCGGGTCATTTTATGCGAAGTATTTTTTAACTGCATCTGAATTCACAGGGGATAAGAAATCTTCACCATCCATAGTAGTGAGCATTAGTGCTCCACCTGAGAAAACTTTCTTTACTATGAATGGACCATCGTAATTTGGAGTCCATTTGCCCCTGTGGTCTGTATGAGGAGGAAGGAGTCTTTTCAGCACAAGATCTCCTACTTGGTATTCCCGGAGCCTGTCTTTCTGATCGAAGGCTTTCTTCATTCTCTTATGATACAGCTGCCTATGACATATTGCAGCTAATCTCTTTTCTTCGATCAGATTTAGTTGATTGTACCGAGATCGAACCCATTCTGCTTCATTCAACTTGACATCCATTAATACTCGTAAAGAGGGTAATTCAACTTCAACAGGTAGGACTGCCTCCATACCATACACAAGCTGATACGGTGTTGCCCCAGTGGATGTTCTGATTGAGGTACGGTACCCATGCAAGGCAAATGGTAGCATCTCATGCCAGTCTTTGTAAGTGACCACCATCTTTTGCACAATCTTCTTGATATTCTTGTTAGCTGCCTCCACAACGCCATTCATCTTTGGCCTGTAAGGAGAAGAGTTGCGATGTTGGATCTTGAAGTCCCGACACAGTTCTGCCATCATTTTGTTGTTTAAATTGGAACCAGTATCAGTAATGATTCGCTCGGGTACTCCATACCGATAGATGATGTCTCTCTTTAGGAATTGGGCTACCACTTGTCTGGTGACATTTGCATACGAAACTGCTTCAACCCATTTGGTGAAATAATCAATGGCTACCAGGATGAATCTGTGGCCATTTGAAGCAGTCGGCTCGATCTTTCCGATCATGTCAATGCCCCACATGGCAAAGGGCCAAGGCGAAGACATTACATTCAAAGGATTTGGAGACACATGCACCTTATTCGCATAAATCTGGCATTTGTGGCACTTTCTGGCGTAGGCACAACAGTCTGCATCCATTGTGATCCAGTAGTAGCCCGATCGTAACAATATCTTAGCCATTGCATGTCCTCCAGCATGGGTACCAAAAGATCCTTCATGCACCTCGTGCATCAACAAATCTCCCTCTTTCTCATCAACACATCTGAGAAGCACCATGTCAAAGTTTCTCTTATATAACGAACCATCAGTATTCAGGAAGAAACTACCAGCCAGCATTCTTAATGTCTTATTATCATTGGATGATGCCCCAGGTGGGTACGTTTGATCATCCAAGAAGCATTTGATATCATGGAACCAAGGCTTGTCATCTTTAACAATGTCCATGGAGAACACGTATGATGGTCTGTCAAGTCTGGATACCGAAATTCGAGGTACAAAGTTGGCAGCTTGAACTTTGATCATGGAAGAAATGGTAGCCAGAGCATCCGCAAACTGATTTTCATCCCGAGGGATATATTTAAGTTTAACTGTAGTGAAGAAGGTTAGTAATCTCCTCGTGTAGTCTCGTTATGGAATCAGATGCTCCTGGCGAGTGTACCATTTGCCGTTGGTTTGATTGATTACCAAAGCTGAATCTCCGAACACAGTTAAAGTCTTGATCCTGAGGTCAATGGCTTCCTCAAGACCCATGATACAGGCTTCATATTCAGCTTCGTTGTTAGTGCAATTAAAGGTGAGTTTTGCCGAGAAAGGCATGTGAACTACCTTAGGTGTGATGAGCACTGCACCAACTCCACGACCATTCATATTAACAGCCCCATCAAACATCATTGTCCATTCTTCTTTTGGGTCAGGCCCTTCTGTGTGAACAGGCTCTTCATGGTATTTTGCTTTCAGGAAGATGATGTCTTCATCAGGGAAGTCAAATCTCATTGGCTGGTAATCATCAATGGGTTGCTCAGCAAGATAATCAGACAATACACTGCCTTTGATGGCCTTTTGAGATGTTTACTGAATGTCATACTCTGTTAAAATCATTTGCCATCTTGCAACCCTTCCGGTAAGTGCTGGCTTCTCATATATATACTTGACTGGGTCCATCTTTGAGATCAACAAGGTAGTGTGAGTCAACATATATTACCTTAGTCGGCGAGCAGCCCACGCTAAAGCACAACAAGTTTTCGCGAGCAGTGAATAACGTTGTTTACTGTCGGTAAACTTTTTTCTTAGGTAGTATATTGCATACTCTTTTCGACCAGACTCGTCATGCTGGCCCATCACACACCCCATTGACTCTTCTAATACTGTCAAGTACATTATTAGAGGTCTTCCTTCAACTGGAGGCATAAGGATTGGAGGCCCTTGTAAGTATTCCTTGATTTTGTCAAAAGCCTTATGGCAATCTTCATTCCACCTAACCGTTTGTTCTTTTCTTAATAATTTAAACAAGGGTTCACAGGTTGCAGTAAGATAAGATATGAACCTTAAAATGTAGTTCAATCTACCTAGAAACCCCCAAACTTCTTTTTCAGTCTTTGGTGCAGGCATCTCTTGAATGGCTTTGACTTTGTCAGGGTCAACTTCAATTCCTTTTTCACTTACAATGAACCCCAGCAGTTTACCGGAACGTACCCCGAATGTGCATTTGTTGGGGTTTAACTTCAGCTGGTACTTTCTCAGACGCTTGAACAGCTTTAACAGATTTACCAGATTGTCTTCTTCTGTGAGGGACTTGGCAATCATGTCATCCACATAACATTCAATTTCTTTGTGGATCATGTCGTGGAATAATGTTACCATAGCCCGTTGATAAGTGGCTCCAGCATTCTTCAATCCAAAAGGCATTACCTTATAACAGAATGTGCCCCAGGGTGTGATGAAAGTTGTCTTCTCCATGTCTTCAGGTGACATCTTGATCTGATTATACCCGGAGAATCCGTCCATGAAGGAAAATACTGAGAACTGAGCCGTGTTGTCGACTAATACATCAATGTGAGGTAATGGGAATTCGTCTTTCGGGCTGGCTCTATTCAGATCCCGGTAATCCACACACATCCGTACTTTACCATCCTTCTTAGGCACTGGTACAATGTTAGCAACCCACAACGGGTAACTAGTCACATCAAGGAAACCGGCGTCCCACTGGTTTTGTACCTCTTCTTTTATCTTCATGGCCATATCCGGGCGAGTACGGCGCAACTTTTGTTTTACTAGAGGACAGTCTTCTTTTAGTGGCAGCTTGTGCATAACAATGTCTGTATCTAGACCTGGCATATCTTGATAAGACCAAGCAAAAACATTAACATACTCTCGAAGCATGTCAATAAGTTGTTCCTTCACTGAATCTTGCAGAGGGGCCCCGATCTTTACTTCTTTTAAGTCTTCTTCTGTACCAAGATTAACTGTCTCAACTTCCTCCTGATGAGGAGTGATAACCTTCTCCTCTTGCCTTAACAATCTGGCTAGCTCTTCAGGTAGCTCATAATCTTCTTCAACCCCTTCATCGGCTTGATTAATCGGATTGTCGAAGTCATACGAAGTCATAGCAGTGTCGTTGTCGGTGCAGTCTGGAGGGCACTCTCTACAAGGGTTTAGATTGGTTCATTTTAGTGATCAGTTTTATCTTGTTTAGAAAAAGTGAAAATGAAGTTATTATTTCGAAAACATTGCCAATTTATTGTTTTGTACAAAAATAAAAAATGAAAAACAGTGAGCGAAAAAGAGACTCGTTTGCAAAAGATGTCCTGATATTCATTAATTGATCGTTTGCACAAAATACAAGATGGATTGATTACAAAATGAGTCCTGACATATTGGGCAAGATGCAGGACTTGATGTATGCTTACAGACAGGAAATAATAATTACTCTGCAGGAGTAAATCTTATAATTTCCTGGGAAGACCAGTTTGAGACTTGGTTCCCCGGGATCCTTGGACGTATCCAGTTTTCCAGGTTGCGTTTGTCTTCTTCCTCGTCTTCCAGATTGTTCACAGCATCCGGGGTAAGCATTCCCCCACTGACAAATTTGGGCTCCGTTGTAGCCTCTGGTTGATCTTGTCGAGTTGGTCTGTAACCCAACCCGAATCTTTCTTCTTTCTTTTCTACTGGCAGCAGCTTGCCCCAGCCTTGAGCGGTACCCTCTTCAACAACCTTCTGGGCTTGTTGATATGAAGTGATGGAAGTTCCAGACACATCAGTTGCTTCATTGATGTTAAGGGCCTCAAACCCCTGACTCATAGTCTCATGTATCTCTCCATCCATCTCTATATACTTGTAAGTAGCCAGTTGGCTAACGAAAATGTCTTCCTCCCCGCAGATTGTGATGATCTGGCCTTCCCACTCAAATTTTAACTTCTGGTGAAGGGTAGATGTGACAGCGCCAGCGGCGTGAATCCAGGGTCTACCCAACAAACAGTTGTAGGCCGAATGTATGTCCATCACGAAGAAGGTAGTTTTAAAGATCTGTGGGCCAATCATCACAGGTAAATCAATCTCTCCAAGCACTGATCTCTTAGAGCCGTCAAACGCTCTTACCACCAAGTTACTTGGACGCAATGCCAAACCATCATATTCCAGCTTCACCAAGGCTTTCTTTGGGAGCACATTGAGTGAAGACCCAGTGTCTACCAGCACATGAGAAAGAACGACACCTTTACATTCTAAGGTGATATGTAAAGCCTTGTTATGATTGCTTCCCTCCGTCGTTAAATCAGCATTTGTGAAGCCCAGTCCATGACTGGTGTTAACATTTGCAACCACTGTTTCCAACTGATTAACCGTAATCTCTTCTAGTACGTATGCTGCGTGCAAGACTCTCAACAATGCATTCCTATGGGCTTCGGAGCACATTAACAATGATAATATACAGATTTTGGAGGGTGTCTGATGAAGCTGGTCCACCACTTTTTAATCACTCTTTTTGATTATTCTCATGAACTCGTCGACCTCTTGTTCAAAAGACGTCTTCGGAGTTTCTTTGACAGTTGGCTCTTCAAGTACCACATTCTTCCCTTTTGCCTTAGCAGCAGCTTCTGCTTCAGCATTGGGTCTTGGTGTTTGTGAGGCAAAAAGGCGTCTGCTTCTGGTGAAGCCTCCGCCTCCCCCAACATTGTCAACTTGTGGTGAAGAGGCTGATGAATCTAGAGTAATCTTCTTTCCGTCGCAGTAGAGATCAGAGCCGTAGTGCCAAGGTATGGCATTACTGCTTTCATAAGGAACGGGTCTAGGTACCGTAATGGTGACCGGACTGATTGCTGCAGCGGAAGGTACTGTGATGGTATGCGGGTCGTAATAGATTATTACTGAAGATCTGACAGGAGGTGTTGCAGTTTGTTGTTGGAAATTGTTGTTGGGATGAACATTTGCCGGGTCATAATAGATCGTGACCGTTGAGACATCTTCATTAGTGATTGCTGGTGTTGTAGGTGATTCCGTTGATAAGATGGGTGCATATGTTGTAGAAGTAAATGTTGTTGAACTTTGATCTGTTGAAATAATAGATGGAGTGATTGCCGGAGTTGTGGATGAATCAGTGGGTATGATAGTTGTTGCAGTTGTAGGAGTATCTGTTGTTGCTAAAGAAAGAGTTGTTGATGTTGTAGGAGCCATTGTGGTAATTAGCAAAATTCCATCTTTGATAAGGCCATCTATGCCAGACCTTAGCCTCTCACAACCATTAATAGAAATCTTGCACAATTCGCAGCAGGCCTCACAGCCTGGGAACACCTGGCATTTTAAGAGTTGAACCTTGACTTCTGCCAGTGGTGTTTGAATTTGTGCAACATTGTCAATCAGTGCAGATGGTTGATATTCCTCTATGGCATTAATCCTGGGCCCACCATGATTAGGCATAGGATTTCTGTTAACATTTGGAGGAGGTGCGAAATTGAGTGCTTTGGAATCGACCAAATCCTGAACCTTCATCTGTAAGGCTTTACACTTCTCAGTATTGTGATCAGGTGCGTTGGAATGAAAGGCACACCTAGCATTAGCATCATAATTCTTTGGGAGATTGAGAGGATCTGGTGGAGCCAAGGTCCTTAACTCAACCAGGTTAAACTTCAGGAGTTGTGGCAGTAAAGCAACATAAGGCATAGGAATGGGGTCAATCACCCTATTTTCTTGAGATGGTCTCTGTTGAAAGGGACGCTGCTGTGGGTTATTGTTGTTATTGCTGTAAGTTCTTTGTTGCGGAAAATGAGATTGTTGCTGATAGTGATGTTGTTGTTGTTGAGGAAAAAGTGGTTGTTGTGGAATTGGGGTCGGGATAGTAACGACTGCTATTGATCTGTGAGAATACTGGGGTCTGCCCCTGCCTGCATGGATGGCATTAGTTTCACCCGCCTTTCGGGGTCCTGAAAAAGGTTTTCTGGGGTTGTTGGAGGAACTTGCACCATTGTTAGATATTTTTCCCATTTTCAAAAGACTCTCAATTCTCTCACCAGCTATAACTACATCGGAAAAACTGGTGGAAGAGAAAGCAGCAAGTCTATCAATATAAGTTCCCTGCAAGGTGTTCATAAACATGTCAGCCATTTCTCTTTCAGAAATGGGTGGCTGGACAGCAGCAGCAAGCTGTCTCTACCTCTGAGCATAATCCCGAAAGCTTTCCCTTGAAGACTGAGACATGCCTATTAGAAGAGTTCTATTGGGGGCCATGTCTAGGTTGTACTGGTATTGCCGGATGAAGGCTTCGGCCAAGTCTTTCCAACACCTTATAGTGGCCCTCGTCAGATGCGAATACCATTCTCTTGATGCTCCAGTCAGGCTGTCCTCAAAATAGAACATCCATAACTTCTCGTCCATGGTATAAGCCTTGAGTCTTCCTAAGAAAGATTGCAGATGAGTATGCGGGCAAGAGGTACCATTATATTTCTCAAAGCAAGGGGGTTTGAATTTGTGGGGAATCCTCACCCCATCTACAAGCCCCATATCCATTACGTCAAAGCCTAAAGAGTTTTGGGATTCCAAAGACCTCAGTTTTTCAGCTATCTCATCCAACCTTCTGTCGTACACTTCATCCCCAGCCCCAATAACTGTGAACTGTTCTTCTTGGGGATCCTCTTGCAGGATTCTTCCCCCAACAATATTACCTTGAACATTCCTTGTGCCATTAACATCTGGGTTCAAATGGGGCCCAAACTCTGGTGGGTCGATACGGGGCTGCCCTTGTTCATTATTGCTGGTTCCTCCTGTTCCAAGGTGGGGCTCTTCAGGTGTCTGCCTTTCTACCAGCTCTCTCAGCCTTTCCTGGCTCTGAGCCAAGCCAGTCATCACAGCCATAAACTGGGTCATTTGGTTTCTCATTTCGACCCTCTCGTTTTCCATTTGATTTCTTACTTCATTCAGGTCCTGTTGTACCTGATCCGTCTGAATGCCTGGAAGGTTGTTTCGCGTTGGGTACCGGTGTGTACGGTTGATAGGGAACACTCTGCGACGAGCAATGTTTCCTGAGACCACAACAAAGTGAGAAACAAATAACAAGAAAAAACCTACAAAACAAAGAAAATGTTAGTATGCAATGCAATATGCTTATTTGTTTTCCAAGGTTTCCAGTTTGGTTCTTAGTTTTGACCTATCCAGACCTCGAGGAGATGCTTGATGATGTTGAGTAAAGAAACCCACCAAAATAAAACAAACTGGTATATTACAAATGATGAAAATTCATAGTCTGTTTACAATACATGCCATGGATGGGTCAAAAAATACAACAATTAAAAGAAAAAAGTACATCAAAAGGAAAGAAATACAAGCAAAAGGAATACGACATCCAATCCAAAGTCATCCTCCCCGACTTCCTTCAGGAGGGCCTCAGTCACCGGACCAGCTGGGTGCTCTGTAATGGTCCTAATGAGGAGGTTCCTGGTAGCAATGGCATTAGTCAGCTTCTTATGTCTGTCCTGATCCTTTGATCTCTTTAACCCCACCCGGAGTTTCAATTCTGATATCTCCTTCTGAGCTGCCAACAAAGCTTCCTGCTGCTTCTTCTCATTGGCCTCTAGCTGCTCAATCTTGGCCTGAGTCCTCTGGTCTTCTTGTGCGTGGGCTTCGGTGATCCTGATCCACCTAGCCTGGATTTCCTCCAGATAATGCTCAGCCCTAACTTTCTGGATTTTGGCCTCCTTGCAGGCATTCTTCAAAACCAGCTCTCCAGCTCTTGCTTTCCTTATGTAGTCATATGTCCTTTCAATCTTGGTAAGATGCTCATTTTTGAGTCTTTCCAATCTCTCAATGTCCAGGCGACCGTCATTCCTTTCACAAAGAGTCTTCTTCAGGGCTTCAGATAGCTGATTATTCCTCTCTTTCAGCTTTTCAAACTCCTCCAGGCTAACAATTGCTGCAGGCTGTACTGTAGAAGGTCCAGGTTTGTCTTCCAAGGTGAAAGGCATCCTGGTAATCTGAGCTCTAGTACAGGACCAGTCAGAATACTGGGCTGAAGCAACATTGTTACATCTTCCAAGGATGGCTGTCCCTTTGGTCTGAATGTTGTCCCAAGCCCAGGCAGCTTGTCTGACAACAGCTGAATTAGGTTGCACTTCATAGTATAAAGTCTCAGCTAAATCCTGTCCTCTGGGAGGGTGAACCAAGGCATATCCTAATTGTCTCTTAAACAGCAAAGGGTTGTAGTTGATGCAACCTTTTACTCCTATTAGAGGCACATTAGGGTATTGTCCACAGCTGGTAATAATATCTTTGCCTTTGGTACTCTGGGTGCACCATCTGATATCATCTGATGTAAAGGCAATGAACCTCTTGGCCCAATTCTTCTGCTGGTGTGGGTTCAAGAAAGCATCTGATTTAGGCAGGTGTCTAAGTAGCCAAGAGTAGAACAAGGGAGCACGACATCTAACTAGCTTCCCCCTTTGCTTTTCATTCCTCTGATGGATGGCGTAGTAAAAATCCCCTAGCAATGTAGGCACTGGGTTCCTCAGCAGAAACAAGTGGATGGCATTCTTACTCACAAATTTGGGCTCATCTGCAAACAATATAGCCCCATATATGCTGAGGGCTAAAAGTGCACAGACTGCCTTCCATTCTCCCAATGTAGCCTTCAGGGTGGCCTGAGAAATCAAAAATTCCAGATGTAAACCAGGAATCCAAGCCTTTGTTGTCATGCTTTGCTCAATAAGGGCAGGCTCCAAGTGCAATGCCCTTGCTATCTCTTCACTTCTGGGAGCAGTCATCTCTGGGTTGAAAGGGATCCCTCCTCTAATTCTTCCCTGATTCTGAAGGTCAAAATAAAGGGTCATCCAGACTTAGCAGGCTTCCCAGATAGCCCTAGCACTACAGGTAATCTGTAGCATAGAGTTCTCAAGAAGAAACCCACATCTGAACTGTGTTTCATATTCCCGCACCAGACCGAAATGGAATGGGAAAGAACATGAACTACTCTAGCCTAGGTGTCACTCAGGTCCCAGGTATAGGACCTTAATCACTCAATGGAACCCCACCCACCAAAACAGAAACAAGATCCAACAATGATAATGACAGTATGATGTATAAAAAACTATAAAGAAAGCAGTAAATAAAGTTGTACATAAAGCAATAAATAAAACAAATAAATAAACACAATTAGCACATAACATCCCTGTAAACACAATTCAAACAAACGCTAGGAGGAACCCACAAAAAGAACCAGAAGCCCTGGTTACAGTATAAGGTTCCCCAGCAGAGTCGCCAAGTTGTCGCTCCCACCAAATGACACCCAGGTCAAATAGGGTACAGACGCGAACGGTCGGTGAAAGAGAGAACATGAAGAGATGGATAAACCTAGAAAGAGATGGATAAGAAGGTCGCGAACTAGAGAAACTGAGAAAGGGGGTTGGTTACAACCTGGGAAGGTATTAGCACCCAGATTATCCGTCATACTCGACGGGATCCACGCTTGAAAGTTTGTGTTTAAAGGGGTAGTGTCAGTGCTATCTGTGTGCAAAGTGCTCGAAAAGGAAGTACAGGTGTCAGTGCAAAAAGATATGAAATGAAATTGTTCATGAATGAGACTTAAAAGAATAATGCTGGAAGAAGGGGAATACACAGAGACTTTTGTTCGTTAACAGTTAAGTCATGCCTACGTATCCTCTCGTGCAATGAGGAAGTCATAACACTGTAGTTCGACTCAAAGGGACTGAAAGATAAATTGACTTATGAACTGCTTACTTGCCTATGCTCAAGTGTATGACCTGTCTGGCTCAGGTGCAAACTGTCTTGCATTAGACGGAAGAAGCGAGTTCTCGTTTGTCAGTGAATGAGGTGAGAAAAGAATCTCGGAGGAGACAATTATTGTTTGTTTTTGTGTTTTCAATCTTTTATTGCTTTTTGATGTTTTTCATAAGTTAATGAGCTTAAGCCTAAACCAAGGGTTAGCAAACTTATTACATCCTCCCTCTGATTAGGGGTAATGAGAATACCTTAAGTATGAAGTAAGCACCTCACACTTAATCACCATGATGCAGGATTAAGATCCTTAACCTACTTGCATTTATTTAGATGTTTTTGGTATTTGTTTTAGTGTTAAGTAGTGAGTTTAAGCCATAATCAAGGATTTAATGGACCCATTACACCATCCTAATAGAAGGATAATAGATGAGAACATTTAAGTTGAGGAAGGCTCCTCAACTTAATCCATGATTAGGGATTAATCTCATGACAAAACAAAGCCTTTATTAAAGTGGATTTTAGTTAATGGTAAGATTAAGAAGTGGATTTTATGGTTTGTAAGACAACTTGAGGGGGACTTGTCCATTAACACTAGGGTTAGTCCTTCTTAGCCAATTAAGGAAGAATTAGAACCCTAATGCAAGGCCCAAGTTACAAGTTTGATGTCTTAGTGATTATTAGATGGATTTATTTAAGGGATTTAAACACATTTAAGGGTTTAACACTTAGGATTAAAGTTATACACTCCATCTTAAGAGAAGGATGCAAGCATAACCTTAATCACAAAGCCTTAAAACCTTAAAGGTTTAGTCCTTGATTAAGAGGTGAGAAGAGAAGACACAAAAGATGACACAAAGGTAAAGCTAATGGGGGACTAATCAACCCTAATTGTTATCATGCTTGGGTATTCCTAGGGTTTATGAGGCTTGCAAGAAATCTTCAAGAAGAGCCACCAAGGAAGAAGCAGATGAAAGGAGGAGAAGCAGAAGAAGCAAGTCAACTTACCTCACTTAAGAAGATAAGTTGCTTGAAGAAAGAAAGTGAAGAAGGAAAATGAATGAGAAAGCTCACTCTAAGGAAAAATCAAATTGCAGCAATTAATGCATAAGAGAGATGAAAAGAGATTGTGAGAAGTGAAGGCAAATTCACTTCCCAAATACTTACCACCTGAAAAGTTAGCATAAGGAAATGAAAATGAAATGAATGCAAGGATGCAAACCAAAACAAGAAGCATGTTCATGGTGCAAATGATGCTAAGAGATGATGCAAATGTATGCCAAGAGTTGTGAATGATCATACAAGTAATGAGGATGCAAATGAAGCATGAAAGAAGCATGAAAGCACATGAATGCACATGAAATGAAATGAATGCATAACATGGAAAATGGATGAGGAAATGATCAAGCATGAGTCTAATGTGTCCTAAGATGTCTTATATTTCATGTGAATGCATAAAATATCATGGCAAGTTCATGAATGCAAGCATATGCAAAATGTATGCAAAGGAAAATGAGGAATTAGTGTTTTCATGCCACATGAGATGCAAAACTCAAAAACAAAAGCAAATGACAAGATAAAAATTGAAATTGCAACCAAAAGAACCCTAACCCCATATGATATCACACCCCAATGGATAAGACCTAACTCTTAACCTAATGAAAGTTATGATTTTTCTAAGTTATCTAGGGTTTTAAGGTACCTAAAGGGGAAAAATGCCAATCAATTCAAAAAGGCAGAAGAAATTCATGACAAAAATATGCTAGAAAATACATTTCAAATGAAGATCAATGCAAAAAGAATCATTGTCATACCATTCTTGGTTAGAAAGAAAATAATTCTTGAAGTTAGGGTTCAAAAATAAGAATTTTATGAACCCTAAATTCAAGAAAATTGTCAAAAATGGTTCAAAACCAAAAATAAATTTTTGTGGATGGTATGACAGTGTCTCTAAATGTTTAAAGATGCAATATGCATTTTTTGGGATGTTTTAGAAACCTAAATGATATTTTAATTAATTAAGTTTCATTAATTAATTAAAATAAACATTTAAATGTCTAAAAAATGATTTTTTAATGTGAAAAATAAAAATAAAAATATTTTTAGGTCAAGAAAATTATTTGAAATCAAAATGCAAAATAAAAATATTTTTGGAAATTTCTAGCTATTTTAAATAAAATGTGCAAAATAAATGAAAAAGAATGAAATAAAAATTAAAATAAACTGAAGTATGCAAAGGGAATGGCTGAGATTGATTCTGGGTTTGGATTGGTTGACTGCGCACCAGATCCTGTGGCCTACATTCAAACTTACTTAAACCTATTTAATTAATTAAATAATCATAATTAATAACTAATGATCTAATATGGACCACACAACACGCGTGGGAGAGACAGATCCAATGGTCCACGTTCAAACAGAAACCCTAACCCTAATTAAGTCACTAATGACATTCAGGTGGCCGGAGAAGACCTCCGGTCATCTTCTTCGGCCAGACCTTCACCTGAAAATTTCTAACTTCTTCTCTAAGCAATTTCTGGAGCTCTAAAGCTCCAGATTCGCTCCTCTCACTCTCCTAAGATCAAATCCACTCTCAAAACAAATTTCTTTTCACTCAAACTCCTGATTCGAAGAGAAACATAAACATGGAAAAAATTTCAGACAATCAATACATTCTCATTTCTCAACCATTTTCATAAATTCCAAGTTCAGTGTGATCAGTGAAGCATGCTTAATCATTTTGAAACATAAAAAAGAAGTTCTGGAAAAATTAATTCGAATGGCTACCTGAGATGGAGCTTTTCACCCTTGAGCTTTCTGGCTGTTTCCTTGGTGCAAAATGCCTCTAATGACCTTCCTGAAGAGGTTGCAATGCTTGGAAAGCTTTGTGGATGACTGGTTTGTGAGTTTGCACCTCAACTGGCTGGAAATCGTATTTTGTTTATGGTGTGTTCTTGGCTGTTTTAATGGGTGGTTTATGATCAGTGGGTGATTTAGAGATGAATGGTGGTGTTTGTTTGAAGATTGAGTGGCTGAGTTATGAAATTCGAAAGCTTTTGCAAGAGGGAGAGTTTTTGTGAACTTGGTGATTCTTAGGGTTCAGCTTGTGTTCTTGTATGTTATGACCCGCATTTGGTCCACATATCAACTTGTGATAGGTCTGTGGAGTGGTTGTGCCCTATTGTGATTGGTATGACCCTTCTTGCAAAAAGTCACCAACTTGTGTACTTGAGGTATGGGCAAGGTTACAGCTGGCCTTTGGGCATGTCCATGCGTAGTTGACTACAAGGAAGTCCACAAATTCATTCTTGAAGCAATTCAGCATGTGGGAATAAAGTTATGGGGTGTTTTGCAATTATGTGAAGTTTTGGCCCCTTTGAGAAATCTTGGTGTTCAAGGCATGTGATCTTGCAATTCCTTGGGCAATTCTGATCTAGAAGCAATGCACTATGATGCTATGATGTATTGAAGTGTGTTTGAAGTCACAAAAAGCCTTGGCAAGTGGTTTTGCAAAGAATCCCTTTTGGTGCATTCTTGAAATTTATGGGATTTTTGCCAACTTTGACAAGGCATATCTTGAGTTCCAAAATGAATTAGGTCTTGTTCTTGTACTTTTTGAAAATGGAATGATCCAATCTACAACTTTCATGACCAACAATTTTTCATTTGAAGCATTTTTGGTTGAGAAAGAGGAGGTTGAAAAACTTTCCCAAAATGGAAAGTTTACATTACAAGTCATTTCCATTTTTGGAAACTTTTGGTTTAGCTTATTTTCCTTCAACTTTGTGAACTTATAAGCACTCCAGTGATCAAATAAAGATCATATAGCTTCAATTTGATGAAAAATCCACTTTGGTTCCATGTTGGGGGGCCTCAGATGCCCTGATTTTGCTCTGACTTGCCCAAGTAGTTACCCAGTGATCAGATGACTTCCACAATGAATTTCTTCATCAAACTTGGTATGCATGATCCTTATATCATATTGAGACCATTAGAAACAAGAATGACCAACAAATTTGGAGTTATGGCCTCTGAAACAAAAACCCTAATTTCAGGTCATCTATGTAGTTAAACCCTAACTCTGCTTCCATGCTTTGCCAGTTCTTGTGATTCTTTGACTTCCTTGATCTTTGAGGGATATAAGATGAGGATTGAGAATACATGGACCCTCTTGAGGTGATTTAAGACCTTTGGAGTGGCTCAGATGTATCTTGGATGGCTCAAGTCACAAACCCTAGATGCATATGAACTTGAACTAATGTAGTGAAGCAAAAATGCAATATGATATGGTATGCTTGAACTAATGCAAATATGAAAGATCACAAGCCATGGTGTGAACTTAGTGAGGGAAAATTTGGGGTGTTTACAGTTGGTAATCATCAATGGGTTGCTCAGCTAGATAGTCAGATAGTACACTGCCTTTGACGGCCTTTTGAGATGTGTACTGAATGTCATATTCTGTCAGAATCATTTGCCATCTTGCAACCCTTCCAGTAAGTGTTGGCTTCTCAAATATGTACTTGACTGGGTCCATCTTTGAGATCAACAAGGTAGTGTGGGTCAACATATACTGTCTTAGTCGGCGAGCAGCCCACGCTAAAGCACAACAAGTTTTCTCGAGCAGTGAATAACGTTGTTCACAGTCGGTAAACCTTTTGCTTAGGTAGTATATTGCATACTCTTTTCGACCAGACTCGTCATGCTGGCCCAACACACACCCCATTGATCCTTCTAATACTGTTAGGTACATTATTAGAGGTCTTCCTTCTACTGGAGGCATAAGTATTGGAGGTTCTTGTAAGTACTCCTTGATTTTGTCAAAAGCCTCCTGGAAATCTTCGTTCCACCTGACCGTTTGTTCCTTTCTTAACAATTTGAACAGGGGCTCACAGGTTGCAGTAAGGTGAGATATGAACCGTGAAATGTAGTTCAAGCTACCAAAGAATCCCCGAACTTCCTTTTCAGTCCTGGGTGCAGGCATCTCTTGAATGGCTTTGACCTTTTCAGGATAAACTTCAATTCCTTTTTCACTTATAATGAATCCCAGCAGTTTACCGGAACGTACCCCGAATGTGCATTTATTGGGGTTCAACTTCAGCTGATACTTTCTCAGACGCTTGAACAGCTTCAGCATATTTACCAGATGGTCTTCTTCAGTGAGGGACTTGGCAATCATGTCATCCACGTAGAATTCAATTTCTCTGTGGATCATATCATGGAATCATGTTACCATATCCCGTTGATAAGTGGCACCGACATTCTTCAGTCCAAAAGGCATTACCTTGTAGCAAAAGGTACCCCAGGGTGTGATGAAGGTAGTCTTCTCCATGTCTTCAGGTGACATCTTGATCTGGTTATACCCGGAGAATCCATCCATGAAAGAAAACACCGAGAACTGAGTTGTGTTGTCGACCAATACATCAATGTGAGGTAAAGGGAAATCATCCTTTGGGCTAGTTCTGTTCAGATCCCGGTAATCCACACACATCCGTACTTTGCCATCCTTCTTAGGCACTGGTACAATATTAGCAACCCACGGCGGGTAACTAGTTACAGCAAGGAAACCGGCGTCCCATTGTTTTTGTACCTCTTCTTTTATCTTCATGGCCATATCCGGACGAGTACGGCGTAGCTTTTGTTTCACTGGAGGACAATCTTCTTTCAAAGGCCTCTTGTGCATAACAATGTCGATATCTAGACCTGGCATGTCTTGATAGGACCAAGCAAAGACATCAACGTACTCTCAAAGCATGTCAATAAGTTGTTCCTTCACTGAATCTTGCAGACAGGCCCCGATCTTCACTTCTGTCAATTCTTCTTCAGTACCGAGATTAACTGTTTCAACCTCCTCCTGATGAGGAGTAATCACTTTCTCTTCCTACCTCAACAACCTGGCTAACTCTTCAGGTAACTCATAGTCTTTTTCAACCCTTTCATCGGCTTGATTAATCGGATTGTCGAAGTCATACAAAGTCATAGCAGTGCGGTTGTCGGTGCAATCTGGAGGATAATCTCTGCAAGGGTTGAGATTGATTCGTTTTAGTGATCAGTTTTAATCTTGTTTAGAAAAAGTGAAAATGAAGTTATTTATTTTGAAAAAATTTCCATTTTATTGTTTTGTACAAAAGTGAAAAATGAAAAGACAGTGAGCGAAAAAAGAGACTCGTTTGCAAAAGATGTCTGATATTTATTGATTAATCATTTGCACAAAATACAAGATGGCCCTATTACAAAATGAGTCCTGACACCTAGGGCAAGATGCAGGACTTGATGCATGCTAAAAGACAGGAAATAATAATTACTCTGCAAGAGTAACCCTTATAATTTCCTGGGAAGACCAGTTAGAGACTTAGTTCCCCAGGATCCTTGGACGTATCCAGTTCTCCAGGTTGCGGCCGCCTTCTTCCTCGTCTTCCAGATTGTTCATAGCATCTGGGGTGAGCATCCCCCCAGTAACAAATCTGGGCTCCTTTGCAGCCTCAGGTTGATCTTGTCGGATTGGTCTATAACCCAACCCGAATTTGTCTTCTTTCTTTTCCACCGACAACAATTTGCCCCAGCCTCTGACGTTACCCTCTTCAACAACCTTTTGGGCTTGCTGATATGAAGTGATAGAAGTTCCGGACACAGCAGTTGCTTCATTGACATTAAGGGCCTCAAACCCCTGGCTCATAGTCTCGTGGATCTCCCCATCCATCTCTATATACTTGTAAGTATCCAGTTGGCTAACGAAAATGTCTTCCTCCCCGCAAATTGTGATGATCTGGCCTTCCCACTCAAATTTTAACTTCTGGTGAAGGGTAGATGTGACAGCGCCAGCGGCGTGAATCCAGGGTCTACCCAACAAACAGTTGTAGGCCGAATGTATGTCCATCACGAAGAAGGTAGTTTTAAAGATCTATGGGCCAATCATCACGGGTAAATCAATCTCTCCAAGCACTGATCTCTTAGAGCCGTCAAACGCTCTTACCACCAAGTTACTTGGACGCAATGCCAAACCATCATATTCCAGCTTCACCAAGGCTTTCTTTGGGAGCACATTGAGTGAAGACCCAGTGTCTACCAGCACATGAGAAAGAACGACACCTTTACATTCTAAGGTGATGTGTAAAGCCTTGTTATGATTGCTTCCCTCCGTCGTTAAATCAGCATTTGTGAAGCCCAGTCCATGACTGGTGTTAACATTTGCAACCACTGTTTCCAACTGATTAACCGTAATCTCTTCTAGTACGTATGCTGCGTGCAAGACTCTCAACAATGCATTCCTATGGGCTTCGGAGCACATTAACAATGATAATATACAGATTTTGGAGGGTGTCTGATGAAGCTGGTCCACCACTTTTTAATCACTCTTTTTGATTATTCTCATGAACTCGTCCACCTCTTGTTCAAAAGACGTCTTCGGAGTTTCTTTGACAGTTGGCTCTTCAAGTACCACATTCTTCCCTTTTGCCTTAGCAGCAGCTTCTGCTTCAACATTGGGTCTTGGTGTTTGTGAGGCAAAAAGGCGTCTGCTTCTGGTGAAGCCTCCGCCTCCCCCAACATTGTCAACTTGTGGTGAAGAGGTTGATGAATCTAGAGTGATCTTCTTTCCGTCGCAGTAGAGATCAGAGCCGTAGTGCCAAGGTATGGCATTACTACTTTCATAAGGAACGGGTCCAGGTACCGTAATGGTGACTGGACTGATTGCTGCATCGGAAGGAACTGTGATGGTATGCGGGTCGTAATAGATTGTGACTGGAGATCTGACAGTAGGTGTTACAGTTTGTTGTTGAAAATTGTTGTTGGGATGAACAGTTGCCGGGTCATAATAGATCATGACCGTTGAGACATCTTCGCTAGCGTTTGTTGGTGTTATAGGCGATTCCATTGATAAGATGGGTGTTGACGTTGTAGAAGTAAGTGTAGCTGAACTTTGGTCTGTTGAAATAATGGATGAAATAATTGCTGGAGTTGTGGATGAATCAGTGGGAATGATGGTTGCTGCAGTTGTAGGAGGATCTATTGTTGCTGAAGAAAGAGTTGTTGATGTTGCAGGAGGATCTATTGTTGCTGAAGAAAGAGTTGTTGATGTTGCAGGAGGATCTATTGTTGCTGAAGAAAGAGTTGTTGATGTTGTAGATGCCGTTGTGGTAATTTTCAAAATTCCATCTCTAATAAGGCCATCTATGCCAAGCCTTAGCTTTTCACAACCATTAATAGCAGTCTTGCAAGATTCGCAGCAGGCCTGACAACCTGGGAACACTTGGCATCTTAAGAGTTGAGCTTTGACTTCTGCCAGCGGCGTTTGAATCTGTGCAACACTATCGATCAATGCAGATGTTTGATCCTCCTCTATGGCATTAATCCTGGGCCCACCATGACTAGGCATAGGATTTCTGGTAACATTTGGAGGAGGCGCGAAGTTGAGAGCCTTGGAATCGACCAGATCCTGAACCTTCATTTGTAAGGCTCTACACTTCTCAGTATTGTGACCAGGTGCGTTGGAATGAAAGGCACACCTAGCATTAGCATCATAATTCTTCGGGAGGTTGAGAGGATCTGGTGGAGCCAACGTCCTTAACTCCACCAGGTTGAGCTTCAGGAGTTGTGGCAGTAGGGCGACATATGGTATAGGAATGGGGTCAATCACCCTATTTGCTTGAGATGGCCTCTATTGAAAGGGGCGCTACCGTTGGTTGTTGTTGTAATTATTGTACGATATTTGTTGCGGAAAGTGAGGTTGTTGCTGATAGTGTTATTGTTGTTGTTAAGGAAACAGTGGTTG
Organism: Lathyrus aphaca; assembly: GCA_963966055.1. Taxonomy (NCBI): domain Eukaryota; kingdom Viridiplantae; phylum Streptophyta; class Magnoliopsida; order Fabales; family Fabaceae; genus Lathyrus; species Lathyrus aphaca. The sequence continues at coordinate 557,409,662 of OZ014519.1, forward strand.
TTGTGGAGCTGGAGTCGGGATAGTGACGGCTGCTATTGATCTGTGAGAGTATTGGGGTCTGCCCCTGCCTGCATGAACAACATTTGTTTCACCCGCCCTTCGGGGTCCTGAAAAAGGTTTTCTTGTATTGTTGGCGGAACTTGCACCGTTGTCAGAGATTTTGCCCATCTTCAGAAGACTCTCTATTCTCTCCCCAGCTATGACTACATCAGCAAAACGGGTGGAAGAGAAAGCAGCAAGTCTGTCAAGGTATTCATAAACATATCCACCATTTCCCGTTCAGACATGGGTGGCTGGACAGCAGCAGCAAGCTGTCTCCACCTCTGAGCATAATCCCAGAAGCTTTCCCTTGAAGACTGAGACATACCCATTAGAAGAGTTCTATTGGGAGCCATGTCTAGGTTGTACTAGTATTGACGGATGAAGGCTTCGGCCAAGTCTTTCCAACATCTTATAGTAGCCCTGGTCAGATGCGAATACCATTCTCTTGATGATCCAGTCAGGCTGTCCTCAAAATAGAACATCCATAACTTCTCGACCATGGTATAGGCTTTGAGTCTCCCCAAGAAAGACTGCAGATGCGTACGCGGGCAGGAGGTACCATTATACTTTTCAAAGCATGGCGGTTTGAACTTGTGGAGAATTCTCACCCCATCCACCAGCCCCATATCCATTACATCAAAGCCCGGGGAATTCTGGGAATCCAAAGACCTCAGCTTTTCAGCAATCTCATCCAGCCTTCGGTCGTACACTTCGTCCCCAACTCCAATAACTGTGAACTGCTCTTCTTGAGGATCCTCTTGCAAGATCCTGCCTCCAACAGTGTTACCTTGAGGATTCCTTATGGCATTAACATCTGGGTTTAGATGAGGCCCAAACTCTGGTGGGTCAATGCGAGGCTGCCCGCAATCATTGTTACTAGTACCTCCTGTACCAGGATGGTGTTCATCAGGAGTTTGTCTTTCCACCAATTCCCTCAGCCTTTCCTGGCTCTGAGCTAAGCCAGTTATCACAGCCATGAATTGGGTCATTTGATTTCTCATCTCAACCCTTTCGTTTGCCATTTGGTTCCTTACCTCATTCAGGTCCTGTTGTACTTGACCCATCTGAATGCCCGAAACGTTGTTTTGCGTTGGGTACCGGTGAATTCTGTTGATAGGGAACACTCTTCGGCGAGCAATGTTTCCTAAAACCACAACAAAGTGAGAAACAACAAATAAAAACAAAGACCTACAAAACAAAGAAAATGTTAGTATGCAATGCAGTATGCTTATTTGTCTTCCAAGGGTATCCGGTTTGGTTCTTTGGTTTTGACCTTTCCAGACCTCGAGGAAATGCTGATGATGTTGAGAGATAAAGCCCACCAAAATAAAACAAACTGATATATTACAAATGATGAAAATACTTAGTTTGTTTACAATACATGCCCGTGGTGGGTCAAAATACAACAATCAAAAGAAAAAGTACATCAAAAGAAAGAAATACAAGCAAAAAGATCAGACATCCAATCCAAAGTCATCCTCCCTGACTTCCTTCAGGAGGGCCTCAGTCACTGGACCAGCTGGGTGCTCTTTTATAGTCCTGATGAGGAGGTTCCTGGTAGCAATGGCACTGGTTAGCTTCTTATGCTTGTCCTGATCCTTTGACCACTTCAACCCCGCCCGGAGTTTTAATTCGGATATCTCCTTCTGAGCTGCCAATAAAGCTTCCTGCTGCTTCTTCTCCCTTGCCTCTAGCTAGTCTATCTTAGCCTGAGTCTTTTGGTCTTCTTGTGCATGGGCTCTAGTGATCCTGATCCACCTAGCTTGGCTCTCCTCGAGATAATGCTCCGCCCTAGCCTTCTGAATCTTTGCCTCCTTGCAGGCATTCTTTAGTACAAACTCCCCTGCTCTTGCCTTCCTGATGTAGTCATTTGTCTTTTAAATTTTGGTCAGATGCTCAATCTTGAGTCTTTCCAATCTCTCAATGTCCAGACGACTATCATTTCTCTCCCAGAGAGTTTTCTTCAGGGCTTCAGCTAGCTGATTATTCCTCTCTTTCAGCTTTTCAAATTCTTCCAGGCTAACAGTTGCTGCAGGTTGTACTGTAGAAGGTCCAGGTGTATCTTTCAAGGTGAAAGGCATCCTGGTGATCTGAGCTCTAGTACGGGACCAATCCGAATACTGGGTTGAGGCAATATTGTTGCACCTTCCAAGGATGGTTGTCCCTTTAGTCTGGATGTTGTCCCAAGCCCAGGCAGCTTGTCTGACAACAACAGAGTTAGGTTGAACTTCACAGTAGAGAGTCTCAGCCAAATCTTGTCCTCTGGGAGGGTGAACCAAGGCATATCCCAATTGTCTCTTAAACAGTAAAGGGTTGTAGTTGATGCAACCCTTTACTCCTATTAAAGGCACATTAGGATATTGCCCATAACTTGTGATAATGTCCTTGCCTTTGGTGCTCTTGGTGCACCACCTGATGTCATCTGATGTCAAGGCAATGAACCTCTTAGCCCAATTCTTCTACTGATGGGGGTTCAAGAAGGCATCTGATTTTGTCAAGTGTCTGAGCAGCCAAGAGTAGTACAGAGGAGCACAACATCTGACTAGCTTCCCTCTTTGCTTTTCATTCCTCTGATGTATTGAGTAGTAGAAGTCTCCCATCAAGGTAGGAACAGGGTTCCTCAACAAGAACAGGTGGATGGCATTCTTACTCACAAATTTGGGCTCATCTGCAAACACGATAACCCCATATATACTGAGGGCTAAAAGTGCACATATAGCCTTCCATTCTCCTATTGTAATCTTCAGGGTAGCCTGGGAAATCAAGAAGTCCAGATGAAGGTCTGGAACCCTAGCTTTGGTTGTCATGTTCTGATCAATGAGGCCAGGCTCCAAGTGCAATGCCCTGGCTATATCTTCATTTCTGGGAGCAGTCATCTCTGGGTTGAAAGGGATTCCTCTCCTGATAGGAACTCCAATCAACAATGAAAATTCTTCTAGCAATGGTCCCATCTGGAAATCAGGGAATGTGAAACATCTGAGTGGAGGGTCATAAAACTGCAAGCATGTATGGATCATGCTCCTCTGAGATGCATCAAGATCCATGACCATGTCCAATATACCCCCATAGTGCTATCTGAATAGTGGGATATGGTTAGGTGTAATGAGGGACTGGACCTGCCTGATGCCAGTCAAGGCGGGCTCAAAGAAGTGGTAAGATATGTTGCTCTTTCTTGAAGTGTCCATGGGTACTAATGAAGAAACTGAGAACAACTGCTGATGAAGGTCACTGACTGAGGAGTTGAAGGTAAGTCTCTGACAGACTGATTAAAGTGCTGGAGAAGAACTACTGACAAACTGATGGAGATGCTGAAGAAGATAGCTGAAGCAGATGCTGAAGAAGATAGCTGAAGCAGAGGTCTTAAGCAGCAGAAGGGGTCAAAACCAAACCAAAGATGAAATGATGGATACCCTGTATAACAAATAAGAAAATGTTAAATGATGCAATGATGATGTATGCAAATGATATGAAAAGGTTTGTGATCAAGAGCTGGATCTGATTATCTGCCTTGGTAAGAGTCCATGTATGTTCAAAAGTCTGGATGGAGGCTTAGGAATCCAGTAACCAGGGTGGGGGACTCAAATAAAGAGTCACATGTCCAGGGTAATCACAAGAACTGTCCAAAATGGTGCATTCTTAAGACAAAACAGTAACAGGGTATGACGTGGTCAAGGGTTCCTGCAAAACCTGTAAACAACCCAACACCCTCACATGTAATGTTCTAGAACAAGGATCCTCAGACTTGGATCAGTTATGAGAAGTGTAAACACTTCTAACCCGGAGGTACAATGTTTACAATAACCATAAAAGATCCTCCTCTAATTCCCCCTTGATTCTGAAGGTCAATATAAAGGTCATCCAGACTTAGCAGGCTTCCCCGATATCCCTAGCACTACAGGAAATCTGTAGCACAGAGTTCTCAAGAAGAAACCCACATCTGAACCGTGTTTCATATTCCCGCACCAGACCGAAATGGAATGGGAAAGAATATGAAGCCACTCTAGCCTAGGTGTCACTCAGGTCCCAGGTATAGGACCTTAATCACTCAATGAAACCCCACCTACCAAAACAGAAGCAGATCCAGCAATGATAATGACAGTATGATGTATAAAAACTGTAAATGAAAGCAATAAATAAAGCTGTACATAAAGCAATAAATAAAGTAAATAAACAAAGCACAATTAGCACATAACACCCCCGTAAACACAAATCAAACAAGCGTTAGGAGGAACCCACAAAAAGAACCAGAAGCCCTGGTTGCAATATAAGGTTCCCCAGCAGAGTCGCCAAGCTGTCGCTCCCGAAGATTTGGATCCCGGTACAGGCGCGAACGGTCGGCGAGAGGAGAAATGAAGTGAAGGTGAAAAGAGTCGCCAGCTAGGCATTTTTATCCCGAAGGAAAGGTAATGCTTCATAAACCTAGAAAAAAAGATATGGATAAGACGGTCGCGAACCAGAGAAACTGAGAAAGGGGGTTGGTTACAACCTGGGAAGATATTAGCACCCAGATTGTCCGTCGTACTCGACGGGATCCACGCTTGAAAGTTTGTGTTTAAAGGGGTAGTGTCTGTGCTATCTGTGTGCAAGAGCTGGAAAAATAATATACAAGTGTCAGTGCAAGAAAGTGAAGTGAATTGCTCAGGAATGAGGCTTAAAAGAATAATGCTGAAAGAGGGGGAAGACACAGATACTTTTGTTCGATAACTGTTAAGTTATGCCTACGTATCCTTTCGTGCAATGAGGAAGTCAGAACACCGTAATTCGACTCAAAGAGTCTGAAAGATAAATTGACTGATGAACTGCTTGCTTGTCTATGCTCAAGTGTATGACTCGTCTGGCTCGAGTGCTAACTGTCTTGCATTAGACGGAAGAAGCAAGTTCTCGTTTGTGAGTGAATGTGATGAGAAAAGAATCCCGAAGGAGACGATTATTGTTTGCTTTTGATGTTTTCAATCTTTTATTGCTTTTTTGTGTTTTTCATAAGTTAATGAGCTTAAGCCTAAACCAAAGGTTAGTAAACTCATCACATCTTCCCTCTGATTAGGGGTAATGAGAATACCTTAAGTATGAAGTAAGCACCTCAAACTTAATTACCATGATGTAGTATTTAGATCATTAACCTACTTGTGATTACTTAGATGTTTTTGGAGTTTGTTGTTTAGTGTTAAGTAATGAGTTTAAGCCATAATCAAGGATTTAATGGACTCATTACACCATCCTAATAGAAGGATAATAGATGAGAACATTTAAGCTGAGGAAGATACCTCAACTTAATCCATGATTAGGGATTAACCTCATGACAAAACAAAGCCTTTATTAAAATGGATTTTAGTTAATGGTAAGATTAAGAAGTGAATTTTATGATTTGTAAGACAACTTGAGGGGGACTTGTCCATTAACACTAGGGTTAGTCCTTCTTAACCAATTAAGGAAGAATTAAAACCCTAATGCAAGGCCCAAGTTACAAGCTATTTGTCTCAGTGATTATTAGATGGATTGATTAAGAGATTTAAACACATTAAGGGTTCAACACTTAGTATTAAAGTTATACACTCCATCCTAAGAGAAGGATGCAGGCATAATCTTAATCACAAAGTCTTAAAACCTTAAAGGTTTAGTCTCTGATTATGAGTTGAGAAGAGAAACACAAAAGAAGACACAAAGGTAAAACTAATGGGGGACTAATCAAAACCCTAATTGTTATCATGCTTGGGTGTTCCTTGGGTTCATGAAGCTTGCAAGAGATCTTCAAGAAAAGCCACCAAGGAAAGAAGCAGATGAAAGGAGGAGAAACAGAAGAAACAAGTTAACTTACTTCACTTATGAAGATAAGTTACTTGAAGAAAGAAAGTGAGAGATGAACATGAATGAGCCAGCTCACTCTAAAAACAAAATCAAAATGCAGCAATGATGCATAAAAGAGAAAGAGAAGAGAAGTGAGAAGTGAAGGCAAATTCACTTCTCAAAGTACTTACCACCTGAAATGTTAGCATAAAGAAATGAAATGAAATGCAAATGGAATGTATGCAAAGATGAAAACCAAAACCAGAAGCATAAACATGATGTTAATGATGCTATGAGATGATTCAAATGTATGTCAAGTGCTATGGATGATCATACAAGAGATGAGAATGCAAATGAAGCATGGAAGAAGCATGAAAGCAAATGAAAGCTCATGGAATGTAATGAATGCATAACATGGAAAATGGATGAAGAAATGATCAAGCATGATTCTAATGTATCCTATGATGTCTTAGAATTCATGTGGATGTATGAAATATCATGGAAAGTCCTTGAATGAATGCATATACAAGATGTATGTGAATGAACATGAGAAATTAGGGTTTTCATGCAACATGAGATGCAAAAGTCAAAAACAGAAGCAAATGACAAGATAAAAAATTGAAAATGCAATCAAAGGAACCCTAACCCCATATGATATCACACACCAAAGGAGAAGACCTAACACCTAACCTAATGAAAGTTCTGATTTTCCTAAGTTATCTAGGGTTTTAAGGTACCTAAAGGGGAATGCAAATCAAATAAAAAATGCAGAAGAAATTTGAGACAAAATTATGCTAGATACTACATGTCAAATGAAGATCAATGCAAAAAGAATCAAAGTCATACCATTCATGGTTAGGCAGAAAAGAATTCTTGAAGTTAGGGTTCAAAAATAGGATTTTATGAACCCTAAATTCAAAGAAAAATGTCAAAGATTGTTCAAAACCAAAAATAAATTTGTATGAATGGCATGATAATGTTTCTAAATGTCCTTAAATGCAATGTGATTTTTTTTGGGATTTTTAGAAACCTAAATGATATTTTAATTAATTAATTTCCATTAATTAATTAAAATAAACATTTAAATGTTTTAAAAATGATTTTTTAATGCAAAAAAATAAAAATAAAAATATTTTTGGGTTAAGAAAATTATTTGAAGTGAAAATATAGAATAAAATAATTTTTAGGATTTTCTAGGTATTTAAAATAAATTATTCAAAATAAATGAGAAAATATGAATTAAAAATGAATTAATGAGCTGGTATGATGATCCAAAGGACAAGATTCAAAACTGGGGGGCGGGAGTTGACTTGGCGCGTGATCTAATGGATGAAATTCAAACTCAGCTAAACTTAATTAATTAATAAATTAATCCTAATTAAAAGTTAATGAAAAGATCTTGACCACTCAACACACGCGGGAAGCTCAAATCCTACGGCCATAATTCAAATCTTGCCCTAACCCTAATTATCCAGCTAATCACTTTCAGGCCACCGGAGAAGAGCTCCGGTCGTCTTCTCCGGCAGCCTTCTCCCATGAAAATCTCAAAACCTCATCCCTAGGTTATTTCTGGAGCTCTAAAGCTCCAGATCAAACCCTCTCATCTTCCTAAACACGAATCTAACCTTAAAACAAATTTATAATGGCTTACAAACAAGATTCGAAGAGAAGATAAAAAATGGTAGAACTTTCAGACAATCAGTACATATTCATTTCTTCACCATTTTTAAAAATACAAAGCACAAAATGATCAGTGAAGCATGCTCTTTCACATTTGAACATAAAAACAGAGTTCTGGAAAAATGTTTTTGGATGGTTACCTGAGCTTGAGAATTGCATATGAGAGCTTTCAGGACCCCTCCTTTGTGCTAAAAGCTTCCTTTGACCCTCCTGAGACCAATGGAATGCTTCAAAAGCTTTGAGAGTGACTGGTTTGTTTTGTAGCTACTCAACTGGCCAAGAATCGTGTTTCAAGTTTAATGTGCTTTGAGGTTTGTTTGATGGTTGCTTTGTGTTCAGTGAATGATTTTAAGATGAATGGTGGAATTGGTTTGAAGATTGAGTGAGTAATCAAGGAGTTTCGAAGGAAAATGCAGGAGGGATGATTTTGTGGAATGCTCTGCTCTTGGAGGTTTCAGCTTGTGTGTGTTATGAAAAATGATCCTTGAAGCATGCTTGTAAAGTCTGGATTGGGCAGAGAGTGGGTGGTGGACTCTGGTGATTGGTATGGGCAAGTTGCACAAATGTCAACATGACTTGTACTTGAGGTATGGGCAATGGTGCAGCTGGCTTGTTGGCTTGTCGCAACATGGATCAAGGATGTCCATGGAATTAGTCTTGAGGCAATTCAGCAAGTGGAAATAAAGTTATGTGTTGTTTTGCAATTTCATGAAGTTTTGGCCCCTTTGAGATTTCTTCATGGGCAAGGCATGAAATCTTGAAATTCCTTGGGCAATTCTGAGTTTTAGACAATGTGCTATGTTGGTACGATGATTAGAAGTGTGTTTGAAGTCACAAAATGAATTGGCAAGTGGTTTTGCAAAGAATCCTCTTTGGTGCATTCTTGAAAATTATGTGATTTTTGCCAACTTTGACAAGTCATAACTTGAATTCCATATTGAATTAGAACTTGTTCTTGTAATTTTTGAAAAGGGAATAATCCAATCTACAACTTTCATGACCAACAATTTTTCATTTGAAGCATTTTTGGTTGAGAAAGAGGAGGTTGAAAAACTTTCCCAAAATGGAAAGTTTACATTACAAGTCATTTCCATTTTTGGCAACTTTTGGTTTAGCTCAATTTTCTTCAATTTTGTGAACTTCCAAGCACTTCAATGATCAAATAAAGATCACATAACTTAAATTTGATGAAAAATCCACTTTGGTTCCATTGTTGGGGGCCTCAGATGCCTTGATTTTGCTCTGACTTGCTCAAGAAGTTACCCAATGAACAAATGACTTCCACAATGAATTTCTTCATCAAACTTGGTATGTATGATCCTTATAACATATTGAGACCATTAGAAACAAGAATGACCAAAATTTTAGGAGTTATTTCCTCTGAAACCAAAACCCTAATTTCAGGTCATCTGTGTATTGAAACCCTAGCTCTGCTTCCATGCTTTCCCAGTTCTTGTGATTCTTTGACTTCCTTGATCTTTGAGGGATATAAAATGATGCTTGAACATACATGGACCCTCTTGATATGATTTGAGACATTTGGAGTGGCTCAGATGGATCTTGGATTGCTTAGATCACAAACCCTAGATGCAGATGAACTTGAACTAATGTAGTGAAGCAAAAATGCAATATGATATGATATGTTTGAACTAATGTAAATATGAAATATCACAAGCCATGGTGTGAACTTAGTGAGGGAAAATTTGGGGTTTTTACACGTATTTGTGTTGGGGAAACAACTTGACGGATAAACAGACAACTAAAGAAGGAAACAACCGGGATGAGTTCCCACACAACTCATGTGAATGCAAGAATATGCGAGAATGCAATGATATGCAATGTTCACTTCCATTTTTAGGGAAATAACTCGACTATTGCAATCATGGTCAATATCGAGAATACAATCATGAAAAATCTTGACAAAAAGAAATATTTGCTTTGTCCAATAATTTACAATAATCTGAATTGTTTTCCTTGAGAAATGGTTGTGATGATGATCATGATGAATGCATGGATGCAGAAACCACAAACAAGATCACGCAAAGCACACATGTTCAAAGGTTCGTATCACAAGCATGGAGTCAAGGGATAAGAACCAACAACCCACAAAGGCATGTACTAAGGTTTGTCTTCATTGTACCTGCAGAAAACCAAAAGGGTTCTAATAGATGTGCCCGAAGTTAGCATCCATCTTTAGAATATCATCGGTAACTTGGACTACTCCTCAACCAATAAAATTCTTAAGAAAGACCTTTTTCGAGTGTAGTATCGCAGGACAACCACCTCAGGTTTACACCTGGATAGCTTCCGCACTATGTTCCTAAATTGGCTTAGATGGGTTAAGGTTTCTACGGTCCTCAGTATGATCAGCTCAAGGTTAGAAGCAATTACATGATACGAATACTCATCATGTCATTAGTAATCCAAGAGAGCATAACCGAGTGGAGATTATCAACTTGACATCGCTTTGGACTACTCCGCTACGTATCACTTCAAATATCGTTTTCTATCATAAGTTCACTCAGATCCGGATATATAATCTATCTCACTCATAGAGGATCGCCAAAACTGAAACGGAACAAAAAAAAACAAACAAATCAAACCAAATCAGTAAGTAAATAAAAGTAGGCTGAATCCACTTAGGGTATACTCCCCAAATTGTAAAATTTCAAAACACCTTCCACAACTTTAACCAAGGGTTTACACAAGTTCTAACCCTAGTTAGAATCATAACCATGGATATATAAATCATTATACACGTTCAAATGATCTCCATGCACACTCATTTTCTCAATTGCACAAAAATCACCAAAAAATTCCTCTCTTTGATTCTCTCATTTCTGAAGAAACTTCTTTATTCTCTTGGCTGATTCAATATCCATAAGCATCAAGGAGTGGATTACACCTTTCATTTGAGGCTGAAACCATCATTTTCTCCATAACTAAACTTGAAGGTCTTTGCTTCGAATCTTCAAATTCAATTAGATTTAAGTCTCTATTTGCATTTATTTTCCAAATAGAGCTCAAGAGGAGGAGATATGCACATTTTTAGTGTATTTCTAGATGAATTTGACCTACATCCGTTTCAGGTAAGCTCTGAATTCATCCTCTTAAACTGAGTTTTAATTGTGTGCATTGTATGTATGAGGTTGCACTGAGAATTATGGTATACTTTTTGTTGATTTTGGACGTGAATTGACTTAGATATGTAGATCTAAAAGTTTGTGATCTATTCTTGTTGCTTTCGATTTGTTCAATTGATGCATGGTCTTGTATTTTGGTTTGGATATTTGAGATCAGGAGGTTGAGAAGTCTTGATTGATGGTCATTTTGTGGATTTATGGGTTTGTGTTTGTCTGAGTTCATTGTAGGTCACCGGAGAAGGTGACTGGAGCTAGGGCTCCAGCCACCTGAGAGCCTCCATGAGTTTGTAGGTGTGTTTGGAGAAGATACAATCTAGGCTGTCTATTATTTTGATCTAACGCATGTTATCTTGCCACCACAATGAAGTCACAAGAACCTCACATGCCTGCTTGTTTAATTTTTTTATAACATAGCCATTGGATTGTTGACTGAGGCTTGACTGATTGTGAGGCATTGGATCTGTGTACCTTGTGTTTGTTGACTTGGCTTGTGATGCGTTAGATTGGCGTACTTTTGACTAATTTGATCTTGAGCATAGGATTCATATACTTTTGTTTTGTTGACTGATCTTGATCCCTTTGATTGATTTGATGGTTATAGTTGGAGTCAATTATATTGACTTTTTTCTTTTATTATTTTCGCTGATGGGCTTTATGCCCTACTTGCACCCCTCTCTCTGGCCTGATCCAAGTTTGAACTGAATCCCTATTGCTGGTTGCATCCCCTAGCCATTTTATTTCATTTTATTTTCATTTAATTGCATTTGTTTCATTTTGCATTTTTAAAAATAGTTTATTTCATTAAAAATTCCAAAAATATTCGTGAATCATCCTTAGGGTTTTATAAAATTTTTCAAAATTTTATTTTTATTTTTTATATTTATTTTGACCTATGAATTAATTGTTGATTGAATTTCCTTTTGGTTTGCTTCATTCATGAACACCTTGCTTTGTTGATTTCACTTATCATTATTGGTGCATAGTTTGATTGCCATTCTTTTTGAAAATTTCACAAGACACATTAAAGCTTTCAAAAACATTTTTTTCCCATTTTTAAAATCATTTTTGCATCCTTTTTGAGCCATTTCTTTGAGCATGGTCACATGAAACCCTATTTTCATTTGAGTGGGTGATTGAGAGACTTATCTTGTGAATCTTGGTATGAGTTTTTAGTATATTGTTTTCCCCTAGTTGAGGTCTCTTGTGGCCTATTTTGATAATTTTTTAATCATGTTTGATATTTCTTTGATGACAATTGTTTGAGGTTTCTTTTTGTGAACTTCTTTGATCCTGCTTGGTTGCTTGTTTGAGAAGGAACGTGTGCCATTGTATGAGATCTTATTTGTGACTTCTTGAACCATGTTTAGATCATTATAGGTCTCTTGTTTGTAATTATAGGTAATTCACATGAGTTTTATGCTTTCTTGATGCACATGTTCAATGTTTGTTCACATGCTCCCTTTTGACCTATTTCTCCATCTCTTCTCATCTATGCTTCTACTTGACTTGTAATTTGATTTCTTATGCAATGCCATATCAGTCATTTGAATCTTAGGTGATGTATGCTTATGATTTTAAATAATCTCATTCATTTCAAATATCATTCATGTCATACTTTGCTTACTTGAACATGTGCATCCAAATTCATGCTTCTTTCTCTCATAACTTCAAAGTACCTTATAATTGCTCAAATGTGATTAACTTTTGCATCTTATCTTAATCTTAACATTTCATATTGATTATGACTTTTATAATTGAACTTCATCTTGCATGTGTTGTGTTTGACTTGCATGTTAAGTTACTTCTTTTCCATGTTTGATCCATGCTCACTTCTTCTCATTTCTTCCCCTAATCACTCCTAATGCTTGGAATCTTGTTTATGTGATTTTTATGAAATTAAAACAACATGTTTAGGAACATTTTTAGGTCATCCAAATTATGACTTTGACATTACTTGAAGCATTATTGCATTATCACTTTGCATAACCATTCATTCTTCTGCTACTCCTTCTTTAAGGACCTTCTTGGTTGTTTTGCCACTTGTTTGTATTCCTTTTGTTTGAGTTTGTTTTTTAGACATTATAGGTCACTTATAAAGTGTGCATTTTGACTTTGTTGGTTTTGTTTGGTTTGTAACCTTTCTTCTTTGAACTTTGACTTGTTTGAGTCCTCTTGACTTCATCTTTGCTTATGATTGTTTTTTCTAACCATGTAGGGGCTAATGGTAAGTAAGAGGGATATGGATGAGCTTCCACATTCCAAACTATCGTCTTCTATTTGATGCATTAAATTTGTGTTTGCCTTAGCATCAAGTATTCTTTTCTTGTATAACTTTTTCATCTCCCTCTTAGAAACAACTTAACTTTTTTTGAGAAGTAAGTTGTCTTCTAACCTCTTCTTCTTCTTCTCCTATCTTTCTTTTCTTTCCTTCTTCTTCATTAGGATATAGCTCCTTCAAACCTCACTAACCTAGGTTTATTCAAGCATGAAAACTTACTTAGGATTGTTAGTTCCCCATTAGACTTTTACCTTTGGTTTTCTTTTGGTGTTTCTCTTCTAATCTCAAAACAACAACTCAAGACACCTAATAAAGGATATGTTTTCTCATGTGCCAAAGGACTTTACCATGGAGTACTTGAACACATCCCATATGGGGATGAGGTGTAGGGTATCTATTATGATGAATAAGTCTTAGTAAGAGGATGCTTCATAAATATAAACTAAAAAACATTTCTTAATCAAAAAACAACAAAAACACTTAATAAGTACAATAAGCTAGTGTGAATGAGCCTTAATCTTTGGAACTGGGTTAGGGGATATCCTCCATACTTAGGTGTGCTTCTTATCCATTCCCTTTCGAGATGATGTAAGAAGTACACATCCCATTGAATAAGACTTAGGTACACTCTCCTATGCAAACCTCTGAGGAAAAGCTTCTAAAAAACACTGAACAAACAATAATCGTCTTTCCTTCGGGAATTCTTTTCTCACCTCCTTCACTCATAATATAAGAACTTGATCTTACTTGTCTCTTTGAAAGAAGGTAATAGCACTTGTGTCAGATGAGCCTGCAACACCCGAGCATAGACATAAGGAGTTTGAGCTTTAAAAAAGTACAAACATATTTCCTCCCTAGTTAGGAGAATTACGTCGACTCTAATTCTCATTTCTAGATAAGATACGTAGGCAATGGGGTAGGGCCCATTTGATCACTCTTTTATTTTCCCTATATTTCCCCCTTTTCCTTTATTTTATCCAGTTCCTGTTAGCAGTTCTTTTTCAGCAACTTTATTTCTCACCCTTTGAAACAGTTCTAGCAAGTGTGGACCCCGTCGGGTACGACAGACGATCTGGGGTGCTATTACCTTCCCAGTTTTTAATCGACTCCCGAACTTAGTCTCTTTGGTTTGTGCAACATTACCATTCCTTCGGATAAAAATGTCTGGTTGGAGACTCTTCCTTTTCCGCGCCACTTTCGCGTTTGTACCAGGATGGAAATCCAGGGAGCGACACTACCCTAAAAATAAAAGAAAAAAAGAGCTAATGTAGGAGAAATCTAACCACTTGAAGACACTTAAAAGTAAATTTAACTTAGAATTCCATCCTCTTGAGGAATTTATGAGCCAAATAATGGCTAGCATAATCACTTTATAATCAAGCAAGGGGATAAAATCCTAATACTAAGTCCATAGGTCTAAGATGTAGAAATCCTCCAAATCAAGGGATAATAACCATAGTCCACAAATTAAGAACAAGTCTTTTAAATTTTTTAGGCCTTTATTAATGTTTTTTGGTGTCCAAATGGACAAGAAGAAAAGAAAATCACAAGAAATAATGACATAAACATAAACATGATAATGAATGATATAAAGCATAATAAAATAAAAGAGAAGGGAGCCAGAAGTAAAATAAAAAGGATAGGGAGAAAGAAAGAAAATAAAGAAATATAATAATATACATAATAATGTCGTGAACTTAATCATCCACAAAGGTAACCATGCCAAAAGGCTCAAAGAGACTATCAAATTTAGTCTCGCATTTTGCACTATATGGTAGACCTATGTACTCAATCCATTGATTAACAAAACTTGTCAAGAGATTGATATAATGAAAGCCTATATAACAAGTTTGAGAATTATGAACTTAGTTTCATACTCTAAATTTTGACCCTAAGATGTATACCTCAGCAGAGAAAGTCCACTGACCAAAGGACTGTGCTAGATTGGTTTGAACAATATCCCCGCAATGGATCAGGATTCTTGAGTCCCTCAGAGGATTCAAGAAAAGGAACAATAATCAATACCCAAGATTTTAAAACTTTTAATCACCATCAAATGGTTAAGGAATCTCAAATGACAGAAAATCATTCAAAAACCATATAGAAATTTCAGTGATTTGGGCCACGAGCCATCACAATCACCAATTAGGGTTTCAGTCAACTAATGCCCTCCAGATGAAAATTTTCATAGAAAAGAGGAGAAAATGCCTTTATATATCATCAATAAAGGTTGACATGACTTGGACAAGCCATTTACCAGGAATAAAAGGTGCAGAGATCAAGGATTCCAAGATTAGGGTTTCACAGTGCCCATATTAGGGTTTCTGACTAATCGAGGATCCCAAATTCAAGATTTTGAAATGGAAAAGAGCCAATACCATAGGAAATGGTTTAAATATCTCATATGCATCATGGAAGTCCATTCATAAGGTCAAAATACCTCAGAGGATGTGCATACAAAAAAATCAGAAAACTAGGGGTATCTAGTGTCATTTCCATCTGGACCAAAAAGTTAAAGTATGACTTTTTCACCCAAAATGATCCTTATGACCTATATTACAAGAATATATGGTCCATGAATGCATTTGATCACAAAAAATCAGAAATTTGGAGATAACTTGTAAAACAGGCAATCTTTGAAACTTAGAAAAATTTCTAAGTTATGGACAAAAGGTGTTCAAGTACCCTACTTCCAAGCATCATAATATCTGATCCAAGCATCATATTTTGGTGAACCAAAGATAAAATGAAAGACCACATCACAAACTACAAATAATTCAACTACACAAAACTCCAATTCATTATGTATTTTAAATTGAAGATGGATCAAAATCAAGAAAAATACTAATTTCCAACACTTAGACAAAATTTGTCCAAGTAGAAAATCAGCAAAACACCAACACTTCTTGGGGTTTTTCACCTAGTTCCAAGTTGATTAAGATCCTTTTCAAAACACCAATGTTGTTTCAAATGTTGCAAACAATTCAAAGAATCAATTGGCATGAAAAGATCTTGCTTGTACATGAAGAAATCATGGATCAAAGTGACCATCCAAAACTGTTTTTTCAAAAAACAGATTTTTCCAAAACTTTGAAATCTGATTTTTTGAGTCAAAGGACAATGTCAAGTGGTATTAAGCATCTTAGAAATCATTTAAAACCTAATCAAACAAGCAAATTCATGATTGCTCCAAGGAATTCTCATAAATGAAACTTATGAATTTCAACACTTATATATTTTGAACTAAGGGTCGCCAAGCTCCAAATTGGCATATTCTTGGATATCATGATCAACAAGTAATAGGTGTACATAATCCAAGCATAAAACTTATGAGGAATGTGATTTAGCCTGCTTCATAGCTGAGAAAATTGAAAATCTCATCATTTCACCATTTAAATCCTTTTATGGCATTGGATGACAACCAATTCTGATCTTATCCCTTCAAGAATTAAGGCCTAAGCAATGTCAACATCTTTCCTTATTAATAGAGACCTCATTTGATCATAAAACTTACACCAAAGCCTATAATCTTTAAGTTTTATCTCCTTCACTCCTAAAGACTCAAAACTTGATATTTTGAGCATTCACTACTAGTTTTTGAGTTGTGGCCACTATCAACTCAAACCAATTGCTCAAACACATCACAAATGATGTATATGAGGCTTTTAAACACTTAGATCATCTCTGAAACATCTCCAACCCAAAATCACCATTCAAAACATCAAAAACACCTTGTTTCTGCAACTTGAAGGTCACAACTTGATCCAATCACTTGCAATCAATTCCAAGTGTTCAAACACACTCCATATGGTGTAAGGAAAATGTCCAGATCATTACCAGTCATCTGTAACACCTCATATTTCCAAGTCAAGTAAGCTTCAAAACTTGGCCATCTCTCAATCCATGCATATTTCCTTGCACTATCTTTTAACCATGTGTGCGTAATCATATTATGACTAATTCCCCTCAATCAATTTCACAAAATCATCATCACGTAGAATTTCACGAGGCTCGGGTCAAATTAGGGTTCTTCAATGTTCATCACTATTTTTTCACTCTACACTAAAAATAAATGAAATTAATTGTTACCATGTTGTTCGTGAGTTAAAATCGAGCAAGATTGATGTTTATTTCTCTTCATATCATTAAGTAATCACTGAGATATGATAGATTTTGCAAAATCTGCATTTCTGGACAAGAATAAAGAACACACGCGTGTTCTTCATATGTTCTTGGCTCATTCCAAAATCAATTCCTCTCTAATTATTTTGAGTTTTAAAATGATTCTTTTTTCATTAATTCTCAAAAAACTTTAAATATTTTATTCCATGAAAAAATCACTAAAAAGTATATTTTTAATATATTTAATATTTCCATAAAGAATTAATTTTATATGTATTTAAACATTTAAAAAATCATTTCTTTCACTTGATTTTTCAAACATAAATGATATTCAAGTTATCTCATGGATAAAGTATAATTTTTCAAACATTGATCCAAGGTTTCAACTTGTTTTTCACTTATGTTTGAAATTTATCAAAGTTTTAAATATTTTTAAATATTTAAAATATCAAAATTAGGGTTTTGATTTAGTCACCCTCAAAATAATTTTTATCACACTCATGGGCCTCTATTGAAGTGTAAGACCCATCCGTTTTTGAAAAATGAACCATTAGGGTTCATCTGATCCATTTTCAAAAACTCGGCCTGATCACCTTTTTCACTGCATTAAGTTTCATACTCAAACCATAACAATGACATACTAAAAACTGTCAAACACATTCACTGACACATTTTATATATCTGCATGCATCTTTACTATATATATTTGCATCTCTACAAGAAGCTAAGTACTCGGGTTACTGTCACCATACCTAAACTTTGAATAATTAGAACCCTACAAGGCAAAACATAGCCTTGTCTTGGGCTTCATTCAAGGACCCTCAGGCCTCTTAAAGGTGCCTTCTCTCAGGCTTAGAAGTTACTCAACCTCCCCCAGCCTCCTCTTGGATTTTGTTCAAGGACCCATGGGCCTCTTATAGGTAACTTAGCCTCCTCTTGGGCTTAAACACAAGGACCCTCAAAGGCTTTCTAAAAGCATATGAAAAGATCCTTTAGAACCAAACACATAGAGTAGTCACCCGCTCCTAATGGATGGCCAAGCTAGCCTACTCTTGGCCTTTGTACAATTGAATACTCCCAGAGAAAGGAATGTCTGATGACCATATCTGATCAATGCATTTTGGTGCATATTCTTCTATGTTTACACTTATTCACTTTCATACTTTACTTTGGTTATTTTCTATTTTAATGTGTTTTTATAAATTAGTTTATTTTTGCATTTATTTGATTTTCTCACTTTATTTTCAGCATTAGAAGTCTGCACTAAAATAATCGTAACTAGAGTTACAGGAATCAACTTGAGATGTTCTACAAGTCGATGGAAAGCTAAGACACTACGACTTTAATGAAGAAGTCAGAAGCTGAATCGCACTCTAGCAGACCTGAAAAAGTCATTGAAGTTGCAACATTAGATATAATTTGTTTTTGGTCATTTGTTTTGGGCCTGGGTTATGGGTTTGATCCAGTTGGGTTGTGACCCGAATTTCTTGTTTTCATGTATACCTAGAGAAGCTGTGTTACTGTTCAGAAGAACTTTTTTTCTCGAATTTTATTTTTCTATACGATCAAATGAAGAACTAATTCAGAAGGCAAAATTCTGCTGTTACAGATTCCATACTTTGAGGTTTTTTAATAATTAATCCAATTTCTTTTCCCTTTTCAATATTAATCTATATGATTTGTTTACTAAATTCAATTTATATAGAATACTATTGATTTATATCGATTGATTGATGTTCCTTGAGTTTTAGCGTAGTTTACCGTTGCTTAATCGTTAGACCGCGTATGTTAGAATCACGTATGCTTAATTCGTGATTGTGCTTATCCGTTTGCTTTATTCGTAAAATAGGAATGCAATCTTATAATATTAATTTCGCTTGTTATTTGGTGTTGTAATTGGTAGGGGAATAGAAACCGTTTACGGGATTGTAGTTTATTGAACCAATGATAAGTCGGTACCCAAATCAGTAGAATTGTCGTTTCAGCTTATTTGATAATCACCTATTTTAATTCATTTTTATAATTCCACCTTAAAACCAAACCCCAATTAATCGTTACTATTTGTCGCTCTCTGGATTTCCATCCTGGTACAAACGCGAAAGTGGCGCGGAAAAGTGGTAGAGTCGCCAGCCAGACATTTTTATCCCGAAGGGACGGGAATGGTAATGCTGCAAAAACAGAAGAAAGAAAAGGAAGGACACATGTCCTGCGAACCAAATAACTGGGTTTGGGAGTCGGTTACGACCTGGGAAGGTATTAGCACCCTTGATCGTCCGCCGTACCCGACGGGATCCATGCTTGCAAAGAAACTGTTTCAAAAGGTGAAAAAATGAAAGCTGCTGCAAAAACAAAGACTGGAACTGGAAAAGAAAAGAAAAGAAATTGGGAAAAAGTAGGGAAAATAAAAGAGTGCTCGAACGGGCCCTACCCCGCTGCCTACGTACCTCATATGGACATAAGGATCAGAGTAGCCGTAGTTCCCCTAACTAGGGGTGGAAAGGTTGCTTGTGTGTTAAAAGCTTGAACTACTTATGTCAATGCTCAGGTGTTGCAGGCTCGGACGATGAGTGCGTAATCGTCTTGCAAAGTGACAAGTAGTAGCAAGTTCTTACGAAAGGAATGAAGGTGATGAGAAAAGAAGTCCCGAAGGAAATACGTTTATTGTTTGTCCAGTGTTTTTTAGAAGCTTTTATTGGTGTGGCACAAGAAAGTGAATTCAAGTCCGTTTCCATGGAATGTGTACTTGCTACTACATTCCAAGATGGAATAATAGAACAAGTACACCAAGTAAGGAGAATTTATCCAAGACTTGTTTCCAAGGTTTAGGGTCTAAGCTCAATAACTTGTTAAACTTATTATATGTTTTTGGTTTTTTTTTATGAAGAAGTACCTTTTAAGGCTTTCTTTGTGAAAGTAGTCCCATGATTAGACTTGTACATCATGCTAGACAAGTTTACTATTCCAAGATGGAATGAATACAAATGCCCATGGAATAAGGCTATGCATCAAGGACTATTTCAACCTTTATTAATGTTTTTTAGCTTTTTTGTATGAAGATGAGAAGAGAAGAAACTAAAGGAGCAAAGGTAAGAGACTAAGGGGGAATATTCCTAATATTAACATGCATGGATAAGCCTAGGTTAGTGAGGTTTGAACTATCTTCTAAAGAAGAGATGAAAAGAAGAAAGAAAGAGAAGAAAGAGCAGAAGAAGGAGCTAGAAGACAACTTACTTCTCTAAAGAAGGTAAGTTACTTATAAAGGGGAAGAAATGAAGTTAATCACAAGATGGAATAAGGCCCATCATATAGACAAAGGAGAAAGCATAAAAGAAAGAGGAGAAAGAAGTTGGAAGTGTGGAAATCTCATCCACACTTCTTACTTACCATAGCCCCTGCAAGGAAAGGTTAGAACACATTCCAATAGTAAGATAAGAACACTTAAAATCAAATAAGATATAAATAAGAAAAATCTCAACTCAAATCACTACAACCAGAAGCAAGATACTCCATTCACATGTTAAGATGCCTCAAACAATATCAAGAAAAAAAGTATAACAATCAAATCATTACAAAGCATTACAAGTCACCACAAAAAAAGCAAAACACAAATGAGGCAACAAGAAAGCTTACAAGCTAAGAAAACATCATACAACTTAGGACCAGAACCCTAACATATCAAGCATGTTCCTAAGAAACATGTAGAAGCATTCAAAAGAGTTCACAAGTTCTATTAAACTCAAGCATGAGATGCATAAGAACATATGAGGTGAGATGAACATACATGTAAATCTGAAACTTCATGAACAAGTAACTCAAGGCCAAACAAGGTGCAATAATCATATCAAGACCAGGGGCTTAATCACATGTTAAATGAACCCTAAACAACCTATAGGAGTTGGCACAAGTGCCCTCCTAACCTAATAAGCAAACATATACCAAAAATAAACTCATACTATGGAAAGTAAGCATAAAAATCCATATCAAATGAACATTACATTAAAAAATTCCACAAATATTCACAAATACTCATCAAACACATAAGATCATACTTCCAAAAGAAGAGGATCAAACTCAGAGGAAAACTAGGTTAGATGGAGGCATACAAGTCAATTAGGGTTTTGAAACTTCTCCTCAAAGAAAACAAAAAAAATCTAAGCATACAATTCCTAAAAATCATGAAATAAATCTCACACGAACTTCAACATATTAAGCAAAATATGTAAAAAGAATCATATCCATAGCTATTTTCATGTTCAAGATAAAAATTCTACAAATCAACATGCACTTTAAAGGAATTAAATAAGGAAATTAATCTCAACAATTAAATCAGCCATGAGAAAATAAAATAAATGAAAAATAAAAATGCTCAAAATTAGAGAAAACTCAAATTAATCAACATGATTTTTCTGGTAATTTTTGGATGTCTCTAACTATTTAAAAAATAAATAAAATCAACAAAAGTAAGCATATCTAAGGGCCACGCACGTGAGTTAACAAGACCAAGAAGTAACCTCATCCAAAGGCCAAGAATTAAACTGAGACTTAAACGAAATCCAATGGTCACGTTTTAAACTTAATTAATTATACTAAATTTATCAGATATGGCCTCACTAATCACGATCCAACGACTATAATTCAAACTGAGATTTATAAACCCTAATTAAACCCTAACTAGCCGGGGAAGCGACGGTCGTCTTCTTCAGCGTGCCAAAAGTTGCAGAACATCATATCAACACCAAAATACACAATCAAGGCATCAACATGATTCTTAAACCACATAGAACTCAAATCCATCATCAAAACGCAATAATCAAACACATACAGATCAAATCGAAGAAAACAAACTTGGATCTTAAAATTTCTGATTCATGGTTCATGCTCATTTCTCATCCATTTTCAAATATAATCACATATTCATGACCAGGACAACAAGCAGATTATAATGCATACCAAATAATCAAGATATGTGATAATGAAATTGGAACGTACCTGAGATTTGCAGAACTCAAAATTCACCAGAAAAACCAGTTATGAGCTCCAGATCAGCCTCTTGTAACCTCTATTCACAAAATAAATGTGAATGAACCTCTCAAATAGTCTGGATCTAGAAATTCGAGTGCATCTGCTCTGAACTTGCACTGATGTAAAACTTTGTTTGCATCTCACAATAATAATGGATTTGTGATCTTTGAAGCGTGTGGAGCAAGAATATGGAATCACTTTGATCAAAATTTCAAGAAATGAAGCAATTCGAAGAGAAAAAGCTTGAGGATGAGAATTTTCAATCTGAAGTTGTGTGATGTGTGTGTGAAATGGCACCCCAAATGTTCTCTTATATGCGTGGTTAATAGTCTGATCAAGGTTAGAGTGTGGTTAAACCTTTAGTTAGTGAGTGTGAATGAGTTTTGCATTTTGGTGAGAGTGAGTGGAATGAGCAACTCACACGTGCAAGACCAACATAGAAGGCGTGACTCCTCCTCATTTGATCCCCTGATGGCCTTTGGATCAATCACATGGCTGGAGATAACTTGGTTGGAAAGATTCACATGGTTTTGCAAAATTGGCCATTATGTAATGTAACACGATCATGACATGCTTTCAATGATTTCTTTGCCCAATTTTAGCTTGCATGATGTGTATGGGGATCTGGTATCATGACATGATCAAATGGAAACCAATATAAGCCAATTTGGAGCTTTATGCAAAAGGTACCAAAGTTGAATATATGTAAAACCATAAAAGACCTCTAACTTCAAATGATCACATCTTTTGATTTACTCATGCTATGGAGATGATCTTGTACTTTTTGAAAATGGGAGAACATACCCTACAACTTTCATGTTTGAAGAAATTTCATTTGGAGCCATCTTGATCATGAAAGAAGCCCTTGAAAACTAGGGTAAAACTTGCCAAAAATGGAAACTTCCATTATATGTCACTTGCCAAAAATGGAACTCTTTCAAAACTTCTTGATTCTTGATCTTTGAGATCACCAAAGCTCTTCTTTGACCTTAATAAGGTCCCTTGAATTGAAAAATAGGATTGGAGCCCTTGAAATTTCACAGTTGACTTTTCAGATGTCCAGTTTGATCAATTTCTTCATTTACAAGTAACTGAAGAATTAACTGATTTCCTCAATGAATTTTCTCACCAAATTTCATACACAGGACTCAAATATCATATAAAATCCTTTGACCACAAGAATTGGTCAAAGATATGATAATTCCTTGCTCAGATGCAAAATCCTAATTAGGGTTTAACTGTGTAGGAGGATGTTGATTCCTTGATCTTCTAATGATCTTTCACCCTTCTTGACTTTTGTGGATGACTTTAGGCTTGTATAAGACATGAGAACACCTTGTGAGCTTCTTGCAATGTCACTTGGGCTTTGTCTTGACTTGTAGAACCTCAAATTTCTAGATGATTGATCATAAGCCCTATGCTAGAACATGTGAGTGTCATGCTTCATTTTTCTATGCTAAATGTTAGAATATGGTATGCTTATGCTATGCTTATGATATGCTTATGATGATAAAAAGGAGAGGGAAAATTTGGGGTGTTACACTATCGTTAGTTAATAAGATCAAGAATCCTTGTGAGACCATTCAAGTCATTGTCGCTATACTATGTTTTAAAAAATTACTCGTTTTGATCTGCACGCGCCAACAGATCAAATTAGTGCATATCCCAGGGATTCTTGTTTTTATTAACCGATTTTTTAGTCATAGGTATAGTTTTCTTGCAAGAGTTTTTCTTTTCTTTTTTGTTGTGTTTGTTTATTTTTAGGGTTGCAATACCGGTTGCAGTATAGTGATAAGTTTTCCATCCTTCCAGGTATATTGGAAGCTACTGTTTCAATTTGATCCGAATTGTTTTTCCAGAAAATCATAAATAAATCGAAGAACAAGACTCTTTTAGAATAAAATTCTAAATGTTTTCGACCCTCAAATTGCAAATTTTGTGTTTTTCTATTTTATTTGATTTATTTTCTATTTTCATATTTTCAAAAAAATCTGAAAAAAATTTGTGCGATCTTTATTTGATTTAATTAGATTTTTAGTGTTATTTTTATATTATTTTTATATTTTATTTTAATCGCTTTTCTTTTTTTTCCATTCTTTTTAAATATGTAGTGATTTTATTTGATTATGTGTTGAAATTCATAATCATATCATGGCTGATCAAAGAACTCTGAGAGAATTGGCTGCACTTGTGAATTATAATGCTTTTTGTATTGAATATCATGATGTTGTTGATGTACCTTTTGAATTTAAATTTGGTTTAACACACTTGTTGCCAAGTTTTAATGGTTTTGCAGGTGAGGATTCACATAAGCATATGAATAAATTTCAGGTTGTGTGTTATGCACCTTATGAACCTTCACTAGAGGATCTTATCAACCAAATGGCTACAAATAATATCAAGTTTCAACAACAAATAGATTCTAATTTTCACACTTTGCAAACACAACTTGATCAACTTACCACTTTGATGAATCCCATGCAACAAGCTCAAGGATCAAACCAACAACCCTTGGAAGAACATTATGTTTTTCAAATAGAGTTACCTTCTGAAACTGTTGATGATACTTGTACTGATTTGTTTGTAGTTGATTTTCCATCATTGTCTGATTTTGATGATGTTTACTCTTGTGATGTTTATACCGACTCTAAAATTTTCTCTGTTTGTGCTGAGATTGATGACGCCTTGCAGGTTGATGTTTTTCATGAATGTGAAGTTATAGATGAAGTTGTTTATGTGAATAAAGATCTTGACAGCCCTTTTGCCCCAACCATTCCTTCCATTGGACAACCTCATTTCTTAGAGCTTAAACATCTTCCCTACAATCTCAATGATGCCTATTTAGAGAGGAATGAAAAGCTACCGATTATAATTTCTTCTAACCTTGATTTTGATCAGGAAAATAAGCTTTTTCAAGTTTTGAAGGAACATAAGAAGGGAATTGGATGGACTTTGGTTAATACTCATGATATTAGGCCATCCATGAGTATGCATAGGATACCACTTGAAGATGGAAGAAAAGCAGTGAGACATCCCTTTAATTCTTTGATCTCTGATGTTATGAAAAACGGGATCATGTTCACGTGTCCAATTGACAATATTACTTATCAAATATTCTTCTTTGATCCTGGAATAAAAGGCGAAGGCACTAATAAAAATTTACTGATCAATGGATGCTACCCAATTCTAATCAATGAGATCCCTACTTTGGAAGAGGAGGTTGCAGAAGATCTCTCTTTGAGAAAAGCTGCTTATGTGATCACCTATCCACCATGACTACTCGATTGTTTTCTTTCCTCTCTCTTCTCTCTCTTATTTTATGCTTGTTTCTTTCATTGAGGATAATGTATGTCTTAAGTGTGTGGGAGAGAATCATTTTTTTTTGTCTATGATTGTTTTTGTTTAAAAAAAATGAAAATTGCATGCAACTCTCACTGTTCTTGGACGAAAGACTTGTGAGTGATGTGATTGATTCTTTTTGTACATTCTTAGTATGATAGGTAAGGCTAAACTTTGTATTTTACATCACTTGTGGTAGATCACAAACCCTAGTGAAAATTTTGAGCCTAACAATGGATAACACATAAAAATCCATCATTTTATTTCTTATGTGATTTCACTCATGTTTGTTTGTCTCTAGAACTTGCATTGACTCTTGTTGAAGCTTTTTTTTACTTGTGTGCACACTTAAATGATAAAGGTGTGTTGTTTTGTTTTATTTTTAGCTAGTTAGCCAAAAATCCAACCTTAATAATATTACCCCTTGTTTTGAAACCCCTTTGAGCCTACTATCTTTTTTTGTGTGATTAAACTCATTACAAGCCAAAAAGTGATAAACAATGTTATCACCATAATCAAAGGGTTGAAAGAGTCTTGTATGGAGTTGTGTAGGGTTGAACGATGTTATGATGTTGGTAGAAAAATAAATGAAAAAAATTATTAAAAAAAAAGAAAAAGGGAAATAAGTTGTGAGGTTGTTGTTTGAAAGTAATTGATATATCATGTAGCAACCCCCGCAATTCTTGCAATTTTCTTTTAACTCTTTAAACTTTAGCCTAGTACCCCCTTAGGATGTATCTCACTCTGACCTTGGCCAAGTTAAAACCATAATAAAAGTCCTTTTGATCTTTGTGTGCAATGTATTTCAATGGTGAATTTTAGAGTTTTTTTTCAAGCTTATGGTAGTACTAACTTTTATGTTGTGCTTTGAGTGTAAACAGTAACCTAAACACTTGAGAGTTAAGTGGAAACAGTTTATCTTGTGAGGATCTTGATACTTTTGATGTACTTTTTGGTAATCTGTTTTTCATACTTACTTTGAATGTCACAATTGAATTACTCACTAATGTCATGTATTGAAGCTTAGACTTAGAAGTTTGGTTGCACCTTGTATCCTGATAACCTTTGAGTTTGCTTGCTCTGTTTTGTTTTTGTTTTGAAGTTTTTAATTTTTTAATTTTTAATTTTGCTCGGAGTGCAAAAGTTTAAGTGTGGGAGAATTTGATCAGTGCATTTTGGTGCATATTCTTCTATGTTTACACTTATGCATTTTCATACTTTACTTTGGTTATTTTTCTATTTTAATGTGTTTTTATAAATTAGTTTATTTTTGCATTTATTTGATTTTCGCACTTTATTTTCAGCATTAGCAGTCTGCACTAAAATAATCATAACTAGAGTTACAGGAATCTGCTTGAGACGTTCTACCAGTCGATGGAAAGCCAAGACAGGGAGCTATGATTTTCATGCAAAAGTCAGAAGATGAATCGGACTGTAGAAGATATGAAAAAGTCGTTGAAGTTGCAACATTAGATATACTTTGCTTTGGGCATGGGTTATGTATTTGATCCAGTTGGGTTGTGACCCGAATTTCTTGTTTTCACGTATACCTAGAGCAGCCATGTTAATGTTCCGGAGAACCTTTTTTCACTTTTCTTTTCACAAAATTTATTTTGCTATACGATCAAATGGAGAACTAATTCCGAAGGCAAAATTCTGCTGTTACGAATTCCATACTTAGAGGTTTTTTAATCTTTAATCAAGTTTCTTTTCCCTTTTAAATATTTATCTATATTATTTGTTTGCTTAATTCGAGTTATATAGAATACTATTAATTTATATTGATTGATTGATGTTCCTTAAGTTTTAGCATACTTTATCGTTGATTAATCGTTAGACCGCGTATGTTAGAATCATGTTTGCTTAATTCGTGATTGTGCTTATCTGTTTGTTTTATTCGGAAAATAGGAATGCAATCTTATAATGATAATTTTGCGTATTAATTGGTGTTGTAATCGCTAGGGGAATAGAAACTGTTTAAGGGATTGTAGTTTATTGAACCAATGATAAGTCGGTACCCGAATCAGTAGAATTGTCGTTTCAACTTATTTGATAATCACTTATTTTAATTCGTTTTTATAATTCCACCTTAAAAGAAACACCCCATTAATCGTTACTATCGTTAGTTAATAAGATCAAGAATCCTTGTGAGACGATTTGAGTCATTATCGCTATACCACATTTTCAAAAATTACTCGTTTTGATCTTCGCGCGACAAAATCAATATCTCTCATAAATTTCCCAATAGAAAAAACACTACAGAGTCATCCTCCCATCTTAGGCTTCATATAAAATACAGATAAACCAAGAGTCAGTCTCTCACAAATAAGCTTCACACTCGGGCTTCTAAATCAGGACACAGATAAAACTTTCCCTACAAAGTTAGTTTTCTTTGTTTAGCTTCAACCTTGGGCTTCAATCAATGCACAGATAAATCAAACCTTTCCCTCTTTAGAGATGACAAATTCTATCTACTGAGTACTTCTTAGCTTTAACCTTGGGCTTCAATCAAAGCACAAACATTCAAACACTTTACAGTTAATCAAAACAGTCGTAGTCTTAGATTTTAACTAAGATAATAACATCCAAACAGTCATAGTCTTGGACTTTAACTAAGCTAACTCCCAATAGTCATAGTCTTGGACAATAACTAAGTTAAACATTCAGCCTTTCTTGAACTATGCAAATCAAGACAACCCATTCAGCTTTCCTGAGCTATGCAATTCAGATCAACCATTCAACTTTTCTTGAGCTATGCAAATCAAGATACCATTCAAATTATTCCTTGAGCTATGCAATTCAAGTAACCTATCTGTTACAACAAACAATTTCAGCTTCAATCGTGGGCTTTGATCAAGACACAAACAAACTTTCAGCTTCAATCTTGGGCTTTGATCAAGACACAAACATAAATACTTTGAGAATCATCATAAAATTAACCCTTTCCTCCCAGCTCTAGCCTTTTAGGAGGAACTATGATGCTATGATTCCTCAATTCTCTTTTTTTTGGGGTAGGTAGGCAAAAGGTCGTAAGATCTTTGTGAGCACACCAAAAAACAACAACAATAGGTTCTCAGACATATCCACAAACAAGATAAAAATATGAAAAATACAATAAAAACTTCATCCTATCTTATCAACACTCATTTCCTTTCCAGGCCCAAATCAAAGAAGCCCATCAATATCAAAAAGAACAAACTTTGCATTATACCTAAGGTGAAATAATCTAAAGAAGAACCCAAAACCATGTGGGAATCTGTCAATCAACAGTATGAAAAGTGGGGTGAGTTTAATATATCTTTTCCCTTCCATAACCAGCTTCATTAGGAAAAAATAAGAAATCACAAAGTAGCAAAAATGCGACAGTGATTAAAGACCACGAAAATCGAGCTACAGGAAAATGACACCTTCTGTGGGAAACTTCTTCTTACAGTTTTAAGATAGAATTTTCTTTTAAACATTTTTTATATAGAAAAACCATAACTTTAGGAACATGTATATATACTTCTTTTTTATTTCTTTTATACTGGTTTATGTTTATGTTTCACAAAATATCTATTTAAATGATATCCTTTGGGGTGGTCTCTCAAAAATAGGAATGCGATTAATCCGCATCTTGGTGAGCTCGAGTGCACTCTAAGATATGTAGGGCATAATTAAGATATCTTGTAAGGAGTCCAATCCCGACCAGGTAAAACCTCAAAAGTCCCTGAATCAGTCTAGGTATTTGGTGTGATATCATTGTTTATAGCGTACTCCACAAAAACCCGACGATTTCCAATCAGATACTCATTACACTAAGGATTTAGTAAACATTCACTCCCTGACCTTGACTTACATGATCTACAAGTACAAAAAATCTTTTACCGTAGTATAAACCTTTGGGAATAGGTAGAGCTTTGGCCTCATGACACCGAACCCTTAAACCTATGTTTTCACCATGTTTTTGTGTGTTGCATTCATGCATTCATCAAAAGAAAAAAAAATTAAAAAACAAATTCATCATAATTTTCTCCTTTAAAATAACTGAACGAATGTCTGTTTCATGTTATCAGTCTTTTCAAAAATGGACTTTGGGAGACATAAAACCCACAAGTTTACATTCAAGAGTCCGAGATTGGACGATCTGAGAAAGCTAGGAAAGCTTGTCACATATATAAAATCTTTCAGGGAAAAGTTTGGAGAACTTTTGTCCCTACTAAAGGCCAGCACGGTAGAAGGTGTTCTTGCTACACTGGTCCAATTCTACGACCCTATGTACCATTTCTTCACATTTCCCGAGTATCAACTCTACCCAACATTGGAAGAGTACTCTCAGTTGATAGGAATCCCTATTAATGAGAAAATACCATTCTCCGGATTGGAAGGAATGCCGAGAGAATAAAAAATTGCCAAGATTCTTGCTTTGGAAGAGTCGGAAGTTAAGGCTCATTAGATACCAAAGGAGGAATTGAGGGGTTGCCCTCCAAATTTCAAATTGAGATAGCATTATACTTTACCAGTATTGGATATACTGTTTCATTCGAAGTCATCTTCACATTTCTCATATATGGGATTTTCTTATTTCCCAATGTAGAAAAATTTGTCAACATCAATACGATAAAAATACTTCTCATCAGAAACTCAGTTCCTACACTGCTCGCAGATGCTTACCACTAAGTTCACTTGAGGAATTTACACGGTGGAGGAATGATTACTTGTCGTGTACCACTTCTTTATAAATGGTTCACCTCCCACTTACCCAAGTCATCAGCATTTTGGGAAACTAAAAGTTGAATGCACTGGTCACAGAAGATCATGTCTTGTACCAATTCAGACATCAGTTGGTATAATCCATTCTACGAAGGTATCAGGATCATCACCAGTTGTCGTAATTTCCCTAATGTACCTCTCATTGGTACTAAGGGAGGGATAAATTATCACCCAAAATTAGATCGACGTTAGATGGGATACCCGATGAGAGATGTACCCGTCAATGCTCAAAATGAAGGACTTTTCTTTAGAGAAGGAGAAGAGCACATGACTACCAGAGAAGAAATTGTGCGTGCTTGGAAACATGTACACAAGAAAGGAATAGAATCTCTTAGGAAACAAAATTGTATCTCTTTGGATCCTTACTTCTAATGGGTACAAGCCAGATCATTGAAATTAAGGATGTATTTCCCTCGACAAGGGGTGCTTCCACTAAAAGAAAATATTCTCTACTTTATGAATGACACAGAGAAGCTTCAGATAGCTTTCAACAAAATGCAGAGGGAGAGAGACTCCTGGAAAAACAAATATCAGATTTTAAACCTAGAGAATGTCAAAATTCAGAGTCTCCTGAAAGAAAAGGACGACCTTATTGAGGTACTTGAGTACCATAACACATAAAAGGAGGAACAATTTCCTGTTCAAGGCAACACTGGAACCTTCTACACTTGGAATAGAACTGAAGAACTGGAAGAAGTCCCGCTCAAGAGACAAAAAATAGATCGTCAAGAAACTGAATTCCCAACAAAGAGAGCTTTATATTTTTAAGCTTTCTTTCCCGAATTTTAAATAATGTATTATGGATGTAACTTGTTTCGATTCAATAAAAACCTCTGTATGATATTTTGCAACATTTTGTTCAATCAGTTATTTCTTTAATTAAAGGAGAAAATTAGAAAATGTTTTTTTATCATTTGCATCATTTTCATTTTTATTTCATCGAGTCTTATTCTTGCACTTCTCTTAGAAGTCAAACTGTCTCATTTGTACAATACTCGGGTCGGTCTCCAGGAAAGAATGGAAGACCTCGAGGAAGAGAACAAAGAGCTGAAAGAGGAGCTCTCTTTATGAATTCAACTATGGAAAGGCTCAAATAAATGGTCGAATCTTTGACTGTAGCTCAAAATCTTCACCAAAGAATTGTGATCTCCGAAGTCGTGTCTGCATCGATCAAAGAGATACCATATAAGGATCCAAGGTATGAGATGTCAAAGGATCGTCCATGGGGAATGCCACTTGGTTTTTTATCGGAAGGATATGATCCCTGACTAACTGAAGAATTGAGGAACGCCGCAGGACCGTCTCAGTTTGAAGGTTACAAAATTTGGACTCTTCAAGATACACTAGCAAAGAATGTCATACCAGGAGGTTACAAACTCCCGATATCTAAAGTTCTGACTGTGTACAAGCTGTGCCATCTCCACTAGTACACATTACTTTCGGGAAGCCAAAGGTACTCTCCTACTCCAAGTGAAGGGGGGGGGGATGACCGATAGGATGGAAGAGTTCCAGAAACAGTTTGCAGCAATGCAACAGGAATTACAGCCTCTCAGAGGACAGGAGTTGTTTGAAAGCAACACAACAGATCTCTGCTTGGTCCCAAATGTTCAAATACCGCACAAATTCAAAGTTCCGGATTTTGAGAAATACAAGGGTAATTCTTTCCCTCAAAGTCATTTAACAATGTACACCCGTAAATGTCCACTCAGGCAGACAATCCCAAGCTACTGATTCACTACATTCAGGATATCTTAATTGGGGTAGTGCATTGTTGGTACATGAAGCTCAACCGTACAAATATCAACAACTTTCTAGATCTCGGGAATACTTTCATAGAATAGTACAAATTCAATTTGGATATGGCTCCCGATCGGGACCAACTTAGAGTAATGTCTCAGAAGGGTAATGAGACCTTCAAAGAGTATGTGCAAATATAGCGTGAAATTGCTGCTCAAATTTCTCATCCTCTCAGAGAGAAAGAAATGACGAAAATCTTCCTCAAGACGTTGAGTTCATTCTACTATGAACAGATGATTGCAAGCGCACCCAATGAGTTTACCGAGATGATAAAAATGGGAGAACATTTAGAAGAGGCCGTAATCGAAGGACGTTTAACAAAAGATGTTGAACCTTCAAGCTCAAACAAAAGATATGGAAGTTCCTTTCCAAAGAAGAAGGAACAGGACATCAGTAACATATCTTTAGGTAAACAGCGACAAAGATTTGCACCTCGTCAAACGGAGACGGTATCTCCTGTTATTACCTCATCTGTAGCTTCGACGTGTCAGCCTCAGATCATTGGAAACTCTTCTAATCAACAACAGTATCAACAAAGGCAGCAACCTCCTAAACAAGCTTGTTCGCAATTCAAAAACAACGAGTATCCTAGGAATCCAACAATTGACCATATACCTACAACATATGCTAATTTGTTTCCACTCTTACTAAGCAAGGGGCACATTCAGACTAGGACTCCTGTTACGATTCCAACTGTTCCCCCTCCATGGCATAAAATTGATCAATCTTGTCCTTATCATCTAGGAGGGAAAGGGAATGACATTGAGAATTGTCTAGCTTTCAAATACGATGTACAGAGACTCGTCAAGAACAAAGTTTTATCTTTCAAAGATATTAACCCGAATGTTCAAACAAAATCGTTACTGCACCATGAGAAAGTGTCGATCAACTGGATTCAAGATCAGGAAATCCAAGGAGTTAATTTACTCTCTGCTCCTTCAGTAATTATTAAAAATTTTGACATCCGAGCGATGAATGTCAATCTAGTTTTACTATATTCTAAACAAAGTCTACATCATAATTTTCCACGGCACGACTATCAAAGTTGCTCCGTTTGCTCAATGAATGATCAATGGTGCTCCTTTGTATAGGAAGCCCTTCAACAATAAATGGATTTAGGATGGCTTCAAGATTACTGTGAAATGGATAAATCCTCATATCAACAAAGTTCAAATCTTCGACATTCGCATAATGAATACCAGTTTAGACAAATTTCCTCCAAGCATGTCAGACATGGATTTTTAGCAATGCACGATTATCGGAACTATAAAGGTTGATCTGAAGGTAATCAAGGGTGTGCAACCGTGCAAAGAGATCTTCAGACCTTATTGAACCATTGGTGGATTCCAATTTACATGGATGAAGAAACTCGTTAGATTAGTCTTAACAACGACACTCCAACTAGAAGACAAACTTTCAACACTAGAATACAAGATTCGGACAGAGCCAATATGCATCGTATACAAAGTGGATACGGTATTTTTCCACCTCACAATTATGAAAATTGCGAGGTTTGTTCAACAGATAAACGAGGATGTATCATAGTACACTTGGATCTCCGAGATTAAATGGAGAAAGGTGTCACTTTTCTCCAAGGGTGACATATCAACATGATACAGGAAGTTCCAGTAGTTGAACTTATGGATTCTGAAACTGACGAAGAGATTCTCAATATAATACTTTTTGTCGGAGAAAACAAACACTTGGAAGTTCACTTTGACGGAGGAAAAATTCACAAGCCAACATCGGTAGAGGTTACTTTTGATAGCCAGAAGGCTCGTATAACCCCTTTGGCCATATACTTACCAAGCTCAATGCCTTATGCTTCGGAGAAAGCAATCTCGTATAAGTATATACCAACAATAATGGAAGGAGGGAAAGAAGTACCCCTACCATCTCTTGTTAGCGTCGTTGATATCAGTTGAGTCACTAGAAGTGGACGAATATTCAACCGACGAGTTGAAGAAATTGCAAATGGAAAGGAACCTCAAGAAGAGCTCATTAACCTGCCAGTGGGTCAGACAAGTAATCCAGAGCCTGCAACAAAGGATAAATATGAGATCCTCAGGCTCATCCAGCGAAGCGAGTCTAACATTTTGGATCAATTACTACAAATTCCTTCGAGAATTTTAGTGTTATCTCTTCTGCTCAGCTCAGAAGCTCACCGAGAAGCATTATAAAGGGTTTTGGAGCAAGTCTTTGTAGAACCAGATGTAACTGTGAACCAATTCGATGGTATCGTCTCCAACATCACTAATTTCAACAATTTGGGATTTAATGACGATGATCTTCCTAAAGAAGGCAGGAATCACAATATGGCATCGAACATTACTATCAAATGCGGTGACGATTCTCTAGGCATCATACTTGTAGACACAGGTTCATCTATAAATGTAATTCCAAGGTCCACTCTTACAAGACTCACTATTCAAGGTCCTCCAATGAGAAAAATGAGGTCGTAGTCAAAGCATTTGACTGATCTTGAAAATAATTTATCGGTGAGGTGGATCTTGCCATAACCATTGGACCTCACACCTTCCAAATTACTTTTCAAGTCACGGACATTTGGGCGGTGTGAAATTATTTACTTGGACGACCATGGATTCATGAAGCAGGGGCAGTGACCTCCACACTTCATCAAAAACGGAAGTTTGTGAAGAATAAAAAATTGGTAACAGTCTTCGGGGAAAGTTCCCTGATTGTTAGGAACTTATGCTCATTCTCGTATTTGGAACCAGAAGACATCGTTGGAACTTAATTCCAAGCTCTCTCTATAAGCAACAAGGAACAATTAGAAATAGGAATGTCAATTGTTTCCTACAAAGATGCTCTCCAAGCCCTAGAAAGCAACAATATCAAAGGGTGGGGTCAAGTTGTAATTCCCGTCAACAATGAATCAAGCAAAGGTGTTCTTCAGCAACAACTAAACCTACAACAAAGGACACAAACTTTGGTCCTATTAAAAACTCTTTCCACAATGGAGGCTTTCAAAGATCCCAATGACGAATGGAAAACATACTTTAATGAGGAAGGATACATTTCTCAGGAAGAAGCGCGCAAGCCATTCAACTTGCCAATCTCCATTTCAAAGTATATTCCAAAAACAGAGGACAGAGAAATCTATGAAATACCTACTGTTCCTCACAAATCATTGGAAGACATCCAATGACAGACAACTTTGATTGTACTTTTGAAGACTCAATGGACAATCTACCCATATGGGAAACTTATCGGGAAAATTCGGGAGACAAGAAATGTCATCTCGATGAATTTGCAAGGGTTGTAGGACAAGACTTCCTCAACTTTGCACTAACAAAAGTGAATATCATTACTAAAGATGACTCATCAACTCCCACAGAAACGTGGGACACCTTGAGACAACCAAGTGGAAAGTACGATTATCTCGTAAAGTACACTGCTCCCGCAAATTCTCTCATCGATATCAAAGACATCCAGTCAACTGGATGGGAAGACTATTCTAAGAGCATCAACGAAGAAACAACTGACAATTTCTCACACAATCAAGTTGCATGGAAGGAATACTCTGCAGATCCTCCTTTGCCAGAAATCAATGTAATCACTAAAGCTACTCCAGGGAGACAAGCTCCAGACTTCTGCATCTCCAATGTATTTTGTTACGATTGGGTCTCTATTGACGTCCCAAACATCGTTCACATTCCAAAGTAATTGCTTAGTTTTATTTTGACCTTTCATCTCGCTCGAATGATAAGGAATGTTTTATAGGGCTTAATTGTTGTAAATGTCCTCTTCAATTAGCCCAAAGTGACAAAGTTTTTTTTATAGGGTTGTGTATTTCAAGACAAATCATAAATAAAATGTCATTCTGTATTTCCGCACTTGTTGTTTTCTCTTTTCGCTGTTTCAGAAAATGGTAATCCCTAAAATCAACCAAGAAAATAAAAACAAACTTTTTTCAAAATTAATCTGCATAAACTTTCTTTTGCATTCTCTAAATATGTTTTCTCAATATCGTCATCACGCATATTAACTGTTTTAAAACCCATTGAAATATGTGATCCAATGCCTTCTCACAACTTTGAGTTCTCGATATTCGAAGTTGAAGAGGAAGATGACGAAGAAATTCTGAAGAGATCTCTAGACTACTCAGACACGAGGAGAATTCCATTCAACCTTACAATGAATCGTTGGAAACGGTTAATTTTGGTTCATAATTAAAAATAAAGGAAGTCAAGATCGGCGCACTACTTAGTTCGGCTGAAAGGAAAAGCCTGATCTCACTACTCAAAGAATTTCCCGATGTATTTTCTTGGTCCTACCAGGACATGCCTAGGTTAGATACCGACATAGTGGAACATCATCTACCATTGAAACCAGAATGCTCTCTAGACAAGCAGAGATTGAGAAGAACTCATCCAGACATGGCTATTAAAATCAAGGAAATGGTAAAAAAGCAAATCGACGCAGGACTTCTCGCCAATTTAGAATATCCTCAATGGTTTGCAAACATTGTGCCAGTACCAAAGAAGAACGGAAAAGTTAGAATGTGTGTAGACTACAAGGATATCAACAAAGAAAGTCCAAAGGACGACTTCCCCTTACCATACATCGACATGTTGGTAGAAATCACAACAAAGTACATAGTACAAAGTATTTTTCTTCATGAATGGATTTTCGGGCTACAACCAGATAAAAATGGCACTTGAAGACATGGAGAAAACATCTTTCTTTACACCTTAGGGCACCTTCTATTACAAAGTAATGTCGTCCAGATTAAATAATGTTGATGCTACCTATCAAATGGCAATGAAAACTCTCTTTCATGACATGATGCATAAATAGATCGAAGTATATGTTGATGTCATGATCGCCAAGTCGAAGACCGAATAGGAGCACGTCAAACATATGCAGAAATTGTTACAACGTTTGAGAAAATATAAACTACGACTAAATCCTAACAAGTGCACCTTTGGTGTCCGATCAGGAAAGCTCCTGGGATTCATTGTCAGTCAGAAAGGAATCGAAATCGATCCTGAAAAAGTCAAGGTTAATCAAGAAATGTCTGCTCTGAAAACGAAGAAAAAAGTATGAGGATTCCTAGGACGTCTCAATTACATCTCAAGGTTTATATTCCTCATGACTGCAATATGCGTGCCAATATTCAAACTTCTCCGGAAGAATCAAAGTCATGAATGGAAAAAAGACTTCCAGGAAGCCATTGAAAAAATTAAAGAATACTTGTTGAAGCCATTAATTTTTTCTCCTCCAGTTCAAGGCAGACCATTGATCATGTACCTCTCCATTTTGGAAGACTCCATGGGATGTGCGCTTGGCTAGTAAGACGAAACTAAAAGAAAAGAATATGTTATTTATTATCTGAACAAGAAATTCATTGATTGTGAAACTCGATACACAATGTTCGAGAAAACTTGTTGTGCTCTAGCTGGGGAAGCTAAACGTCTTTGCCAATATATGCTCTATCATACTACTTGGCTCATTTCGGAAATGGATCCGATCAAATATGTGTTCGAAAAGCCTGAATTAATGAGATGAATTTCTCATTGGGAAATGTTGTTATCAGAATACAACATTGAGTATCACGCTTAGAAATCCGTCAAAGGAAGTATCCTAGATGATCTTTGGCTCATCAGCCCATCAGTAATCAGGAATTAGTCACATGTGACTTCCCAGACAAAGATGTCATGTATCTTAAGATGAAATATTATGACGAACCCCTTCTAAACAAAGGACCAGAACCACGATCCCTTTTGGAACTTATCTTCGATGAAGCAGTTAATTCTTATGGAAACGAGATTGGGCCAATCATTGTCACTGCAAATGGAACCCACATTCTATTCACTGCTAGATTAACATTCAAGTGTACAAACAATAAGGCCGAGTAAGAAGCTTGCATCATGGGTCTCGAAGAAGAAATTGATCTCAGGATTAAGAATTTACACATGTACGGAGATTCTGCCTGAGTGATCTATCAGATCAAAGGAGAACGAGAAACACGATAATAGGTATTGATCTCTTATCGAGACGATGCAAGGAGTTTGCTGCCATTTTTCAACATAGTTGAATTCTATCGCATCCCTCGTGAGGAAAATTATATGGCTGACACACTTGCTACTCTCTTTTCCATGATTACAGTTAATAAATGGAATGACATCCCAAGAATCGACATTATGTGCCTAGACAGACCAACATATATATTTGCAATAGAAACTGCTACTGATGGAAAACCTTGGTCTCACGACATTCAACAATTCCTATAGAAAAGGGAATACCCATTTGGATCGTCAAAAAAGACAAGAAGACCCTTTGAAGACTGGAAGACAACTTCTCCTAATGCAATATATACTTTACAAGAGAAACTTTGACATGGTTCTACTCAGATGTGTAGAAAAGCGTGAAGCAGAAATACTCATGAAAGAAATTCATGAAGGATCATTTGGTACTCATACCAACGGACATACAATGGCAAGAAAAATACTCCGAGCAGGAAACTACTGGCTCACAATGGAGGAAAATTGCCGCAAGCATGCGAGGAATTGTCATAAATGTCAAATTTATGCTGATAAGATTCATACGCCTTCGAAACTTCTCAAGGCTCTCTCTTCGTCATGTCCATTTTCAATATGGGGAATCGACGTGATTGGAATGATCGAACCCAAAGCTTCAAACAAACATCGATTCATTCTGGTAGCTATTAATTACTTCACCAAATGGGTCGAAGAACATCATACGTCAATTTAACCCAACAAGTGGTTGTCCAATTTATCAAAAATAATCTCATTTGCTATTACGGTGTTCCGAGCCAACTCATTACTGACAATGGGTCCAACTTGAACAACAAAATGATGAAGCAATTATGCACAGAGTTAAAGGTTAAACACCATAACTCTTCCCCATATCAGCCAAAGATGAATGGCGTAGTGGAAGCCGCCAATAAAAACATTAAGAAAATTGTCCAGAAGATGGTCGTAACATACAAGGACTGGCATGAGATGCTCCCTTACGCACTTCATGGTTATCGAACTTCCGTTCACACTTCAACAGGAGCAACCCATTTCTCACAAGTATATGGCATGGAAGTAGTACTCCCCATAGAAGTTGAGATCCCATCATTAAGGATATTGATGCAGGCCAAACTCACAGAAGCTGAGTGGTGCCAAAGCAGATTCGACGAGATCAAGCTAATCAAAGAAAAGAAAATGATTGCCCTCTGTTACTGTCAGTTATATCAGCAACGAATGAAGAAAGAATTCGACAAGAAAGTTTGACCTCGTGTCTTCAAAGAAGGAGATATCATACTTAAGAGAATCCAATCATTTCTCACTGACTCTCGGGGCAAATGGACTCTGAATTATGACGACCTCTATATGGTCAAGAAAGCCTTCTCAGGCAGTGCCATGATACTCGCAATAATGGATGGTGAAGAATTCACTTACCATACAAATGTTAATGCAGTCAAGAAATAGTTCGCCTAAAAGTAATAAAAAAATAGTCTTGATGGATTGAAAACCTAAAAGGATGATCCAGGAAAAAAACATTCTTGGTGCATTCATGTTTTGATCAAATCATGTGCATGTTGAAAAATGGCATATTGTTAAAAAACTCCATATTCATTTAATTTGCATCCATTGATTGCATAATGATATGTTGCATTCCATTGTTAATAATCCATTGCATGTTGTTGCATTAATTTGTCATAATCTTTGCATTCCATTGTGTGCATTAAAATTCTTGTTTTGCATTGTTTAGAAATAATGAAATCTGCCTTGTTTTCATAGCTACATTTTGAAACAGGAGCTATAAAAAGATGTTGCATTCATTCTGTTTTTGATCTTTTACACCTATTTGCATGTTTTCTGGTAGTTGTAATAGGCTGTTTGTGTTATACATTAAATTTAGTAGCTGTTTGTGCTATAGGAGTTGTAGTAGCTGCTAGATTTTGGCTTTACCTAGTTTCTAGTACCCTTATACTTATGATTGAGTCTAGATTAGGTCCTAAAGGTATTAGGCTATGTTTGTTACTTGTTTACTTTCATTCCTTTTATCGCTTTTCTTTATCCTACTAACCTTTGTTTTGTAGGGAGGTGGAGGTAAGTTTATTCACAACTTCTTCCTTTTAAATTCTTTACGCTTTCTAAGTGTGTTTGCCTTAGCATTTTGTGCTTAGTTTGAATAACCTCATGCTAAATCCCCTTTAGAAACAACTTAGCTTCCTTCGTAAGTAAGTTGCTTTCTAGTTTCTCTGTCTTTTCCTTTTACCTTTAGGATTAGAAAGCCACACTAACCTAGGTTCATCCATGCATGACAACACTTAGGATTACTAGTATCCCTTTAGACCTTTACCTTTGGTTCTCTTTGCTTTCTTTCTTATCTCAAAGAAAAGTAAAAAAAAACACCTAATAAAGGTTGAGCTTCTCCTACGCCATGAGACTTTGTCGTGGGTTACTTATACACGTCCCATTTCGGGGTGAGGTGTAAGGAATCTACCACGATGAACAAGTCTTAATATAAGAATGTTTCACAAACAACAAACTCAGAAAATACTTCTTTAAAAGACAGTTAACAAACAACACTCG
This sequence comes from Lathyrus aphaca, assembly GCA_963966055.1. Lineage (NCBI taxonomy): Eukaryota > Viridiplantae > Streptophyta > Magnoliopsida > Fabales > Fabaceae > Lathyrus > Lathyrus aphaca. Next base: position 557,450,194 of record OZ014519.1, read on the forward strand.
TCTTTTCCTATGAGAATTATTTTCTCACCTCACTCACTCTCAATGCAAACTCGCTACGACTTGCCTCATTTGCAAGACGGTTACACACTCGTACCAGACGAGCCTGCAACACCTGAGCATAGGCATAAGCAGTTCAATCATAAATAACACAAACAAGTTTCCGCCTTAGTTAAGTGAACTACGTCGACTCTAATTCTCATTTCCCATGAGATACGTAGGCAGCAGGGTAGGGCCCGTTCGAGCACACTCTTTATTTTCCCTACATTTTCCTTTTTTTATTTCTTTTCCAGTTCCCTTTCTCATTTCAGTTCCAGTTAGCAGTTCTTTTGTTCAACAACATCTTATTTCTCACCCTTTGAAACAGACTTACAAGTGTGGATCCCGTCAGGTACGGCGGACGATCTGGGGTGCTAATACTTTCCCAGGTCGTAATCGACTCCCAAACCCAGATCTTTGGTTCACAGGACCTTGTCCTATTCTTTTCTCTTAGGGTTGTGCAACATTACCTTTCCCATTCATTCGGGATAAAAATTCCTGGTTGGAGACTCTACCTTTTCCACGCCACTTTCGCGTTTGTACTAGAATGAAAATCCCGGGAGCGACAGCTGGCGACTATGCTGGAGATCGAACCCAGAATCTCTGGTTTCCCCTTTGAGAGTCAATCCTAATTCCTGTTTGTTTCTGTTTCTTTGGATGTTTACCTATGTGCTGTTGTGTGCTTTAGTTTATCATTACTGTTTTCATTTACAACTTTACTTTATAGCATTTATTTACTGCTTTCAGTATTTATTTTCCATGCATCATATATACTGGATTATCTGTGCTGGTTTGGTTTTTTCTGTGGGATGGGGTTACTGTGAAATAAGCCAAATACCCGGCTTTAGTGCACCCTAGGACTAGCATGGACAAACATTGTACTTTCATGGTATCATGATGAGTGGCGGTGTGTTCCACACCCAGACAGTGACCATCTCGGAACTATTCTGTGTGGGGATTTCCTCCACTTCAGGGCAAGACCTTGATAGTTATGTGTATTTGGTGACCGATCATTGAGGCTCTTAGTGGAAACAACCCTATCCAGTGATGACAATGGCATACCATATTTGTTGGCAAACCTACTCGTATCTGTGGGCCCACTGGGAACTCGCATAGGATGGCTTGGTTATCTCATAGGAACCTAGTTAAAGCAAACTGTTTGTATGACAATAGTATTGTATCCCAAGGGTTGAATGTACTATTGTTTCTTGATTCAGTGCTTGAAGTTGGGGACTTATGAGGGATGCTTGTTTCCTCGGACTCAGCTGAGACCTCTCTGAGTAGTACATAATGCCAAACCAATTCCCTGATTTTGTCATGAGCCATTTTCTCGGAAATGGTGAACATATTATTGCTATTCAGCTTTGAGAGTCAATGATGTTGACCCGAGTAGCACACCTATGATATGGGAGGGGTTTACAGGTTTACAGGAACCCTAAAACTTCCAACATACCCATTTTTCCAGTATTGTTCAATATTGATCTGGTTATATGGTTCTTTGGTTCTGAGATCCGGGATTTCTGTTCAGAGAAAATGTTATCGTGATTGCTATTTTAATCTGGAACAGGAACTTGATTAATTGATCAACACAACACAAACACTTCACTGATCACATGCCTTTCCTTGCATAAGCATCATCACATCATTAATCATTTGTGTTCTTTTTCATTTCTCAGGGTTCATATTATTCCCAGTTCCCAGTCGGCCTTCTGCTTCAGAAATGGAAGACATCAGAAAGAAGAATGTGCACTACAAGTTCTTTGATACCAAAGTGGATCTACATAACTAGATGGTGTCTCTTATTACCCCGAATCATGTGGGATACTTCAAAGAGAGTTATGGTGATATTATGGATCTGGTAGTTAACCTGGATAGTTCTGGGAGGAGTGAAATCCATACCTTGTTGCAGTACTATGATCTTAGGCTTAGATGCTTCACTTTTCATGACTTCCAGCTAGGGCCTTTTCTTGAAGAGTATGTTGTGATGTTGGGAATCCCGTTCAAATACCGGATCCATTTCAGTTCAGATATGACCAAACCAACTCATCTTGACATTGCCAAAGCTCTTCATTTGAGTTCGACTGAAGTGGAGTCAAACTTGACTGCTACCAAGGCCAGGGTACTCTGATTTTCTCTTAACTTTTTGGCTAGAAGAGCTGGGGAACTTGTTGTGGCTGCTCAGTGGGATTCAGTTTGTGCTATCTTGGCCTTATCAATCTATGGGATCATCCTGTTTGCTGACATGGATAAATTTGTGGATATGAATGCCATCCACTTGTTTGTGTTGAAGAATCCTATGCCCACCCTCTTGGGTGACTTGTACTATTCAGTGCATTACAAAAATGAGAAGAAATGGGGTGGTCTAGTCCGGAGCTGTGTTCCTCTATTCTACAATTGGTTTATGAGACACCTACCCACTACTGAAGTCTTCACCAATCCCGATGTAATCTGGGCCCAGAAACTGAGCATGTTGTCTGCTAAGGACATCATATGGTTAAATCTTGAGGCTGAAGGGGAAGAACTTTATCACTAGCTGTGGAAGTTATCTCAATGTGCCATTATTAGGAGTGGCTGGGGGCATCAGTTACAACCCCATCCTCTTGAGGAGACATTTGGGATATGCACACAAAGGTGTTCCCGAAGAATCAGAGTTATTCTAGATTTTTTACTTCCCGGTGAAAGATAACCTTCCTTTGGTCAGGAAAGCCGCAGGTTCCTGGAAGCTTATCAGAAGGAAAATGGTAGCACGTCTAGGCAGAAGCAACAATCAGATGTTTCCCGGATATGAAGCTTGGATAAAAGAGAAACCCAAGTGGTCCTAATCCCTTTTTCTACACCAGTTTTGTCTCCTGCTACTGTGCCGTTGGAGGATTATTAGAAGTTGGAAACTTTTGTCCAACAACTTAGAGCTGAAAATCTGGAGGCCAACAATGCTTGTCAGAAGCTGATGATCCACAAGAAGAAGCTAGAGGAAAGAGCTCAGGAAGCTGAAGAGACAGTCAGGCTCAAGCAAAAGGACTTCGAAGAAAGGGAGCTATACTTCAAGAAGAAGATGTTGGCTGAAACCCACAAGGCGGATCAACGCCGGAAGGACAAGAAGTCTTTAGACGAAGCCAACAAATTTGTGACCCTTTGGCAAGAAAAATTGGATGACAATTTGAAAAAGCAAAAGGAGATAGAGGTTGAGTACTAGCTGAAGATCAAAAACCTTCAAGAAATTCTGGCTGAATAGGGAGAGCTACTCCAGAAATCCCACGAGCAGCGTGAAGATTACCTTTAAAAGATAGAAAAAGGTCAACAAGCAATTGAAGATATCTAGAAAGTGGTAGAATAGTTGAAACTCCGGGCTGATTTCAAGAAAGTCACGACTGAGCCAAGTCCTAGAAACGAGAATGAAGAGGTGTTCTTGCAACAGATCAATGAACTGCATGCTTCCTTCAATCAGAGGGATCTCCTTATTCAGAAGCTCATCCAGGAGCCAGGTCATCCAGACATAGCTCATCTATTCCAGGTGGTCAAGCGTCTCTGCTGGAGGCTGAGAGACATGGAGCTTCCTGGGGCTTAGTTTCATTTTATTGCATCCGGATTACCCACGGGCCTGTTGTGGGATTCCCCTTTACGCTTTTCTATTCTCTCTTGATGTATCAATTGGCACCCTTCGGGGAATTTTTTCTCTTCAGATTTCAGTTTATAATATTTGACTTGGTGGGAATCTCTAGTTGTTATCCTTGCACTGACACGGGGTTCTAAGCACCAGGTTTCCATAATTATCTGAGTTGAACTTCACGCGGGATCTTATTCCCTAAAATTTGAATTTTCAAAGGCTATCTGAATTCTCTAAAATATCCGAACGAGAACGTAAAAAACCCCTGAGAATGAAAAGAACGCAGCATTGCATGCATTCATATCATCTTAATTTTTCTTTTGCAGGTTATCCAAATTTCTTAACGTATCTGTTTATTCAGGAAAGATTGTGAGAGTCGCAAAGAGCCGTCTTCTCCGACACGACACTCCTCTGCACCGATATGCTACTCGTCGCAACCAAAGAAACATCATGGATACCGTACAAACTAATCTGAATGAGTTCTGCACCAGGATGGCTGAGTTCATGACTATGATGCAGGGCATGGCCCAGGGACAGAAAGAATTAAGGACTGTTATGCAAAGACTTAATCCACCGCGAGTGGACCCTCCAGTTGCCACTTTGGATGCTCATGGAAATCCAATCAACAACAACAGGGTTAAAAGACCTCCAACTCTAGAAGGTGGCGGCCATATTCCTGTTCAGGTGGAAGACCGTCAAGAAGATCAGTTCACCTTGGTCAATGAAGACATGGGCTTTGCCACTGGTGGTAACTTCCAAGAATTTCAGATGATAGCTGAGAAATTTAGGACTTTGGAATGCAGGGATACCCTAGGCATTGATGTTTCTGACACGGGCCTGGTCCAAGGGGTTATCATTCCTCCAAAGTTTAAGCCTCTAGGCTTTGAATAATACAATGGAAATTCTTGCCCAAAAACTCATCTGCAAGCTTTTTACCGCAAGATCGTTGCGCATACCAAAGATGAGAAGCTTTAGATGTACTATTTTTAGGACAGCCTGTCTGGAGGTTTACTAGAATGGTACATGAAATTGGAGAGAACCGTTTTTTGCAATTGAAAAGAGCTTGGGGAAGCTTTCCTCAAGCAGTACCAGTATAATATTGACATGGTCCTAAGTCAGACCCAACTGCAAAGTTTGTCTCAAAAGAACTCCGAAAGCTTCAAGGAATACACACAGATGTGGCACAAAGTTGCAACTAGAGTGCAACCCCCACTGCTGGAGAGAGAAATGGTTGATCTTTTCATGGATACCCTCCTTGGGAATTTCATGGAAATATTAGCAGGTTGTTCGTCTAGCGGCTTTTCTGATATCATCCTAATTGGTGAGAGAATTGAAAGTTGGATGAAGCAGGGGAAGATTAAGAATAGCGGAGCATCGACCTCTGGGGTCAAGAAACCTTTCGGGAAGAGAAGAGAAGGTGAAGCCAGGGTTGTATACACCCAAAGGAAGAGGGGGAATCAGAACTCCTATCATCAGGCAGCTCCTGTTACCATTTCTACTCCCGCAAATCTGCAACAGGTTCAGCAACCGCAGCAACAGCGTGAGCAGAACTACCAGCAGAAAAGATCTCCTCATCAATACTATCCTCCCAAACTAAAGGATAGGCATCTTGAGACGCTGCCAATATCTTATTCCTAGCTATTATAAAATCTTCTTCAACTTCAAATGGTCCAACTAAGAACCTTGCAGCCTTCGAGACCGGGGCAGATTCCTAAGGGCTATGATGCTAATGCTCATTGCGAGTTCCACTCTGGAGCTCCAGGCCACAACACTGAAAATTGTAAAGCCCTTAAACACAAGGTACAAGATTTGATAGAATCCAAGGCAATCAATTTTTCTCCAACACCGAATGTGTTGCAAAACCCCATGCCTCCGCATGGAAGGACCGTAGGAGCTATTGATAGTGGTGAAGGCTTGAATCTGATATATGATGTCAATGCTTTGAAAACATCATCGTTAGTCGTGAAGGGTCGCCTAGCCAAGAAGAATATATTTACGGGCTGCGAAAAGGGTTGTTCAGATTGTGAGAATTCCGTTGATGGTTGTGACCGATTGAGATCAGGGATACAAAGGATGATTGACGAGGGTAGTGTTCAATTTGACAGAATTGTAAAAGAAGTTGAAGTATCAATGATTACCATCTATTATAATTTAGAACAAGTTCCAACACCAGCTAAAGTGGCACCTGTAACATTTACCACTCCTGGACTAATTCCGTACCAAAGCGAAAAAGCTGTCCCATGGAGCTATGGGGGAGAAGTTTACTGTGATGGTCAAAAATAGGATATGCCATGTTCCAGTTCAGTTCAACACCAAGTTGAGAATGTTGGAATTGGTGGGTTCACAAGGAGTGGGAGATTATTCCCGCCGGAAACACTAAGAAATAGTGTGGTGCCACCAAGGGACAATGTAGAGGCTCAAGCCAAAGCCAGGGGCAAGCAACCTGTGACGAATGATGCCCCAACACCAACTCCGGATCCTGATATAACCTTCGACCAAGAAGCGAAAGAATTTATGAGGATCATTAAAAAGAGCGATTACAAAATAGTAGATAACTTGCAGCAAACTCCCTCTAAGATTTCAATCTTATCCTTGCTAATGTGTTTAGACTCGCACATGAAAGCTCTATTGAGGATTCTAAACAATGCCTATGTGCCACAGGATATATCAGTAAATCGGCTTGAAATGGTGGTGTCAAGTGTGAACGCCAGCCATGGTTTAGGGTTTACAGACATGGATCTGACTACTGAGGGACGCAGCCACAATCGAGCTCTACACATTTCTATGGAATGTAAAGGAGTTATGCTTTCTCATGTACTTGTGGATACAGGCTCATCCCTGAATGTACTGCCGAAGAAAGCACTGATTAAGTTCGACTATGATGGGGTTGTGCTTAGACCGAGCGAGTTGGTGGTCAGTGCATTTGATGGCTCAAAAAGGCTTTTCTTTGGAGAGGTGGAACTACCAATCAAGGTAGGACCACAAATTTTCAATACTACCTTTTATGTTATGTATATCCAACCAGCTTATAGCTGTTTGCTGGGACGACACTAGATACATGCGGCAGGGGCTGTGTCTTCAACCCTCCACCAGAAGCTCAAATTTGTCTTGGAAGGCCATATCGTTACAGTGTGCGGGGAAGAAGACGTCTTTATTAGTCACATGGATTAGTTCAAATATGTAGAGATGGACAGAGAGATTGTCGAGACTCCTTGTCAAGCCTGCGATCTAGTCAGAACCGAGGGTGCATCGTCATCAGCTGCCTTGTCAGAGGATAAGAAGAAAGGAGTGTCCATCTCGTCCTACGAACAGGCCTTGAAGGTGGTAGAATCTGGCACGAATGAGTGTTGGGGAAAAACGATTGAAGTCCCAGAGAAGAAGCATACGTTTGGGATTCGCTATAATCCTGGCTACTCGATGCCATATTAGAGCTCTAGAGGTCGGAAAGGCCCGATTAGCTTCACTGGCGCAGGATGGTTTGATCATGGTAGCATCTGTGCAATGCAGGATGAAACGGCTAATAGTGATTGTGAACTGGACGAGTGGATAAAGCTTTGTGTCTCGGGTGTACAACTAAGCAACCGGTCATCCAAATCAATCATCTCTGTCACTCAACCAGAAGAGTAATAGTCTTGTGTTTCTATTCTCTTGTATGAAAGCTTTATGCCTTGCCCGGGGCATAGTAGCTCATTATGAGGGTTCATTATTTCATAATGCAATAACATCATCATTAATAAAGTGGACGTTTTGGAATTCATTCATGGTTTTCCATGTCTTTCATTTTATTTTTGTTTAAAAAAATAAATAAATGGCAATGTTTTTCCATGTCTCCCACTCTTTCTAAATCTATCATGAATCATCATTCATGTAAATGTACCCAATCGGGTCTCATTAGTGACGATCTTGCTATGGCTCAATATGACTTCGACAATCCAATTTACCTAGCCGACGAGGAAGGTGAAGAAGATTATGAATTACCCGAAGAATTAGCCAGAATGCTCAAGCAAGAGGAAAGGGTGATTCATCCACACGAATAGGCCATTGAACTGGTGAACCTGGGTACTGAAGAGAACATAAAAGAAGTCAAGGTCGAGGATGCATTGGAAGAATCTATCAAGAGCCGTTTGATTTTCATGCTCCGAGAATATGTTGATTTCTTTGTCTAGTCTTACCAGGATATGCCAGGGTTAGACACCGATATCGTAGTGCACAAGCTGCCACTCAGAGAAGACTGCCCGTCGGTGAAGCAGAAACTGAGAAGAACTCGACCCGACATGGCTATCAAAATGAAGGAAGAGGTGCAAAAGCAGTTTGATGCCGAATTCTTGGCCGTGACAAGTTATCCTCCATGGGTTGCAAATGTTGTGTCGGTCCCTAAAAAGGATGGATAAGTCAGAATATGTGTGGATTTTCGAGACTTGAATCGGGAGAGCCCCAAAGATGACTTCCCGTTTCCACATATTGACGTGCTAGTAGACAACACTGCCCAATTCTCTGTGTTTTACTTCATGGATGGCTTTTTAGGCTACAATCAGATCAAAATGTCACTAGATGACATGAAGAAGACTACTTTCATCACCCCATGGGGAACCTTCTGTTAAAAATTAATGCCATTTGGTTTGAAAAACGATGGAGCAACATACCAACGGGCAATGGTGAATCTATTCCACGACATGATTCATCACGAGATTGAGGTCTACCTCGATGACATGATCGCAAAATCTCGAACAGAAGAAGAGCATCTAGTCAACCTAGCCAAGCTATTTGACAGGCTTCGGAAGTTTAGATTGAGATTGAACTCGAACAAGTGCACATTCGGGGTGCGTTCCAGAAAGCTTTCGGACTTTGTTGTTAGTGAAAGGGGGATTAAGGTTGACCCTGCGAAGGTGAAAGCAATTCAGAAGATGCTTGAGCCAAGAACTGAGAAGGAAGTACGTAGCCTTTTAGGGAAGTTGACCTATATTTCATGATTCATCTCTCGCTTAATAGCCACGTGTGAGCCTATTTTCAAACTTCTGAGGAAGAATCAAGCCATCAAATGGAATGATGACTGCCAATTGGCTTTCGACCGAATCAAGGAGTATCTGCAAGAACCTCCGATTCTCATACCTCTGGTGCCAAGGCGACCTTTGATCATGTACCTCACAGTGCTCGAGGGATCAATGGGTTGTGTACTGGTTCTGTAGGACGAGTCTGGTCGAAACGAGAACGCAATCTATTACCTTAGCCAAACGTTTACCGACTGTGAGACACGATATTCACTGCTCAAGAAAACTTGTTGCACTTTGGCATGGGCTGCTCGCCGACTAAGACAATACATGCTGACTCATACCACTCTGTTGATTTCCAAGATGGACCCCGTTAAGTATATCTTTGAGAAACCATCTCTGACCAGAAGAGTAGCATGATGGCTGATGATTCTGACAGAATATGACATCCAGTATACTTCATAAAATACTGTGAAGATTACCTGGCCCAACAACCGATTGAGGATTATCTGGCCCAACAACCGATTGAGGATTACCAGCCAATGAAGTTCGAGTACCCGAATGAGGACATCATGATCCTCAAGTCAAAATACTGTGAAGAACCACTCCCGGAGAAGGGGCTGGACCGTGAATCCAAATGGAGTCTGATGTTTGACGGAGCCGTTAACATGAACGGTAGTGGAGTTGGTGCAGTTATTATCTCACCCGAAGGGATCCATATGCCCTTCACTGCCCGACTGACATTTGAGTGCACCAACAATGAAGCAGAGTACGAAGCCTTCATAATGGAGAACGAGGAAGCAATTGGTTTGATAATCAAGAACCTCGAGATATTCGGTGATTTGGCTTTAGTTATCAATCAGGTTAATGAAAAATGGCTAGTTCACCAACCTCATCTAACTCCTTACATGGATTATACCCGTAGGTTGTTAACTTTCTTCATGAAAGTCAAGCTGCACTATATACCTCGGGACGAGAATCGATTTGTTGATGCTCTGGAAACCTTGTCCTCCTTGATCAAGGTTCACCAAGAGAACTATGTGCCCAAAATCGATGTATCTCGTTTCGAGAGACCGGCATACGTGTTTGCAGTTGATGGGGCTAGTGATGACAAACCTTGGTACTACGATATCAAGTGCTTTATGAAATCTCATGAGTACCCACCAGGGGCATCAAGTAATGACAAGAAGACCCTTAGGAGGTTGGCAGGCGAGTTCTTCTTAAACCAGGATAACGTGCTCTATAAACGAAACTTCGACATGGTCTTGCTTAGATACATGGATAGACACAAAGCAGACATGTTGATGCAAGAAGTTCATGAAGGCTCCTTTGGTACCCATGCTGGAGGGCATGCTATGGCAAAGAAACTTCTAAGGTCGGGGTATTATTGGATCACCATGGAATCCGATTGCTGCTAATACTCCTGCAAGTGCCACAAGTGCCAAATTTATGTTTACAAGGTACATGTGCCTCCAAATCTGTTGAGTTTCATGTCTTCACCTTGGCCATTCGCCTTGTGGGCATTGATATGATTGGCAAGATTGAGCCAACTGCTTCTAACGATCACCGTTTCATCCTGGTTGACATAGATTACTTCACAAAGTGGGTTGAAGCGGCATCTTATGCCAATGTTACAAAACAAGTGGTAGCCCGATTCATCAAGAGGGATATCATCTGACGATATGGAATTCCTGAAAGAATCATTACTGACAATGGTTCTAATATCAACAATAAGATGATGGCAGATCTGTGCCAGGATTTCAAGATCGAACATCACAACTCTTCGCCTATCGCCCGAAGATGAATGGCGCCGTCGAGGCGGCCAACAAAAACATTAAGAAGATTGTGCAGAAGATGGTTGTGACGTACAAAGATTGGCATGAGATGTTTCCATTTGCATTGCATCGGTACCGAACATCTATGCGCACCTCAACCAGGGCAACCCCGTTCTCGCTGGTGTACAATATGGAGGCAGTCCTAACGGTTGAATTCGAGATCCCTTCATTGAGGTTAATGAAGGATATCAAGCTTGACGAAGCTGAGTTGCTCCGATACAAGTACAATTAGTTGAGCCTCATTGAAGAGAAACGCTTAGCAACTGTATACCATGGATAGTTGTATCAACGGTGAATAAAACATGCTTTTGACCAAAAAGTACGCCCTCAACGATACATACACGACGACTTATTGCTTAAAAGGATACTTCCTCATCTAACAGACTACAGGGGCAAGTGGACACCCAATTATGAAGGTCCATTTGTGGTTAAAAAGGTCTTCTCTGGTGGAGCCTTATTGCTAACAACCATGGATGGCGAAGACTTCTAATCCCCTGTCAACGCAGACGCAGTTAAAAAATACTTCGTATAAAGATACCCGCTGGACAAAAATAGAATAAAAGTCCAGGCAAAAAAGGGCATCCCGACAAGCGAAAAAAATAATCAAAGGCTCGGGCAAAAATTAGGGAAATAAGCGAAATATCTACACCCGCTAAACTAAAAAGCCACATCTGACGGCTCAAGCAAAAAAAGGGTATCCCGGTGGATTGAAAACCTGAAAGGGAGATCCACGCAAAATAGGGACTAAAACGAACAAATGATATCTGCGAGATTTGTGATGCATCATCAACAATCAAGGAAAATCCGAAGGTTAAGGGTCAATCCAATTATCTTCCTCAAAAGTGAAGCATGCGGAGAATCTAAAGGACATACAAGCCATAGCCGGGTCGGAGCTCGATGAGATCTGATTTCCACATTGCCATTAGGATAGTTTATTTTCTTTTTGTGTAATTTCCTCTTTCTAGGGATTTCTTCCTGGTGTAATTCCTATCCGTGGCCATTTTCCAATCAATAAAAGTGCAATTTCAGTCAGTTTCTCTCATTTATTTTGTTTTTCATCTACCATTGATTGATTGCAAAAATGCCCAACGAACTGTGATAAATATTGAATTATAGATACACGAATTATTTACAACATGTGCATGAGAGTAAGAACATTTGACATATATCTGATGTGTTGAGTAATATGGATGGTGATTCAGACCATGAACCTGGGGCACGCAGGCCAAACTAACTCTTATTTTGAAGGTATTATCAGTTGCGTTCATGCAGGTACAGGTGTTGCAAGAAAATTTATTGCTAGCACAAAATTTATGGAAACCTTTCCTCGGCAGATCATTGAGCGAGATTCCTCAGCAAGTCTCGTTAGAATACCTCTTCTCCAGCAAAGCAACAACAAAAAGAAGGATATTTCCCGAGCAGAAGGGTATCATTATCTATTATCCCCAACATGGGACACTCTATATTCGCTCATTCCCAACATAAGACGATCTATATCTCTTGTCCTCAGCAAGAGGAGATCTAAAACTCTTATCGTCAGCAGGAAGCATCTTTTCAAATGTATTCCATCATCTCCAGTAGATGTGGAAATTGAAATCCTCCCCAGCTTGATAGCAGAAGGCTGAGGACCTTCTCCCCAGGCATATATCCCTCCTTCAATAGAGGAATATCCCCAACCAGCGTCTTCTCTATCTCTAGCAGTACGAGATAATTCATCATTCCCCAGTAGAATTAAATAAGAGTGTGTATCTGAGAGACTCCCCAACAGGTTCATGCCTCAGCAGAGTATCAACACATCTTCTTCCCCAGCGAAGTAATATAAGGAAGACCTTCTCCCCAGGCAGAGAGTCTTCCTCTAGCGGAGAAGTATTCCCACATCAGAGTCTTCATATCTCCAGCAGTACGAGATAATTCATCATTCCCCAGCAGAGATGAAGGTAGGGAAGAACCTGAGGGTTTTCTTTCTAACACGGAAGTTGTTCGCATTTTTCCCCAGTGAAGCTCACTAAAGTCCAATCTCATTGGTATCTCTTCCCCAAGTATAAGATTTTATATATGAGGGATTCCTCAGCAGGTTTCTTCCTTAGTAGAGCACTCACGCATATGTTTCCCCATCTGAGTCAGAAGGATATCACTTTCCCAACGGAGTTCTACGGGTAGCGTACATCTCAAATCAAGTTTATCCCCAACAGGGTCTTGACTCTCCAATATCAAAGTCCAATTTGTTTTGGAAATGGTGGCAATTCAGAGTCGGTGTGTCATTAACACTACCCCCCCCCCAAAGTTTCTTGTCCCCACAGGGATTCATCAAATCAATGCACTGATTATCTCTCCTCGGTAGAGTGGCAGAATACTTGTTATCTCCTCATCAGGAGACCCCTTTTCCATTTGCATTTAGTAATCATCATTACATTTGCATCCTCAAAAAGCGTAGCATTTCCATCATTATGGAGCATTACGCCATGGAAAAATTCAAACATGCATACGAAGCATAAGCTAGTTTTTGGGTACCTTGCACAAAAGCCCGAAACATTATTTCTTCAATCAGGCCGAAGCATCCCCACAGAGAATGTCAAATTCATTCCTCGGTGTGTTACTCGTGGCAGTCAATACTTGTTATCCCCAGTTGAGTCTCCATCTAAGTACAATGGTCTCATCATTTCTCATTTCCGTTTCAGTACAACGGTCTCGTGTCGGGTTATCATTTAAGTACAATGATCCCGTTCTTTTGTTGATTCCATTTCAGTACAATGGTCTCATTTCTCCGAGTCTCCGTTTAAGTACAACGGTCTCATTTTTCTCGTTTCTGTTTCAGTACAACGGTCTCGTGTTGTTGATTTCATCTAAGTGCGATGATTTCCTCTTTGTCAACTCCATTTAAGTACAATGGTTTCGTATCTTTGAGTCTCCATTTAACTATAACGGTCTCATTTTTCTCGTTTCCGTTTCAGTACAACGGTATCATGTTGTTGATTTCATCTAAGTATGATGATTTCCTCTTTGTCGACTCCATTTCAGTACAATGGTTTCGTATCTTTGAGTCTCTGTTTAAGTACAACGGTCTCGGGTTTTTGATTTCATCTAAGTATGATGATTTCGTCTCTCTGATTCCATTTAAGTACAATGGTTTCATATCCTTGAGTCTCATTTTTTTCGCGTCTCCGTTTAAATACAATGGTCTTGTGTCGGGTTATCTTTTAATTACAATGATCCCGTTTCTTTGATTTCATCTAGGTAAGATGATTTCATCTCTCCGATTCCATTTAAGTACAATGGTTTTGTATCCTTGACTCTCTCACTTTTTCGCATCTTAGTTTAAGTAAACGGTCTCGTGTCAGGTTGTCATTTAAGTACAATGATCTCGTTCCTTTCTGTAGCGGTAAAAACATGAGTATAAGCTATTAGTTAACTTAACTCAAAGTAAACAGAGTCGCCACCGTGATTTTATTTTATTCCAAGAGGAAAAGGAAAAAAGAGAGAATAAATCCAAATGAATCTAAAAGCAAAAAGCTAAAGAAACACAACAAAGAATCGGGTAAGGGGATAAGTTACACAATGGGAAGGTTTTACGCACCCAAAATGTCTATGGTACTCCACGGGATCCCTTTGAAATATTTTCTGCATTTGGTTTGAAAAAGGTTTGTTAAAAGAGAGTGGAGGGATGAGAGAAGAATTATTTTTTAATATTTTTGTGTTTGGAGAGGTTTACCACCTCATGCCTACGTACCCACAAAGTGAAATGCGAGATCAAAACCCCGTAGTTCGTGGTACAAATAGTGAAAAGGGTTGGTTGTAATTGATTTTATTAAGTGAAGAAAATTCGTCAATTTCAAGTGGATAGCCTAACAAATCTACCATGAGAATGAAGGCATGGACTCATACATCATTATGGGGAGGGTGCTAACTCGGATAAAATCAACGAGTATGCCACTAAACCCCCACGAATGACAAGAGGCTCAATTACATCAAACTACAACCATGGAGATTGAGAAACTTGCACTCGACTAAAGAATAATGACTCATAGTCGACATTTTTTTTAAAGAAAACAAACAAAAGTGCACAAAGACACAAAACAACTTGAATGAGTTTGGTTATTTTTATTTTTTGAATTAAAGTCAAGATGATTAGATTCATTGATTTTTAAGAGAAAAGAAAATAGTAAAATCCATTTGACAAAAGTCAAGGTTTTATTTTTTAAAGAAGTGATAATTTTTTTAAAAATAAGAATCCTTTGAAAAAGGAGGGAGATTTTGAAAATTGAAGAAAGGGTGGGGATGAAGAGACTATCCTAGAAAATAAAATAAGGAGATAAAGGAGGAAAGATCTAACCAAAAATGATGATACTTCTAATTATGAGCATAAGAGTTCCATCCTTATAAGCTAGCAAATGGTCAAATAAAGGCAAGTATACCAACTTCATGAAGAACAAAGCAAAGGAGAGGTGTCCAAAAATCTATGTCCAAAAACTCCATTTAAATGCCAAGGATAGTAACCAATAGTCCAAAGATTAAAGTCACAAGTTTTTTTAGAGATTTAATCATTTATTAATGTTTTTGTGTCCAAATGGACAAAAGGAAAATCAATACAACAATAATAAGAGCAAAAATAATAAACATGATAATGGATGAATAAAGCATAATAAAGTATAATAAAATAAATGCAATAAAGGTGCAAGAAATTAGATGTTAGTAGAAAAAGCAATTAAAGTGCAAGAATCTAAAATATTAATAGTAGTAATAGTATAATAATATTTACATAATAATGGTATGGTGAACTTAATCAATCACAACCAAAAGAGTAACCAAAAATGAAAGGCAACCAGATCCTCTTAGTATCTTACACTATAGCGATTAATCAAGGAAAACCGAACCAAATTCAATGAAATTTGAAAGGCAATTGGGAGACCCAAAGCCCCTATGCATCAAACATTCATAAGTCTTGGTTCTTAATGTAAAATAATCAAACGCTTTGGGATTACGCGGCCAACAAGAGGTCCGGTCCATGAAAGTGCAAGTATCCAATTGGAGTTTTTACTCCGAATTTGGGACACATTTAGGTCTATGTTAAGCAATCGCCGAGTAATTTACGAAGTAATTACCCTACAAATGAGGCCAGCCACCACCAATTAAGGTGAACAATGTTAGTGCTAATGCATGCGAGATAAACGATATGAAAATCGTTATCCGATTGCAATACCACACAAAACTAAAGATGAATACTAAATTGAGTCACACTTATGGTATTCTTCCATCTTTAAGTTCAGTCACTCATCTTGGTGGATTCAAGCATGAAAATGTATCACTAATGCAAAGTACCTTAAATGAATTGAATAATTCACTTAAAGATAGTTTTGAATTAATGAACATTAACTACTCTAATTTACACCCAAAGTTCATTGAAATTAAAGAGAAATCACTCCCAAAAGTGCTTCCCAAGGTAAAAATAAAAGGAGGAAGAAGAAGAAGAAAGAGGAACCAAAAAGAAGCTTAAAATAAGCCAAAAAAACAACTTTGACTTGTGTTAACCGGTTAACCAAAATACACTGGAAATGGTTAACCGGTTAATGCAACCAGTTTCAGATCCTGCGCAACACAACACTAGTTAACCGGTTAACCAAATTACATTGAAAATGGTTAATCGGTTAACACTGAACCAATAGCAAAAAAAATGCTGAAATTCAGCATGATCCATTTTCAAAACCTTTTTTCAAACACTTGATGATCATGATCTGAATTTGCCCAAATTTTAAAACCAAAATACAGTGAAATCCCTGCAATCAAACAATTTAAGATCCAAAAGATCTAGAATCAAAGGCACCAAAGATCTACATCTTGAGTGTTGATGATGAAGATGAGTTTATGGAAATAGTGAATTACCAAAAGCACTTCTTCAAATTGGACCAAATCAAGCTAGATCTACTGAAATTGATGAATAAGTAAAGAATAGGATGAAGGTTTATCTCAAGTTGATCAAGAATTCAATGTGAATTCTTGATAACTTTAAAAGAAGGAAATAAGAGCTTTAGTGAAAATTTTGGTTTTGGGGGAGTATTTTGCAAGAGATTTGTTGGCTCTCAAAAGCTTGTTGAATGAATGAAATTAGGGTGCTATTTAAAGACTTCAGGTTTGGAAATTTGGTGGAATGGAGCTTGATTTGGTAATTCAAATTAGGGTTGGTAATTGAGAATTTGGTGGGAAATGGAAAAAGTGGTGATTAGTGAGGGTTTATGGTAGGAAATGATCAAAGTGATGTAGAGAAATCAGAGGGAACTGGATCTAGAATATTCCAAATGAGATCAATGATCCAAGGGTTCTGAATTTGAATAAAATATTCAAATTTCGCACTGGTTAACCAGTTAACGCATAGGGTTAACTGGTTAACCAAGCTAAAATTTGGATATTTTATTCAAATGTGATTGCTTGGTTGTTGTGGCCTGATTCTTTTGTACATCGAAGAAGGCATGGAAATAAACACATGAACCTTGAAATTCCTTGAATGAATCAATTAACTTGAGAAATCCTTAATCAGGTAAATTTGAATTACTTGCGGATCAACTTTGACTTTTGTCTGTGAAATTTTATTCGAGCTACAGGACTGCTATTTTTGGCATTTTCAATTGTTCCTCTTCCTGAAAATGTTAGTAAAAGAAAACAAAATATTTTTTTTGGATTTTAATTAATGGTTAGTAAACATAAACAATTAAAGAAATTAAAAGTAACAATGATCCCCTGTGAGACATAAACCTACACCCGAGAAGAACCGAGCAACCAGTGCGATCTTGTTTGTATGCAAGATGCAGATGAAATATGAAGAAAACTTAGGGAAAAAATTAGGGTGTTACACTTTGTTGATTCCATTTCAGTACATTGGTCTCATCTTTCCAAGCCGCGTCTAAGTGTGATGGTCTCATTTTCTTCGGAGTTCTCATCTAAGTACGATGAAGTCATCCTTTTGATTATGTCCGAGGTCAATTTCGTGTTTTGAGTTGCCATCCAAGAATGGCGTTTGTTCCCAACTTATTTCACTTCCCACAGAGTACAAATTTTTTGGTTTATTCAGGAATTCAATCCCTCCATATCTTGAATGTCTGAAAGAAATTGCTATCATCGCTTCAGGTCTGCAGTTGATTGAATAGGGGCGCCTATAATACCCCAAAATTTTCCCTCTCATTTTCATGGCATTTAGCATGTTGCATTGCATATTCACCCATACATTACATAAAAAAATAATAAATAAAAAAATAAAAAAATGATTCATTGATCGGCGTGCAAGGCATGTGATCAGGGTTTACTCAGTGGCAAGATCAAATATCAAAACCCAAGGTTGAATCTGGCTCAGAATAGATGGTGGAGATGCATCCTAAGGATTTCCCACCAAAAGGAGGGAAAATTTGAATTTTTCATCCGTTAACCGGTTAACACCAGGGGTTAACCGATTAACGCTTGCGAAATTTTGAAAAAATATTTCAAAATTCAGTTGGTGTTTCCTTCTCCTTTCCACTTTCAACTTTTCTTTGTGTTTCTACTAAGTTCTAGAACATTCCAAATCCTTCTCAAGGAATATTCCTAGAATATTCCAAGAATATGCCAAGGAATATTCTAGGAATATTCCCATCCAACCCTTAGCTTAGGATCCAAGCCTTGTGCATTAACCTAACCCTAACTCCAAGCCTAATGCCTATATAAACGCTATTCACTAAGCAAAAAGGGGTTGGCCATTTCTTCTTCACAAAATTCAGCATTCTCATTATCTCAATCCTCTCATTTTCTTCCATTTTTCCAATCTAACTAAAGCTTCATCAACAAGACCTTCCAAGTTTCACATCGAAACTCAAAAGATCGAAAGCTTAGCCTTCATCTTCTTCACCGGTTCAACGGATAATCGAAGATTCGGAACGGTTACACTGTTTATTTCACTGTTCGGATAATAGGTGTTAGAAGGCTATATGTAGGTAGAAATTTCGTGCTAATATGTTCATGGCTGTATTAGGAGCTTTTGGAAGCAGGTTGATAGCTAGAAGTGCTTTTTTCCTTACTGTTTTTGCATTCTGGTTCAGTGTTAATTGATTAACATCCATGGTTAACCAGTTAACACGTTGTTTTTGCCCTCTGAAATTGATTTTTTAAACCCGTTAACCAGTTAACCAGTTAACACTGTGCATATTTGCCTTTTTGAGTTATTTCATTGCATAATTGTGCATCACTCATTCTTTTATCATCATAGATTGATAGATCTTGATTTTAGAGAATTGTTAGGAGCTGGTTTAGCGCATGTATGCGTAGCTTTGGTAACTTTCGACATGCATTTCGTTAGTTTCCGATTTTGTGCATAATTGTTGCATGCATGTTCATAGCTTTGACAGGCTCATTGTTTGCATAGTTTAGCATCCTTCATAGCATAATAATAAATGTTTGCAATTCTATTTTTGCATCACATTTGAAGTCCATTCATGTTTTGATCAAATCATGTGCATGTTGAAAAATGGCATATTGTTAAAAAAAACTCCATATTAATTTAATTTGCATTCATTGATTGCATGATGATATGTTACATTCCATTGTTAATAATCCATTGCATGTTGTTGCATTAATTTGTCATAATCTTTGCATTCCATTGTGTGCATTAAAATTCTTGTTTTGCATTATTGAAAAATAATTAAATCTTCCTTGTTTTCATAGTTGCATTTTTAAATAGGAGTTGTAAAAAACATGACGCATTCATTCTGTTTTTGATCTTTTACACCTATTTGCATGTTGTTTGGTAGCTATAATAGGCTGTTTGTGTTATGCATTGCATTTAGTAGCTATTTATTCTACAGGAGCTGTAGTAGCTGCTGGATTTTGGATTTATCTAGTTTCTAGTACCCTTAGGCTTAGGATTAAGTCTAGATTAGGTCCTAGAGGTATTATGATATGTTTGGTACTTGTTTACTTTCATTCCTTTTATCACATTGCTTTATCCTACTAACCTTTATTTTGTAGGGAGGTGGAGGTAAGTTTATTCATAACTTCTTCCTTTTAAATTCTTTACGCTTTATAAGTGTGTTTGCCTTAGCATTTTGTGCTTAGTTTGAATAACTTCATGCTAAATCCCCTTGAGAAACAACTTAGCTTCCTTCGGAAGTAAGTTGCTTTCTAGTTTCTTTTTATTTTTCATTTCTCTTTAGGATTAGAAAGCCACACTAACCTAGGTTCATCCATGCATACAACACTTAGGATTACTAGTCTCCCTTTAGACCTTTACCCTTGGTTCGCTTTGCTTTCTTTCTCATCTCAAAGAAAAGTAAAAAAACCACCTAATAAAGGTTGAGCTTCTCGTACGCCATGAGACTTTGATGTGGGTTACTTATATATGTCCCATTTTTGAGCGATGTGTAAGGCATCTACCACGATGAACAAGTCTTAGTATGAGAATGTTTCACAAACAACAAACTCAGAAAACACATCTTTAAAAGACAGTTAACAAACAACACTCGTCTTTTCCTGCGGGAATTCTTTTCTCACCTCACTCAATCTCAACGTGAACTCGCTACGACTTGCCTCATTTATAAGACGGTTACACACTTGTACCAGACGAGCCTGCAACACCTGAGCATAGGCATAAGCAGTTCAATCATAAAAAACACAAACAAGTTCTTGCCTTAGTTAAGTGAACTACGTTGACTTTGATTCTCATTTCCCATGAGATACGTAGGCAGCGAGGTAGGGCCCGTTCGAGCACACTCTTTAATTTCCCTACGGTTTCCTTTTTTATTTCTTTTCCAGTTCCCTTTCTCATTTCAGTTCCAGTTCCAGTTAGCAGTTCTTTTGTTCAGCAGCATCTTATTTCTCACCCTTTGAAACAGACTTACAAGTGTGGATCCTGTCGGGTATAGAGGATGATCTGGGGTGCTAATACCTTCCCAGGTCGTAACCGACTCCCGAACCCAGATCTTTGGTTCATAGGACCTTGTTCTTTCCTTTTCTCTTAGGTTCGTGCAACATTAGCTTTCCCATTCATTTGGGATAAAAATGTTTGGCTGACGTATCTACCTTTTTCGCGTCACTTTCGCGTTTGTACTAGGATGAAAATCCCAGGAACGCCAGTATCTTCGGGTCCAAGAAGATTAAATAGAGGCATCTGTCATACCCTAAGTTTTGACCCTAAAATATATATCTCATTAGAGGTAATCTACTGACCAAAGGACTATGCCAGACTTGTTTGAACAGTATCCCCGCAATGGATCAGGATTCCTGAGTCCCTCAAGGGATTTTGGAAAAGGACTAATCATTAATACATAATATTTTCAACCTTTTAATCACCATCAAAGGGTTAAGGAATCTCAAATTATGGAAAATCATTCAAAGATCGTGCAAAAAATTTAGTGATCTGGGCCCCGAGCCATCACAATCACAAATTAGGGTTTCAGTCAACGAATGCCCTCTAGATGAAATTTTTGATGGAGAAAGGAACCAGGGCCTTCAGATATCATCAATAAAGGTTGACATGACTTTGACAAGCCATTTACAAGTACAAGAGATGCAGAGATCAAAGATTCCAAGATTAGGGTTTCATAGTGCCCAAATTAGGGTTTCTGACTAATCGAGGATCTCAAGAACAATATTTTCATCTGAACAAGAGCCTATACCATAGGGAATGGTTTAAATATCTCATATAAATCATGTAAGTTAATTCATCAGGTCAAATTACCTTAAAGGATGTCTAGTCAAAAAATCAGAAAACCAGGGGTATCTAGTGTAATTTCCATCTGGACCAAAAAGTCAAAGTTTGACTTTTTCACCCAAAATGATCCTCATGACCTATATTACAAGAATATGTGGTCCATGAATGTATTTCATCACAAAAATTTAGGAATTTGAAGATAACCTTTAAAAAGGGCAATCTTCGAAACTTTGAAATTTTTCTAAGTTATGGAAAAAGTGTTCAAGTACCCTACTTCCAAGCATCATAACTTGTGATCCAAGCATCAAACTTTGGTGAACCAAAACTCAAATGAGATATATCATCACAAAATAAAAATTGTTCAAAAACAACAAACTCCAATTTTTCATGGATTTTAAATTATGATTGGATCAAAATCAAAGAATATACTGATTTTCAACACTTAGACAAAATTTGTCTAAGTACAAAATCAGCAAAACACCAAAACATGGAGGAATTTTTCACCTAGTTCCTAGGTAATTCAAATCCTTATAAAAACACCAATATTGTTACAAATGTTTCCAACAATTCAAAGAACCAATTGCATTAAAAGATCTTATTTATACATGAAGAAATCATGGATCAAAGAGACCATCCAAAACTGTTTAAAAAAATAGATTTTCATATAACTTTGAAATCTGAGTTTTTGAGTCAAAGGACAATGTCAAGTGGTCTTAAGCATCTTAACAATCATTACAAACATGATCAAACCTGTAAATTCATGATTTCTCCAAGGAATTCCCATAAATGTCATTTATGAATTTCAACAGTTATGCATTTTGATCCAAGGATCGCCAAGCTCCAAAATGGCATATTCTTGGATCTCTTGTTCAACAAGCAATAGGTGGACACAATCTAAGCATAAAACTTCTGAGGAATGTTAATTTTGCTGCTGCAATAGCTGAGCTATTTGAGAAGTACATCATTTCATGTGTAAGAAATATTTTCTCAAAGCATGACTCACAATTGTGACCTCATCTCTTCAAGACTTAAGTTCTAAGCAATCTCAACATCTTTGCCTATAAATAGAGACCTCATTTGATCATAAAAATTAAACCAAAGTCTATGATCTCTAAACTTTCTCTGATTCACTCCTAAAAGACTCAAAACTTGATTTTTTGAGCAAACACTACTGGTTTTTGAGTTGTGGTCACTATCAACTCAAACCAATTGCTCAAACACATCACATATGATGTTTATGAGGTGTTCAAGCCCTTATATCACCTATGAAAAACCTCCTGCCCAAAATCACCCATCAAAACTTCAAATAAACCTTGTTTTTGCAACTTGAAGGCCACAACATGATCCAGCTATTTGCAATCAAGTCCAAGTGTTGAAACACACTCCATATGGTGTAGGAAAGTTATTCAGATCATCACAACATCTCTGGAACACCTCCAGCTCAAAATCACATCACCATGTGCAAGCTCAAGTTCAGGTAAGCCTCAAACATGGCTAAATCATAAACCATGCATATTTCCTCGCACTATATTTTTGCCATATGTGAGCAATCATATTCTAAGTAATTCCCCTCAATCAATTTCACAAAATCATCATCATGTAGAATTTCATGAGGCTTAGGACAAATTAGGGTTCTTCAGTGTTCATGACTAATTTTTCACTCTACACTAAAAATAAATGAAATTAATTGTTACCATGTTGTTCTTGAGTTAAAATCGAGCAAGATTGATGTTTATTTCATTTCATTTCATTACATATTCAGTGAGATATGAGGGATTTTGCAAAATACCCATTTCCGTGCAAGATGAAGAACACGATGTGTTCTTCATATGTTCTTGGTGCCCTTTGTCAAATTTTCAAATATTTAAATCTTGTGATTTTATTTAATTCAATCTAAAATTAATTTCTCTCTAATTATTTTGAGTTTTAAAATGATTCTTTTTTCATTAATTCTCAAAAATGTTTAAATATTTTATTCCATGATAAAATCCCCAAAATATATATTTTTAATATATTTATTATTTTCATAAAGAATTAATTTTATTTGTTTCTAAACATTTTAAAATTCATTTCTTTCACTTGATTTTTCAAACATAAATGATATTCAAGTTATATCATGGATAAAACATAATTTTTCAAACATTAATCCAAAATTTAAACTTGTTTTTTCACTTATGTTTGAAATTTATCAAAGTTTTAATATTTTTTAATATTTAAAATATCAAAAACTAGGGTTTTGGTTTTAATCACCCTCAAATTGATTTTTATCACTCTTGGGCCTCTATTAGAGTGTAAGACCCATCCCTTTTTGAAAATTGACCTATTAGAGTTTATCTGATCCATTTACAAAAACTCGGCGCGATCGCCTTTTTCACCGCATTAAGTTTTCATTTGTGAATATCTTTACACATAACCTTTTATTTTCTAAAATGAATTGTGAAAATGTGTCATGAGGAATCCTTTGTGTTTAGGACTTATTTCTTTTGTTTTAAACTTTCTCCAGTCTGTTTTAAAACTCCGCCAGGCTTCCATATAAATCTTGAATCCCCCAACTGTTTTCTTAAACAATTTTTGATTTCCTAAATAGAGATTCATGAGAATTTGTTTACAAATATCATCTCCTTTTCTTTTTTTCATTTTAATGACTAAAGATTTAATACACCAACAACTAGACTAAGCTTCACTCTAGTGAACTACTTTCTAGGTTGTAGACCTCTTTTCAGCATCCAAGCCATACTCTGTGTATGAAATCACAAGATAATTAATCAAAAAAACAAATTCCATAGGCATCCTTATGTATATTCCCTATTATTGGCTTCAGAGCCATCTCTTCTCCCTCTAACTTCTCGCAGTTTTCTTATTTTGTTGTTTTCTTGTTAGATAAGGGTTATTTTCCAAAATTATCTTTCTTTATCTCATACTAAAGCAAAGATAATAAAATATTTCTTAATGACAAAGAGAATACAATATAAAACACATTTGTAATCTTTCTCCCTCAGGATTTTGGGACTCTTCTTCCTAGTGTAATCCCCAACATCATTCTTAACAAATCACTTAAGAATACTCAAACCATAGCAAAGACATACTAAAAACTATCAAACACATTTACTGACACCTTTTATCTATTTGCATGCATCTTTACTGTATATATTTGCATCTCTACTAGAATCTAAGTACTCGGGTTACTGTCACCATACTTAACCTTTGAATAATTAGAACCCTACTTGAGCAAAACATAGCCTCTTCTTAGGCTTCATTTAAGGACCCCCAGGCCACTTAAAGTTTCCTTCTATCAGGCTTAGAAATTACTCAGGATCCCCCAACCTCCTCTTGGGATTTGTTCAAGGACCCATGAGCCTCTTATAGGTAACCTAGCCTCATCTTATGCTTAAACACAAGGACCCTCAAAGGCTTCCTAAAAGCATAGGAACATATCCTTTAGAACTAAACAGATACAATAATCTCCTTCTTCGTGATGGATGACCAAGCTAGCCTCCTTTTGGGCTTTGTACAATTGAATCATCCCAGACAAAGGAATGTCTGATGACCACATTGTAATACCTCAAAATTTTCCATCTCATATCCTCAACATTTTGCATATCATTTAGCATATATAAGTTCACAAAATAACCAAAAACATTGCATCATGTCTAGCATAGCTGAGGCATAGGTATGTGGTCAATGACTGGAGCAACTGAAGGATATGCAAAGACAATCAAAGGGCCAAAAAGCTCCTCAGTCATGTGCAAGGGGTATACAACATCCCACAAGTCTCCATTTGAAGCCTCAAGCCTTGGAAAGAAGTGAATGGCTCCAAGGAATGCAAGCAGTGCAACATCTCCTAAGGAAATGATCCAAATTAGGGTTTCTATTGTGAAGGGCCTCCCCATGAAATTTTGAGCAAAAGTGGATTCCATTGTGTTCTATATGACAACAAGTGTATAGGGTTCAAATTTAATCCACAAATTCATTTTGAAAGAGGTTCAATTGGTCAGATGATTGAAAATCAGGAAATTGGGGAAACGTCAACCATGCTGAGAAAAAAGTTAACTCCTGACTTTTTGAGACCAAAATCATGAAATTAGGGTTACAAGGATCCTATGTTTCAAATTTGATCAATAAATGATGGAGGAATCAAGAGAAATCAAGAAAACCAAAACTTACCATTTTTGGAAAATTAGGGTTTCCAAAAATGGCAAGTTTTGGCTATTTTTGCAGCTACTTTGAATGAGGCCTTCTCCCAAAATAAGAAAGATATGAAAATTATACTTAGAGCCAATTAAAGAGGGCATCTTGAGCTACAAATCCATAGGTGGAACTCCTCCATAGCATAAAAAATGAGTGAGATATGATCTTGGCAAGTTTGGACAATTCAAGGCCCAAGGCAAGTCATGGACAGGGCAAATGCAGGCCAGCGCGTGCGCCTTGCTTTACATTTAATAAAACAGGTGGAGGATCAAATGGAAAGCCACTTTTCTTGGTCAAGAAAGCCTCAAATGAATTTTTAGTGAAATACAAAGTTGTTCATCTACATGATTACTACAACTTTCATGTTCAAGGTTTTTCCATTGGATCAAAGGATTGGGAGTTATGAAAGGTCAAAGTAAGGGTCCTACACTGGTCAAGTCATAAGCAAGTTGCTTAGGCATGCCACGGATCCTCAGGCCCAAGTGTGCAAGTTTGTGACTGGTTTGTATCATTCCACATTGTTTGGCCATGAAGCATTGCATTAGAGGTCATGATCCTATGGCTGCCTGCATACTACACTTACCTTATACCATCATTCAAGTTCAAGCCAATAGAATGGAATCAAGTGTGTTGCAGTAGTGTTCAAGTCCTTGCTTACCTGCATCATAATGCACCTCATTATAAGAATCCTGATCCTGCAACCATTGAATTCAGTGGATTATTGCACAAGCAAGTTGCTATCAAGTGTGTGCAAAATCATCAGAATCTCCATGCATCTCTCTCTCAATTCAAGCTAATTAATAAGATTGAAACATGAACAAGCATGTTGCACAATTTGGTTAGGCTAGCTCCATTTCTTTCCACTCATCCTCACCATAATTGGCATGCTCTTCTTCACATGGAATCCAGCTCGAGCCGTAGAAGTTTCTAGAACACACAGCTGGCATAACTGAATCCAACTAACCCTAACAAACATGACTCAGTGGCAACCAACCTGACTTAGTTTAACCAGGCCAATTAACCATGGTTATACCTTCTAATCTTTGATCAAGGACTCTATAAAAGTAAGAGCTCACTGCATTTTGATCCTATCTCTCACTTTTTGCTCGAAATCCACCATAGAACTATCAAATTTCTCTCTGCAATCTCTGCAAGTTCTTTGATAATTGAAGAGGATCAAGCTTCTTCAATCATCAACATTCATCAGCTTCTTCTTGGTGCTTCTTCAATCTTCATCAGAACCACATTTCCATAGAGAAACTCATCTGAATCATCCAATTGCACCATTTTCAATATCACTGCACTTTGATTCGAGCAGCCTCAATCTTCATCTTTCTAGCACTGATCTTCATCTATCCATCATCAGCATCTTGTATGGCTCAACTTCTGTGGAGTTCATTTCTTGAAGCTTTGAGTTTCCATCTCTGCAAATTTCACTGCAACTTCATCAGTTTCTCAAAGGCTACACATTACAGAGTGTTTATTTTACTCTTGGTGATTAAGATCAAGATCAAGCAATCTTTGGAACCTCCTCTCTAGTCTTCTAGAAACATATTGATCACACTGCAATTCAGGTATGCTCCGAAGACTTGCTTGATCGAATTGATCGCTTTTCATGTCAATTGAAGCTTGATAGAAGCAATGGCACCTCTGGCTAGTTGATAGGCCTCTAACAGGCTTAGATTCAATTTTTAGGCATGGATCTGATTGCTTCGATTTAGGTCATTCTTGAGTGATAAGTGGAAAATAAGACTGGATTAGTGAAGTAGGAGGAGAGGCAGACGTTTTATGTGTCCTTGATTTTCGTTTTCATGGAGTTTCCTGATGAACCCTAGCCAGGGGTCACCGGAGAAGACAACCCTAGAATTAATGCAAGATTATAACACAACCCTTGGATTGTCTTGATCCCACGCTCCAGATTGAGCCAGCACATTAAAAAACGCGTGCCTGTCATATGACCAAGTCAACATAAAGTCAATTAGATTCTTATTCACACCCATAGCGTGCTTGTCCCTGGTCCAGTTCAGTGCAAATCCTTGCTATTCTCACCCCCCAGACACAATCCAATTTTTCTTTTAATTTCTTTATCTTTCTTTTATTCCCATTTTATTTCAATTTCGTTTTTGATTATTAAAAATGCCAAAAAGCTTCCAAAAATTCAGCATTAATTCATGGACATTTCTCATATTTTTTTCCTAATTTTCCATAATTTTTGTTTTCATTTTTCTTTAACATTTTAGTCAGAATTTATTTCTCATTTGAATTAATTCTATTTTTCACATATTTTTACCAATCATCTTGTGCAATTTTGTTCTCCTAAACCACAAAAGATAAATGGTTCATTCATTTTGCATTAGTCAGAGGACTTCCTAAGCCTCCTAAAATTATTTTTGTTTTGATTTTTAGGTCATGTTTAGATCAATTTTGAGTCCTTCCTTTCACTTGTGTGTTCATAAACCCTAATTGTGTTCCAATGAACTTTTCACCACTCAAAAATAGAAATTTTCATGAGATTTTTTATACACATGCCACTCTCTGGAGTTTGTATTGAGTTGTCAACTTTCATAAATTTTTAAGATCATTTGGTATTTTTCTTGAATTGTTTGATGTGTAGGCCATTTTTGATGTATTCTCTTACTCCAAATGAATAAGGCATTCAGGCCATTAGTCTAAGGTCTTGTTTCTGGTTCTTGTGAGTCATATTATAGGTCTCCTAACAATGAAAGCCACCCTTGGTTCTTTACCTTTAATTTTTGGGGTTTACTTGAACCTTAAGCCACCATTGTCCCATTTTAACCTAATTCTTCTTCATCTCTCATCTTAACCACTCAAAACTTCTTGAATACACCAAATAAATTTGTCTTGTCATTGTAATGAGCCTTATAGATGTTTTTGTGATCACCCATACTTATTCATATCATTGTAGAATCATTTTGCTCCCTTTTGAACTTTATTTGTCACTTAAAGGACCTTAGAACCCCTAATTTGAACACCTGGTCTTAGGATACTTCTTAACCCACAATTTGTGAACATTTTCCAAGTATAATCTCCATTCCATTTTGTGGTCAAGCCCCTGGTTTTTGTATGGGGAAGTCAAGTCCCTTTGGTTATTTTTGAATATTTTCCTAAGTCTTTTTGTTGCACCTTTATAACCATGCTTCTATATGATTCTTCATCCCTTTCAATATCATGCTTGATTATCCCTAACTTGGATCTCTTCCTTCTCATTTGATATATACATTTCCTTCACTTCCATATAGTGTTGAGTTCTGAATTTTTCATTTACCTTTGAGTTTAAGAGGTTTTAGCTATAGTAAACACTTAGGTTATCTTTCTAACCTCATCCTTAGGTTTTAGTGGTACTTTAGGACATAGTTTGACTTTAATTCAATTAATTCCTTTAGAAAATTTTGAATTGGTTTATCTACTGAATTTTTAGGTATGTTACTTTATAAAGTGCTTTAGGCTTAGGTATTGACCTTAGAAGTTCACTAACATCTTTCCTTAGCTAGTGTGGATTGTTATTGAAAATTGCCATGTAATAATTGTTCATGTTTCTCCATCACGCTAACTCTTTTTTTGTAGGGGGGAAGATGAGGTAATCACTTCATTCTTTGGATCTTATGCATTTATTTGTTTTGCCTTTGCACCTCTGTGCTTTGTTTATAGGCTCCCTTTTCTCTCTTTAGATTCAACATAACTTCCTTAGGAAGTAAGTTGAATTCTAGCTTGTTCTTTCTTTTCATTATGTTTAGAATACCTCATTAACCATAGGACTACACTTGTATAAGATGACTTAGGGTTGTGTCTTAGTCCCCCATTAGCTTTGACCTTTTCCTTTTGAGTCTTTCTCTTCTCATCTTTAAACAAAATCCAAAAAGACTTAATAAATGCATGAAATGATCCCTTGTGTATAGCCTTATTCCATGGGGCACTTGCATTCATTCCATCTTAGAATGGTGTAAGCTTGTCTAGAATGATGCGCAAGTCTTATCAAGAGGTTGTTTCACAAAGAAAAACATAAAATATAGTTCTTCACAAAAGCTACAAAAATATGTAATAAAGTTCAACAAGCTAGTGAACTTAAACCCTAATCTGTGGAAACAAGCCTTGGATAAATTCTCCTTGCTTGGTGTGCTTGTTCTATTATTCCATCTTGGAATATAGTAGCAAGTACACATTCCATAAAAAAGAGTTTAAATTAACTTCCTTGTTCCAAATTCATACAAAACTCTTAAAAATCAAATAACAAACAATAAGCGACTTTCCTGCGGGAACTTCTTTTCTCATCTCATTCATTCTGAACGCGAACTCGCGGTGACTTGTCTTGCATGCAAGACGGTAAACGCACTCGTACCAGACGAACTTGCAACACCTGAGCATAGACATACGCAGTTCTAGCAATAAAAAACACAAACAAATAGTTCCCGCCTTAGTTAGGCGAACTACGTCGACTCTGATCCTCATTTTCCTGATGAGGTATGTAGGCAGCGGGGTAGGGCCCGTTCGAGCACATTATTTCTTTTCCCTACATTTCCCCATTTCCTTTCGTTCTCTCTTTTCCAGTTCCTTTCTCATTTCAGTTCCAGTTCCAGTAGCAGTTCTTTGTTCAACAGCATTCTTATTTCTCACCCTTTGAAACAAACAAGCAAGCGTGGATCCCGTCGGGTACGACCGACGATCTGGGGTGCTAATACCTTCCTAGGTCGTAACCGACTCCCGAACCCAGATCTTTGGTTCGCAGGACCTTGTCCTTTCCTTCTTCCTCAAGTTTGTGCAGCATTACCTTTCCCATTCTTTCGGGATAAAAATGCTTGGCTGGCGACTCTACCTTTTCTGCGCCACTTTCGCGTTTGTACTAGGATGAAAATCCTGGGAGCGACAGCTGGAGACTCTGTTGGGGATCGAACCCTGAATCCCTGGTTTCCCTTGTAGAGTCAATCCTAGTGCTTTTTTTTTTCTTTGGGTGTTTATATGTGTGTGTTGTTGTGTTTATTTACTGTTTTCGTTTACAGTTTACTTTACAGCTTTATTTACTGCTTTCAGTATTTATTTTCATATGCATCATATACTGGACTGTGTTGGTTTCATTTTTTCTGTGGGATGGTCTTTGTTACTGTGAGATAAGCCAAATACCCGGCTTGAGTGCACCTAGGATTTAGAGAGGTTCCACTTTGGCTTCATGGCATCTTGCTATGTTGGTATTAGTGAGTTCTACGCCTTGACTTGCGACCTTCTTGGAAATGTATTGAAGCCGAAATCTTTCTGGGGAAATACACTACCTTGATAGTTATGTGCAGTCAAGGAACCGATCATTGAGAACCTTTGTGGAAACATCCCTCTCCAGTGATGACAATAGCATACCACATTTGTTGGCAAACCCACTCGCATCTGAGGGCCCATTGGGAACTCGCATAGGATGGCATGGTTCTCTTATAGGAATCCAGTTAAGGCAAATTGTTCGTATGACGATAGTATTGTACCCTTCGGGATGAATGTACTATTGTTTCTCGATTCAGTGCTTGAAGCTGGGGACTTATGAGGGATGCTTGTTTCCTTGGACTCAGCTGAGACCTCCCTGAGCAGTACATAATGCCAAACCGATTCCCCGAATTGGTCATGAGCCATTTTCTCGGAAATGGTGAACGTATTATTGCTATTCAGCTTTGAGAGTCCGTGATGTTTGACCCGAGTAGCACACCCATGATATTGGGAGGGGTTTACAGGTTTGCAGGAACCCTAAACTTTAACATACCCATGTATGCTTTAGTGATATGATCTTGTTCTGTTAATTATGGATTCTGAAATCATGAACTCCTGATCAGAAAGATACTTGTGATGATGTTGTGGCCTTGCACAGACACTTGATTACCTGATTCACTACACAGACACATCACTTATCACATTCCTTTCCTTGCATAACATCATAACATCATTACTCATTTTGTGTTCTTTTTATTCTCAGGGTTCATTACCTCCTATTCCTGGTCATATTTGTTGCTTCAACATGGAGATTCCAAGGAAGATAAATGTCCATTATACTTTCCCACATCCAGAGATAGATGGTATTCAGAGGTTAATTGGCTTGATGGGTGACAAAGTGCTTGATGATTTCAGAAAAGAGTTTGGAAAGATCCTAGACAATGTGAATAAGCCAACCACTGACCAGAGGGATAGCTTGCATTCCCTATTACAATTCTATGATCCAGCTGAGGGTTTTTGTTTTCCCTGACTACATCTTGGCTCCCACATTAGAAGAGATATCTAGCATCCTCAAAATCCCCATAAACAATGGTGCTCCTTACTATGGTTTAGAGAAGATGCCTTCATCTAAAGATATAGCTGATTCTTTTCTTCTAGATCTATCTAAGGTTAGCAGAGAAGTGGATGCCACCAAAGGTAAAGGACTCTTCTTAGATTTTCTTATTAAGGAAGCTCAGGACCTGGCCTCTGAGAATAAATGGGCTAAGTTCAACACCTTGCTTGCTTTGATAGTGTATGGGACTAGTTTGTTTCCAGAGATAAGGGTTTAATTAACATGGAAGCTATCACTATATTTGCCAGAAGAAATCCAGTACCCATTTTTCTAGGTGACTTTTACTATGGGGTTCACCATAGAAATGAAAAGAGGAAGGGACATGTAAATTGTTGTGCTCCCCTATTTGCTGATTGGTTTGTAAGGCAACTCCCTAAATCAGGGCCTTTTCAGGATTTGAAACAATCTTGGAAGTGGTCCAAAAGATTAATGGGCTTAACCTTAGCTGACATTTCATGGGGATGCAATAGGGACCTTGTGGGCAAAGAAATATTGGTCAATTGTGGTAGCTTCCCAAGTGTTCCTTTGATAGGATCCTATCTTGTCCAGGAAGTAGTTTGGTTACCCATTAAGAGTTGTGCCTTTGATTGAAGAGGCAAATGAATCTTTGTACTTTCCTGCAAAAGGAAATCTCAAGAAGAGCATACTAGCATCCCAGGCTTGGGAGGTTAGAGTGATGAAAGGGAAGAAAGACTTTGGGAGAGTAGATCCTAATACTTATGATCCTTTTGACAGCTGGTTGGAGGATCGTGTGAAGACCCTGTAGCTCCCATTTTCAAGAGAAACACCTCTCTACCCTAAGGAGGTAACACCCACAACTTCAGTGCCTCTTCAATAATATCAAAAGTTGGAAGCCTTGGTTCAACAACTCAGGTTAGAGAATCAAGAAGCTTACAATTCATGTCAGAAACTGAAGATGCAGAATCAAAAGTTGGAGGAAAGAGCTCACAAAGATGAAGAGATGGTTAGGCTCAAACAACAAGATTTTCAGGAGAGAGAGCTCTACTTCAAGAAAAGGGGATTAGCTGAAACTCACAAGGTGGCCCAGCGTCGGAAGGAGAGGAAAAATTTGAATGAAGCCAATGAGGTTGTCACCTTATGGCAAGAGAAGTGGGAAGACAATTTGAGGAAACAGAAGGAGCTAGAGGTCAAACACAAGCTAGAAGTCAAGAGTCTTCAAGATTCTTTGGATGGACAGAGAAAACTCCTTCAGAAGGCTTATCATCAAGAGAAGAGTCATCTCCAAAGTTTAGCAGAAAGCCAACGAGCAGTAAAGGAAGCTTAGAAAGAAATAGAAGATTTGAAGTTGAAAGCTGATGTCAAGAGAGCCAAGAATGATTATATTACAAGCCAGGAAAGTGAAAAGGTGTTCCTACAACAAATTGAGGAATTGCATGCCTCCTTTGATCTTAGGGATATCCTAATTCAGAAGCTTGTATAGGAGCCTACACATCCGGATATAGCTCAGATGTTGCAACATGTCAAGCGCCTCAGTTGGAGATTACAAGATGTAGACTTTCCTAAGCTTTAGTTGTATGTGCATATGACTTGGATTACCCACAAACTTGTCATGGGAATCCCTCTTTCTTGATGTACTTTTTCTTTCTTGACATATTGAATTTGTACCTTGTGAGGATCTTTGTTATTCCAATTGTCTTCTGATTTACCTAAGGTCTCTGGTTATATCCATTGCACGGACACAAAATAAATTCCACCACTTCAAGTTTGAATGTCACGCAGGATTTTCTTGCAAGGGATCTTTTTCTCAATGCCAGAATGGGAAAGTAATTGAAGCTTTGGGAATAAAAGGAACACATTTCATTGCATACACATCATTTGCATTTCTTCTTTGTTATGCAGGTTTTCTACGGGTTGCTTAACTTATTTGCATTTCAGGCAAAGATTGCGAGGGCCGCCAAGACCCGTCATCTTCGACAGAATATCCCGCATCGTTACGCAACTCGCAACAACCAGAGGATAATTATGGATGCTATGCAAACTGAGCTTAATGAGTTTCACACCAGAATAGGAGAGTTCATGGTCATGATGCAAAGGATGGCTCAGGGACAACAAGAGTTAAGAAATGCAATTTAGGGGCTTAACCCTCCTCATACTAATATCCCTGTAACCACTCCTAACATACAAGTGACTCCTCCCAACACCAACAATGGCCCAGGTGGACCTCAGGTCCCAGAGCAGGGCACAACAAATTTATTCCAGTACAAGACAAGCAGGAGGATCAATTCCCTCCTTTTAACAATGAGGAAATCTTCAAACTTTTTTATGCTTGTTGAGAAAGTCAAAGCCCTCGAGTGTAGAGATACTTTGGGGATAGATGTGTCTGACATGGGTCTAGTCCCCGGGGTGGTTATTCCTCACAAATTCAGGCCACCGACTTTTGACAAGTATAACGGTAGCTCCTGCCCTAAAACTCACTTGCAGGCATTCTACCGGAAAATTGCTGCCCATACTAGGGATGAAAAGCTCTGGATGTACTACTTCCAGGATAGTCTCTCCGGAGGATCCTTGGAATGGTATATGAAGCTAGAGAGAAGCTCTGTGAGAAGCTGGAAGGAATTGGGAGAAGCTTTCCTCAAGAAATATCAGTACAATATCGACATGGCGCCCAGTCACACTCAACTTCAAAGTCTGACTTAGAAGAACTCCGAGAGCTTCAAAAATTATGCACAAAGGTGGCATGAAGTGGCCGCTAGAGTGAAACCACCTTTGTTGGAGAGAGAAATGGTAGACCTGTTCATGGATACCCTCCCTGGGCATTTCATGGAGAGGCTAGCTGGATGTTCCTCAAGTGGGTTCTCGAATATCATCTTGACTGGCGAGAGGGTAGAAAGTTGGATCAAGCAAGGGAAGATTCAGAATGGGGGCGCTTCGGGTTCTGGTGTCAAGAAGCCCTTCGTGAAGAGGAGAGAAGGAGAGACTGGGGCAGTGTATGCGCAGATGGGAGGAAGTAACAGAGGGTTTTATCATCAAGTGGCCCCCATCAATATATCAGCTCAACCGGTTCAACAACAAGTCCAACCACCGCAGCCGCAACACCAACAATGGTATCAACAAAGAGCTCCTCGTCCATATTACCCCCAGAAGACCAGAGAAAGACATCTTGAAACTCCGCCAATGTCTTATTCACAGCTTTTGAAGAATCTCCTACAGCTCCAGATGGTTCAACTTCGAACTCTACAACCCCCGAAGCCAGGTCAAATCCCCGAGGGTTATGATGCAAATGCCAGATGCGAATTTCATTCCGGAGCTCCAGGGCATACAACAGAAAACTGCAAAGCTCTGAAGCATGTTGTTCAAGACTTATTGGATTCTAAAGCGATTAATTCCGCTCCTGCTCCTAATGTAATACAGATCCCTATGCCTCCTCACGGGGGTACAGTTGGGGCAATTGACGATAGGGAGAATCAAAAATTGGTGTGTGATATCAACGACCTGCAAACTCTGTTGAGTGTTGTTAAAGCATGTTTGACCCTGAAGGGTGTGTTTGTAGGTTGTGGGAATAATTGTCCTGGATGTGTTGAAATGCCAGGTGGTTGTGAGAAGATGAAAGCAGAGATCCAAAGTATGATTAATGAAGGAATGTTGCAGTTTGACAAAGTTGTAAAGGAAAGTGAAGTCTCCACAGTAACCATTTTCTACGATCCATCTCAAGTTCCTACGCAGGTCAGAGTGGCACCGATAACGATTACCACTGTAGGACCAGTAATGTATCAGAGTGATAAAGCCATTCCCTGGAATTATGGTGGCGAAGTATTTTGTAACGGCCAAAAGCAAGATTTGGTCACGTCTAGTACAACCCCAACTCAAGTAGAAAATGTTGGAGTAGGGGGATTTACTAGAAGTGGAAGGTTATTTGCACCTGAAACACTAAGAAATAGTGTGATACCACCCAGAGACACCGCAGAAGCCCGGGCTAAGGAAAGAGGGAAGCAACCAGTGGTTGTTAATGAGCCCACGCCAGTGACAGATCCAAACATCACATTTGATAAAGAAGCTGAAGAATTTTTGAGAATTATCAAAAAGAGCGATTACAAGATTGTGGACCATCTGCAGCAGACCCTGTTGAAGATTTCCATCTTGTCTTTGCTAATGTGTTCTGACTCCCACAGGAAAGCTCTCTTGAATATCCTGAACAAGGCTTATGTGCCTCAAGATATTTCAGTAAATCAGTTAGAAGTGGTGGTATCTAGTGTCAATGCCAGTCACGGATTGGGCTTTACGGACATGGATCTAACATCTGAAGGGCATGCTCATAATCGGGCACTGCATATCTCTTTAGAATGTAAGGGTGCAGTACTTTCTCACGTGTTGGTAGATATCGGATCATCCCTGAATGTTCTGCCCAAGAAGGCATTGATGAAATTGGATTATGATGGAGTGATTTTAAAGCCTAGCGACCTGGTAGTTAGTGCATTTGATGGGTCAAGAAGATCAGTATTTGGGGAGGTGGATTTACCAATTAAAGTAGGTCCACAAATCTTCAATACCACATTTTACGTAATGGATATAGAGCCAGCATACAACTATTTGTTGGGAAGACCTTGGATACATTCAATAGGATCAGTATTGTCCACACTTCATCAAAAACTAAAGTTCGTCTAAGAAGGCCAAATTGTAACAGTCAGTGGGGAAGAAGACATTTTCGTCAGTCATCTGGCTTCGTTCAAGTATGTGGAGATGGATGGCGAGATAGTTGAAACTCCATGTCAGGCTTTTGAGCCCCTGAGAACTGAACAAGCATCTTCATTGGCAGCTTCTTCTGAAGAACCAAACAAGGGGGTTTCCATAGCCTCTTATAAGCAAGCTCTTGAAGTGGTAGAATCTGGAATACGAGAAGGCTGGGGCAGTCCAGTAGAAGTGCCATAAAAGAAAGATATGTTTGGGATTGGTTACCATCATGGGGAGTCATCATCTGGACCGAGTACTAGAGGTCGTCAAGGCCCGATTACTTTCACGAGTGCGGGAGTGGTGGATTATGGAAGCATCAATGTCGTGCAAGACAACACAGTTGATAGTGACTGTGACTTAGATGAGTGGATCAGGCCTGCTGTTCCAGGGACTCAACTTAGCAACTGGTCGTCCGAAAGCCTTATCTCAGTCACCTCCTTCGAAGAGTAACGT
This sequence comes from Lathyrus aphaca, assembly GCA_963966055.1. Taxonomy (NCBI): domain Eukaryota; kingdom Viridiplantae; phylum Streptophyta; class Magnoliopsida; order Fabales; family Fabaceae; genus Lathyrus; species Lathyrus aphaca. The sequence goes on from OZ014519.1 coordinate 557,486,966, forward strand.
TTTTTTGTTTTTTGTCTTTCCTATACTCAAGCACTATGTCTTGCCCGGGGCATAATAGTTTTTTGTAAGGGTTCTTTTGTTCCTAACACAATTCATAATCATAAATAAAGCTGACGTTTCACATTCATCCATGTTGTTCTCTGCCTTTCATTTTTTGCTTTTGTTTTTCAAAAAGAAAGAAAAGTTTTAAAATTGTAATGTTTCTCTTTTTTCTCAAACTCTTTCTAAAGCCTTGCATGAATCACCATTCATGCAGGTGCTCGTCACCAGATCTTATAAATGACAACCCTGTTATGACTAAGTATGACTTTGACAATCCAATTTATCAAGCCGATGTGGAGGGTGAAGAAGATTGCGAACTACCTGAAGAATTGACCAGACTGCTTAAATAGGAGGAGAAGATGATTTAGCCGCATGAATAGGTCGTCGAAGTGATAAACCACCGAAGAAGACAAGAAAGAAGTTAATTGAATAGGGGCAGTTGTAATACCTCAAAATTTTCCCTCTCATATCCTCAACATTTTTAATATCATTTAGCATATATAAGTTCACAAAATAACCAAATACATTGCATCATGTGTAGCATAGCTGAGGCATAGGTGTGTGGTCAATGACTGGAGCAACTGAAGGTTATGCAAAGAAAATCAAAGGGCCAGAAACCTCCTCAGTCATGTGCAAGGGGTCTACAACATCCCACAAGTCTCCATTTGAAGCCTCAAGCCTTGGAAAGAAGTGAATGGCTCCAAGGAATGCAAGCAGTGCAACATCTCCTGAGGAAATGATCCAAATTAGGGTTTCTATTGTGAAGAGCCTCCCCATGAAATTTTGAGCAAAAGTGGATTCCATTGTGTTCTATATGACAACAAGTGTATAGGTTTCAAATTTCATCCACAAATTCATTTTGAAAGAGGTTCAATTGGTCAGATGATTGAAAATCAGGAAATTGGGGAAAAGTCAACCATGCTGAGAAAAAGTCAACTCCTTACTTTTTGAGATCAAAATCATGAAATTATGGTTACAAGGATCCTATGTTTCAAATTTGATCAAGAAATGATGGAGGAATCAAGAGAAATCAAGAAAACCAAAACTTACCATTTTTGAAAAATTAGGGTTTCCAAAAATGGCAAGTTTTGGCTACTTTTGCAGCTACTTTGAATGAGGCTTTCTCCCAAAATAAGAAAGATATGAAAAATCTACTTGGAGACAATTAAATAAGGCATCTTGAGCTTTAAATCCATAGGTGGAACTCCTCCATAGCATAAAAAATGAGTGAGATATGATCTTGGCAAGTTTGGACAATTCAAGGCCCAAGACAAGTCATGGGCAGGGCAAATGCAGGCCAACGCGCGCGCCTTGCTTGGCATTTAATCAAAAAGGTGTAAGATCAAATGGAAAGCCACTTTTCTTGGTCAAAAAAGCCTCAAATGAATTTTTAGTGAACTACAAAGTTGTTCATCTACATGATTACTACAACTTGCATGTTCAAGGTTTTTCCATTGGATCAAAGGATTGGGAGTTATGAAAGGTCACAGTAAGGGGTCCTACACTGGCCAAGTCATAAGCAAGTTGCTTAGGCATGCCACGGAGCCTCAGGCCCAAGTGTGCAAGTTTGTGACTGAATGTTCATGTACCTATTTGAGATACTTAGAGGCAGTGTTACATTATTGTATCAACACAAAATATGTTCTACATACCATCACCTTCAATTTGAGTCCAAAGATTGCATGTAGTGGTGACTTATGCTTGAAGTTACAGGCTCTTAAGGATCAATGGAAGCAACTATTTTTCTTGTATGAAAAGGTATTGCATTGTGTTCAAGACTCAGTTCAGTTCAACTGGTTTGTATCATTCCACATTGTTTGGCCATGAAGGATTGCATTAGAGGTCATGATCCTATGGCTGCATGCATACTACACTTTCCCTATACCATCATTCAAGTTCAAGCCAATAGAATGGAATCAAGTGTGTTGCAGTAGTGTTCAAGTCCTTGCCAACCTGCATCATAGTGCACCTCATTATAAGAATCCTGATCATGCAAGCATTGAATTCAGTGGATTATTGCACAAGCAAGCTGGTATCAAGTGTGTGCAGAATCATCAGAATATCCATGCATCTCTCTCTCCCAATTCAAGCTAATTAACAAGATTCAAACATGAACAAGCATGTTGCAAAATTTGGTCAGGCTAGCTCCATTGCTTTCCACTCATCCTCACCATAATTGGCATGCTCTTCTTCACATGGAATCCAACTCGAGCAGTAGAAGTTTCCAGAACACACAACTAGCATAACTGAATCCAACTAACCCTAACATACTTGACTCAGTGGCAACCAACCTGACTCAGTTTAACCAGGCGAATTAACCATGGTTACAGATTTTAATCCTTGATCAAGGACTCTATAAAAGTAAGAGCTCATTGCATTTTGATCCTCTCTCTCACTTTTTGCTCGAAATCCACCATAGAACTCTCAAATTTATCTCTGCAATCTCTGCAAATTCTTTGATAATTGAAGAGGATAAAGCTTCTTTAATCATCAACATTCATCATCTTCTTCTTGGTGCTTCTTCAATCTTCATCAGAACCACATTGACATGGAGAAACTAATCTGAATCATCCAATTGCACCATTTTTAATATCACTGCACTTTGATTCGAGCAGCCTCAATCTTCATCTTTCTAGCACTGATCTTCGTCTATCTATCATCAGCATCTTATTTGGCTCAACTTCTATGGAGTTCATTGCTTGAAGCTCTGAGTTTCCATCTCTGCAAATTGCACTGCAACTTCATCAGTTTCTCAAAGGCTACACATTACAGAGTGTTTATTTCACTCTTGGTGATTAAGATCAAGATCAAGCAATCTTTGGAACCTCCTCTCTGGTCTTCTAGCAACATATTGATCACACTGCAATTCAGGTATGCTCTGAAGACTTGCTTGATCAAATTGATTGATTTTCATTGTTTTCATGTCAATTGAAGCTTGATAGAAGCAATGGCACCTCTGGCTAGTTGATAGGCCTCTTACAGGCTTAGATTCAATTTTTAGGCATGGATCTAATTGCTTCGATTTAGGTCATTCTTGAGTGATAAGTGGAAAATAAGACTGGATTAGTGAAGTAGGAGGAGAGGCAAATGTTTCTGTGTCCTTGATTTTCGTTTTCATAGAGTTTCCTTATGAACCCTAGCCAGGGGTCACCGGAGAAGACAACCGGAAATATCCTCCGGTGACCGGAACAGAAACTCTAGAATTAAAGCAAGATTTTAACACATCCCTTGGATTGTCTTGATCCCACGCTACAGATTGAGCCAGCACATTAAAAAACGTGTGTCTGTCACATGACCAAGTCAACATAAAGTCAATCAGATTCTTATTCACACCCCTAGCATGCTTTTGTCTGGCCCAGTTCAGTGCAAATCCTTGCTATTCTCACCCCCCAGACCCAATCCAGTTTTTCTTTTAATTTCTTTTTCTTTCTTTCATTCCTATTTTATTTCAATTTCGTTTTTGATTATTATAAATGCCAAAAAGGTTCCAAAAATTCCCAATTAATTCATGGAAATTTCTCATATTTTTTTCCTAATTTTCCATAATTTTTGTTTTCATTTTTCTTTAATATTTTAGTCATAATTAATTTCTCATTTGAATTAATTCTATTTTTCTCATATTTTGACCAATCATCTTGTGCATTTTTGTTCTCCTAAACCAAAAATGGTAAATGGTTCATTCTTTTTGCATTAGTCAGAGGACTTCTTAAGACTCCAAAAAATATTTTTGTTTTGATTTTTAGGTCATGTTTAGATCAGTTTTGAGTCCTTCCTTTCACTTGTGTGTTCATAAACCCTAATTGTGTTCCAATGAACTTTTCACCACTCAAAAATAGAAATTTTCATTAGATTTTTTGTACACATCCTACTCTCTGGAGTTTGTATTGATTTGTCAACTTTCATAAATGTTTAAGATCATTTGGTATTTTTCTTGAATTGTTTGATGTGTAGGCCATTTTTGATCCTTTATGTTGTATTCTCTTACTCCAAATGAATAAGGCATTCATGCCATTAGTCTAAGGTCTTATTTCTGGTTCTTGTGAGTCATATTATAGGTCGCCTAACATTGAAAGGCACCCTTGGTTCTTTACCTTTAATTTTTGGGGTTTACTTGAACCTTAAGCCACCATTGTCCCATTTTAACCTAATTCTTCTTCATCTCTCCTCTTAACCACTAAAACTTCTTGAATACACCAAATAAATTTGTCTTGTCATTGTAATGAGCCTTATAGATGTTTTTGTGATCATCCATACTTATTTATATCATTGTAGAATCATTTTGCTCCCTTTGGAACTTCATTTGTCACTTAAAGGACCTTAGAAACCCTAATTTGAACACCTAGTCTTAGGATACTTCTTAACCCACCATTTGTGAACATTTTCTAAGTATAATCTCCATTCCATTTTGTGGTCAAGCCCATGGTTTTTGTATGGGGAAGTCAAGTCCCTTTGGTTATTTTTGAATATTTTCCTAAGTCTTTTTGTTGCACCTTTATAACCATGCTTCTATATGATTCTTCATCCCTTTCAATCTCATGCTTGATTATCCCTAACTTTGATCTCTTCCTTCTCATTTGATATATCCATTTCCTTCACTTACATATAGTGTTGAGTTCTGAATTTTTCATTTACCTTTGAGTTTAAGAGGTTTTAGCTATAGTAAATACTTAGGTTATCTTTCTAACATCATCCTTAGGTTTTAGTGGTACTTTAGGACATAGTTTGACTTTAATTCAATTAATTCCTTTAGAAACTTTTGAATTGGTTTAGCTACTGAATTTTTAGGTATGTTACTTTATAAAGTGCTTTAGGCTTAGGTATTAACCTTAGAAGTTCACTAACATCTTTCCTTAGCTAGTGTGGATTGTTATTGAAAATTGTCATGTAATAATTGTTCATGTTTCTCCATCACGCTAACTCTTGTTTTGTAGGGGGGGGGGGGGGGAAGATGAGGTAATCACTTCATTCTTTGGCTCTGATGCATTTATTTGTTTTGCCTTAGCACCTTTGTGCTTTGTTTATAGGCTCCCTTTTCTCTCTTTAGATTCAACTTAACTTCCTTAGGAAGTAAGTTGAATTCTTGCTTGTTCTTTCTTTTCCTTATGTTTAGAATACCTCATTAACCATATGACCACACTTGTATAAGATGACTTAGGGTTGTGTCTTAGTCGCCCATTAGCTTTGACCTTTTCCTTTTGAGTCTTTCTCTTCTCATTTCAAACAAAATCCAAAAAGACTTAATAAATGCATGAAAGGATCCCTTGTGTATAGCCTTATTCCATGGGGCACTTGCATTCATTCCATCTTGGAATGGTGTAAGCTTGTCTAGCATGATGCACAAGTCTTATCAAGAGGTAGTTTCACAAAGAATAACATAAAATATAGTTCTTCAAAAAAGCTACAAAAACATGTAATAAAGTTCAACAAGCTAGTGAACTTAAACCCTAATCTATGGAAACAAGCCTTGGATAAATTCTCCTTGCTTGGTGTGCTTGTTCTATTATTCCATCTTGGAATGTAGTAGCAAGTACACATTCCATAGAAAAGAGTTTGAATTCACTTCCTTGTGCCAAATTCATACAAAACTCTTAAAAATCAAATAACAAACAATAAGTGACTTTCCTGCGGGAACTTCTTTTCTCATCTCATTCATTCTGAAGGAGAACTCGCGACGACTTGTCTCGCATGCAAGAAGGTAAACGCACTCGTAACAAACGAGCCTGCAACACCTGAGCATAGACATAAGCAGTTCCAGCAATATAAAAACACAAACAAATAGTTACCGCCTTAGTTAGGCGAACTACGTCGACTCTGATCCTCATTTTCTCGATGAGGTACGTAGGCAGCGGGGTAGGGCTCGTTCGAGCACATTCTTTATTTTCCCTACATTTCCTCATTTTCTTTCGTTCTCTCTTTTCCAGTTCCTTTCTCATTTCAGTTCCAGTTCCAGTAGCAGTTCTTTGTTCTGCAGCATACTTATTTCTCACCCTTTTAAACAAACAAGCAAGCTTGGATCCCGTCGGGTACGACAGACGATCTGGGGTTCTAATACCTTCCCAGGTCGTAACCGACTCCCGAACCCAGATCTTTGGTTCACAGGACCTTGTCCTTTCCTTCTTCCTCAGGTTTGTGCAGCATTACCTTTCCCATTCTTTCGGGATAAAAATGCCTGGCTGGAGACTCTACCTTTTCTGCGCCACTTTCGCGTTTGTACTAGGGTGAAAATCCCGGGAGCGACACACATCTCTTATAAATTTCCCAATAATCAAAACACTACAGAGCCAACTTCCCATTTTAGGCTTCATATAAGATACAAATAAACCAAGAGTCAGTCTCTCACAAATTAGCTTCACACCTGGGCCTCCAAATCAGGACACAAATAAAACTTTCCCTAGAAAGTCAGTTTTCTTTGTTTAGCTTCAACCTTGGGATTCAATTAAGGCACAGATAAATCAAACCTTTCCCTCTTTATAGATGACAAATTCTCTCTACTGAGTACCTTTTAGCTTCAACCTTTGGCTTCAATCAAGGCACAAACAGTCAAACACTTTACAGTCAATCAAAACAATCATAGTCTTGAACTTTAACAAAACAAATAACATCTAAATAGTCATAATCTTGGACTTTAACTAAGATAATTCCCAATAGTCATAGTCTTGGACTCCAACTAAGCTAAACATTCAGCCTTTCTTGAGCTAGGCAAATCAAGATAACCCATTTAGCTTTCCTGAGCTATGCAATTTAGGTCAACCATTCAGCTTATGCATTGAGCCATGAAATTTAAGTTAGGCAAATCAAGATACCATTGAGCTTATGCATTGAGCCATGAAATTTAAGCAACCTATCAATTACGACAAACCATTTCAGCTTTAATCATGGGCTTTGATTAGGACACAAACAAACTTTCACCTTCAATCTTGGGCTTTGATCAAGACACAAATATAAACACTTTGAGTATCATCATCATGTGCTTCAACCAGGATACAAATCAACCCTTTCCTATTAGATCTATCCTTTTAGGAGGAACTACGATGGTCTGATCCCTCAATTCTATTTTTGGGGGTACTTAGGTAAAACGTCGTAAGATCTTTGCGAGCACACCAAACAAAAAACAATAATAGGTTCTCAAACCTATCCAAAAATAACAAAAAAATATGAAAAACACCAAAACAAATTCATTCTATCTTATCAACACTCATTTCATTCCCATACCCAAATCAAAGAAACCCCATCAATATCAAAAAGATCAAATTGTGTACTATGCCTAAGGTAAAATAATTTAAACAAGATCGCAAAACAATGTGGGCATCTGTCAATCAACAACATGCAAAGTGGGGTGAGTTTAAGATATATTTTCCCTTCCATAACCCACTTCATCAAGAAAAAATAAGAAAATGGGAAGTAGCAAATATGTGATAGTGATTAAAGACTGCGAAAATCGAGCTACAGGAAAATGGCGTCGTTGTGGGAAACTTCTTCTTACAGTTTTAAGATAGAATTTTCTTTTAAAACTTTTTTAGATAGAAAAACCCTAACTTTAGGAACACACACATACACACATACACACACACACACACACACAAATATATATATATATATATATATATATATACTGCTTTTATATTACTTTTATACTGCTTTATGTTTATATTTTCACAAAATATATGTTCAAATGATATCCTTTGGGGTGGTCTCTCAAAAATGGGAATGTCATTAATCCGAATTTGGTTGAGCTCAAGTGCACTCTAAGATAGGTATGGCATAATTGAGATAACTTATATGGAAAATCGGTAACGATCTAGTCTTGATCATGAATTCAACAAATGAATCCCACGATCCATACGACTTTCATCGATAACACATAAAAAGGAGACTCAGAGGGAGGGGATGGAAAAGAACCAAATTGAAATACACATTTGAGGTCCTTCCATCTTTAAGATCAATCACCTATAATTTATATATTCAAGTTTGAAAAACATATCACTAATCCAAAGTACCTTTTATGAATTTAACAATTCCCTTGAAGATATATTTAAATTAATGAATGTTAATCTACTCTAATAAATATCCAAAGTCCATTGATATTAAAGAGGAATTAATCTCAATAATGCACTCCAAGGTTAAAATAAGAAAAGATGGGAAGAAGAAGCAAAATAAACCAAAAATACCCTAAAACAAGTGAAAAACAACATTCTTCCTCTGATGTAATCGGTTACAACCTGGGCGTAATCGGTTACATAGTTCAAAAATGCAGCAGAAAGGCGAAAATTACATTGTGTAACCGGTTAGAGCCTGGGTGCTAACCGGTTATACTGTGCGCAAAATAAAAAATATGTGCAAAATTCTGCATGATCCTCATTCAAAATATTTTTCAAACACCTTGTGATCATAGATTTGAATTTGCATGAATTTTAGAATAAAACCACGGTAAAAATAAAAAATTAAAAGATAAAAAGAGATCTCAAAGGATCAAGCACAAAAATAACCAAAGATCTACATTATGGATGATGAAGATGAAGCTTCAACAATGGTGTGAGATGAATTAGCACTTAAAGAATGAGAAACACTCCAAATTGCTTCAAGATCTCCACAAACAATCTTGATCTTCTGAAATTTATGAAGAAAAAATGAAATGGATGAAGGTTTAGCTCAAAGTTAATCAAGATTTCAATGTGAATTCTTGATAACTTTCAAAAGAAAAAAATTAGCTTTAGTGAATTTTGGTGGTTGGGGATATAATTTGCAAGAGGTTTTTTGGATCTCAAAAGATTGTTAATTGAAAGAAATGAGGGTTATATTTATAGAGTCTTGGTATGGGAATTAATTGGAATGGAGCATGGTTTGGGAGATCAAAATTAGGCTTGGAAATCAAATTTGGAGGGAAATTAGCAAAATAGGGGTGATTAATGAAGGTACATGGTGGGAATTAATTTTGATGATGTAAGGAAATTAAATGGAGATGATCTAGAATATTCCACATGTGATAAAAAAGAAATTGGTGCAAAAATCACAAAATTTGAATTGCTACCAAAATTTTCCAATTTTTGCGTGTGTAACCGGTTATCACCTAGGTGTTAACTAGTTACACAGTACAAATTTTGAAAGATAATTGCTTTTCTTATACTGCTATGGTTTTGGCTCGATTCTCTTGCTCGTCAAAGAAGACATGGAAATAAACACATTGTAAACACCCCAAATTTGCCCTCACCCATTTCACCATGGCTTGTGATCTTTTCATATGCATAAATTCAATCATAGCATCTCATACCACATTTTTGAGTCATCTGCATCTAGGGTTTGTGATCTGAGCCATCCCTGAGCCATTTGAGCCACTTCAAAGGTCATCAATCACTTCAAAGGGGTCCATGTATGTTCAAGCATCATATCATATCCTCACAAAGTCAAGGAAGTCAAAGAATCACAAGAACTGAGAAAGGCATGGAAGCAGAGCCAGGTTTAACTGCACAGATGACCTAAAATTAGGGTTTTGGTTTCAAAGGCCATAACTCCAAATTTTTTGGTCATTCTTGTTTCTATTGGTCTCTATATGTTATAAGGATCATGCATATCAAGTTTCATGAAGAAATTCCATGGGGAAGGCATCTAACCAAGAGTTGACTTCTTGAGCAAGTCAGTGTAAAATCAGGGCATCTGAGGCCCCCAATGACCCAACCAAAAGGTGTCCTTCATCATTTTGATTGTGTATGATCTTTATTTGATCATAGAAGATATTGGAAGTTCACAAAATTGAATAATTTCAAGTCATTTGCAAAGTTGCCTTTTTGGGAAAATGACTTGTAATGGAAACTTGCCATTTTGGGAAACTTTTTCAACCCTTTCTTTTTGATTCAAAAATGCTTCAAATGGGAAAACTTTGGTCATGAAAGTTGTAGAATGGATCATTCCCTTTTCAAAAAGTACAAGAACTCATTCTAATTCATTTTGGATCAAAAGTTATGGCTTGTCAAAGTTGGGAAAAATCACATAATTTCAAGTTATGTACCAAAGAGGCAAAGTTGCAAAATCCCTTGCCAAGGTAAAATGAGACCTCAAAGTGACTTCTAATCTTTGTACAAACATAAACCATTGCCTAAAATTCAGAATGCACCAAGAGTTTGTCCATTTTCATGACTTGTGGATCAAGAAATCACAAAGGGTGCCAAAAGTCACAAAGTTGCAAAACATATGACAAACCCTAATCCACTTTCTGCCTTGCCTCTAATCCATTTCCATGGCTCTCCCTAAACTCAGCTGAGCCCAACCATGCCCCTATCACAGCCTTACACTTGCCCATACCTCAAGTACACCTAACATTGACTTTTTGCATAAAGACCCATACCAATCAAGCTAGGCCAGACCAACTCCTCTGACCTATCCAAGAGTGATAAGTGGACCAAATGCAACACAACACAACACACACACAAGTCTGAAACACTCTCAAAACCATAGCTCCAAGCTTTGCCCTCTTATGCATTTTCATTCGAAACACACCATACAAGCATCAAACATAAAAACAAACTCCATAGAACATCTCAGCATGTCCCACTGATCATCCCTGACCCTTCACCTTGCCCTGAAACCCCCTGAAACTGAAACACGATTCCTTCCCCTCTCTGAACAGAACTTGATCAAACTCACAAATCAGCCATTCTAAACTCCAACCAAGCCTCATAACTTCCTCAAGAGGATCATTGGGACCATTTTGAAGCAAAGAGGCAAGCAGAAAGCTCCTGGACTGAAAGCTCAATCTCAGGTAACATGATGAACAAATTTTCCAGAACCTTGATTTCTTGTTAGAATGTTGTTCTATATGTTGCCCTGATCATGGGGATCTATTTATTTTTGAAAATGAGCCAGAAACAAGCATGTATTGAATGTCTGAAAGTTTGCCAGTGAAAATGTTTTGCTTCGATTCTCCTTGCTCATGCTTGATAAATGATGTTTGATGATGGATTTGAGTTTAGCTTTGATATGGGATTGTTTCTGGGAAATTAATTTGGGTTGGGGTGGCCTGTAGTGGAGGCTAGGTATTTGGTTTCGCCGGAGAAGACGACCGGAGCACTGTTCCGGTCGTCTGAATGTGCTTAGCCCTAATTGCGTCATTAATGAGAGTTTAAACATGGACCGTAGATGCGTTTGACTTAGGTTGACTCCCGCGTGAACGAATGGCCTGGATCTATCATTAAAACCCTAATCATATTTAATTAGATTAATTAATTCAGTTTAATTTAATTGGGTCAGTTTAAATGCCAGCCGTAGGATAGCGCGCGCAGTCAACCCTGGACTCTCAGCTTTGAATCTCAGCCTTCAGATTTGCATACTTTCCATTATTTTCATTTTTAATTCATTTTCTTTTCATTTTATTTATACATTTTATTTAAAATAGCAAAAATCATTTAAAAATTATGAAAATTTTTGTCAAAGTTTTCATTAATTTTTAAGGCCCAAAAATATTTTTATTTTTATTTTTTGTATTGAAAATTATTTTTAAATCATTTAAATGTTCATTTTTAATTAATTAATGGAAATTAATTAATTAAAAATACATTTAGGTATTCAAAAATCACAAAAAAATTCATATTGCATTTAGAAACATTTAGAAACATTGTTAAACTCTCAAACCAAATTTCATTTTTGTTCTTGATGCCTTTTGATCATTTCCATTGGATTTAATTTCATTTTCTAGGCAATATTTTGTTTCAAACTTCAAAAATTTCTTTCTGCTTAACCATGTAGAGTTGGATGATGATTCTTTTGGCATTGCACTCTTCATAGCATGTAGTTTATATGATAAAATTGGTTTGAATTGATCTTGCATTTTCAATTTGTTTGGCATTTTTCTTGGTGAAGTACCTTAAAATCCTAGCAATCTTAGGAAATTCATAACTTTCACTAGGTTAAGAATTGGATCCTCTCCTTTGGGCAGTGAGTTTGTATAGGTTTAGGGTATCTTTGATTGCATTTTCAAATTTTTATCATGTCATTTTCTTCTGGGTTTGGATTTTTGTTTTGCATGATGCATATAACCCTAATTTGTGCCTTCCTTTGCATCCATTGTTCATTTGCTTGCATCCAATAACTTGCCATGACATTTTGTGCATCCACATGATTCATAATACATCTTAGGACATGTTAGAATCATATTTGATCATTGCATCTTTCATTTGCCATGTTATATGTCCATTGCATTTCATAACTTTTCATGTACATTCATGGTCCCATGCATGCTTCATTTGCATCCTCATGCTTGCTTAATCATTCTCATGCCTTGCCTCATGTTTGTATCATCTCTTAGCATCATTAACATCATGTAATTGCTTCTGGTTTTGGTTTGCATCACGACATTGCATCTCATTTGCATTGCATTTCTTTTCCTTTGCTAACTTTTCAGGTGGTAAGTTGCTTTGAGAAGTGAATTTGCCTTCACTTCTCACAATCTCTTTTCATTTCTTTCATATTTTCTTTGCTGCATTTTGTATGTGTATTAGAGTGAGCTTGCTCATTCTTGTTCATCCCTTACTTTCTTTCTTCAAGCAACTTGTCTTCTTAAGTGAAGCAAGTTGTTTTGCTTCTCTTTGCCTCTTGCTCCTTTCATCTGCTTCCTTCCTGGTGGTTTCTCTGAAGATCTTCTTGCAAACCTCACAAACCCTAAGAACAACCAAGCATGATAACAACTAGGGTTTGATTAGTCCCCCATTTAGTTTTACCTTTGTGTCATCTTTGAGTCTTCTCTTCTCATCTCATAATCAAGGGCTAAACCCTAAAGGTTTTAAGGCTTTGTGATTAAGCTTATGCCTGCATCCTTCTATTAGGATGGAGTGTATAACTTTAATCCTAAGTGTTAGACCCTTAATGTGTTTAATTCCTTTAATCAATCCACCTAATAATCATCAAGACATCAAACTTGAAACTTGGGCCTTGCATTAGGGTTCTAATTCTTCCTTAATTGGTTAAGAAGGACTAACCCTAGTGTTAATGGACAAGTCCCCCTCAAGTTGTCTTACAAACCATAAAAATAACTTCTTCATCTTATCATTAACTAAAATCCATCTAATAAAGGTTTTGTTTTGTCATAAGGTTAATCCTTAATCATGGATTAAGTTGACGAGTCTTTCTCAGCTTAAATGTTCTCATCTATTATCCTTCTATTAGGATGGTGTAATGAGTCCATTAAATCCTTGGTTATGGCTTAAACTCATTACTTAACACTAAACAAAAGCAACAAAACATCTAAATAATCACAAGAAGGTTAATGATCTTAATCCTACACCATGGTGATTAAGTGTGAGATGCTGACTTCACACTTAAGGTATTCTCATTACCCCTAATCAGAGGGAGGATGTGATGAGTTTACTGACCCATTGGTTTAGGCTTAAGCTCATTTTCCTTTGACAAACTTCCAAAAGCAATAAAAGATTGAAAATTCAAAAAACAAACAATAATCGTCTCCTTCGGGATTCTTTTCTCATCATACTCACTCATAAACGAGAACTTGCTTCTTCCGTCTAATGCAAGACAGTTTGCACCTGAGCCAGACAGGTCATACACTTGAGCATAGGCAAGCAAGCAGTTCACAAGTCATTTTATCTTTCAGTCTCTTTGAGTCGAACTACGGTGTTCTGACTTCCTCATTGCACGAGAGGATACGTAGGCATAACTTAACAGTTATCGAACAAAAGTCTCTGTATATTCCCCCTCCTTCCAGCATTATTCTTTGAGCCTCATAATCTCGAGCATTTCACTCTTATTCTTACACTGACACTTCTCTCATACACTTCACATTTCTTTTACACTGACACTTGCATTCTTTCCAGCCTTGATACATAAATTGCACTGACACTACCCCTTTAAAACACAAATCTTTTAAGCGTGGATCCCGTCAAGTACGGCGGACAATCTGGGTGCTAATACCTTCCCAGGTTGTAACCAACCCCCTTTCTCAGTCTCCCTGGTTCGCAACCGTCTTATCCATCTTTTCTTAGGTTTATGCAGCATTACCTTTCCTTCGGGATAAAAATGCCTAGCTGGCGACTCTATTCATTCTCTCTTTTCGCCGAACATTCACGTCTGTACCCCTCTTGGCCCTGTGTCATCAGGTGGGAGCGACACACATGAACCTTGGAATTCCTTGAATAATAATCAACAAAACTTGGGAAATCCTTGATCAAATGAATTTGAATTGCTTGCAGATCAACTTTGACTTTGTTTTGATAAAAATGTTCGAGTTGAGGAACTGTTTTGATATTGTTGTTTTCTTTCTGAAAAGTTAGTAAAATATGGAAAACAAAATATTTTTGGATTTTACTAATGGTTAGTAAACATAAACAAATAAAAGGCACACAAAAGCAAAGGTGATCCCCTGTGAGGCATAAACCTGCAACTGGGAATAATACAAGAGCCAATGCGTGATCTTGTTTGTATGTAATGATGCAAATGAAAAAATATCAAAAACTCAGGGGGGGAATTAGGGTGTTATAGCTGCCCCTATTTAAGTTTCTTTAATCTGGAGATATGAAGATTTACATCTTCGTATCAACAAGATGGGAGAGACTTAAATATAGAAAACCCAATTTTTGGCCCTAAGAGACCATGTAATGATATAAATATGAGATGACATGCAAACCCAAGAATATTTGTTGAAGATATAGCACTACAAGAGGCAAACAAAAATTGGGGAAACAAGAGAGGAAATCTCGATCTCTCGATCACCTTTGGAAGTCCTATGGTGAATAGAATGATACATATCTCAAAGAAAAGTAGGCACATGATTTCTCTTAGAGAATATCTAAATAGAATACTCGTCAATAACATCATCTAGGTTGGGAAACAACATAATACCATAGATGAGCAAACCGAGAATGGCCTCAAATGCATCTCTATTTCCGATATCGAGAGAAGTAGAAGCTTTCCCCATTAAGAACTTAGCCTTGATTCCACGAACATCCCCTTTCGGAACAAACATTCCCTTAAGATCGGATTCCTTAAGACAAAGGGTCTTGGCAATAACTTTGGTAGTAAGCTCCTCTTCTAAACCACTGAAAAGAAACTCCTTATCCAGAATAGGCAAATCCATCCAATAGGGATAATCCTCTAAGGTTGGGACAAGCTTATAATTGGGAAAGGTGAAACAATGATGCAACAGATAATAGAACTGAACCAAGGTATTAAGAATTACTTCTGGTACATCGGTCTTGAGAATGAACAAAATTCTACCATAACATTTCCGAAAATTGTCAATATCAACCATTAAAGTTCTGAGCTTTCTAAACTCTCCTAAATTAGGACTCTTGAAGCGGTACTCCTCAGTATTCCTCCTTCTGATATCCAAAGTCAATGACATTTGAAATATTTGCAAAAGTTCCTATAAGTCCCTTGAAAATTTGAGAACAATGCTCATGAATGCATGAGTGCATGTATGAAACAAACACAAACAAGATCATACAAAGCACATGGGTCAAGGTTTCAAGTCACAAGCATGGAGTCAAGTTATAAGAACAACAACCCACAAAGGTATGTACTAAGGTTTTTTCTTCATTATACCTTCAAAAAATCAAAAGAATTCAAATAGAAGTTCTCAGAGTTAGCATCAATCAAATAATTTCCTTAAAAGGACCTTGTCCGAGTGTAGTATCGCGTGACAATCACCCTAGATCTACACCTGGATAATTTCCTCACTATGTTCCTAAAATGTCCTAGATTGGTTAAGGGTTCTACGATCCTCAATATGATAAGCCCAAGATCGAAAAAGTAATGTCATGATACGACTACTCGCCATGGCATCAGTTATCCGAGGGAGTATAACTGAGTGGTGATTCTTGAATTGACATTGTATAGGACTACTCCACGCGTATCTCCTCGAATATATCACCATATTATCATAAGTTCACTCAGATCCGGGTATATGATATATCTCACTAACAAAGGATCATCAAACCAGAACAGAACAAGCAATAACAAACAAATCAAACCATCACTATAAATAAATCAAAGTAGGTCGAACCCACATAGAGATTATCCTCAGCATAGTCTCCATTTTTCTGTACCGATAAAAATTGTGAGTATAAGCTATTGATTAACTTAACTCAAGGAAAGCAGAGTCGCCACCGCGCTATTATTTTAATCCAAAAGGAAAAGGAAAAAAAGAGCGAATAAGGAAAATTGCAATATTTATAAAAGAAGCACATTTTGAAACACTGAAACAACTCATTCTTATTAATATCGAAAGAGAGGATTGCAACTTTGAAGTATAAGTTTCAACAATTCTAATACATGAGAGAGAGAAAAATCTAAGCCTATGGGACCATATCTGAAAAAATCCCAAAACCAGGCAAGTACTTCATACGGATCCTTTTGATCTCTTTCTTGTAATGAATCTCTATATCTTCCTTATCCTTCACAAGCTGATCCACAATAGCCTTCTAAGCACCAGAAGCGGGAGGAATAACAGATGAAGTACTAAAGGAAAATAAATTCTCTTGCACTCTCAGCTTCTTCGTGACACGTCGCTCAAGTAGCTCAATAAAATCATCTTTCTCTTTTAATTGATCTTGCATAATTAACCTCTTAAGTAACCAACCTTCTTTCTCTTGCTTAATCTTGTACAACTCTTCTTGAAGCATAATCTTTTAATCGACAGGAGGAATAATAGTTGATAAAGAAAAAATAGGAAACAAAGGTTCCTCAGGCGAATAAGGCATCTTAAGTTTGCAAGCTTTGTATTGAACCCACTAAATATAACACTTGGAATTAGCATAATGTTGTCTTCCCAACTGATCCTTCTCTTTCTTGTGAACAGATTTCCAAGAACATGAAATCCTTTTCTTCATCTCTAAGTGATTCACGTCATTAAGAAAGAAGAAACTCGATAATGAAAGATTGCTTGGTAATTCCTTCAAGCAATACCCAAATTGTCATCTAGAAAGAATAGAGTTGTAACTAATTCCACCATGCATACCAAGAAAAGGTACATTGGGAAATTCACCACCACCAACAATAAGCATTCCAGTATCGTAACATGAGAAATACCAATTCATATAAGCATGAGTAAGAGACATGAGTATTTGAGACCATTTTCCCTTCTTTTTATTCTCAATGAAGACATTAGACTATGGTAGGCAAAAAATAAACCACCTATACAGAAGAGGTGCACAACAAACAATCTCTCCATCACCTTTGGAAGTCCTATGGTGAATAGAATGATACATGTCTCCAAGCAAAGTAGGCACATGATTTCTCTTCAAGAATATCTTAATAGAATACTCATAAATAACACCATCTAGGTTTGGAAACAACACAATACCATAGATGAGCAAAGCGAGGATGGCATAAAATGCATCTCTATTACCCATATCGAGAGAAGTAGAAGCTTTCCCCATTAAGAACTTAGTATTGATTCCATGAACACCCCCTTTAGGAACAAACTTTCCCTTAAGATCAGATTCCTTAAGACAAATAGCCCTTGCAATAAATTTGGTTGTAAGCTCCCCCTCTAAACCACTGAAAAGAAACTCCTTTTCCATAATCGAAAAATCCATCCAATAAGAATACTCTTCTAAGGTCGACAGAAGCTGATAATCGAGAATGGTGAAACAGTGATGCAATAGATCATAGAACTAAACCAAAGTATTAATAATTCCCTACGGTACATCAGTCTTTAGAATGAACAAAATTCTACCATAACTCTTCTAAAAATCATCAGTATCAATCACCAAAGTTCAGGGCTTTCTCAACACTCTTAAATTAGGACTCTTAAAATGATACTTATGAGTATTCCTCCTTCCGATATCCAAAGTCAATGACATCTGAAATATTTGCAAAAGTTCCTATAAGCCCCTTGAAATCTTGAGAACATTGCTTATGAATGCATGAGTACATGTATGCAACAAACACAAACAAGATCACACAAAGCACACAGATCAAGGTTCCGAGTCACGAGCATGGAGTCAAGGGATAAGAACACCAACCCACAAAGGTATGTACTAAGGTTTTTTCTTCATTGTACCTGCAGAAAACCAAAAGGGTTCTAACATAATTTCCTGGAGTTATCAGTGATCCTTCGGATATCATCTGTACGTTAGATTACTCTCCAACCGATAATTTCCTCAAGAGGACCTCATCAAAGTGTATTATCGCGTGACAATTATAAGTAATCCATGATACGACTACACGCCATGGCATAAGTAATCCTAGGGAGCCTAACTTAGTGGTGGTTCTCGAATCGACATTGCATAGGACTACTACACGAGTATCTCTTTGAATATACCACCATCATATCATAAGTACTCTCAGATCCTGGTATAGGATCTATCTCACTCACAGAGGACAACCAAACCAAAATAGAACAGGCAACAACAAACAAATCAAACCAAAGTAATAAATAAATCAATGTAGGCCGAATCCACAAAGAGGTTACTCCCCAACAGAGTCTCCATTTTTCTGTAGCGGTAAAAATCGTGAGTGTAAGCAATTGATTAACTTAAATCAAGGAAAACTGAGTTGCCACTTTAGTTATTCAAAAATGAAAAGGAAAAAAGAGAAAATAAATTCTAAAAAATTGAATCTAAAAGTAAAATCTAAAAGAAACAAAACAGAGAATGGGTAATGGGGTTGGTTACAAAATGGGAAGGTATTTGCACCCAAAATGTCAGGGGTGCTCCACGGGAGTCCTTTGAAATATTTACTTTATTTTTTGTTTGAAAAGGTTTTATTAAATGAGAGTGATGGGATGAGAAAAAGAATTGATTTTAATATTTTGTGTTTGGAGAGGCTTACCACCCCATGCCTACGTACCCACAAAGTGCAATGTAAGATCAAAACCTTGTAGTTTGTGGTAAAAAGAACAAAGTTATTTGTTAATTTTGATTGATCTTAATACTATAAAGATATGTCGTCATCCCTTAGCGAATAATTCCGCTAAAAAGGATGAATAATGTCTAAACATATGAAAAAAGTTCAAAGAAAAAGTGCATAAAGGCACAAAAAGGAGTGAATGAATTTTTGTATTTTTTATGGTCTTTTTTGAAAATGATGTCAATATACTTAAGTTCATTAGAATTTATTAAGAAATGAAAAGAAAAGGTAAAAGGTCACTTGACCAAAGTCAAGGTTTGAATTAAGAAACTGGTAAAGGTTTTAAAAAGAAGAATCCATTGAAAAAGGGAGAAGGTTTTGGAAATTAAAGAATGGGAGGAGATGAAGAGACTATCCTAAAAATAAAAGAAAAAAGAACTAAGGTAGGAGAGATCTGACCACTTGAAAACACTTCAAAGCAAAATTAACTTAGAATTTCGTCCTCTTGAGAAATTGATGAGCCAGATAAAGGCTAGCATAACCACTTCATAATCAAGCAGGGGGATAAAATCCTAATACTAAGTCCATAGGTCCAAGATTTAGAAATCCTCTAAAGCAAGGGATAGTAACCATAGTCTAAAAAATTAAGAACAAGTCTTTTAAAGTGTTTAGGCTTTTATTAATGTTTTTGGTTTCCAAATAGACACGAAGAAAAGAAAATCACAAGAAATAATGACATAAACATAAACATGATAATGGATGATATAAAGCATAATAAAATAAAAGAGAATGGTGTAAGAAGTAAAATAAAAAGGATATGGAGCTAAAAGGAAATAAAATAAATATAATAATATACATAATAATACGGTGAACTCAATCGTCCACAAAGTTAACCATTCTAAAAGGCTCAAAGCGACAACCGGATTTCGTATCGTGTTTTGAACTCTATGGTTGACCTATTTACTCAAGCCATTGATTAACAAAACTTGTCAGAAGATTGATAGAATCAAATCCTATACAACAACAATTTTGAGAATTATGAACTTAGCACAAAGATAAGAAATGCTTGGGCTTACATAACCAATCAAGGTTCGGGCCACGAAAGTACAAATACCGATAAGGATAAAGAGGGAAACATGTAGCGCTATGTTAAGCAATCACAAAGTAACTTATATAGAAGTCACCCTACAACGAGGTCAGTAAATAACAATTAAGATAACTATTATTTGTTCTAATGCATGTTAGATGAATAACATGTAGGTTGCCATCCAAAAACAATGCCGCACGAAAAGAAAATAGGTAACAATCTAGTCTTGATCTTGAATTCAACAAAGGAATCCCATGATCCATAAAATTTCATCGATAAAAAATTAAAAGGAGAATTAGAGGGAGAGGGATGGAGACGAACCAAATTGAAATACACTTTTGGGGTTCTTCCATCCTTAAAATCAATCACGTCTAATTGATAGATTCAAGTTTCAAAAACATATCACTAATCCAAATCATCTCTTATGAATTTAACAATTCACTTGAAGATAAATTTGAATTAATGAATTTTAATCTACTCTAATTGATATCCAAAGTCCATTGATATTAAAGAGGAATTAATCTCAATAAGGCACTCCAAGGTTAAAATAAGAAAATAGGGGAAAAAGAAGCAAAAGAAACCAAAACAACCCCAAAACAAGTGTAAAACAATATTGTGCTTCATATATAACCGGTTACAGCCTGGGGCGTAACCGGTTACATAGTTAAAAAAACAACAGGAAGGCAAAATTTGCAATGTGTAACCGGTTATAGCTTGGGTGCTAACCAGTTACACTGTGCGCGGAATCAAAAATATGTGCAAAATTCAACATGATCCTCTTTCAAAACATTTTTCAAACACCTTGTGATCATAGATCTGAATTTGCACAAATTTTAGAATAAAACCACATTTAAAACCAGCAATTAAAAGATATAAGGATTTCCAAAAGGATCAAGCACAAAAATCACCAAAGATCTACATCATGGATGATGAAGATGAAGCTTCAACAATGGTGTGAGATGAATTACCACTTCAAGAATGAGAAATACTCTAAATTGCTTCAAGATCTCCACAAACAATCTTGATCTTCTGAAATTGATGAAGAAAAATGAATTAGAATAAGGTTTAGCTCAAAGTTAATCAAGTTTCAATGTGAATTCGTGATAACTTTCAAATGGAGAAATTGAGCTTTAGTGAATTTTGGTGGTTGGGGATATAATTTGCAAGAGATTTTTTGTCTCTCAAAAGCTTGTTAATTGAATTAAATGGGTGTTCTATTAATACAGTTTTGGTATGTGAATTAATTGGAATGAAGATTAGTTTGGGAGATCAAAATTAGGCTTGGAAATCAAATTTGGAGAGAAATTAGCAAACAAGTGGTGATTAATGAAGGTACATGGTGGGAATTAATTTTGATGATTTAGGGGAATTAAATGGAGATGGTCTAGAATATTCCACATGTGATAAAAAAATTAAATTGGTGTCAAAATCAAAAAATTTGAATTGCTGCCAAATTCTTACAATTTTCAGTGTGTAATCGGTTATCACCTTGGTGTTAAACGGTTACACAATATACATTTTGAAAGATAATTGTTTTTCTTGTAATGTTGTGGTTTCGGCTCGATTATATTGCTCGTTAAAGAAGGTATGGAAATAAACACACGAGCCTTGAAATTCCTTGAATAATAAGCAATTAAACTTGGAAATCCTTTATCAAATGAATTTGAATTGCTTGCAGATGTACTTTGACATTGTTTAGATGAAATTGTTCGAGATGAGGAACTGTTTTGATATTCTTGTTTTCTTCTTGAAAAGTTAGTAAAAGATGGAAAACAAAATATTTTTAGATTTTGACTAATGGTTAGTAAACATAAACAAATAAAAGGCACACAAAAGCAAAGTTAATTCAATGTGAGGCATAAACTTGCAACTGAGAAGGATAGAAGAACCAATGTGTGATATTGTTTGTATGTAATGATTCAAATGAAAAAAATATCAAAAAACATAGGGGGAAAAATTAGGGTGTTACAATCACCGCAGAAATTTTAGAATCATTACATCAATCATATCATGTTATCATAATAGTTTCATCCATATCATCAATCATTCAAAAATGGAAGAAAATAGGAAAACTCCTAATAGAGATGAATGATTTCTCCCTAGCCATCATGCAATTGAAACATATTTAGAGTAATCTCCCCTTACATCATATTCCTAGCCGGAAATTCAGAATTTCATTAAGGTTGGTAGTTTGATTTCTTTCCTTTTCAAGCCCTAACTTCATTTTTCTCCAAAAGCTCTTAATTTACGTATTTTCTCTCAAAAGCTCCACTAACCCTTTTTTTATCTCCTTATTAGTTCCCATTTTTCACCCTAAACCTCTATTTTCTATTTAATTTTAATATTACTTAATTATCTAATTGTTTAATTAAATAACCAACACTTTCTACCAATCCCAACATCACATAAACACGCCAAACACCAAATAATCAACCTAATGCATATAAAATTTATTTAATTAAATAAATAAAGCATAAATTTAATTAAATAGATCATTTAAATCAAATGAGGTGTTACAACTCTCCCCTACTTCTAGATTTTTCTCCCTAAAAAATTACCTGAACTAAACAACTCTCTATAAGACTCTCACATATGAATATCCAGATCCCACCTCATGCTTCCACCAACAAGTCCTTCCCACACTATTTTCACTGGCGCAATGTCCTTGCCTCTCAAGTGTTTCACTTCGTGATCCTCTACTCTCAATGGATATGTCTCGACTGTTAAGTTCTCTCTAACTTGCACAATGTCCACTTGAATCACATGAGACGGATCATGAATATACATGCTCAACTAAGACACATGCAAGAAATCATGAATATTATAAAGAAATGGCGGTAATGTCAATTTGTTGACTACTTCTCCTATTTACTTCATAATTTGATAAGGACCAATAAAATGTTGTATGAGATTTCAAGACTTCAAAGCTATAACAATACCATTTACTAGAGTAACTCTAAAAAATACATGATCTCCCTCATGGAACTTGTCGCTCCCGAAAATTTGCATCCCAGTACAAGCGTGAACGGTTGGCGAAGGGAGAAATGAAGATGAAGGTGAATAGAGTCGCCAGCTAGGCATTTTTATCCCGAGGGAAAGGTAATGCTGCATAAACCTAGGAAAAGATGGATAAGACGGTTGCGAACCAGAGAAACTAAGAAAGGGGGTTGGTTACAACCTGGGAAGGTATTAGCACCCAGATTGTCCGTCGTACTCGACGGGATCCACACTTGAAAGTTTGTGTTAAAGGGGTAGTGTCTGTGCTATCTGTGTGCAAAAGCTGGAAAAGAATGTACAAGTGTCAGTGCAAGAAAATGAAATGAGGTGCTCAGGAATGAGGCTTTAAAAAGAATGCTGGAAGAGGGGGAAGACACAAAGACTTTTGTTCGATAACAGTTAAGTTATGCCTACGTATCCTCTCGTGCAATGAGAAAGTCAGAACACCGTAGTTCGACTCAAAGAGACTGAAAGATAAATTGACTGATGAACTGCTTGCTTGTCTATGCTCAAGTGTACGACTCGTCTGGCTCGAGTGCTAACTGTCTTGCATTAGACGGAAGAAGCGGATTCTCGTTTGTGAGTGAAGATGATGAGAAAAGAATCCCGGAGGAGATGATTATTGTTTTTTTTTGTGTTTTCAGTTTTTTATTGCTTTTTGTGTTTGTCATAAGTTAATGAGCTTAAGCCTAAACCAAAGGTTAGTAAACTCATCATATCCTCCCTTTGATTAGGGATAATGAGAATACCTTAAGTATGAGATAAACATCTCAACTTAATTACCATGATGATGTAGGATTAAGATCATTGACCTACTTGTGATTATTTAGATGTTTTTGAGTTTTTGTTTAGTGTTAAGTAATGAGTTTAAGCCATAATCAAGGATTAGTGAACTCATTACACCATCCTAATAGAAGGATAATAGATGAGCACACTTAAGCTGAGGAAGATACCTCAACTTAATCCATGATTAGGGATAAACCTCATCACAAAACAAACCTTTATTAAAGTGGATTTTAACTAAGGGTGAGATTAAGAAGTGGATTTTATGGTTTGCAAGACAACTTGAGGGGGACTTGTCCATTAACACTAGGGTTAGTCCTTCTTAACCAATAAAGGAAGAATTAGAACCCTAATGCAAGGCCCAAGTTACAAGTTAATGTCTTAATGATTATTAGATGGATTGATTAAGAGGTTTAAACAAATTAAGGGTTTAACACTTAGGATTAAAGTTATACACTCCATCCTAAGAGAAGGATGCAGGCATAACCTTAATTACAAAGTCTTAAGACCTTAAAGGTTTAGTCTCTAATGATGAGGTGAGAAGAGAGACACAAAGAAGACACAAAGGTAAAAGCTAAAGGGGGACTAATCACAACCTTAATTATTATCATGCTTGGATGTTCCTATGGTTTGTAAGGCTTGAGAAAGATCTTCAGAGGAGCCACCAATGGAAGAAGCAGATGAAAGGAGGAGAAGCAGAAGAAACAAGTTACTTACTTCACTGAAGAAGATAAGTAACTTGGAGAAGGAAAGTGAATGAACATGAATGAGAAATCTCACTCTAAGGCAAAGAAAAATTCAGCAATGATGCATATGAAAAGGATGAAGAGAAATGAGAAGTGAAGGCAAATTCACTTCTCAAATTACTTACCACCTGAAAATGTTAGAATAAAAAGGAAATGAAATGAAAATGAAACATATGAAAAGGTAAATACCTAAACCAAAAGCAAACACGTAATGCAAATGATGCTATGAGATGATTCAAAGGCATACCAAGTGTTATGAATGTTCATACAAAGAGAATTAATGCAAATGAAGCATGTAGGAAGCATGAAAACACATGGATGTTTGTGAAATGAAATGGATGCAAGGCATAGAAAATGTATGAATAAATGACCAAGAAATGTTCAAGAAATGTCTTAAGATGTCTAAGATGGCATACAAGTGTTTAGAATGTCATGGCAAGTTCACATGTTCATGAAATGCAATGTAAGATGCAAGTATGGATGCAAGATTAGGGTTATATGAAAAGATGAGATGTAAATGACAAAAACAGAAGCAAATCACATGATAAAAATTTGAAAATGGACTCAAAGGAACCCTGACCCCATATGATATCACACCCCAAAGGAGAAGGTCTAACTCTTAACCTATTGAAAGTTGTGAATTTTCTAAGTTAACTAGGGTTTTTGGGTACCTTAAGAGGAAACATGCAAATCAATTGGAAAATGCAAGATAAATTCATGAAAAAAATATCCTAGATACTACATGCTATATGAAGAACAATGCAAAAAGAATCACTATCAAACCCTTCATGGTTAGGCAGAAAAGAATTCTCAAAGTTAAGCTTCCAAAAAAGGAATTTTATGAACCCTGAATTCAAGAAAAATGTCAAAGTTGGATCAAAACCAAAAAGAAATTTGTATCAATGGTTTGATAATGTTTCTAAATGTCCTAAGATGAAATGTGATTTTTTTTGGAATTTTCTAAGTATTTTAAATAAAATGCACAAAATAAATGCTATTTAAATGAAATAAAATTAAAATAAGGGAAAGTATGACAATCCAAGGGACCAAATTCAAACTGGGTAGGGGTGCATTGACCAGCGTGCAATCTAAAGGCCCAGATTCAATCTGGCCTAAACCTAATTAATTAATTAAATGAAAAAGATTAGGGTTAAGTGAAATGATCTCAGCCATCAACACACGCGCGCGAAACTCACAACTAACGCTCAAGATTCAAACTCAGCTAATCACCTGAGATTAGCCCTAATTATTTTCAGATGACCGGAACAGTGCTCCGGTCATCTTCTTCGGCAGTCCAAAATGCTATCTCTCTCCCTAAGCCTCTAAAACCTAATCTCTCTGCCCAGAATCAAACCCCACGCATCACATAACAAGAATCATCCATCAAAACAAATTTATTTCACATATTCAAGCTGAATCGAAGCAAATTAGTTTTAGGTCAAAAAATTTCAGAGAGCTCATACATGCTTAATACTCAATCATTTTCAAAACTAAACACACCAAGATCATTAATGAATCATAAAGAATCATTTAGGAACTTAAAAACACATTTCTGGAAAAAATGTTCTTGAGGTTACCTGAGTTGAAGCTTTCAAAACTGGCACTTTCTGAGCTCTTCTTTGGTGCTTTTCCACTCCCTTTGACCCCCTTATGCTTCTTGAATGCTTGAAAGAAGTTTATGTGGAGTGTTTTGAAGGTTTCAGTTCAGAGGTGATGAAAATCGTGTTTTTGTTTGAGGTGGTTTCAGGCCAATGTGAGGGGTGGGAAATGATCATGGGGTTATGTGGAGATGATTGGTGAAAGAATTTTGATGTTTTGATGGCTGGCTTGAAAGTTTCGAAGAGATGAAGTTTTTAGAGGATTTTGGCAATCTGAGCTATGGTTGTGTTTCAGGCTTGTGTGTTGTGTGTTATGAGTTCCATAATGCTTGCATATGATGTTGTGATTGGTCAGAGGAGTTGGTGTGGTATAATGTGATTTGTATGGGTGTTTTTGCAAAAAAGTCAAGAATGTGTACTTGAGGTATGGGCATGGTGCAGGCTTGAGATTTTGGGGTGTCTGGCCTCAGCATGGATCAAGGAAGGCCATAGGATTGAAACATTGCAGCTGGATCACTTGATACTAGGGTTTCTATGTGTTTTGAAAATTTTCCCTCTTTGGTGTATCTTGTGATGCAAGGCATAAAATGTTGTTATTCCTTGCAAAAATCCCTTTTTGGCATGAATGTGAAAATTATGTGATTTTTGCCAACTTTGAAGGATCATAACTTGAGTTCCATAATGAATTAGAACTCGTTCTTGTACGTTTTGAAAAGGGAATGATCCAATCTACAACTTTCATGACCAACAATTTTTCATTTGAAGCATTTTTGGTTAAGAAAGAGGATGTTGAAAAACTTTCCCAAAATGGAAAGTTTCCATTACAAGTCATTTCCATTTTTGGCAACTTTTGGTTTAGCTCAAATTTCTTCAATTTTGTGAACTTCCAATCACTTCAATGATCAAATAAAGATCATATCACTTCAATTTGATGAAAAATCCACTTTGGTTCCATTGTTGGGGGCCTCAGATGCCCTGATTTTGTTCTGACTTGCTCAAGAAGTTACCCAGTGAACAGATGACTTCCACAATGAATTTATTCATCAAACTTGTTACACATGATCCTTATAACATATTGAGACTATTAGAAACAAGAATGACCAAAAACTTTGGAGTTATGGCCTCTGAAACCAAAACCCTAATTTCAGGTCATTTGTGCAGTGAAACCCTAGCTCTGCTTCCATGCTTTCCAAGTTCTTGTGATTTCTTGACTTCCTTGATCTTTGAGGGATATAATATGATGATAGAACACACATGGACCCTCTTGGAACAATTGGAGACCTTTGGAGTGGCTCAAATGGATCCTTGGATTGCTCAGATCACAAACCCTAGATGCAGATGAATTTGAACTAATGCAGTGAAGCAAAAATGCCATATGATATGATATGCTTAAACTTATGCAAAGATGAAAGATCACAAGCCATGGTGAAATTAGTGAGGGAAAATTTGGGGTGTTTACAGCTGCCCCTATTCAAGCATGAGTTAGTTGTGCAGGATGTAAGCGCCTGGCTTAACAGACAAACAAGATAACTTGTGGTTGAATACCAAAGACAATCCACAATTTGCACTCACTGGGGAGAAGAAGAAAAAGGATATAAATTGTAAAAGGTTATATAGTATGATTATCAAATGAAGGCGTTGGAGGACGACCATCGACCAGAGGACGACTGCTGGGGATAAAGCAATGACGGGGACGGCCGGCAAGCTAGGAAATAAAGATACCACGACGGGGACGACCGTCGGGTAAAGAAGTAAGATTCTCTGGGGATTTAAAGTTAAAGTCAATGATGGGGACGACCATCAGGTTTTCAAAGTAAAGTGAACAATGATGGGGACAGCCATCGGTTCAAAGAATTAATGAAATAAATGATGAGGTACGGTCATCAAAGGTGAAGGACGATCTCCTAGCAGGGGACGTCTGCTCTTTATCATGACATAGGACGAATGTCAGATAGAAAAGGTCGACGATGGGGACGGCCATAGGATAAGCATGATGAAGGACGATCATCAAGAGGTGAAGGACGATCACCTAGCAGGGTACGGCTGTTCTCGGGTTTTATCATGACATTGGACGAATGTCAGATAACAAGATCAACGATGGGGACGACCATCAGATGAAAATGATGAAGTAAGATCATCAAAAAGGTGAAGGAAGATCACCTAGCAGGGGACGGCTGCTCTTTTTCATGACATAGGACGAATGTCAGATAGAAAAGGTCGACGATAGGGACAGCCATTGGATAAGCATGATGAAGGACGATCATCAAGAGGTGAAGGACGATCACCTAGCAGGGTACGACTGCTCTTTACCACGACATAGGACGAATGTCGGGTAAGAAAGGGTCCCAATAATGGAGACTCCGCTGGGGGAAAGGATGAGGGACGGTCATCCAAAGGTGAAGGACGATCACCTGGCAGGGTACGGTTGCCGAAAGTATCATGACATAGGACGAATGTCAGACAAGTTGTTCTGCCGAGGAATGGTAAACACGGAGAGTGCTTACGCTTAAGAAATAAAAGGTATAAGTGTTTGACAATGTGTATGGATTAAAGATACGGACGAGCATCCTTAGGACCACGATATAAACGAGTATCGGTAGAAACAAACGCTGACGCATGTTCAAAGATGATGGTACGGACGAGTACCAACTGGTTAACAAAGAACACGGACGAGTGCCGAATCTGTGGGGAGATGAATATATATACAAGATACGGACGAGTATCTGTATAGGTCTGAACAAGTGTTATGAAGGATGAGCAAGACACAGACGAGTGTTCAACTTGCTGGGAAAAGTTTGACACGGACGGGTGTCAGAAGAAAAAGTGTATAAGTATCGAACAAACATTTGTATATATGAGAGTGCAAAAGGTGTTCTGGCGACCTGCGGGGATAGGATGACACGAACGGGTTTCAAAAGGAGTGTCTTATGAACAAGTGTTTGGTTTGCAACAAGTGATTGGGCAACCATGCTGGGGAGCGGTGACACGGACGAGTGTCAAAAGGGTATGTATAGGTTTCTGAATGCAAAGCGAGTGTTTTGGCTTATCTGCGGGGGAATGATATGACACGGACGAGTGTCGAAAGAGTATACATAAACAGGCATTTGTGTTGGAGAGTGCAAAGGGGACGCTTTGGCTTTTATTACTTGCAAGGGGAGCAAGTTTTTACATACATTGCTGGTGGAATGTTGGTGATATTTGCAGGTGACTGGTTCGAACCTGACTTGTGATCATGCAAATGTTTGATTTTTGCCGTAATGCTCCGTATTAGACGGAATGCTACACTTTGTGGGGAAAGATGATGTGAATGCTATGATTTATGCAAAAAGAAACCGATCTGGGATTCGGATCCCACTGCTGTGAAGATCTCTAGCTGATCTGCTTGAAGGAGAACCCCAGATGGGGAAGATAATTGGTAGATTTGTTAGGAGGTGTAACTCTGCTTGGGGAAATAGATCACTGATAGACCTATCTAGTAAGGAGAAAACCCAGTTGGGGATGAGGAAGCATCCGTCACTTTGTTGTGTGGGAATTTCAGGCCTTGCTCTTCTGGGTAGAGGCTGGAACTCTGCGGGGAAATGGTTCTTTTGTCTTTGAGAGACTTGGCACTCTGTTTGGGGGGAGGAAAGATCACTGGACGATCTTCCTAATCCCGGCTGGGGATGAGGAGGCTTTGACAACTCCGCTGGGAAAAGTATTCCAGATACTTCTTAGAGGAAGTGTGCTGGGGGAAGTGATGCTTGGTATGCCCCACGTTGCGTATTTGAATACCTGCAACCTGTTAAGACAAAGAAACGCACAAGTATCCCGAGGTATCCCTTACTAGATTCCTTTATAGGAGTTAGATATTCCTGGAAGTGAGATTATTTCCTGCAAGCATTTATTTAAGAATGGCACATTTTTTTTATGCAAATATTATATCATGGATATTGGACATTTTGCAAATGAAACAAAAATGTACGAGGTGTGACTGAAAATATGATTTTATTAATCTGGGTGCCCGGAATTGGCAAATACAGTCAAAGAAACAAATCCCCTGGAATGAGGAGATTGTTACAAATTGAAAAAGTAAAAGTGCTGGAAATGTTGATGATGCTTTGGTGAGCTTCTTTTGCTATGACTTGTATGACCTTGACGCTCTTCTCATCTTGCTTTCTGAAGAAGGCTGATTCTGACCGATGCTTTAAACTTTCGAAGCTTGCCGTGTCGTGAGCGATACAATGAATTCAGAGTGCAATTGTTCGCTTATTCCCTGATTTTGCGTGGACCGCCCTTTCGGGTTTTCAATCCACCGGGATACCCATTTTTGCATTAGCTGTCCAATGCGGCTTTTCAACTCAGTGGGTGTACATTTTTTTTAATTTCCCCTTATTTTTGCCCGAGTCTTTTATTCTGTTTTTGACTCGCCGGGAAGCCCTATTTTTTCCTGGACTTAAATTCTGTTTTTATGTCCAACGGGTCATTTTATGCGAAGTATTTTTTAACTGCATCTGAATTCACAGGGGATAAGAAATCTTCACCATCCATAGTAGTGAGCATCAGTGCTCCACCAGAGAAAACCTTCTTTACTATGAATGGGCCATCGTAGTTTGGAGTCCATTTGCCTCTGTGGTCTGTATGAGGAGGAAAAAGTTTTTTCAACACAAGATCTCCTACTTAGTATTCCCGAAGCCTGACTTTCTGATCGAAGGCTTTCTTCATTCTTTTCTGATATAACTGCCCATGACAGATTGCAGTTAATCTCTTTTCTTCGATCAGATTCAGTTGATTGTATCGAGAACGGACCCATTCTGCTTCATTCAGCTTCACATCCATCAGTACCCGTAAGGAGGGTAGTTCAACTTCAACCGGCAGGACAGCTTCCATACCATATACCAACTGATAAGGTGTTGCCCCAGTAGACATTCTGATTGAGGTACGATACCCATGCAAGGCAAATGGTAGCATTTCATGCTAGTATTTGTAAGTTACCACCATCTTTTGCACAATCTTCTTGATGTTTTTGTTAGCTGCCTTAACAGCACCATTCATCTTTGGTCTGTAAGGAGAAGATTTATGGTGTTGAATTTTGAAGTCCCGACACAGTTCGGCCATCATTTTGTTGTTCAAATTAGAACCATTATCAGTATTGATTCGCTCGGGTACTCCATATCGACAGATGATGTCTCTTTTCAGAAATCTGGCTACCACTTGTCTGGTGACATTTGCATACGAAGTTGCTTCAACCCATTTGGTGAAGTAATCAATGGCTACCAGGATGAATCTGTGGCCATTTGAAGCAGTCGGTTCAATCTTTCCAATCATATCAATGCCCCACATGGAAAAGGGTCAAGGTGAAGACATCATATTCAAAGGATTTGGAGGCACATGCACTTTATCTGCATAAATCTGGCATTTATGGCATTTTCTGGCATAGGCTCAACAGTCTGCATCCATTGTGATCTAGTAGTAACCTGATCGTAACAACATTTTAGCCATTGCATGTCCTCCAGCATGGGTACCGAAGGATCCTTCATGCACCTCGTGCATCAGTAGGTCTGCTTCTTTCTTATCAACACATCTGAGCAGAACCATGTCAAAGTTCCGCTTGTATAATGAACCATCAGCATTAAGGAAGAAACTACTGGCCAGCCTTCTTAATGTCTTTTTATCATTGGATGATGCCCCAGGTAGGTATGTTTGATCCTCCAAGAAGCATTTGATGTCATGGAACCAAGGCTTGTCATCTTTAGCAATGTCCACGGAGAATACGTATGCTGGTCGGTCCAGTCTGGATACCGAAATCCGAGGCACATAATTGGCAGTCTGAACCTTGATCATGGAGGAAATGGTAGCCAAGGCATCTGCGAACTGATTTTCGTCTCGAGGGATGTACTCAAGTTTGAATGTTGTGAAAAAAGTCAATAATCTCCTCGTATAGTCACGATATGGAATCGGATGCTCTTGGTGAGTGTACCATTTGTCGTTGGTCTGATTGATTACCAAAGCTGAATCTCCGAATACAGTTAAAATCTTGATCCTGAGGTCAATGGATGCCTCAAGACCCATGATACAGGCATTGTATTCAGCTTCGTTGTTAGTGCATGCAAAAGTGAGTTTTGCCGAGAAAGGCATATGAACTCCTTTAGGTGTAATGAGCACTGAACATACTCCACGACCATTCATATTGACAGCCCCATCAAACATCATTGTCCACTCTTCTTCTGGGTCAGGCCCTTCAGTGTAAACAGGTTCTTCATGATCTTTTGTTTTTAGAAACATGATGTCTTCATCAGGGAAGTCAAATCTCATTGGCTGGTAATCATCAACGGGTTGCTCAGCCAGATAGTCAGATAGTACACTGCCCTTGATGGCCTTTTAAGATGTGTACTGAATGTCATACTCTGTCAGAATCATTTTCCATCTTGCAACCCTTTCGGTAAGTGCTAGCTTCTCGAATATGTACTTGACGGGGTCCATCTTTGAGATCAGCAAGGTAGTGTGAGTCAACATATACTGTCTTAGTCGGCGAGCAGCCCACGCTAAAGCACAACAAGTTTTCTCGAGCAGTGAATAACATTGTTCATAGTCGGTAAACGTTTTGCTTAGGTAGTATATTGCATACTCTTTTTAACCAGACTCGTCATGCTGGCCCAACACACACCTTATTGACCCTTCTAAAACTGTCAGGTACATTATTAGAGGTCTTCTTTCAACTAGAGGCATAAGAATCGGAGGTTCTTGTAAGTACTCCTTGATTTTATCAAAAGCCTTCTGACAATCTTCGTTCCACCTGACCGCTTGTTCCTTTCTTAGCAATTTGAGCAAGGGCTCGCAGGTTGCAGTAAGGTGAGAGATGAACCTTGATATGTAGTTCAATCTACCTAAGAAATCCAGAACTTATTTTTCAGTCCTAGGTGCAGGCATCTCCTGAATAGCTTTGACTTTGTCAGGGTCAACTTCAATTCCTTTTTCACTTACGATGAATCCCAGCAATTTACCGGACCGTACCCTGAATGTGCATTTGTTCGGGTTTAGCTTCAGCTGATACTTTCTCAGACGCTTGAACAACTTCAGCAGATTTACCAGATGGTCTTCTTCAATGAGGGACTTGGCAATCATGTCATCCACGTAGCATTCAATTTCTTTGTGGATCATATCGTGGAATAATGTCACCATAGCCCATTGATAAGTAGCATCGGCATTCTTCAATCCAAAAGGCATTACCTTGTAACAAAATGTGCCCCAAGGTGTGATGAAGGTAGTCTTCTCCATGTCTTCGGGTGACATCTTGATCTGATTATACCCAGAAAAACCATCCATGAAGGAAAATACCGAGAACTGAGCTGTGTTGTCGACCAATACATCAATGTGAGGTAATGGGAAATCATCCTTCGGGCTATCTCTGTTCAAATCCTGGTAATCCACACACATCCGTATTTTTCCATCCTTTTTAGGCACCGGTACAATATTAGCAACCCACGGCGGGTAACTAGTTACAGCAAGGAAACCGACGTCCCACTGTTTTTGTACTTCCTCTTTAATCTTCATGGCCATATCTGGACGAGTACGACGTAGCTTCTGTTTCACTGGAGGACACTCTTCTTTCAAAGGCAGCTTGTGCATAACAATGTCAGTATCCAGACCTGGCATGTCTTGATAGGACCAAGCAAAGACGTCGACGTACTCTCGAAGCATGTCAATGAGTTGTTCCTTTACTGAATCTTGCAAACTGGCCCCAATCTTCACCTCTTTCAAGTCTTCATCGGTACCAAGATTAACTGTTTCAACCTCCTCCTGATGAGGAGTGATCACTTTCTCTTCTTGTCCCAACAACTTGGCTAACTCTTCCGGTAACTCATAGTGTTCTTCAACCCCTTCATCAATTTGATTAATTGGATTGTCGAAGTCATACAAGGTCATAGCAGTGTTGTTTTCGGTGCAATCTGGAGGATAATCTTTGCAAGGGTTGAGATTGGTTTGTTTTAGTGATCCGTTTTAATCTTGTTTAGAAACAGTGAAAATGAAGTCATTTATTTTGAAAACATTTCCATTTTATTGTTTTGTACAAAAGTGAAAAATGAAAAGACAGTGAGAAAAAAAGAGACTCGTTTGCAAAAGATGTCCTATATTCATTGATTAATCATTTGCACAAAATTACAATATAGACCTATTACAAAATGAGTCCTGACATCTTGGGCAAGATGCAGGACTTGATGCATGCTAAAAAGACAGGAAATAATAATTACTCTACATGAGTAACCCTTATAATTTCCTGGGAAGACCAGTTAAGGACTTGATGCCCCGGAATCCTTGGACGTATCCAGCTCTCCAGGTTGCGGTCACTTTCCGCCTTGTCTTCCAGATTGTTAACAGCATCTGGGGTGAACATCCCCCTGCTAACGAACTTGGGCTCTTTTGCAGCCTCTGATTGATCTTGTCGGAATGGTCTGTAACCCAAACCGAATCTATCTTCCTTTTTCTCCACCGGCAGCAGCTTGCCCCAGCCTTGGGCATTACCGTCTTCAACAACCTTTCGGGCTTGCTGATAGGAGACAATTGAAGTACCCATCTTATCTTCCTGGGATGCAGCAAATACTTCAGTAGCCTCATTGACATTCAGGGCCTCGAACCCTTGGCTCATTGTCTCATGGATTTCACCATCCATCTCAATATATTTATATGTAGCCAAATGGCTAACAAAAATGTCTTCCTCACCATAGATGGTGATAATCTGTCCTTCCCATTCGTACTTCAGTTTCTGGTGAAGGGTCGACGTTATTGCGCCAGCGGAGTGAATCCAAGGTCGACCTAGAAAATAGCTGTAAGCAGGCTGTATGTCCATCACATAGAAAACGGTCTTGAAGACTTGTGGACCGATTATCATTGGCAGCTCCACCTCTCCAAGAACAGATCTCTTGGAGCCATCAAAAGCCCTGACTACAAGATTACTTGGTCGGAGAGCTATCCCATCATACTCGAGTTTGACAAGGGCTTTCTTGGGTAAGACATTGAGTGAGGACCCAGTGTCTACAAGAACATGAGATAGTACAACTCCTTTGCACTCCAGGGTTATGTGCAAGGCTTTGTTGTGGAGACGCCCTTCTGTTGTTAAATCAGCATCAGTGAAACCTAGCCTATGGCTAGTATTGACATTTGACACAATTGTTTTAAGCTGATTCACAATGATCTCTTCTGGAACGTAGGCAGCGTGCAAAACTTTGAGTAGTGCATCCCGATGGGCCTCTGAACACAATAGCAGAGATAAAATTGAGATCTTTGAAGGGGTATGGTGGAGCTGGTCCACAACTTTATAGTCACTTCTTTTAATTATTCTCATAAACTCATCCACGTCTTGATCGAAGGATGATTTATGAGTTTCCTTCGGTGCAGATTCTTCCGGTATCATACTCTTCCCTTTGGCTTTGGCAACAACCTCTGCCTCAGTGTTGGTTCTAGGGACTTGTGATGCGAAGAGACATCCGCTTCGGGTGAAGCCTCCGCCTCCCCTGACATTGTCCACTTGGGGAGTAAGAACTGGAGAATCAAGAAGGACTTTCTCTCCGTTGTAGTAAAGGTCAGCACCATAATGCCATTGTACAACACTATCTTTGTCATATGGAATTGGCCCGGGAACCGTGATAGTGACTGGGCTTACTGCAGCAGATGTTGGAACCGTAATAGTCTGTGGATCATATAAAATAGTAACAGGACCTCTGGTGGATGTTGGTGGTGGTGAATTGAAGCTTGGTTGAAACTGTTGTTGAGATTGTTGAAAGTTGCTGGAATTCAGGACTGTTGTCGGGTCATAATAAATTGTGACAGTGGAAACATCATTGTTGGCGGTTGCTGGAGTTGTAGTAGCTGGTGCAAATGAATTTTTGGGTGTTGAAGTGACAGATGAAATGATTGCTGAAGTTGTAGCTGAATTAGTTGGAACAATGGTTGATGCAGTTGTAGAAGAACCAGTAGGAAAAGTGGTTGTTGCATTTGTAGAAGATTCACTTGTTGTTGACAAAAGAGCTGTTGGTGTCGTAGAAGTTGTGGTTGTAATTTGCAGAATGCCCTCTCTGATCAAACTATTGATGCCATTCTTCAAGCTTTCACACCCATTCTCGGAAAGTTTGCATAATTCACAACAAGCCTTACAACCTGGATACACTTGGCATTTTAAAAGCTGGGCTTTTACCTCTGCCAGAGGTGTCTGAATACATGCAATGTCTTCTATTAAACTCGTGGGTGAACCATCCTCTATAGCATTAATCCTTGGCCCAATGTGGCTTGGCATAGCATTTTTCATTACATTGGGAGGAGGTGCAAAGTTCAGGGCTTTTGAATCTACCAGATCCTGAACCTTCATATGCAGAGCTCTGCATTTTTCCGTAGAGTGACCAGGTGCATTAGAGTGAAAAGCACACCTGGCGTTGACATCGTAGTTTCTTGGAAGGTTTTGAGGATCAGGTGGAGCCAATGTCATCAACTCAACAAGATTGAGCTTTAGGAGTTGCGGCAGTAGTGTAGCATATGGCATTGGAATGGGGTCAATCATCCTGTTGATTTGAGATGGCCGCTGTTGAAAAGGGTGTTGTTGTTGATTGTTGTTATTGTTGTTGTATGATCTCTGTTGAGGAAATTGTTGTTGTTGCGGAAAGTGTTGCGGTTGTTGAGTATACTGAGGAGGTGGAGCAGGGATAGTAACAACAGCAACTGTCCTGGGCAAGTATTGGGGTCTCCCTCTTCCCATGTGCACAGAGTTTGTCTCACAAGATCTACGCGGCCCAGCAAATGGTTTTCTTGTACTGCTTGAACTGGCACCGTTATCGGAGATCTTTCCCATCTTCAATAGGCTCTCTATTCTTTCCCCAACTATCACCACATCTGCAAAGCTGGTAGAAGAAAATGCAGCCAGTCTGTCAATGTAGGTCCCTTGGAGAGTATTCATGAACATGTCTGCCATCTCCCTTTCAGACATAGGGGGTTGAACTGCAGCAACAAGTTTCCTCCACCTTTGGGCATATTCCCTGAAGCTTTCACGGGAGGATTGAGACATTCCCATTAGGAGGGTCCTATTTGGGGCCATGTCCAAGTTATACTGATACTGACGAATAAAAGCCTCAGCCAAGTCTTTCCAGTTCCTTACTGTGGCTCTAGTCAAATGGGAATACCATTCTCGGGATGCCCCTGTTAGACTATCCTCGAAGTAAAACATCCACAGCTTTTCGTCCATGGTGTATGCTTTTAATATTCCCAAGAATGACTGAAGGTGGGTGCGTAGGCAGGATGTGCCATTATACCTTTCAAAACACGGGGGTTTGAACTTGTGAGGAATTCTCACCCCTTCCACTAGTCCCATGTCCATGACATCAAATCCTAGGGAGTTTTGGGATCCGCGAGATCTTAGCTTCTCTGCAATCACATCCAGCCTACGGTCGTAAACCTCGTCTCCAGCCCCAACAACTGTAAACTGCTCTTCTTGAGGATCCTCTTGCAAGACCCTTCCTCCAGCAGTGTTACCCTGAGTATTCCTTATGGCATTGATTTCTGGGTTTAGATGAGGCCCAAACTCTGGTGGATCAGTGCGAGGCTGCACGTGATCGTTGTTACTGGTACCTCCTGTATCTGGATGGTGTTCTTCAGGAGTTTGTCTCTCAACCAACTCCCTTAGTCTTTCCTGGCTTTGAGCTAAACCATTCATTACAGTCAAGAATTGGGTCATCTAATTCCTCATCTCAACCCTCTCATTGGCCATCTGGGTCCTCACTTCATTCAAGTCTTGTTGCACTTGATCCATCTGGAGTCCCGGAAGGTTGTTTCTCGTCGGGTACCGGTGTATTCTGTTGACAGGGAATACTCTTCTGTGAGCAATGTTTCCTGAAACCACAACAAAGTGAGAAAGAGCAATAAAACAAAGACCTACAAAATAAAGAAAATGTTATTATGCAATGAAATATGCCTATTTTTCTTCCAACGGTATCCGGTTTGGTTCTTTGGTTTTGACCTTTCCGGACCTCGAGGAAATGCTGATGATATTGTAGAGATAGATGAAGCCCACCAAAAAAATGATACAAACTGATATATTACAAAGAGTGGAAATACATAGTTTGATTAGAAATAACATCCCCATGGTGGGTCAAAATACAACAACAAAATCAAAAGTACAAAAAAAAGAAAAGTACAAGCAAAAGAGTCAAACATCTAATCCAAAATCATCCTCTCTGACTTCCTTCAGGAGGGCCTCAGTCACTGGACCTACTGGATGCTCTGTGATAGTCCTGATGAGGAGATTTCGGGTAGCAATGGCATTGGTCAACTTCTTATGCTTATCCTGATCCTTCGACCTCTTCAACCCCGCCTGGAGTTTCAATTCAGATATTTCCCTCTGTGCTGCCAATAATGCCTCCTGATGCTTCTTCTCACTAGCCTCCAACTGCTCTATCTTAGCCTGAGTCCTTTGATCTTCCTGTGTGCAGGCTTCAGTGATCCTGATCCACCTAGCTTGTCTCTCCTTTAAATAATGCTCTGCCCTAGCCTTCTGAGTCTTTGCTTCCTTGCAAGCATTCTTCAGTACTAATTCCCCTGCCCTAGCCTTCCTGATGTAGTCATCCGTCTTCTCAATGTTGGTCAAGTACTCAATCCTAAGCCTTTCCAATCTCTCATTATCTAGACGGCTGTCATTTCTCTCCCATAGAGTCTTCTTTAAGGCTTCAAATAGCTGAGTATTCCTCTCTTTCAGGTTTTCAAACTCTTCCAAACTAACAGTAGCTGCAGGTTGTACTGTAGAAGGTCCAGGTACATCTTCTAAAGTAAATGGCATCCGGGTGATCTGAGCTCTGGTACGAGACCAATCAGAATACTATGCTGAAGCAATGTTGTTGCACTTGCCAAAGATGGACGTCCCTTTAGTCTAGATGTTATCCCAAGCCCAGGCAGCTTGTCTGACAACAATAGAGTTGGGCTGGATTTCACAGTAGAGGGTCTCAGCCAAATCTTGCCCTCTTGGAGGATGAACCAAAGCATATCCTAATTGTCTCTTAAACAGTAAAGGGTTGTAGTTGATGCAGCCTTTCACTCCTATCAAAGGCACATTAGGATATTGCCCGCAACTAGTAATGATGTCTTTGCCTTTGGTGCTCTGAGTTCACCATCTAATGTCTTGTGATGTCAAGGCAATAAATCTCTTAGCCCAGTTCTTTTGCTGATGTGGGTTCATGAAAGTATCTGATTTTGGCAAGTGTCTTAGCAGCCAAGAGTAATAAAGAGGAGCACAGCATCTGACCAGTCTACCTCTTTGCTTTTCATTCCTCTGGTGTACTGAGTAGTAGAAGTCTCCGAGCAAGGTAGGAACTGGGTTCCTCAATAAGAACATGTGAATGGCATTCTTTCTCACAAACTTTGGCTCATCTGCAAACAAGATAACCCCATATATAATGAGGGCTAGAAGTGCATAGACAACCTTCCATTCCCCTATTGCAGCCTGCAGGGTAGCCTGGGAGATCAAGAAGTCTAGGTGAAGGCCTGGAACCCCAGCCTTGGTTGTCATGTTCTGATCAATGAGGGCAGGCTCCAAATGTAATGCCCTGGCTATGTCTTCATTTCTGGGAGCAACCATCTCAGGGTTGAAAGGAATCCCTCTCCTGATAGGAACTCCTAACAACATGGAAAACTCTTCTAGTAGAGGTCCCAACTAGAAATCAGGAAAGGTGAAGCATCTGAGTGGAGGATCATAAAACTGCAAGCAAGTATGGATCATGCTCCTCTGAGATGCATCTAAATCCATGACCATGTGTAATATGCCTCCATAATGCTCTCTGAATAGTGGAACATGATCAGGAGTAATGAGGGACTGGATCTGCCTGATGCCAGTCAGGGTGGGCTCAAAGAAGTGGTATGTGATGTTGCTCTTTCATGAAGTGTCCATGGATGCTGGTAAAGAAATTGAGAGCAACTGTTGATGAAGGTCACTGAATGAGATGCTAGAGATGGGTCTCTGATGAAGGTAGTTGGAGGAGAATCACTAACAAACTGATGAAGGTGCTGGAGAAGATAACTGAAACAGTCTGAGCAGCAGAAGGGGTCAAAACCAAACCAAAGATAAAGATGGATACCCTGTAAAACAAATAAGCAAATGTTAAATGATGCATAAATGATGTATGCAAATGATATGCAAAGGGTTTGTGATCAAGTGCTGAATCTGTTTATCTGCCTGGGTAAAAGTCCATGTATGTTCATAAGTCTATATGGAGGCTTAGAAATCTAGTATCAAGGTGGGGGACTCAAATAAAGAGTCACAAGTCCAGGGTAATCACAAGAACTGTCCAAATAATACAAACTTAACAAATCTAGTAACAAGGTATGATGAGGTCAAGGGTTCCTGCAAACCTGTAAACATCCCAACCCCCTCACATGTATTGTTCTAGAACAAGGATCCTCGGACTTGGATCAGTTATGAGAAGTGTAAACACTTCTAACCCGGAGGTACAGTGTTTACAATAACCATAAAAGATCCTCCTCTAATTCACCTCAGATGCTGAAGGTCATAAAAAGGTCATCCAGACTTAGCAGGCTTCCCAGATAGCCCTAGTACTACAGGAAATCTGTAGCACAGAGTTCTCAAGAAGAAACCCATGTCTGAACTGTGTTTCATATTCCCGCACCGGACCGAAATGGAATGGGAAAGAATATGAAGCCACTCTAGCCTATGTTTCACTCAGGTCCCAGGTATAGGACCTT
This sequence comes from Lathyrus aphaca, assembly GCA_963966055.1. Classification (NCBI taxonomy): domain Eukaryota; kingdom Viridiplantae; phylum Streptophyta; class Magnoliopsida; order Fabales; family Fabaceae; genus Lathyrus; species Lathyrus aphaca. The sequence goes on from OZ014519.1 coordinate 557,527,717, forward strand.
AATCACTCAATGAACCCCACCCACCAAAAAAGACAAGAGATCCAGCACATGATAATGATAGTATGAAATGCATAAAACTGTAAATGAAAGCAATAAATAAAGCTGTACATAAACTAATAAATAAAGCAAATAAACAAGCACAAGTAGCACATAACACCCCCGTAAACACAAATCAAACAAGCGCTAGGAGGAACCCACAAAAAGAACCAGAAGCCCTGGTTGCAATATAAGGGTCCCCAGTAGAGTCGCCAAGTTGTCACTCCCGAAAATTTGCATCCCGGTAAAAGCGCAAACGGTCGGCAAAGGGAGAAATGAAGATGAAAGTGAATAGAGTCGCCAGCTAGGCATTTTTATCCCGAGGGAAAGGTAATGCTGCATCAACCTAGGAAAAGATGGATAAGACGGTTGCGAACCAGAGAAACTGAGAAAGGGGGTTGGTTACTACCTGGGAAGGTATTAGCACCCAGATTGTCCGTCGTACTCGACGGGATCCACGCTTTAAAGTTTATGTTAAAGGGGTAGTGTCTGTGCTATCTGTGTGCAAAAGCTGGAAACGAATGTACAAGTGTCAGTGCAAGAAAATGAAATGAGGTGCTCAGGAATGAGGCTTAAAAAAGAATGCTGGAAGAGGGGGAAGACACAGAGAATTTTGTTTGATAATAGTTAAGTTATGCCTACATATCCTCTCGTGCAACGAGGAAGTCAGAACACCGTAGTTTGACTCAAAGAGACTGAAAGATAAATTGACTGATGAACTGCTTGCTTGTCTATTCTCAAGTGTACGACTCGTCTGGCTCGAGTTCTAACTGTCTTGCATTAGACGGAAGAAGCGGGTTCTCGTTTGTGAGTGAAGATGATGAGAAAAGAATCCCCGAGGAGACGATTATTGTTTTTTTTTTTTGTGTTTTCAGTTTTTTATTGCTTTTTGTGTTTGTCATAAGTTAATGAGCTTAAGCCTAAACCAAGGGTTAGTAAACTCATCATATCCTCCCTTTGATTAAGGATAATGAGAATACCTTAAATATGAGATAAACATCTCAACTTAATTACCATGATGATGTAGGATTAAGATCATTGACCTACTTGTGATTATTTAGTTGTTTTTGAGTTTTTGTTTAGTGTTAAGTAATGAGTTTAAGCCATAATCAAGGATTAGTGAACTCATTACACCATCCTAATAGAAGGATAATAGATGAGCACACTTAAGCTGAGGAAGATACCTCAACTTAATCCATGATTAGGGATTAACCTCATGACAAAACAAGCCTTTATTAAAGTGGATTTTAATTAAGGGTGAGATTAATAAGTGGATTTTATGGATTTTAGGGATTAACCTCAACTTGTCCATTAACACTAGGGTTAGTCCTTCTTAACCAATAAAGGAAGAATTAGAACCCTAATGCAAGGCCCAAGTTACAAGTTAATGCCTTAATGATTATTAGATGGATTGATTAAGAGGTTTAAACAAATTAAGGGTTTAACACTTAGGATTAAAGTTATACACTCCATCCTAAGACAAGGATGCAGGCATAACCCTAATTACAAAGTCTTAAGACCTTAAAGGTTTAGTCTCTAATGATGAGGTGAGAAGAGAGACACAAAGAAGACACAAAGGTAAAAGCTAAAGGGGGACTAATCACAACCCTAATTATTATCATGCTTGGATGTTCCTATGGTTTGTAAGGCTTGAGAAAGATCTTCAGAGGAGCCACCAATGGAAGAAGCAGATGAAAGGAGGAGAAGCAGAAGAAACAAGTTACTTACTTCACTGAAGAAGATAAGTAACTTGGAGAAGGAAAGTGAATGAACATGAATGAGCAAGCTCACTCTAAGGCAAAGAAAAATGCAGCAATGATGCATATGAAAACGATGAAGAGAAATGAGAAGTGAAGGCAAATTCACTTCTCAAATTACTTACCACCTGAAAATGTTAGCATAAAAAGGAAATGAAATGAAAATGAAACATATGCAAAGGTAAATACCAAAACCAGAAGCAAACACATAATGTAAATGATGCTATGAGATGATTCAAAGGCATACCAAGTGTTATGAATGTTCATACAAAGATAATGAATGCAAATGAAGCATGTAGGAAGCATGAAAACACATGGATGTTTATGAAATGAAATGGATGCAAGGCATAGCAAATGTATGAATAAATGACCAAGAAATGTTCAAGAAATGTCTTAAGATGTCTAAGATGGCATACAAGTGTTTAGAATAACATGGCAAGTTCACATGTTCATGCAATGCAATGTAAGATGCAAGTATGGATGCAAGATTAGGGTTATATGAAAAGATGAGATGTAAATGACAAAAACAGAAGCAAATCACATGATATAAAATTGCAAATAGACTCAAAGGAACCCTGACCCCATATGATATCACATCCAAAAGGAGAAGGTCTAACTCTTAATCTATTGAAAGTTGTGAATTTTCTAAGTTAACTAGGGTTTTTGGGTACCTTAAGAGGAAAAATGAAAATCAATTGGAAAATGCAAGATAAATTCATGAGAAAAATATTCTAGATACTACATGCTATATGAAGAATAATGCAAAAAGAATCATTATCAAACCCTTCATGGTTAGGCAGAAAATAATTCTCAAAGTTAAGGTTCCAAAAAAGGAATTTTATGAACCCTAAATTCAAGAAAAATGTCAAAGTTGGATCAAAACCAAAAAGAAATTTGTATCAATGGTTTGATAATGTTTCTAAATGTCCTAAGATGCAATGTGAATTTTTTTGGAATTTTCTAAGTATTTTAAATAAAATGCACAAAATAAATGCTATTTAAATGAAATAAAATTAAAATAAGGGAAAGTATGACAATCCAAGGGACCAGATTCAAACTGGGTGGGGGTGCATTGACCAGCGCGCAATCTAAAGGCCCAGATTCAATCTGGCCTAAATCTAATTAATTAATTAAATGAAAAAGATTAGGGTTAAGTGAAATGATCTCAGCCCTCCATACACGCGCGAAACTCACATCTAACGCTCCAGATTCAAACTCAGCTAATCACCTGAGATTAGCCCTAATTATTTTTAGATGACCGGAACAGTGCTTAGATCATCTTCTCCGGCAATCCGAAATGCTATCTCTCTCCCTAAGCCTCTAAAACATAATCTCTTTGCCCAGAATCAAACCACACGCATCACATAACAAGAATCATCCATCAAAACAAATTTATTTCACATATTCAAGTTGAATCGAAGCAAATTAGTTTTAGGTCAAAAAATTTCAGAGAGCTCATACATGCTTAATACTCAATCATTTTCAAAACTAAACACATCAGGATCATCAGTGAATCATAAAGAATCATTTAGGAACTTAAAAACACATTTCTGGAAAAAATGTTCTTGAGGTTACCTGAGTTGAAGCTTTTGAAACGGACACTTTCTGAGCTCTTCTTTGGTGCTTTTCCACTCCCTTTGACCCCCTTATGCTTCTTGAATGCTTGAAAGAAGTTTATGTGGAGTGTTTTGAAGGTTTCAGTTCAGAGGTGATGAAAATCGTGTTTTTATTTGAGGTGGTTTCAGGTCAATGTGAGGGGTGAGAAATGATCCTGGGGTTATGTGGAGATGATTGGGGAAAGAATTTTGAAGTTTTGATGGTTGGCTTGAAAGTTTCGAAGATATGAAGTTTTGAGAGGATTTTGGCAATCTGAGCTATGGTTATGTTTCAGGCTTGTGTGTTGTGTGTTATGAGTTCCATAATGCTTGCATATGATGTTGTGATTGGTCAGAGGAGTTGGTGTGGCATAGTGTGATTGGTATGAGTGTTTTTGCAAAAAAAGTCAAGAATGTGTACTTGAGGTATGGGCATGGTGCAGGCCTGAGATTTTGGGGTGTCTGGCCTCAACATGGATCAAGGAAGGCCATAGGATTGAAACATTGCAACTGGATCACTTGATGCTAGGGTTTCTATGTGTTTTTCAAATTTTCCCTCTTTGGTGTATCTTGTGATGCAAGGCATAAAATGTTGTGATTCCTTGCAAAAATCCCTCTTTTGCATGAATGTGAAAATTATGTGATTTTTGCCAACTTTAAAGGATCATAACTTGAGTTCCATAATGAATTAGAACTTGTTCTTGTACTTTTTTAAAAGGGAATGATCCAATCTACAACTTTCATGACCAACAATTTTTCATTTGAATAATTTTTGGTTGAGAAAGAGGAGGTTGAAAAACTTTCCCAAAATGTAAAGTTTCCATTACAAGTCATTTCCATTTTTGGCAACTTTTGGGTTAGCTCACATTTCTTCAATTTTGTGAACTTCCAATCACTTCAGTGATCAAATAAAGATCATATAACTTCAATTTGATGAAAAATCCACTTTGGTTCCATTGTTGGGGGCCTCAGATGCCCTGATTTTGCTCTGACTTGCTCAAGAAGTTACCCAGTGAACAGATGACTTCCACAGTGAATTTCTTCATCAAACTTGTTACACATGATCCTTATAACATATTGAGACTATTAGAAACAAGAATGACCAAAAAAATTGGAGTTATGGCCTCTGAAACCCAAACCCTAATTTTAGGTCATCTGTGTAGTGAAACCCTAGCTCTGCTTCCATGCTTTCCAAGTTCTTGTGATTTCTTGACTTCCTTGATCTTTGAGGGATATAATATGATGATAGAACACACATGGAACCTCTTATAACAATTGGAGACCTTTGGAATGGCTCATATGGATCCTTGGATTGCTCAGATCACAAACCCTAGATGCAGATGAATTTGAACTAATGCAGTGAAGCAAAAATGCCACATGATATGATATGATTAAACTTATGCAAAGATGAAAGATCACAAGCCATGGTAAAATTAGTGAGGTAAAATTTGGGGTGTTTACAGAACTCTAGTAATTTCCTCGTCTTATCATGATAACTCTTCTGGCGACTCTACGAAGGTTTCATCAAATCTTTAATCATTTTGATCTTCTCGTTAATCAGTTGAACAATCTTAGGTCCAAGAACAACAATTTCACCATAAGCATACTATGACACCCTAATTTTTTCCCCTAAGTTTGTGTTTTCATTTGCATAATTTTTCATACAAAAAAGATCACACATTGGTTCCTCGTTCCTTTTTGGTTGCAGGTTTATGCCTCACAGGGGATCACCATTACTTTTATATGTTTTTTTATATTTACTAACCATTAATTAAAATCCAAAAATATTTTTTTTTCTTTTATTATCATTTTCAGGACAAAACAGGTCAAAAATAAAAAAATAGTAGTCCCGAAGTTTGAATGAATTTCACAGATAGAAAGTCGAAGTTGATCCGTAAGCAATTCAAATTTATCTGATCAAGGATTTCCCAAATTAATTCATTTATTCAAGGAATTCCAAGGTTCATGTTTTTATTTCCATGCCTTATTCGAAAAGCAAAATAATCGAGACGGAATAACCATGCAATCAAAAGAGAATAAAAAACTCAAATTTTGACTTGGTTAACTGGTTAACCAATGTGTTAACAGGTTAACCAGTGGGAAATTTGAATATTTTGTTCAAATTCAGCACATCCTAGCCCTTGATCTCACTTAGAATATTCTAGATCCATTTCCCTTTTATTCCTCTACATCACTTTGATCAATTTCCACCATATACCTTCACTAAAGTCTTTAAATACCACCCTCATTTCATTCATTTGAAAAACTTTTGATAGCTAAAAAATCTCTTGCAAAATACATTCTCAAACAACAAAAATCACCTAAAGCTCATTTTCTTCTTTTGAAAGTTATCAAGAATTTTCATTGAATTCTTGAATAACTTGAGCTAAACCTTCATCCTTTTCATTTGTCTTCATCAATTTCATTAGATCAAGTTTGTTATTTGATTAATTTGAAGTTTGTTATTGGTAATTCATCTTCCTGCATTGTTACACCTTCATCACCATCATTCAAGATGTAGATCTTTGGTGCTTTTGGTTGTTGAACCTTTGGATCATAAATTATTGTTTGATTGCAGGGATCTCACTATTTTTACACTTTAAAATTCTTTCCAATTCAGATCATCATCATAAGGTCTTTGAAAGTTGTTTTAAAAGAGGATCGTGCTGAATTTTGGCAAAATTTTTGCCTATAGTTCAGTGTTAACCAATTAACCATTTTCAGTACAAAATTGTTAACTAAATAACCAGTTAAAAAATGGTGCAAAATTCAAAATTTTCACATGTTTACCGATTAACACTGCTCCAATATCACTTTTTCACTTCTTTTTTACTTGTTTTTGGTTCCTTTTGCTTCTTCTTCTTTTTTCTTTTTTTTTACCTTGGGGGACATTTTTTAGACTGATTTCTCTTTAAATTCAATGGACTTTGGGTGTATATTAGAGTGGTTAATATTCATTAGTTCAAATCTACCTCTAAGTGAATTATTTAATTCACTTTATGTACTTTGCATTAGTGATATGTTTTCATACTTGCATCCACCAAAATGAGTGATTGAACTTAAAGATGAAAGAATACCATAAATGTAACTCAATTTGGTATTCATCTTTATTTTCGTGCGGCATTGCATTCGGATGGAGATTACATATCTTTTATCTCACATGTATTAAAACTAACATCGTTAACCTTAATTGGTTTTGGTCGGCCCCATTTATAGGGTAATTACTTTATAAATTACTCGGCAATTTCTTAACATAGACAAAAATGTGCCCCTACTTAGGAATAAAAATCCAATTGGATACTTTCACTTTCATGGACTGGACCTCATGTTGGTCGTGTCATCCCAAGGTGGTTAATCATTTTCGTTAGATCCATGACTTTTGAAGCTTGATGCATAGTTTCTTTGGGTATCTCAATCTTATTTCAAGTTTCATCGAATTTGGGTCTAATCGTATTGATTTATCCCCGTAGTGTAAGATACTAAGCAAAATTAGTTGCCTTTTCAGTTTTGGCATTAAATGCCTTGTTACTCTTTTGGTCGTGGATGATTAAGTTCACCATATCATTATTTTGTACATATTATTACTACTATTACTATACTAACATTTTAATTTCCTCTTGCACCTTATCCTCTTTATTTTAATCTCTTACTCCCTTATCTCCTTTACTTTTATTATACTTTATTTATGCTTTATCATTCATTATCATGTTTATATTTATGTTTATATCCTTGTGATTTTTCCTTTTTCCTTTGTCCTTTTGGATACAAAAATATTAATAAAGGATTAAACATATAAAAAACTTGTGACCTTGATCTTAGACCATGGTTACTATCCTTAGTATTGGAAATGAAGTTTTGGACTTAGATTCTAAGACACATTCCCTTTGTTTCGATCACCATGGAGTTGGTACTTTAGCCTTTATTTTTCCATTTGCTAGCTTATGCTTTTAAGGATGAAACTTTTGTGCTTATGCTTGGAAGTCATCAAGTTGTTTAGATCTTTCCTCCATTATATCTTTTATTTTCTTTTTTAGGATAGCCTCTTCATCTCCCCCCTTCTTCAATTTTTAAAACTTCCTTCTTTTTCAAAGGATTCTTGTTTTAAAAACCTACGCCTCTTTAACAAATAAAACCTTGACTTTTTGTCAAGTGGCTTTTACTACTTCTTAATGTCAATGAACTTAATCATTTTGACTTCAATTCAAAAATAAAAAGAACTAAACTCATTCAAGTTGTTTTGTGCCTTTGGGCACCTTTTTTATTTTCTTTGCAAGTTTAGACTACGAGTCATTCTTCTTTAATCGGGTGCAAGTCTCTCAATCTCCATGGTTGTAGTTTGATATAATTGAGTCTCTTGTCATTCGTGGGGGTTTAGTGGCATACTCGTCGATTTTATCTAAGTTGGCACCCTATGTAACACCCCATTTTTAATATTTATTCGTCGGGTTTTTTGGGTGCATTATTGGCCTTGTTTAAGGCGTGTGTCTTGTTGTTTTGGTGTAGTGTCCTAGTAGGACGGGTAGAATTATGGTGCATTTAGTAATAAGGGTGTGAGAATAATAATAGGACCAATTAATCACTATTTATTATTATTATTATTATTATTATGATAAATAATATTAGTAATATTAGGATTAGTATTATTATTATTTGGCTATAATTAAAATAAGGAAAATTTAGTCAATTATTATGGTGAGGGTTTTAGGAGAAAATTATATTAAGTAGAAATTAAGAAAAGATTAGTCATAATTTTGTTAGAGAACCAAGGAAGGCTAGGAAGAGAAAGAACAACTAGGGCATCCTTCATAGAAGAAATTCGCAGAAAAATTCATCCAAATTCGAAGTAAGGGGGGAGAAAAGGATTCTCTTTAGGTGATTTAACATGATAGGGTAGTGAGGGCTTCTTTCGCACGTAGGAATTTCTGTTGTTTTTGATGAATCTGTGATGGTATGAATATTGTTGCGAATCTTTGATTGTGAATATCTGATTTTATTGATTATTAGTGAAATATTGTTGTGGTTGTTCTGTTGTATGCATACTTTGTACAAATGTTTGTTGTTGCAGAATAACAGATTCGAACTAGATCTAGAATGTTGATAAAACTAGATTTAATAATTTAGATCAAAGAAGAATATAATGAAGAGGGTAAAATTTGTGTAGAAACCAACGTTTGGACTAGTATGAAGTGTAGGAACAAGAATCGTGGGAATCAAATGCAGAGTGTTTGAAGAAACATGAAAAATGAGACAACCTCTGTTGTTACATGTAAAAGCATGCCCATACGCATAAGGATGGGTGTGAAATCAGGGTAATACGCGTAATGACAAGCCTATACGCGTATGGAAGTGGAAATTTTAGGGCCCTCTTCCCATTTTAGTAGCATACGCGTGAGAGCACCAAGGCATTACATGTATCGAAGGTCAATACGCGTAAGGGGCGACGTAAAGGGGTCCCATACGCGTAAGGAAGGTGGATGATGGGCATATGATTTGTGTAGTGGTTGGGCATTGCGCGTATGGCCTGAACCAATACGCGTATGACCAGGCCTGTAGGGAAAATTATGTGTTTTTGAGATTTTTAATTAATGATGAATTTAGGTGGATTTAACTATATGTGTGGACTTATTGTTGCATATTGATCGGATGGATCGTGTAGATGTATAATATTGTAGTTATACATATTGTATGTATACTCAAGGTCATGCATACAATTTTTATATTATTGTTGGGACGAATCATTGTTGGATGAGCGTATGCGATTCATCGGTACTCCGTGGTGGAGAATGGTGGGATAATAATTGCTGGATGGGCGTATGTGATTTATCCGTGTTCGATTGAATGAACAAAAACTGGTACCACATGCATTGTGTCGTGTTGAGTCACATTATATAATTATTTTTGTTTTTGTTGTTGCATAATTATTGGTGTAATGTTGTTGTATATGTTGATGTGTGTGAGAAACTACCCTTGATGTGTTTTATGCACCGTTAATAATTGAATTTGTTTCTCACCCCTTTGTTGTTGTTGTGTCTTTGCTTTCTTGGAAGTATAGATAATCCAGGTACCTGAATGTGCATGGAAGTCGTGTTGCTTGTTCGAGTCATAGGATGCTCCGATACATAACACGAGATGGGGACTTTTGTTGTTTTGTTTGTTTTGTTACGTATCTTTAAAGGTTGTTGGAAACTTTATAAATCAAAGTTATGGATGATATATTGTGGATTATTGGAATGTTTCCTAAGTTGAACAAATTACATTTTTCCTTGTTTTAATGAAAGTATTATGTTGATTATTTCGGTTGATGTGGCATTCCACTTATACAAACTCTGATTTTTCGTATTAAAATTACTATTTTATAAATTGGGAAAAATGGAGTGTTACAATTGGTATCAGAGCAAGTTGGTCAAACCGGCCAGGTGTTGTTGTTGAGTCAGCCCTTAGAATAGGATTGGTTGTTTTGTTCTAACATGAGATGTTTGTTGTATCAGTATGGCAGGAAGAAATGATGTTGCTCTTGTTGCTGCTATGCAAGCCATGGCGCAAGCTGTTGAGAATATTGGGCTAGTTATTGGGAATGCTGAATTTCATGATCTGGATTAGTTCAGAAGTAACAAGCCGCCTACTTATGAAGGAAGTATTCTTGATCGAAAGACTGCACAGAAATGGCTGAAGGCTGTTGAGAAAATCTTTAGAACCATGGGGTGCAATGATGATTAGAAGTTGAGGTTTGGTACTCACATGCTTGAAGGCAAAGCTGAAGTCTGGTGGGACAACACTCGCCAAAGATTGGAAGTTGCAGGTACTACTGTTACTTGGGTTTTGTTTCGTGGTGAGTTTCTGGAGAAGTATTTCCCAAAGGACATTTGCTGTAGAGTTTTTGGAGCTTAAGCAGGGTATCATGATTGTGGCTGAATATGCTGCCAAGTTTGAAGAGTTAGTGCAGTATTATACACATTATAATACCGAAGATACTATGACTTCAAAGTGTATGAAGTTTGAGAACGGGTTGCATCCTGAGATCAAACAGGGCATTACTTTCCAGAAGATCAGGAATTATCCAGCTGACAAAGGTAAATAGAAAGCTGCCACTGACAAGAAGCCAAGTGGGGGAGGGGTAAATCCCAATCTTGTTAAGTGTTTCAGATGTGGGAGCACGTGTCATCGTGTTAATACTTGCCAGAATGAAGTGAAGAAATACTTCAAGTGTGGAAGAACATGTCATGTGGTAGCAGATTGCAGAGCTACTATGCCTACATGTGTTCAATTATGGTGAACAGGGTCATATTAGTATGACTTTCCAGAAACCGAAAAAGTCCCAAGGAGCTAATGTGAAGGTGTTTGCTTTAGTGGGATCCCAATCCACTAATGAGGAGCGTTCCGTCAAAGGTACTTATTTTATTAAAAGTACTCCCTTTATTGCTATTATTGATATGGGTGCAACCCACTCGTTTATTTTTGTTGATTGTGTGAAGAGGTTAGGAATTGTACCGTCTACTCTAGATTAGAGGATGACAATTGAGACTCTGTCTATTGGTTCCGTGGTTACATCCTTAGTATGTTTGAAGTGTTCGTTGACTATTTTTGATAGAGATTTCAATGTGGATTTTATTTATTTACTGCTTGGTAATCTGGATGTTATTTTGGGGATGAACTGGTTGGAGTTCAATCGGGTCTATATTGATTGTTATAGAAAGAAATTTTTATTTCTAACTACTGAAGAGGAAGTGTTGGCTAAATATTTATCTACTAAAGAGTTGATAACTTTGTTGGAAGATGAGGCTAAGATGTTTGTATTGTTCACATCTTTATCTGTTGAAAGGAAAGTGTCAGTTAGTGAGTTGCCGGTTGTGAATGAATTTTCGGAAGTATTTATTGATGATATTACAAAATTACCTCTGACGAGAGAAGTTGAATTTACTATTGATCTGATTCTTGGTTCAAGGCCTATTTCTATAGCACCGTATATGATGTCTGCATTGGAGTTGGTTGAATTGAAATCTCATATTGGAGAGTTGTTTGATAAGAGATTTATTAGACCAAGTGTCTCACCGTGGGGAGCTCCAGTATTGTTGGTAAAGAAGAAAGATGGCAGTATGCGTTTGTGCATTGACTATCATCAATTGAATAAAGTGACCATTAAGAATAATTATTTGCTTCTGAGGATTGATGACTTAATGGATCATTTAGTTGGTACCCGTATTTTTAGTAAGATTGATCTGAGGTTAGGTTACCATCAAATTAGAGTGAAAGAATGTGATATTCGAAAGACTGCATTTAGAACTCTTTATGGACATTATGAATATGTTGTGATTCCTTTTGGAGTGTCTAATGTGCCAAGTGTATTTATGGAGTATATGAACCGTATCTTTCATTCTTATTTGGATCAGTTTATCGTGGTATTTAAAGATAATATTCTTATTTATTCTAAGACTGAAGATGATCATAGAGAGCATTTGAGGATTGCATTGCAGGTGTTGAAGGATAATAAGTTGTTTGCAAAATTATCAAAGTGTGAGTTTTGGATTAAGAATGTAAGTTTCTAGGGTCATGTTATTTCTGGTGATGGTATAGAAGTGGATCCTTCTAAAGTAAGTGTTGTGTTGCAATGGGAGCCTTCAAAGAGAGTTACAGAGATTAGAAGTTTTATGGGCTTAGCAGGTTATTATAGAAGATTCATCCAAGGGTTTTCTAATTTGCCATTACCGTTGACTCAATTAACTAGAAAGAGTCAAGTGTTTATTTGGGATACAGCTTGTGAGGAAAGTTTCGAAGAATTGAAAAAGAAATTGACTACGACACCAGTATTGGTCTTGCCATGTTCTGGTGAACCTTTTGTTTTATACTACGATGTGTCCAAGATGGGGAATAGGTGGAGTTTTGATGCAAGATGGTAAGGTGGTGGCTTATGCTTCTAGATAATTGAGGGTGCATGAGAGGAATTATCTTACTCATGATCTTGAATTAGTTGCAGTGGTTTTTTAGTTGAAGATTGGGAGGCATTATTTGTATGGGTCAAGATTTGAAGTATTCAGTGACCATAAAGGTTTGAAGTATTTGTTTGAGCAAAAAGAGTTGAATATGAGGCAGAGAAAATGGTTAGAATTTCTGAAAGATTATGAATTTAATTTGAGCTACCATCCAGGTAAATCTAATGTAGTGGAAGACGCGTTGAGCCGTAAGACAATTCATATGTCGACATTGATGGTGAAAGAGTTGGAGTTAATTGAGCAATTTAGGATAATTCTGGTGTGTTGAGATTTCGGGGCAGAATTTGTGTGCCGGACAATACTGAGTTGAAAAGGAAATTTTAGAAGAAAGTAATTGGAGTAGATTGAGTATTCATCCTAGAGCTACAAAGATGTATCAAGACTTGAAGAAGTTATTTTTGTGGCTTGGTATGGAAAGAGACATAGCACAATTTATGTATGCTTGCTCCGTATGTCAGAAATCAAAGGTGGAGCATCAGAAGACTTCGGGAATGATGAAACCGTTGGAAATTCCAGAATGAAAGTGGGACAGTATTGATATGGACTTTGTTACTAGTTTTCCGAATACGGCGAGAGGAGTTGATTCTATTTGGGTGGTTATGGATATACTTACGAAATCCGCACATTTTATTCTAATCAATATGAGTTTTGCGTTGACGAAGCTGGTAGAGATTTATATCAGGATACTTGTGATGTTGCACGGTGTTCCTTCGAGTAAAGTTTCGGATAGAGATCTGAGGTTCACTTCTGGATTTTGGAAGATTTTACAAGAGGCTTTGGGATCAAAGTTGAAATTGAGTTCGGCATATCATCCGCAAAAGGACGGTCAGTCAGAAAGAACTATTCAGACATTAGAAGATTTGTTGAGGAATTGTGTATTGGAACAAGGTGGTGTGTGGAATACTGCCATTGATTGAGTTCATGTACAGCAATAGTTACCATTCTAGTATTAGAATGGAACATTTTGAAGCTTTGTATAGTAGGAGGTGTAGGACGCCTCCGTGTTGGTATGAGACTGGTGAAACATTGGTGCTTGGACCTGAAATTGTGTAACATACTACAGAGGAAATTCAGATGATCTGTGAGAAGATGAAAGCATCTCAGAGTAGACAGAAGAGCTATCATGATAATCAGAGAAAAGAGTTAGAATTTGCTGAGGGTGATCATGTATTTTCTAGAGTTAATCCAATGACAGGTGTTGGACGTGCTTTGAAATAGAAGAAGTTAGATCCTAAGTTCATTGGACGATACTAGATTTTGCAGAAAGTTGGTAATGTTGCTTATAGAGTGGCGTTACCGCCAGAGCTTTTGAACTTGCATGACGTGTTTCATGAGTCACAACTTTGGAAGTATGTGAATGATCCATCTCGTGTTATTCTGAGGGATGAGGTGCAGGTCAATGATAATCATACTGTGGAGGCGATGCCAATAAGGATTGAGGAACGCAAGATGAAGCAACTCTGAGGTAAAGAGATTCCTCTGGTGATGGTAGCTTGGGGAAGAGCTGCTGGTGGAAGTGTGACCTGGGAGCTGGAAAGTAGGATGTGGGAGTCGTATCCAGAACTTTTCGTATCAGGTACATTTTCGAGGACGGAAATATTTTAAATGGGGGAGAGTTATAACACCCTATTTTTAATATTTATTCGTCGTTTTGTTTTGGTGCATTGTTGGCCTTGTTTAAGGCGTGTGTCTTGTTGTTTTGGTGTAGTGTCCTAGTGGGATGGGTAGAATTATGGTGTGTTTAGTAATAAGGTGTCGCTCTCCGGATTTTCATCCCGGTGCAAACGCGAACCGTCGGCAATGTTGGAGGTTGAGGTTGAATAGAGTCGCCAACTAGGCATTTTTATCCCGAAGGAAAGGTAATGATGCATAAACCTGGAAAGATATGGATAAGACGGTTGCGAACCAAAGAAACTGAGAAAGGGGGTTGGTTACGACCTGGGAAGGTATTAGCACCCAGATCGTCCGTCGTACTCGACGGTATCCACACTTACTTGATTGTGTTTAAAGGGGAATGGTGTATGATCTAAACAGTGCAAAAAAAGCTAGGGAGAAAAGGATGTACAGGGTGTCCGTGCAAAAGGGAAGTGAATGCTCAAAGCTGAGGCTAAGGAGCGAGAAACAGAAAGAGGAGAGAGGGGGAAAGACAAAGAGACTTTTGTTCGATAACCGTTAAGTTATGCCTACGTATCCTCTCGTGCAATGAGGAAGTCAGAACACCGTAGTTCGACTCAAAGAGACTGGGATGATTTTGGTGTGAACTGCTTGCTTGTCTATGCTCAAGTGTATGACTCGTCTGGCTCGAGTGCTAACTGTCTTGAATTAGACGGAAGAAGCGATTTCTCGTTTTCAGAATGAATATGATGAGAAAAGAATCCCGAAGGAGACGTTTATTTTTTGTTTTTGTGTTTTCAGTCTTTTATTGTTTTTGGTGTTTTGCATAAGATAATGAGCTTAAGCCTTAATCAAGGGTTTGCAAACTCATTATATCACCCCTGATTAGGGATAATGAGTCTACTTAAGTATGAGATGAGAACCTCAACTTAATTACCCTAATGATACTGGATTAAGATCATTAACCAACTTGTGATTATTAAGTGTCTTTGGATTTTTGTTTTGTGTTAAGTAATGAGTTTAATCTCTAATCAGGGATTAGTGAACTCATTACACCAACCTAAGAGAAGTATAATAGATGAGAACACTTAAGATGAGGAAGACTCCTCAACTTAATCCATGGTTAGGGATTCAAATCATTATATAACAAGCCTTTATTAAAATGGATTTTAATTAAAGGTGGGGTTAAGAAGTGGATTTTATGTTTGTAAGACTAAACCTGAGGGGGACTTGTCCATTAAACACTAGGGTTAGTCCTTCTGAACCAACAGGCATAGATGTAACCCTAATATAAGGCCCAAGTTACAAGCTTAAGTCTTAATGATTATTAGGTGTTTTGATTAGGAGGTGAAAACAACTTAAAGGTTTAACACTAAGTATTAAATTTATACATTCCATCCTAAGATAAGGATACAGGTATAACCCTAATACAGAGCCCCAAAACTTTAACTGTTTAGCCTTGATTATGAGATGAGAAGCAGAGAACAAGGAGACTCAAAGGTGAAAAACTAGGGGGGACTATATACAACCCTAAAGTTATCATTCTTGGATATTCCTATGGTTTGTGAGGCTTAAGAAAGATCTTCAGAAAGTCTTCCGATGGCCACCAAGGAAGAAGAAGCAGATGAAAAGAGAAGATAAAGGAGAATACGTTACTTACTTCCTGAAGAAGTTAAGTAACCTAAGAGAAAGAAAGGGAGCAAGAGAGATCACAAGTGAGTCAAACTCATTTCAAAGACAAATAAGATTCAAATGAAAACATAATAAGAGGTTGGATGTGGAGGAAAATCCACATCCTGATCAACTTACCATAAGCCCATGCAATGGTTAATATAATTGCATAAGGTGAAACAAGATGCAATGATGCAAAGATGATGATGCAATGATGCCAACCAGAAGTGAATACATGATGAAAATGTGTCATGGAGAGATGAAAAATCATATACAATACATATGTATGATCATACAAGTGATGGATGCAAAAAACAAGCATGTTAGGAGCTTAAGGATACATGAACATGCATAAGATGTAATGGATGAAAAACATACCAAATGAATGCAAAAATGATCAACCAATGTTCACACATGTCCTAAGGCCTCTAAAATGAAATAAAAATGCATGAGATGTCATGGCAAGTTCATATGATGATGGTATGCAAAGATGAATGCAAATGAACATGACAAATTAGGGTTTTAAGAAAGTATGAGATGCATATGATCAAAACAGAAGCAAAACACATGATAAAAAATTGAAATTGCAACCAAATGAACCCTAAACACACATAAGATCACTCCCCAAAGATGGAAGTCAGAAGCTAAACCAAAGTCAAGTTATGGTTTTTCTAAGTTAGGCTAGGGTTTTGGGTACTTCTTCATGAAATATGCCAAACAAATGGAAAATGAAATGCAAAAATATGAGGTAAATACCCTAGATACTACATGCAAAGTATGAAATAATGCAAAAAGAACCATATACAAACTCATCTTGGTTGATCGGAAATGAATTTTTGAAGTTAGGGTTAGAAAAATAAGGAATTTAGAAACCCTAATTCATGGTTAATTGTCTAAACATGATCAAAACCTAAAATAAATTTGTAAAATGAGTTTGTAAATTGTTCTAAACATGTAAGAATGCTTCATGTTTGTTTTGGTGATTTTTAAATACCTAAAAGTATTTTTAATTAATTAAAATGAATTAATTAATTAAATAATACAATTAAATGATTTAAAAATATATTTTTAATGAAAAAATTAAAAATAAAAATGTTTTTGGGTTCTGAAAATTATTTAAAGTAAAAATGAAAAAAATTGGAATTTTATAAAATGTTTTACTATTTTAAATAAATAAATAAATTAAAATGAAATAAAAAGAAAATAAAATGCAAAGTAATTAAAAGGGGTGGTTCAGATTGCGTGAGAGAGAGAGATCAATGGCCAGGATTGCTAGTCAGTTTGACCAAGAGTTTGAGGATCTAAGGGATCAGGTTTGAACTTAGCTTACGCGCGTGATCCAAGGGCCATGATTTGTCCTAAGTTAATTAATTATAATTAATTTAAATTAATTAGGATTAGGGTTAATGAAGTAATTTGGACCGTCCATACGCTAATCTAATCAACATCCAAGGGCTCTCATTCAAACTGGCAAACCAAACCCTAATGATTTTCAGGTGATCGAAGATAAGCTCCGGTCATCTTCTCCGACCATCCCAAACACGGGCAAAGTTTCAAAACAACCATACATGCTCATTTCTCTACCATTTCCAATTCCAAACACATCAGAATGATCAGCAAAGCATATAGATTCATTTTATAACAAGAAAAAGAGGTTCTGGAAAAATTGTTCTTGATGAATACCTGAACTGAAGTTCTTCAAAATGGAGCTTTCAGGACCTCCCTCTTGTGCAAAATGGCTTCTTTGGACCTTCTGAAGCTAGTGGAGTGCTTAGAATGCTTTGAAAGTGGCTGGTTTTTGAGGTCTAGTTCTGATGAAGCAGAAATCGTGTTTTTTATATATTGTGTTTCAGGCCATGGTGACGGGTGGGAAATGTTCCTTGTGTTATGTGTGATTGAATGGTGAAAGAATTTTGGATGTTTGATGGCTGAGTAGTGAGAATCGAAGAGGGGAAGTTTTTTGACAATTTTTGTAAAATCTGAGTGTTGGCTGGTTTCAAGGCTTCATGTCTTATGTTTTATGATCCTTAGGAAATGCATAAAAGATTGAGATAGGTCAGAGGAGTGGTTGTGCACTGTGGGAATGGTATGGCTCCACTAGCCAAAAAGTCAAAAATGGTGTACTTGAAGCATGGGCCATGGCTGAAGTGATTTGAGGTCTTGGGCTGCCTCAGCTGAGTTCAAGGAGAGCCTTTGGATCAAAATTGGTGAGTTGTATGGCTTGATTCACGAGTTTCCAAAGGTTTTGTATTTTCACAACATTGATATTTCTTGAGAAGCAAGGCATGAAAACCCTAGGTTCTTGGCCCAATTCTGATCCTTAGAAGTTTTTTGATCATGGCATGATGTATTTGAGTGGATTAGAGGTCACACAAAGGCCTGAAATACCATTTTGCAAATTTCCCTCTTTGGCATGAACTTGAAAATTACAAGATTTTTCCCAACTTTGACTTGCCATATCTTGAGTTCTAGGATGAATCAAGAGGAGTTCTTGTACTTTTTGAAAATGGAAAGATCAAATCTACCACTTTCATGTTTGAAGAAAAATCATTTGAAACCTTTTTGATCAAGAAAGAGGAGGTTGAAAATCTTTCCCAAAATGGAAAGTTTTCATTACAAGTCATGCCCAAAAATAGATAGTTTTCAAATAGCCCAAAATTATTCAATCTTATGAACTTCCAAGCATTCATAAGATCAAATAAAGATCATAGGACCTCAAATTGATGATGATGACCCTTTGGAACCCTTGTTGGTGGCCTTAGATACCCTGATTCTGACTTTTTTTGCACAACTAGTTACCATTTGATCAAATGACTTCCATAAGGAGTTTTTACTTCAAATTTGGTACACATGCTCCTCATAACATATAAAGACCAATAGAATCAAGAATGACCAAAAAAATTGAGTGTAAGGGCCTCAAACCCAAAACCCTAATTTTTGGTCATCTGTGTAGGAACCCTGAGCCTGCCGGGACACCTTTGCAACCCCTTGTGATTTCTTGACTTCAAAGAACCCTTGGAGGTATTATATGATCATAGAACACTCATGGACCCTCTTGGCATGCTTCATGGCCTCTGAGATAGCTCAAACCACTTCTAAGATTCACCTGATCACAAACCCTAGCTATGCAGCTATGCAATGAGTAGCTAAAGGAAAAATATGCAATGTGAGATGTTATGATACGTTATGTAGTATGAAGGATCACAAGCCAAGGTGTGAGACAAAAGAGAGGGAAAATTTTGGGTGTTTACAGCTGCCCCTATTCAAGCATGAGTTAGTTGTGTAGGATGTAAGCGTCTGGCTTAACAGACAAACAAGATAACTTGTGGTTGAATACCAAGACAGTCCAAAATTTTCACTCTTTATTATAAGAAGAAAAGGGATATAAATTGTAATAGACAGTATAGGTTGAATATCAAATGGTAGCGACAGAGGACGACCGTCGAGCAGAGGACAACTGTTAGGGATAAAAGCGGTGAGAAACGCACTGACGGGGACGACCATCATGCTGGGGAATAAAGAATCCGCGACGGGAACGACCATCAGGTAAGAAAAAGTGACCTTACTAGGGATTTAAAAGCACTAACTGGGACGACCGTCAGGCTGAAGAATAGGGAAATCGCGACGGGGATGGCCATCGGGCGAAAAATAAATAAATCAATGATGAGGGACGGTCATCAAAAGGTGAAGGACGATCACCTAGCAGGGTACGGCTGCTGAGAAATATCGCGACATAGGACGAATGTCAGATAAAAAGATCGACGATGGGGACGACCATCAGATAACATGATGAGGGACGATCATCAAAATAAATGATGAGGGACGATCATCAAGAGGTGAAGGACGATCACCTAGCAGGGTACGGCTGCTAAGGATTATCACGACATAGGACGAATGCCGGATAAAAAGATCGACGATGGGGAAGGCCATCGGATAACATGATGAGGGACGATCATCAAAATAAATGATGAGGGATGGTCATCAAGAGGTGAAGGACGATCACCTAGTAGGGTACGACTGTTGAGGATTATCGTGACATAGGACGAATTCCAGATAAAAAGATCAACGATGGGGACGGCCATCGGACGAATGGTGAGGTACGGTCATCAAAATAAATGATGAGGGACGGTCATCAATAGGTAAAGGACGATCACCTTGCAGGGTACGGCTGCTGAGGATTATCGCGACATAGGACGAATGTCGGATAGAAAGTTGTTTTGTTGGCGACTTCTGGGGATAGATAAACACGGACGAGTGTTTAAGCCCTAAAATAAAATGGTATAAGTTTTTCGACAGTGTGTATAGATTAAAGATACGAATGAGTATCCTTAGGACCATGATGCGGACGAGTATCGATAGAAACAAACGTCGACGCGTGTTTAAGGAGTGATGATACAGACGAGTATCAACTGTTTGAACAAGGAACACGGACGAGTGTTGATCTATTGGGGAGATACGTAAGATACGAACGAGTATCAAAGAAATATGTATAAGTGGGATACGGACGAGTATCAGAAGGATTGTGTGTTAGTATGTACAAGTATTTGTATTGAGAGTGCAAAAGGATATTTTGGCTTTTTATCTGCAGGGGATAAGTTTTCGCGCATTGCTGGAGGAGTGATTTTGGTATTTGCAGGTGATTGGCTCGAACCTGGTTTATGATCATGCAAATGCTTGATTTTTACCGTAATGCTCCGTATTAGACGGAATACTACGCTTTGTTTGGGGAGGAATGATGCGAATGCTATGACTATGCAAGTGAGAGAAACGTGATCCGAAATTTGTTGGGGGAACGGATGACTGGGCGATCTGTGGGGAGAAAGGATCACTGCACGATCTTGCTGGAGGACTCTGGGGGAAGAAATTTATGGGGATCCAATGCTGGGGATGAGAAGATCTGGCAACTCGCTGGGGAAGAGTGATTCAGGCATTGCTTTGGAGATCCTGCTTGGGGAGGAGAGAACTTCTGGGAAGTAATCTGTCGGAGGATCAACTTTGTGGGGGATATTCTGAGGGGATAAAAAGCTCCGTGGGGGAATACTTTCGTCAAGTAGTCCTTCTGATGATGTGACTTCCGACTTGGCTGGGGATATAGTGCCTGATATGCCCCATGCTGTGAAAGATTTTCCGCCTTGAGTACCTGCAACCTGTCAAACAAAGGAAACGAACAAGTGCCCTGAGGTATCCTCAACCGGATTCTGTCATAGGAGTTAGGTTCGCTTAAGAGCACATATTTCCTGCAAGCATTTATTGAAACAGGCTTTATGTTTTCATGCAAATTTTGTATTTACGAACTTTGGAAATTTTGCAAACGAAACAAAAAGGTACAAAACAAAGTGTGAATCAATATTTGTATTTATTGATTTTGTGTGCCCTGAATAGGCGAGTACAGTGAGGAAGCTAATCCCTGAAATGAGGAGATTGCTACAAAATTGAGAAAATAAAATTCCTATATGGAAATGATGAAGTTGATGCTTCAATCTTCCTTTTGCTATGACATGTATGACCTGAACGCTTTTCTTATCTTGCTTTCCGAAAAAAGTTGATTCTAACCGACGCTTTTTCCTTTCGAGGCTTTCCATGTTATGTGAGTGATACAGGTGAATTCAGAATGCAGTTGTTCGCTTATTCCCTGATTTTGCGTGGATCGCCCTTTCAGGTTTTCAATCCATCGGGATACCCATTTTTGCCTGAGCTGTCCGATGTGGCTTTTCAACTCAGCGGGTATACATTTTTTCAATTTTCCCTTATTTTTGCCCGAGTCTTTTTATTCTGTATTTGACTCGCCGGGATGCCCTATTTTTTCCTAGACTTACATTCTGTTTTTATGTCCAGCGGGTCATTTATGCGAAGTATTTTTTAACTGCATCTGAATTCAAAGGAGACATGAAGTCTTCACCATCCATGGTTGCGAGCATCAGTGCTCCGCCCGAGAAGACTTTAGTTATCATGTATGGACCTTCATAGTTTGGTGTCCACTTGCCCCTATGGTCTGTATGTGGAGGAAGGATTCTTTTCAGTACAAGCTCTCCCACTTGATATTCCCGAGGTCTGACTTTTTGATCGAAGGCTTTCTTCATCCGTTTCTGATATAACTGACCATAACAGATAGCTGATAATCTCTTTTCTTCAATCAGGCTCAGTTGATTATAACTAGATCGGATCCATTCTGCTTCGTCCAGTTTTACATCCATTATTACCCGCAAGGAGGGTAATTCAACTTCAACAGGTAGGACTTCTTCCATACCATACACAAGCTGATAAGGCGTTGCCCCGGTAGATGTTCTGATGGAAGTTCGGTACCCATGAGAGGCGAATGGTAACATCTCATGCCAGTCTTTGTATGTGACTACCATCTTTTGCACAATATTTTTAATGTTCTTGTTAGCTGCTTCAACAACGCCATTCATCTTTGGCCTGTAAGGAGAAGAGTTGTGATGTTGAATTTTGAAGTCTCGGCACAGTTCTGCCATCATTTTGTTGTTAAGGTTTGAACCATTATCAGTAATGATTCGCTCGGGAACTCCATATTGACAAATGATATCCCTTTTCAGAAATCGGGCTACCACTTATCTGGTGACATTTGCATATGAAGTTGCTTCAACCCATTTGGTGAAGTAATCAATGGCTACCAGGATGAATCTGTGACCATTTGAAGCAGTTGGTTCGATCTTTCCAATCATATTAATGCCCCAAATGGCGAAGGGCCCGGGCGAAGACAATTTATTCAAAAGATTGGGAGGCACATGCACTTTGTCTGTGTAGATCTGGCATTTATGGCACTTTATGGCATAGGCACAACAATCTGCACCCATTGTGATCCAATAGTAACCTGATCTCAACAATTTCTTCTCCATTGCATGTCCTCCGACATGGGTACCGAAAGAACCCCCGTGTACTTCGTGCATCAGTAAGTCTTCTTCCTTATTGTCAACACATTTGAGCAAGACCATGTCGAAGTTTCTCTTGTATAGGGAGCCATCAGTATTGAGGAAGAAATTGCTGGCTAGCCTTCTCAATGTCTTCTTATCATTAGACGGTGCCCCAGGTGGGTATGTTTGAGTCTCTAAGAAGCATTTGATGTCGTGGAACCAAGGTTTGTTGTCAGTAATAGTGTCCACAAAGAATACATACGATGTTCGGTCCAGTCTGGATACTAAATTCGAGGCACATAGTTGGTAGTATGTACTTTGATCATAGATGAAATGGTGGCCAAGGAATCCGCAAACTGATTCTCATCTCGAGGGATGTATTCAAGCTTGGCTGTTGTGAAGAAAGTCAACAATCTCCTTGTATAGTCACGGTAGGGAACCAGATTATCTTGATGAGTATACCACTTGCCATTAGTTTGGTTGATCACCAAAGTTGAATCTCCGAATACATTCAAGGTTTTGATCCTGAGGTCAATGGCTTCTTCAAGACCCATGATACAAGCTTCGTACTATGCTTCATTGTTAGTGCAGGAAAAGGTAAGCCTTGTTGAGAAAGGCATATGGACTCCTTTGGGTGTAATAAGCATTGCACCAACCCCACGACCGTTACAATTAACTGCCCCATCGAACATCATAGTCCATGCTTCTTCTGGATCAGGCCCTTCCATGTGAATAGGCTCTTCAAAATCTTTTGACTTGAAGAACATGATGTCTTCATCAGGGAAATCAAATCTCATAGGCTGGTAGTCATTAATGGGTTGCTCAGCCAAATAGTCACACAATACACTGCCCTTGATGGCTTTCTGAGAGGTGTACTGAATATCATACTCTGTTAGAATCATTTGCCACCTTGCAACCCTTCCGGTAAGTGCTGGCTTCTCAAATATGTACTTGACGGGGTCCATCTTTGAGATCAACAAGGTAGTATGGGTCAACATATAATGTCTTAGTCGGCGAGCAGCCCACGCTAAAGCACAACACGTTTTCTCGAGCAGTGAATAACGTTGTTCACAGTCGGTAAACATTTTGCTTAGGTAGTATATTGCATACTCGTTTCGACCAGACTCGTCATGCTGGCCCAACACACACCCCATTGATTCATCCAATACTGTCAGGTAAATTATTAGAGGTCTTCCTTCAACTGGAGGCATGAGAATTGGAGGTTCTTGCAAATACTCTTTGATCTTGTCAAAAGCTCTTTGACAATCATCGTTCCACCTGACTGTTTGTTCTTTTCTTAGCAGTTTGAACAAGGGCTCGCAGGTTGCAGTGAGGTGAGATATGAACCTTGAAATGTAGTTCAATCTACCTAAGAACCCTCGAACTTCTTTCTCAGTCTTAGGTGAAGGCCTTTCCTGAATTGCTTTGACTTTGTCGGGATCAACCTCAATTCCTTTTCCTCTTACAATAAAACCCAACAGCTTACCAGAATGTACCCCGAATGTGCATTTGTTGGGGTTCAACCTTAACTGATACTTCCTCAAACGCTCGAACAATATCAAAAGGTTTACCAAATGCTCTTCCTCTGTTTGGGACTTGGCAATCATGTCATCCACGTAGCACTCGATTTCTTTATGGATCATATTGTGGAATAATGTTACCATCGCCCGTTGGTATGTTGCACCGGCGTTCTTTAAACCAAATGGCATTAATTTGTAGCAGAATGTCCTCCATGGTGTGATGAAGGTTGTCTTCTCCATGTCTTCAGGTGACATCTTGATCTGATTGTATCCAGAAAATCCGTCCATGAAGGAAAATACCGAGAACTGAGTTGTGTTTTCTACCAATACATCAATCTGAGGTAATGGGAAGTCATCTTTCGGGCTTGCTCTGTTTAGATCCCGATAGTCGACGCACATCCGCACCTTGCCATCCTTCTTAGGTATGAGTACAATGTTAGCAACCCACGGCAGGTAACTAGTTACAGCAAGAAAACCGGTGTCCCACTGCTTTTGTACTTCCTCTTTGATTTTCATGGCCATGTCTGGGCGAGTACGGTGCAACTTCTGTTTAACTGGCGGACAATCCTCTTTCAATGGTAGCTTGTGCATGACAATATCTATATCCAAAACCGGCATATCTTGATAGGACCAAGCGAACACATCGACATATTCCCGCAGCATACTGATAAGTTGTTCCTTTACCGGAGCTTGTAGACTGGCCCCAATCTTCACTTCTTTCACATCTTCCTCAGTACCAAGATTGATAGTCTCAACCTCCTCCTGATGAGGAGAAATCACCTTTTTCTCTTGTCTCAATAACCTAGCTAGCTCTTCAGGTAAATCGTAGTCTTTTACAACCCCTTCATCTGCTTGATTAATCGGATTGTCGAAGTCATACGAGGTCATAGCAGTGTCGTTGTCGGTGCGATCTGGAGGGTTATCTCTGAAAGGGTTGAGATTTGGTTCATTTTAGTGATTGATTTTATCTTATTTAGAAAAAGTGAATGAAGTTATTATTGAGAAAAACATTGTCATTTATTGTTTTGTGCGAAAATAACAAAAATGAAAAGACTGTGAGCGAAAAAGATCGTTTGCAAAAAGATGTCCATTGTTCATTAATATTCAATTTGCACAAAATACATATGGCCCTATTACAAAATGAGTCCAAAACATCTTGGGCAAGATGCAGGACTTTGATGCATGCTTAAAACAGCAAATAATAATTACTCTGCAGCAGTAACCCTTATAATTTCCTGGGAAGAGCAGTTGAGGACTTGTTGGCCTGGGACTCTTGGACGGATCCAGCTTTCCAGGTTGTAGTTGCTCTCAGTCTCGTCTTCCAAAGTGTTGACAGCATCCAGGGTCAGCATTCCCCCACTTATGAACTTGGGAGCTTCAGCAGCCTCCTCTGGAACTTGTCGGGATGGTCTATAACCCAAACCGAATTTGTCTTCTTTCATCTCCACCTTTAGCAGCTTGCCCCAACCTTGGGCATTCCCTTCTTCCACAACCTTCCGAGCCTGTTTGTAGGAAGCAATTGAGGTGCCCATCCTTTCCTCTTGGGATGCAGCAAACACCTCAATTGTAGCTTCGTTGATATTCAAAGCTTTGAAACCCTGACTCATGGTTTC
Organism: Lathyrus aphaca; assembly: GCA_963966055.1. Lineage (NCBI taxonomy): Eukaryota > Viridiplantae > Streptophyta > Magnoliopsida > Fabales > Fabaceae > Lathyrus > Lathyrus aphaca. The sequence goes on from OZ014519.1 coordinate 557,553,382, forward strand.
ATGGATCTCTCCATCCATCTCTATGTATTTGTATGTAGCCAGGTGACTGACGAAGATGTCTTCCTCTCCACAGATGGTGATAATTTGGCCTTCCCACTCATATTTTAACTTCTGGTGAAGGGTCGATGTTATTGCGTCGGCGACATGAATCCAGGGTTGACCCAACAAACAACTGTAGGCAGGCTGTATGCCGATCATGTAGAAGGTAGTTTTGAAAACTTGTGGGCCAATTACCACAAGCAGCTCAATCTCTCTGAGAACCGATCTCTTAGAACCATCGAAAGCTCTGACAACTAGGTTGCTCGGACAGAGTGCAAAACCATCATACTCCAGCTTGACTAAAGCCTTCTTTGGTAGCACATTGAGTGATGATCCGGTATCAACAAGAACATGAGACAATACAACACCTTTACATTCCAAAGTGATATGCAAAGCCTTGTTGTGATTACGCCCCTCCGTAGTCAAGTCAGCATCAGTGAAACCTAGTCCATGACTAGTATTTATGTTTGCAACTACAGTTTCTAACTGATTGACCGTGATCTCTTCTGGAACATAAGTTGCATGCAGGACCTTGAGTAGTGCATTCCGGTAAGCATTGGAACACATGAGCAGAGATAGTATGGAGATCTTGGAGGGTGTTTGATGGAGTTGATTCACAACTTTGTAGTCACTTCTTTTGATAATCCTCATAAACTCGTCTATATCCTGATCAAAGGTTGTCTTCTGAGTTTCTTTTGTAGCTGGTTCTTCTAGCGCCATATTTTTGCCTTTTACTTTAGCAGCGGCTTCTGCTTTAGCATTAACTTTGGGAAACTTTGAAGTGAATAGACGTCCGCTTCGAGTGAAGCCTCCGCCTCCCCCAACATTGTCAATTTGTGGTACAGAAATTGAGGAGTCAAGAGTGATCTTCTTTCCATGGCAGTAAAGATCTGAACCATAATGCCAAGACACAACACTGTTGTTATCATAAGGAACTGGTCCAGGCACCGTGATGGTCACCAGACTAATTACAGCAGAAGAAGGAGTTATGATAGTCTGTGGATTATAGTAGATGGTGACAGGAGGTCTGATTATAGATGGTTCAGGTGCAGGAAGTTTTTGATGTGGGTGTTGTTGAGTGTCGTTGTCGAGAGATTCTGGAATATGAATGGTTGCTGGATCATAGTAAATGGTAACTGTTGAGATGTCGTCACAGGTGTTTGTTGTTGTTGTAGCCATTTCCGTTGAAATGACTTTTGCTGGCGTTGTAGAAGATTATGTTGGGATAATGTTTGTTGGAGTTGTAGATGAGATTTTTGTTGTCTTTGTAGAAGATGGAACTGTTTATGTAATCTGTAGAATGCCTTCTCTGATAATACTATTGATACCATTCTTCAGATTTGCACAACCATGGGCAAAAACTTTGCAAGCTTCACAATGGGCCTCACAACACGGAAACACTTGGCACTTTAATGGCTGAGTTTTTACTTCGGCCAGTGGTGTTTGAATACTTGCAATGTCCTCAATCAGAATTGTTGGTTGGTCCTCCTCAATAGCATTAATCCTCGGCCTACCGTAATTCAGTATTGGATTCTTTATGACATTTGGTGGAGGTGCAAAATTCAAAGCTTTGGAGTCAATCAGATCTTGGACTTTCATGTGCAGGGCCCTGCACTTCTCTGTTGAATGACCATGTGCATTGGAGTGAAAAGCACATCTGGCGTTGACATCATAATTCCTTGGAAGATTCAGAGGATCTGGTGGAGCCAAAGTTCTTATTTCAGTCAGGTTAAGCTTCAATAGTTGTAGGAGTAAGGCTGCATAGAGCATCGGGATGGGATCGATCACCCTATTAATCTGAGAAGGCCTTTGTTGGAAAGGACGTTGTTGTTGGTTGTTGTTGTTATAAGATCTCTGTTGCTATTGAGGATATTGTTGTTGCTGAGGTGCTGGAGTAGGGATGGTGACTGCAACTATTGATCTTTGCAAGTACTGGGGTCTAACTCTATTAACATGTACTGCATTGGTCTCCCTTGTCCTTCGAGGTCCTGATAAGGGTTTCTTTGCATTGCTGGAGCTAGCACCATTATCAGAAATCTTGCCCATCATCAGTAAACTTTCAATTATCTCTCCCGCTATGACCACGTCAGCAAAGCTAGTGGAAGAGAAAGCAGCAAGCCTATCAATATAAGTTCCTTGCAGGGTATTCATGAACATGTCAGCCATCTCTCTTTCTGACATTGGAGGTTGGACAACAACAACCAATTGTCTCCATCTCTGAGCATACTCACGGAAACTTTCCCTCAAAGATTGAGATATACCCATCAAGAGGGTCCTATTGGGTGCCATATCCAGGTTGTACTGATATTGGCGTATAAAGGCCTCAGCTAAATCTTTCCAGTTCCTGACAGTAGCCCTTGACAAGTGTGAATACCACTCTCTGGATGCCCCGGTTAAACTGTCTTCAAATTAAAACATCCACAGTTTCTCATCCATGGTATATTCTTTCAATCTTCCTAGAAAAGATTTCAAATGGGCACGAGGACAGGAGGTGTCGTTATACTTTTCAAAGTATGGAGGTTTGAACTTGTGAGGAATCCTTACCCCTTCCACTAAATCCCATATCCATCACATCAAATCCCAAGGAGTTCTGGGATTCCAAGGATCCCAGCTTCTCAGATATCTTGTCCAGACGACGATCATAAGCTTCATCTGCCCCGGCACCCAACACTGTAAATTGCTCATCTTGAGGATCTTCCTACAGAATACGATCTCCAGTGTTCCTTTGGCCCTGTCCAAGGATGTTAACTTCAGGATTGTTGGGAGGTCCAAACACTCCTAGAGTCATTTGCGGATGATCGCGTGCATTGTTGCTAGTACCTCCGGTGCCTGCGTGGTTATCTTCTGGGGTATGCCGCTCGACTAACTCCCTCAATCTTTCCTGGGTCTATGCCAGTCCAGTCATCACATCCATGAATTGATTCATCTGAGTCCTCACTTATGTCCTTACATCATTCATTTGAGTTCTCACATCTGTCAGTTCCTGCTGTAACTGATCCATTTGTAGACTCGGAAGGTTGTGTCGAGTTGGATATCTGTGGATGCGAATGACGAGAAAGACCCTCCTGCGAGCAATATTTCCTGAAACAATCAACAAAGTGAGAAGACAACAACAAAATCACCTTCAAAACAAAGGATATAAGATTAGCATGCAATTAAAATATGTCTATTTGTCTTCAGAGGGTATCCGGTTTGGTTCTTGGTTTTGACCTTCCAGACCTCTCTTGAGAAGATGAAGATGTTGAAGCATAAGAAAATCCAATACATAACCATAAAATCAAGTGGCAATGCCAGAATACGAATAGTTCATGAATACAACAAAAACAAAATCCCATGGTGAATTAAAATACAACAAATTTAAGAATACAACAAACAAAATCACCATGGTGAATTAAAGTACAAAAACAAGTACAAAGAGAAAATCAAACATCCAATCCATATGCATCCTCCCTGACTTCCTTCAGGAGAGCATCAGTTACTGGTCCAACTGGGTGCTCTATAATGGTCCTGATGAGAAGGTTTCTGGTTGCAATGGCATTTGTCATCTTCTGATACTTGTATTGTTCCTTGGATCTCTTTAACCCTGCCCGTAGTTTCAACTCTAAGAACTCCTTTTGAGCTGCTAATAGTGCTTTTTGGCTCCTTTTCTCATTGATTTCCAACTGCTCAATCTTGGCTTGCGTCTTCTGGACTTCTTTTAGACGAGCCTCAGTTATCCTGACCCACCTATCCTGACACTCCTCCAGATAATGCTCAGCTCTTGCCCTTTGAATCTTTGCTTCTTTACATTCATTCTTTAACACAAGTTCCCCTGCTCGGGCTTTCCGGATGAAGTCTTCAGTCTTCTCAATTTTGGTTACATGCTCGATGCGTAGCTTATCTAACCTCTTAATGTCTAGATGACCATCATTCGTTTTCCAAAGAGTCTTCTTCAAGGCTTCAGCCAGCTGGGTGTTTCTTTCCTTTAGTTTTTCAAACTCTTCCAGGCTTATTGTAGCTGTGGGCTCAATTGCCGATGGCCCTGGTACATCTTCCAGGGTGAATGGCATACGAGTAATATGTACTCTGATGCGTGACCATTTAGTGTACTAAGAAGAGGCTATGTTGTTGCATTTCCCCAAAATAGCAGTCCCTTTAGTCTGTATGTTGTCCCAAGCCCAGGTTGCTTGTCGGACAATGGCATGATTGTTCTGAAAAGCACAATAAAGAGACTCTGCTAAGTCTTGCTCTTTAGGTGGATGTATCAAGGCATACCCCAATTGTCTCTTGAAAATTAAAGGATTGTAATTGATGCAACCCTTTACTCCAATAAGTGGCACATTTGGGTATTGCCCACAACTTGTTATTATGTCTTGGCCCTTGGTGTTCTGAGTACACCAACTGATATCTTCTGAAGTAAGGGCAATCATCCTCTTAGCCTAATTCCTTGACTGATGTGGATTCAGGAAAGCTTTCGTCTTCGGCATATGCTTTATCAACCAACCGTAGAAAAGAGGTGCACAACATCTTACCAGTCTTCCTCTCTGTTTCTCATTCCTTTGATGAACTGAGTAGTAGAAATCTCTCAATAAGGTGGGAACCGGGTTCTTTAGCATGAAGATGTGAATGGAATTTTTTCTTAAAAACTTAGGCTCGTCTGCAAACAAGATGATACCATAATTGTTGAGGGCTAGGAGAGCACACACAGTTTCCCAATTCCCTACTGCAGCTTGCTTTGTAGCTTGAGTAACCAAGAAATCCAGATGGAGGCCTGGGATTCCAGCCTTGGAAGTCATGTGCTCATCATTGGTGGTTACTTCCAGATGTAATGCCTTGGCTATGTCTTCATTCCTTGGAGGAGTCATTTCAGGATTGAAAGGGACCCTCTTCTGATAGGGACACCCAATAACATAGAGTATTCTTCCAGTAAATGACCAATCTGAAAATCTGGAAAAGTGAAACAACGGAGAGGAGGGTCATAAAATTGAAGACATGTGTGAATCATGCTCCTCTGTAATGTGTCCAAGTCCATGATCATGTCTGAGATTCCACCATAATGCTCTCTAGATAAGGGAACATGATCAGGGGTGATAAGGGCATGTATTTGCCTGATGCCTGCTAGAGGATACTCAAAAAAGTTGTAGGTGATGTTGCTTTTCCTGGTTGAATCCATGTTGAAGATGTGATAACTGAAGAAGATAACTGAAGAAGATAACTGAAAGAGATAGTTGAAGAAGTGTTGAAGCAGATGAACGTTCAAAACCAAACCAAGTGAAGATGGATACCCTGTAAAACAAATAGACAAATGTTAAATGATGCAATATGATGTATGCTTATGATATGCAAGGGTTTGTGATCATGTGCTGGATTATCAGTTGCTCTTGATAGGGTCCAAGAGTGTTCAAAGTTTCGGATGAAGGCTTGAGAACCAGTAACCAGGTTGGGGACTCAAATAAAGAGTCAATAATCCAGGGTTTCAAAGAACTAATCCAAAATATTACAACCTTAAGAACACATTCCAGTAGCAAGGTATGTTGAGGTCAATGGTCCTGCAAACCTGTAAACAACCCAACCCACTCACAGATATTGTTCTAGAACAAGGATCCTCAGATTCAGATCTATTATGAGAAGTGTAAACACTTCTAACCCGGAGGTACAGTGTTTACCCTAATCATAAAGGATCCTCCTCTAATTCACCTCAGATGCTGAAGGTCATCTAAAAAGGTCATCCAGACTTAGCAGGCTTCCCAGATAGCCCTAGCACTACAGGAAATCCGTAGCACAGAGTTCTCAAAAGGAAACCCATGTTTGAACCGTGTTTTCATATTCCCGCACCAGACCAAAATGGAATGGGAAAGAATACAAAACCACTCTAATCCTATGTGTCACTCAGGCCTTTGTGTTGAGCCTTTCTCACTGGAATACCCTACCCACCAAGGTAACAACAATCCAGCACAGTGATATGATAAAGAATGAAATGCAAAAAGCAGTAAATGAAAGCAATAAAGTAAATGCAATAAATAAAGTTGTACAGGAAGCAGTAAATAAAGCAAAAACATAAACACAAATAGCACATAACACCCCCAATAAACACAAACAAACAGGCGCTAGGAGCAACCCACAAGAGAACCAAAAGCTCTGGTTGCAAAGCTCCCCAACAGAGTCGCTAAGCTATCGCCGGATTTTCATCCCAGTGCAAACGCGAACCGTCGAGAATGTTGGAGGTTGAGGTTGAATAGAGTCGCCAGCTAGGCATTTTTATCCCGAAGGAAAGGTAATGCTGCATAAACCTGGAAAGATATGGATAAGACGGTTGCGAACCAAAGAAACTGAGAAAGGGGGTTGGTTACGACCTAGGAAGGAATTAGCACCCAGATCGTCCGTCGTACTCGACGGGATCCACGCTTACTTGATTGTGTTTAAAGGGGAATGGTGTATGTGCTATACAGTGCATAAAAAGCTAGGGAGAAAAGGATGTACAGGGTATCCTTGCAAAAGGGAAGTGAATGCTCAAAGCTGAGGCTAAGGAGCAAGAAACAGAAAGAGGAGAGAGGGGGGGGGGGGAAGACAAAGAGAATTTTGTTCGATAACCGTTAAGTTATGCCTACGTATCCTCTCGTGCAATGAGGAAGTCATAACACCGTAGTTCGACTCAAAGAGACTGGGATGATTTTGGTGTGAACTGCTTGCATGTCTATGCTCAAGTGTATGACTCGTCTGGCTCGAGTGCTATCTGTCTTGCATTAGACGGAAGAAGCGAGTTCTCATTTTCAGAATGAATATGATGATAAAAGAATCCTGAAGGAGACGTTTATTGTTTGTTTTTGTGTTTTCAGTCTTTTATTGTTTTTGGTGTTTTGCATAAGATAATGAGCTTAAGCCTTAATCAAGGGTTTGCAAACTCATTATATCACCCCTGATTAGGGATAATGAGTCTACTTAAGTATGAGATGAGAACCTCAACTTAATTACCCTAATGATACTGGATTAAGATCATTAACCTACTTGTGATTATTAAGTGTCTTTTGATTTTTGTTTTGTGTTAAGTAATGAGTTTAATCTCTAATCAGGGATTAGTGAACTCATTACACCATCCTAAGAGAAGGATAATAGATGAGAACACTTAAGATGAGGAAGACTCCTCAACTTAATCCATGGTTAGGGATTCAAATCATTATATAACAAGCCTTTATTAAAATGGATTTTAATTAAAGGTGGGGTTAAGAAGTGGATTTTATGTTTCTAAGACTAAACCTGAGGGGGACTTCTCCATCAAACAGTAGGGTTAGTCCCTCTGAACCAACAAGCATAGATGTAACCCTAATATAAGGCCCAAGTTACAAGCTTAAGTCTTAGTGATTATTAGGTGTTTTGATTAGGAGGTGAAAACAAATTAAAGGTTTAACACTAAGAATTAAAGTTATACACTCCATCCTAAGATAAGGATACAAGTATAACCCTAATACAGAGCCCCAAAACTTTAACTGTTTAGCCTTGATTATGAGATGAGAAGCAGAGACTCAAGGAGACTCAAAGGTGAAAAACTAGGGGGAATATATAAAACCCTGAAGTTATAATGCTTGGATATTCCTATGGTTTGTGAGGCTTAAGAAAGATCTTCAGAAAGTCTTCAGATGGCCACCAAGGAAGAAGAAGCAGATGAAAAGAGAAGAGAAAGGAGAACAGGTTACTTACTTCCATAAGAAGTTAAGTAACCTAAGAGAAAGAAAGGGAGCAAGAGAGAGCACAAGTGAGTCAAAATAACTTCAAAGACAAATAAGATGCAAATGAAAAGATAAGAAGAGGTTGGATGTGGAGGCAAATCCACATCCTGATCAACTTACCATAAGCCCCTGCAATGGTTAATATGAATGCATAAGGTGAAACAAGATGCAATGATGTAAAGATGAAGATACAATGATGCCAACCAGAAGTGAATACATGATGCAAATGTGTCATGGAGAGATGAAAAATCATATACAATACATATGTATGATCATACAAGTGATGGATGCAAAAACCAAGCATGTTAGGAGCTTAAGGATACATGAACATGCATAAGATGTAATGGATGCAAAACATATCAAATGAATGCAACAATGATCAACCAATGTTGACACATGTCCTAAGGCATCTAAAATGACATACAAATTCATGATATGTCATGACAGGTTCATATGATGATGGTATGCAAAGATGAATGCAAATGAACATGACAAATTAGGGTTTTAAGAAAGTATGAGATGCATATGATCAAAACAGAAGCAAAACACATGATAAAAAATTGAAATTTCAACCAAATGAACCCTAAACACACATAAGATCACTCCCCAAAGATGGAAGTCAGAAGCTAAACCAAAGTCAAGTTATGGTTTTTCTATGTTAGGCTAGGGTTTTGGGTACTTCTTAATGAAAAATGCCAAACAAATGGAAAATGCAATGCAAAAAATATGAGGTAAATACCCTAGATACTACTAGAAAAGTATGAAAGAATGCAAAAAGAACCATACACAAACTCATCTTGGTTGATCAGAAATGAATTTTTGAAGTTAGGGTTAGAAAAATAAGGAATTTAGAAACCCTAATTCATGGTTAATTGTCTAAACATGATCAAACCCTAAAATAAATTTGTAAAATGAGTTTTTAAATTGTTCTAAACATGTAAGAATGCTTCTTGATTTTTTTGGTGAGTCTTAAATAACTAAAAGTATTTTTAATTAATTAAAATGAATGAATGAATTAAATAATACAATTAAATGATTTAAAAATATATTTTTAATACAAAAAGTAAAAATAAAAATATTTTTGGGTTCTGAAAATTATTTAAAGTAAAAATGCAAAAAAATGGAATTTTATAAAATGTTTTACTATTTTAAATAAATAAAGAAAATAAAATGAAATAAAAAGAAAATAAAATGAAAAGTAATTAAAAGGGGTGGTTCAGATTGCGTGAGAGAAAGATCAATGGCCAGGATTGCTAGTCTGCTTGACCAAGAGTATGAGGATCTAAGGGATCAGGTTTGAACTTAACTTACGCGCGTGATCCAAGGGCCATGATTTGTCCTGAGTTAATTAATTATAATTAATTTAAATTAATTAGGATTGGGGTTAATGAAATAATTTGGATCGTCCATACACTAATCTAATCAACATCCAATGGGTCTCATTCAAACTGGCAAACCAAACCCTAATGTTTTTCAGGTGACCGGAGATAAGCTCCGGTCATCTTCTACGGCCATATCAAAACCTATCTTCTTCTATATCTCACTAAACAACATCAAATCTGCCAAGAAACGTTCCCCAAACATCATAGAACACAAATCAATCATCAAATGGCATTTATTTCACAAGAATCAAACAAATCAAAGCAAACATTCAAACACGGGCAAAGATTCAGAACAACCATACATGCTCATTTCTCAACCATTTTCAATTCCAAACACATCAGAATGATCAGCAAAGCATATAGATTCATTTTATAACAAGAAAAAGAGGTTCTGGAAAAATTGTTCTTGATGAATACCTGAACTAAAGTTCTTCAAAATGGAGCTTTCAGGACCTCCCTCTTGTGCAAAATGGCTTCTTTGGACCTCCTAAAGCTAGTGGAGTTCTTAGAATGCTTTGAAAGTGGCTGGTTTTTGAGTTTCAGTTCTGATGAAGCAGAAATCGTGTTTTTGATATGTTGTGTTTCAGGTCATGGTGACGGGTGGGTAATGTTCCTTGTGTTATGTGTGATTGAATGGTGAAAGAATTTTGGATGTTTGATGGCTGAGTAGTGAGAATCGAAGAGGGGAAGTTTTTTTGACAATTTTTGTGCAATCTGAGTGTTGGCTGGTTTCAAGGCTTCAAGTGTTATGTTTTATGATCCATAGGCAATGCATAAAAGATTGAGATAGGTCAGAGGAGTGGTTGTGCATTGTGGGAATGGTATGGCTCCATTGGCCAAAAAGTCAAAAATGGTGTACTTGAAGCATGGGCCATGGCATAAGTGATTTGAGGTCTTGGGCTGCCTCAGCTGAGTTCAAGGAGAGCCTTTGGATCGAAATTGGTGAGTTGTATGGCTTGATTCATGAGTTTCCAAAGGTTTTACATTTTCACAACTTTGATATTTCTTGAGAAGCAAGGCATGAAAACCCTAGGTTCTTGGCCCAATTCTGATCTTTAGAAGTTGTTTGATCATGGCATGATGTATTTGAGTGGATTAGAGGTCACACAAAGGCCTGAAATACTATTTTGCAAATTTCCCTCTTTGGCATGAACTTGAAAATTACAAGATTTTTCCCAACTTTGACTTGCCATATTTTTGAGTTCTAGGATGAATCAAGAGGAGTTCTTGTACTTTTGAAAATGGGAAGATCAAAGCTACCACTTTCATGTTTGAAGAAAAATCATTTGAAACCTTTTTGATCAAGAAAGAGGAGGTTGAAAATCTTTCCCAAAATTGAAAGTTTTCATTACAAGTCATGCCCAAAAATAGAAAGTTTTCAAATGGCCCAAAATTCTTCAATCTTGTGAACTTCCAAGCATTCCTAAGATCAAATAAAGATCATAGGATCTCAAATTGATGATGATGACCCTTTGGAACCCTTGTTGGTGGCCTCAGATGCCCTGATTCTGACTTTTCTTGCATAACAAGTTACCATTTGATCAGATGACTTCCATAAGGAGTTTTTGCTTCAAATTTGGTACATATGCTCCTCATAACATATAAAGACCAATCGAATCAAGAATGACCAAAAAATTTGAGTGTATGGGCCTCAAACCCAAAACCCTAATTTTTGGTCATCTGTGTAGGAACCCTGAGCCTACCTGGAAACCTTTGCAACCCCTTGTGATTTCTTGACTTCAAAGAACCCTTGGAGGTACAATATGATCATAGAACACTCATGGACTCTCTTGGCATGCTTCATGGACTCTGAGATAGCTCAAACCACTTATAAGATTCACCTGATCACAAACCCTAGCTATGCAGCTATGCAATGAGTTGCTAAAGGAAAAATATGCAATGTGAGATGTTATGATATGCTATGCATTATGAAGGATCTTAAGCCAAGGTGTGAGACAAAAGAGAGGGAAAATTTGGGGTGTTTACATAAGGGTGTGAGAATAATAATAGGACCAAGTAATCACTATTTTATTTTTATTATTATTATTTTTTTCTTATGATAAATAATATTAGTAATATTAGGATTATTATTATTATTATTTGGCTATAATTAAAATAAGGACAATTTAGTAAAATATTATGGTGAGGGTTTTAGGAGAAAATTAGATTAATCGTAAATTAAGAAATGATTAGTCATAATTTTGTTAGAGAACCAAGGAAGGCTAGGAAGAGGAAGAACAACTAGGGCATCCTTCATAGAAGAAATTCACAGGAAAATTCATCCAAATTCGAGGTAAGGGGGAGAAAGGGATTCTCTCTAGGTGATTTAACATGATGGGGGTAATGAAGGGTTCTTTCCTTCGTAGGAATTTCTGTTATTTTTGATGAATTGTTGACGGTATGAATATTGTTGCGAATCTGTGATTGTGAATATCTGATTTTTTTGATTATTGGTGAAATATTGTTGTGGTTGTTATGTTGTATGCATACTTTGTATGGATGTTTGTTGTTGCAGAAGAACAAATACAAACTAGATATAGAATGTTGATAAAACTGGATTTAGTAATTTAGATGAAAGAAGAACATAATGAAGAGGGTAAAATCTGTGTAGAAACCAACTTTTGGACTAGAGTGAAATGTAGGAACAAGAATCGTGGGAATCTGATGCAGAGTGTTTGAGGAAACATTAAAAATGAGTCAACCTCTGTTGTTATGCGTAAAAGCATGCCCATACGCGTAAGGATGGGTGTGAAATTAGGGTAATACACGTAATGACAAGCCTATACGCGTATGGAAGTGGGAATTTTAGGGCCCTCTACCCATTTTAGTTGCATAGGCGTGAGAGCACCAAGGCAATACGCGTATTGAAGGTCGATACGCGTAAGGAAGGTGGATGATGGGCGTATGAGCTGTGTAGTGGTTGGGCATTACGCGCATGGCCTGGTCCAATACGCGTATGACTAGTCCTTTAGGGAAAATTATGTGTTTTCGGGATTTCTGTCCCGATTTCGCATCTGTTGTCGATTTTCTTGATCTGAGGGATTAATGTAGACCTTAGGACATAATTAAATCAATATCGGTGTGGAGAATTTAATTAATGATGAATTTAGGTGGATTTAACTATATGGTTAATCAGTTAAGTCGCGTGAGGATAAAATTGGTGATTGTGTGGACTTATTGTTGCATATTAATCAGATGGATCGTGTAAATGTATAATATGGTGGTTATACATGTTGTATGCATATTCATGGTCTTGCATACATTGTTATATTATTGTTGGGATGAATCATTGTCGGATGGACGTATGCGATTCATCTGTACTCCATGGTGGAGAATGGTGGGATAATCATTTCCGGATGGGCGTATGTGATTTATCCGTGTTCAATTGAATGTACAAAAAATGGTACCACGTGCATTGTGTCGTGTTGAGTCACATTATATAATTATTGTCGTTTTCTTTATTTCATAATTATTTGTGTAATGTTGATGTGTGTGAGAAACTATCCTTGATGTGTTTTATGCACCGTAAATAACTTAATTTGTTTCTCACCCCTTTGTTGTTGTTGTTGTTGTGTCTTTTCTTCCTTGGAAGATTAGATAATACAGGTACCTGAGTGTGTGTGGAAGTCGTTTTTCTTGTTCGAGTCATAGGATGCTCTGATATGTAACACAGGATGGGGACTTTTGTTGTTTTGTTTGTTTTTGTTACATATATTTAAACGTTGTTGGAAACTTTTTAAATCAAAGTTATGGATGATATATTGTTTATTGTTGGCATGTTGCCTAAGTTGAACAAATTAAATTTTTCATTGTTTTAATGAAATTATTATGTTGATTATTTCGGTAGATGTAGCATTCCACTTATACAAACTCTGGTTTTTCGTATTAAAATTACTATTTTATAAATTGGGAAAAGTGGGGTGTTACACCCTCCCCATAATGATGTATGAGTCCATGCCCTCATTCTCATGGTAGATTTGTGAGGCTATCCATAAATTCTGAGGTCTTCACTGAGAATAGAGAGAGGCGAAGATGGTTTGAAAAGCTTATGTATCTTACTTATGTTGATATGAATATGTATTGCTCATATTATGATATTAGAGTGCTTATTTATGGTTGTGGAGAGTTTCCTAATGTACCTCTTCTTGGTGCACGTGGTTGAATTAGTTACAACGATATTCTTGCTAGACAACAGTTTGGGTATTGCTTGAAGGAGGTACCAAGCAATATTTCATTATTGAGTTTCTTCTTTCTTAATGGTGAAGATCATTTAGAGATAAAGAAAAGGATCGTTCATTCTTGGCATTTGGTTCATAAGAAAGAAAAGGGTCAATTGGGAAGACATCACATTGTTCCTTCTGAGTGTTATATTTAATGGGTTTGATCTAGAGCTTGCAAGCTCCGAATGCCTTATCCACCTGAGGAACCTTTGTTTCCTATTTTTTCTTTATCAACTTTTCTTCCTCCTGTTGATGAGAAGCTTACGCTTCAAGAAGAGTTAGTCAAGATGAAGTGAGAGAAAGAAGCATGGTTATTCGAGAACTCAACTATGCAAGAGCAATTGAAAGTGAAAGATGATCTCATTGAGCTACTTAGGCAACGTGTCACGAAGAGGCTAAGAGTGCAAGAGGATTTATTTTCCTCTAGTACTTCATTTGTTATTCTTCCTGCTTCTGGTGCATGGAAAGTTGTTGCTGATAAGCTTGTGAAGGATAAGGAAGATAGTGAGATCTGGTACAAGAAAGAGATTAGAAGAATTTGTTTGAAGTATCATCCTAGTTTTGGGATTTCATCAGATATGATCCCATAGGATTGGTTTTCTTTCTTCTCATGTATTAGGATTGTTGAGACTTGTACTTCAAAGTTGTAATTCTCTTTTCGATATTAATGAGTATTAGTTTTTTAATATTTTAAAATGTGTTCTTCTTTATAAATATTGCAATTTACCTTATAGTCCTTTGAAATCTTTGCATGAGCATTCACATACCATGCATCATGCTTGTATTGGTCTTGCTTCCTGAGAGTTCTACAGGGTTCTTATGTGTTTCTTGGTCTTCATCCAGTGTTGCGTTGGCAAGAAGACTCAACATTACGATACTCAGGCTAATCAAAGGAAGATGTTGGAAACTTTGCAACAAGAGAATCGCGAGCTCCTCAAAGAGGTCAAAACTCTGAAGGATAATCTGGAAAGGATAACTGCTATGATGGAAAGTTTAGTGGCTACTTAGAATCAGCCACCCCTTCTTCTAATTCTCCGATTCAGCGGACAGTCGTCTCTGATATTGTCACTACATAAATTCCTGTGGAAATTTTCATTTCTCCTCATTATCGTATGCTTTCTAGTACACTATGGGGTATGCCAGTTAATTTCACTGAAATGGTGAATATGGGGATACGACTAGAAGAAGGTGTTCGTGAAGGATGATTAAGTAAAGAAAGTAATTCTCGTTCAAGTTATAAGAGGTCTGGCTTTGGTAAGAAGAAAGAAGGTGAGACTAATGTTATGTCTCGTGAAGGATATAGAAGACCTCGCGGTCGAGAAAGTAGTCATCAGCAACATGTAGCTTTAGTAACACCTATGGTTAATGTGGCTCCAACTGTTCCAATAGCTTCGAAGTATCAGCCTCGTTATCAGCAGCCTCATGTGCAATAGAATGGTAATCAACAGGGTCATGCCAAGCCAAACTTTGATCATATTCTGATGTCGTACACAAAGTTGTTTCCCTCGCTAATTAAGAAGAATCTTATTCAAACAAGTTTTCCATATCCGCTTCCAGAGGTTATTCCATGGAGGTATAAGCAAAAGCTCATTGTGCTTTTCATCAAGGTGCCCTGGTGCAAGATAATGAGAATTGTTATCCATCGAAGAGTGAAGTGCATAAATAGATAAGGAGTAACATTTTTTCTTTCAACGATGTTAATCTGAATGTTAAGACAAATTTGTTGCCTAATCATGGTAAAGCTTCTATGCAAATGGTGAGTGGTAATGTCGAAGATCATTCTGCTGCTGCAATCATAGATGATTATGGTTTGGAAGATGATTATAGAGAAGAGATTCCGTATGACCTTTGGGAACCGTATCTTGAAGACCCTGGATCTTATTTTGAAGGAGAAAATGCTTATGAGTCTTTTAGACCTGATTTGGAGGTCGGTGCTATCTTTGAAGATGACGAAATTTTCCGCCTAACTCGGCTAAATCGACTATAACTGCATTGTTTTCACACTCTGAGACTACTACGAAATTATTATGAAAAATTCTGTCAAAACCCTGTTATCTGATACAATCCTACTATTAAGTATATCTTACTGTCATGGAAATTTACAAAATTCATTTTTCTGTCAAAACTCAGAAGAACACTGCTACTATTAAAACCAATTTATCTGTTATTTTATCTCTATGCTACATCGTTTTTACTTAACATAAAAAATTATGGTTTTAATACAATTCTAATTCATTTACTTGATATATCATGAACATACTAAGTGTTATTTAATTTTTAAAAGAAATTCACTAAAACTACATGAATTGGATTAAGTGGTTAAGATATGTATAAAAAAATCCAAAGTAACCCCTCACTAAAGGATGGCTTGTGCCACCCTTTATAAACCTCTCATGGCTTATGCCATATCTCCCACACACATAGGGTGGCTTGCACCACCCTTCACACACACACACACACACACACACACACACACACACACACACACACACACACATATATATATATATATATATATATATATATATATATATATATGCAGAGGTAGCTTGTGCCGCCTATACATGTGGCCCCTGCCACTTGTTTTCTCTATTCTGGGTGGCCAGCGCCACCCATACCTCTGTAAATTGGGTGTTTCGTCCAAAAACTCATTTTTTCCAAAAATCGTAATTGCAGCAACTTCATAAAAATTCATTCAACACAAAATTTCACAAAATCGATAAATTCACATTTTGCATAGAATCAATCAACAAAACCCCATCAACAACACACCATCAGAATCAACATAAATCGACATCAACATCAACAATTCACAGTAATACACAAAACTACCCAATCATACCTATCAATTTATCATACTCGATTATAAAATTCGAACCCAACCTTACCTTGGATTAAAGACAACTCTAGGTTCGATCGAATTTTCTAGGGATTTTGCACCGGTAGCAGTTTCACTCGATTCTCTCGCAACTTCTTCTCTCACGATCGTGCTATGTTCCCCTTCTACTTCTTACTGATGCATAACCTAACTTATTTTACTTTTTCTTTCTTTTTATCAAATATTAATCTAATAATATTACTAATGGGCCTAATAGCTTACACCCCTCTATTACAAATTCCGACACGAATTCTAGTCCACTAAACAAACACACTCCAACAATAATAATATTATTCCTAATATTATTTCAACAACTTACTAACTTAATATTCCTACTTAATGACTTAACTCACTGCAAAACAAAATCAACCGAATAATCGCAAATAAATAATTAAATATTCATTTAAGTAAATAATTAAATATTTGGGCGTTACAACAAGCCTTGGTACCACGATATTAAATGTTTTCTCTAGAGTCAGGAATACCCACTTGGGGCATCAAGTAAAGATGAAAGGACTTTGAGTAGATTATTAGGAAATTTTTTCCTGAATGGGAATGTGCTTTACAAGAGGAATTTTGACATGGTCTTGCTCATAAGCGTAGATAGACACGAAGCACACATGTTGATGAAAGAAATTCATGAAGTATCTTTTGGTACTCATGCCAATGGGTATGCAGTGGCTAAAACGATGTTGAGAGCAGGTTATTATTGGCTGACAATGGAATATGACAATTGTAAATATGTGAAGAAGTGCCATAAGTGCCAAGTTTATGCTGATAAGATTCATGTGACACCGACTCATCTTAATGTTATTTCGTCCCCATGACCTTTCTCTATGTGGGGAATTGATATGATTGGAATGATTGAACCCAAGGCTTCAAATTGGCATCGTTTTATCCTTGTGGCTATTAATTACTTCACAAAATGGGTAGAAGTGGCATCGTATGCTAACGTGATCAAACAAGTTGTGGTTCGGTTTATCAAGAATAATATTATCTGCAGATATGGTGTTCCGAATATAATCATTAATAATAATGGTTCGAACTTGAATAGTAAGATGATGAAAATGATTTGTGAAGAATTCAAGCTTCAGCACCATAATTGTTCTCCTTATATACCAAAGATGAATGAGACTGTTGAAGCTGCTAATAAGAATATCAAAAATATCATTCAGAAGATGGTTGTGACATATAAGGAGTGCCATGGGATGCTCCCTTTTTCTTTGCATGGGTATCGTACATCCGTCTGTACTTCAATAGGGGAAACCCCTTTCTCACTTGTTTATGGTACAAAAGAAGTGCTCCCCATCGAGGTTGAGATGCCATCTATGAGAGTTCTTATGGAAGCTAAGTTGACTGAGGTTGAATGGTGTCAAAGTAGATTTGATCAATTGAATTTGATTGAGGAAAAGAGAATAACAACTTTATGTCATGGTTGTTTGTACCAAAAAAGAATGAAGAAAGCTTTTGACAAGAAGGCCAAACCTCGTGTATTCAGAGAAGGCGACCTCGTGCTCAAAAAGGTCCAGTCTTTAATTACTGATTCTTGGGACAAGTGAACTCCAAATTATGATGTCCTATATGTTGTTTAGAAAGCCTTCTCTGGCGGTTCATTGATTCTTACAACTATAGATAGTGAGGAGATCACTCGTCTTGTGAATGTTGATGCAGTCAAGAAATACTTTGCCGAAAAAGAAATAAAATAACAGATGGCTAAGTTGAAAACCTAAAAGGGCTGCTTAGGCAAAAATGAATGTCTTAGTGGATTGAAAACCCAAAAGGGCGGTCCAGGCAAAAATTAGAGACAAAAACCAAAATTATTATCTCGGTAGATTGAGAACCCGCAAGGGCAATCTAGGCAAAAGTTAGGGATCATGGCAAGTAACTGCATTAGATCAGATTGGATCAATTGAAACAACCGAGGATTTTGGATTCTATTCCTCAGTATAGTTTCCCATCAAAGATTCTTATTCATTCATCCTTGACTGAAGTTCTAGACCCAGTGGATTTCAAAGTTGATAGGGAGAATAGTGATCATTGTATTTCAATGTATCCCTTTTCCATTTATTTACCATTTTTCAAACTTGTAATAATCCATGGAGTCATGTCATTTGCTGATTACCATTCTATCAATGAAATTTGGGCTTTTATCTAATTGTTGGCAATTCTTTATGTTGTTTATGTTTACAAAATTTCATTTATTTTTTATGATAATTTTTTTAACAAATTTAATAAAGTAAATTTTTTGAAGATTATAAAAAAAATCTTTTAATATATGAATAAGGAAAGAATGCCAACAATTATTCCAAGGATGGAAAAGTCTTGATATTTGTAACTTGCCTCTCCCAAAGCAGGGTTCAATCTGGTTGTTCTTAAACAAAATCTATGAATAATCCTAGAAGTTTGATATTAGTGATGTTTTGTTTCTCCACCAATGAGTAATGTTTGCTACATAAGCATCCCCAACTGAGTTTCATTTTCTTCCTCAGCAAAGTTATTGTTAATATGAGAAGCAATATTCATGTTCCAGGAATCCACAGCTAAGTTTTTTTTATCTCTTCCTCAGCATATTATCTTTGGCTTGAGAAGCAATTTTTATGAAGAGAAATCCTCAGTCGAGTTTTTTTCTCTGCTTGATCCAGTTATATCCCCTAGCAGAAGTATTAGTATAGCAGTCAATTGATATGTTTTCTCTTACCTAAGTGTTGGGTATAGATTTAAAATCCCTGGAAACTTGATTTTGGCTATGATGTTAGCTTTTGGTATCCCCACGAGGATCAACAAGTCCAAACTTTTAGTGATGAGTAATCCCTAGAGGTTTTCTTCTCATATCACCAGTAGATCTGCATGTGATGATTTCCATCAAGCTCATATTTAATCCTCAGTAAGTCTTGCACCTTTCCTCAAAGCAGAGCAGAAGTGTATGAAGGTTATCCCCCGCAGAGATTGATTCTTGACAGGAATATCTTTGTCCCCAACAAGGATTGTGGAAATAGTTTCTATATTCCCAACAGATTGTTACTTTTCCTCAGCATTGTGGTCTCCTTTACAGGGTTGATGTTGATGTTTGTCACCCAAATAGGTTTTGCTTTATTTGCACTACTGGTAGATCCTTATTTTGTTTCCCAACAAGGTTACAATGGATATTATTTGTTCCCATCGGAGTTTACATGGACATTTCCCTCTTTTCCTAAAGACTATGGAAGATTTTGTGTTGCTGGTGTTTCACCAACATGATTATCCTCTCAAAAATTAATTTTTGATGTTATCCCTTTGGTGGATTATTGAAGACTTCTTTGTGGATTGAATTCCCAGCAGTATTTCCTCGGCATGAGTTGAGTCTAGTAGTAGGATTTATTTCTTTGGTAGCTTTTTTTTATCCCCTGCAGGTTTCAAGATTGAAACTCCAGCAGGATTCCCCAAATTTGTCACTTTGGGGTTAGCCGAGTATCCAGTTGTTGTGGTGTTTATGTCACACGTTGTTTATCTTTATGTCTATCTTGTGAGCATATTCATATGCAAATCCATGCATCTTTTTTATGCATAGCATCATATGTTTTCATTCTTGCATTCTTTGATACGTTGTTCCCCGCTCTCTGTTGTGCCCTTTACCCCAATGAGTGCGTGTATTATCTTCCCTCAAGTTTAGAGTTTCGACCATTAAGAAGAAAGTGTTTTTCCTTTCTAATTCCCCACTGAGTTTGTTCCTCGTGGATGAAGTTTGATTCAGTTTTCTCCCCGATTTATTATCTAGATAGAACTTTCTCCAGTTGAGGTATTTCCTCCTCGGGATGAGTCTTATTTGAAAGTTTCTCTCCAATTTGTTCTTGGATTGAATTTTGGTCCTCTTGTGAATGTATTATAATGGTTTAAACTTCACTTTGATGGTAGTAGGTAATATTCCTCCCTTTGTTTGAGCTTATTTCTTTTGCTCCTACCTAGTAAATCGGTAGTTAAGATTCTTTTAACATCTACAAATTTTCCTACCTAGTAAACAGATAGTAGATGTTATCTCTCTTTTTTTTGCTCCTACCCAGTAAATTGGTAGTTGGGTCTATTATTTGTATATTTTCTACCCAGTAAATCGGTAGCAGATGATTGTTTCTTTTGGTGTCTACCTAGTAAGTCGGTAGTCATTAATCTTTCTACCCAGTATATCGGTAGTTGTTGATCTCTCTACCCAGTAAATCGGTAGCAGATGATTGTTTTTTTCTACCAAGTAAATCGGTAGTCAGTAATATCTCTACGTAGTAAATCAGTAGCAGATTACTCTTTCCCAATTCAGTATTCCTCCATCTATTGGATTTGAGTGCTCTATTAGTTATAATTTTGGAAAAATAGATTAATTAGTGAACTCATATGAGTTTAATTCTTACTCATTGAGGTTAACATTCATTAATTTATAAAAAGAGGAACATTTTGGAATCATTAATAATATGTCAATTACTTTCTAGAAGACAAATTTATATTTTAAGATATTTTTCTCCTCACTCTCCTACCATTATATATATATATATATATATATATATATATATATATATATATATATATATATATATATTGTTAGTAAGAGAGAAAGAATCGAGCAAGAAGAGGTGAAAAAGATGAAAGAAGAGAAACAAGGCAAGAGAGAAAGAAGAAGAAAAAACTTGGAAGAAGAGGAAGAAAGGATTATCACCACCATCATCATCTTCACCAATTAATATGAATTTTTCCATCATCTTCATAATTTATAGGTGAGTTCTAGTTAGTTTAGAAATTAAGGGAAGAATTTACATGAGATAGAAAGTTAGGATTTATGTATGGTTACATACGAGAAAAATGAGTTTCTGGGCCATTTTTCGTGCCTGTAACCGGTTACACGCTATGCGTAACCAGTTACCATTACATGTATAGTCTCTCATAATCAAAGCCATTGATTTACGTAGAGTCGCCTTACAAAAAAGGGAAACTTAGGACTTACGTCATCACTATCAAACATGTCCCTAGGGAAAATTTCACCACCATGTACTTGAACAAACTTTCGCTTCCAGTTCTTATAAATCAATTAACATAAAAAGAATATGCCTATGTTTGTAAGGGTGTTAATAGTAACCTAGTTCCCCATATCAACCTCTTTTTTCCATAAAAAATGATGCCCAATATAGGCGTGATCCCTTAGATACTCACATCAGATCTTTAACCCCCCTCATAAAGGTCAAACTAATGCAATAAAGTTGGGAGACAAAGATGTTAACCATTCTCAAAACCTCAAACTCGAAGATGGTGAAGCGGGTGTTAATCCCTAAGTCCCATAAAACACATGCATGCATTAAAATATATTTACTTACTACTCATAGAAGTTGCCTCATGAATGCATTATCACCATCCACACAAGGTTCTAAAATAATGGGTCCCTCATTGCTAATAAACAATATTGTTAGTTTATTTCAAAAGGGAATTACCCTTAACTCACATATGAAAATGGAGTCAACATTCACAACCTCTCCAGATAAATGATCCAATTTTGTGCAGGTAAATGACATCATCGATATCAATGTCCTTCTCACGAGTATGAGGAAATATCAAATCAAAATTACATGAAATTTTGGAACACATATAATAAATGTCAAGACAGATGTTTCAACAACATACAATGTCACAACATATGCTATAACATCCACTGACAGCAAACAAATAGAAATATTATGCAGAAAATACATTGCAGAAATTTAAAGAACACAATCAATTGTTAATCCAGTTTGGTGCAACTCACCTATGTCTGGGGGAAAACAAGCCAGAAAGGAAATCCCCTATTAGTAGTATCAATTCAAAGCTAAAACAATCTCAGTATACAACTTCTCATTTAATCCCCCACCCAATGCAACTTCTACCTAGGAACCTTCTAGATATGAGAACTCCTCTCACTCCCAATCACCTCAGTGAAATCAAACAATCCCAATCTCGGGGAATGTCACAAGAAACCAAAAAGAAGATCACACTTCCAAAATAATACTTTGTTTTGCTTAAAAGCTTCAACCAATAACAATACACTCTTACTTAAAAGCTTACAATGAACAATAAATAACCAGTCAACTGAATGCATCAAACTTGATACAAGAGTGACATACAATAAAAACACTAAATCCTAAAGAGACAGCCAAGACATGATAATCCTAATTAGCCCAAAATTCTTCATGTATGATTTGTGTTCTTAACACCACTCTTTAAATAGCTTTCGTACCTTGTGGACTTGGGATTCCAAAAGAGAAGAAACATCAGGAATTTGCTTCCAGTCATTAGCATGATTACCTGCACAAAAATAGGAATAAATACAAACCTTCCTAAAAAGGTTCAACGACCCTTTTTAAGAAAATTACCACAATCTGTAAAAACTGACGTTCCTAACATATCCCTCCATGGAAATGAAAACGTGTGAATGAAATCATACTCACAAAATACACCAAAACACCAAAACAAACCAACCTTTGGGTTCTAGTATAACATGTCCTGGAACATGTCATGACATCCTGCAGAACATGATGTCTGACTAACAAGACAAAACATCTGGGTTAACGTCAACATATTTTACCAAAATGACTGCCAATCCAAAAGCCACAGAACTTACAATCTCCCCTTCTGGAACATTTTGGCTAAAACATCCCTAGCACACATCAGAGGTACACACAGTAAAATATAAAAACCTCACAAACATTTAGAACCACTTTTCCACTTCCAAGGTAAAAGTGCATACCAGGCAGCACAATCGCAAGACGTCTTTTCTGACATCGCACCCTTACCAGAGGTACAAGAACTCAAGTGTCACCAATGAAACTACAAGCTACTATTCAAATAAGTACACGGTTCCCCCTATCATACATAAGCAAAACTCCCTTCAAGGAGAAATCCATACACTAAAAAGAAACATGAATAACTTCATGCTCTCAAAATAGAAACACAGCCAAGATCACTCCCCCTAAAGACCACAACTCACTGCAGAGACACCTGAATTCTCCCTGATACAGTGAGATGATATTAGAACATATAGGATGACATCCCAATACCACAAGCATAAGCAGCCTTGCATTACAAAATAAAATCCATAAGCGATGAGATTATTCTTAGGACGATTTCTCCAATATCTTTTTCATTTTTCCTTAATGACACTCATACTACCATTCATAACACTACTCCCCCTTTTTAGACAGAAATTTGAGTATAACTCCTTCTTCTTATTTGTTTCATGCATACTAAAGGATAATTTCTATAACTCCTAAAAGATGTAAATTCTCATAAAAATTCTAAGTTTTTCAAACCGATTAGCATCCAAAGCCTTAGTAAAAATATTTTCCAGTTACTTTTCAGTGGCAACATGATCAAGTGTAACTACTTTTCCTCAACAAGATCCCATATGAAATGATGAAGAATATCAATATGTTTTGTCCTAATATGTTGAACTGGATTCTTGGAAATATTAATAGCACTTAGGTTGCCACAGTACAATGTCATGACAACTTGCTTAAGAACACTACTTCCTGCTGTAATATATTATGCTTCAGCAGTAGATAGAGACACACAATTCCGCTTCTTAGTAAACCACGAGATCATGTTGGTTCCTAAGAAGAAACATCCTCCAGAGGTACTTTTGTTGTCATTAGCACAACCTGCCTAGTCTTTATCACAATACCCAACCAACGTGGAATTAGAACCATGTCAGTACAACATACCATATTCACTGGTACCATTGACATACTTAATAATTCTCTTTACTTGATTGATGTGATTGGTTTTAGGCTCAGCTTGATACCTAACATAAACCCCAACTACAAATGTAATATCAGGTCTGCTAGCAGTTAGATACAATAGACTACCTATCATGCCTATGTAAATAATTTGATCCATATTTACACCATTTTCATCTTTTGAAAGCTTCAAATGAGTAGGAGTAGGAGTCCTCTAGCGACTGACATTCTCCATCCCAAACTTCTTGACTATGTTCTTGGCATACTTTCTTTGAGATATAAAGATGTAATCTTCCATTTGTCTTACTTGAAGACTAAGAAAGTATATCAATTCTCCTACTAAAGTCATTTAAAATTTAGATTGCATTTACTTGACAAAATGTTAGACCATCTGGTCAGACATTCTATAAAAAACAATGTCATCAACATATATCTGAGAAATCACGATCTTTCCATTCATCTCCCAAACAAACAAAGTTTTGTCAATTCCCCCTTTTCTGTATCCATTATTGACCAGAAATTCTGTCAGCCTTTCATACCAAGCCCTAGGGGATTGCTTTAAACCATGAAGAGGCTTCTTAAGTTTGTACACATGATTTGGAAAGGTGGGATCAACAAACCCTTTTGGATGTTCAACATACACCTCTTCATGTAAGAGAACATTCAAACAAGAACTTTTGACATCCATCTGAAACATCTTAAACCTCAACAAACATGGCACTCCTAGAAATAGTCTTATAGACTCGAGACGAGTAATTGGAGAAAAAGTCTCATCAAATTTAACACCCTTAATGTATCCTTGAGCCATAAGCCTGGATTTGTTTCTGGTGACTACTACATTCTCATCGGATTTATTCTTATAAACCCACTTAGTTCCAATAATATTTGTTTCCTCAGGACTTGGGACCAAATCCCAAACTTCATTTCTTTTGAAATGTTCTAATTCTTCTTGTATGTCATTGATCCAAAGTTTATCAGTAAGAGCTTCTTTTGTAAGAACAAGAGTTGTATAGGCATTTCATCTCCATGTTTTGATGATAAAAATGAAGTATTTGTGAAAGAAATTTTTTATGTTCTAATGGAAAGATCATGTTTATGAAGCAAACAGATCTATTAAACATACTTATGATGTGCGCTAAGATTATATGCGAGTTACTATGTAAAACACAAGTCACAAATGTGTTGAAGAAGAAAAGATGCTTTTGTATCTGATCACAATCAGAAAGATCCAAAGATGTCTGGTGTTCGTATTGTAATGCACTTGTGGATGTTGTTCTGATAGTGGTTTGGATTCTGAAGCTAGCAATGCTTCTGAAGTAATAATCTTCTAAGAACCAAGTGCTGAAGACTCTGATGACTTGAAGTTCTGAAGATTGAAGGTTCTGAAGACCAAGTGCATAAAGACTCTGAAGACTTAAGGGTTCTGAAGATAAAGGTTTTGAAGATCAAGTGCTGAAGATTTTGAAGACAAGGTTTTGAGTGAAAAACATTCTAAAGATTCTGAAGACTTGAAGTTATGAAGACCAAGGGTTTCAAAGACAAGTGTTGAAGTTCTGAAGACAAGGTTCTGAGTGAACAAGGTTCTGAAGACACTGAATACTTGAGATTATGAAGACCCATTTATCACGTCTCTACTCTTGCTTCAATCATCTACAATCATAAGCCTATGAAGTTCAGAAGACAATGTTATGGTTATCAAGGATAGTACACAGTACAAAATGCTTTATCCCACTACCTCTCCTCTAACCTTAATTTGTGGAAAAGGGACAAATGTGGTAGTACTATTTTCATCCTTGAGTAACGACATTCCTCAGTAGCCAGTTGCTATCTAATGACTCTATTTTTCTTGGATATAAAAGGAAAGGATCACATGGTTATATGATGTTTCCAGAATTGACGAAGTTGTTGTTAGCAACCAAAAACATGTCCATATCGTTGAACAACAAAAATTGTCAAGATGGTTATTGGACCTACCTTTCCCTATTTTCATCCTCCCTTATTGAACTAAGAAAACCAAGAATTCTCTCTAGAATTCAATTCCAGAATAGGGAAGGATACTTCAACATGCTTGTTGGACCTGTCTTTCTCGATCTTTTGACATAATTTTGGGCCAATGCTCAGGTTCTTGAGTATGCGCATGATAGATGTGCTATTATGCCCATTGTTATCGGACATCCTGTCATGATCAAGCCTATTATCATTGCTCTAGCTATTGAGTATGATGAAGAAGGAGTGAAAAATGAGAGCCACATTAATGACTGCCGCCTCAACAGGCACATTCTATCATTTATGAGACAAAAGGTTGTCCTACTCAACCCTGTACTCTCACTCCAGTGGCAAAAAATTGGTATAAAATCATGGTAACCAATTTAAGACCAAGACAAAGAGGAGCAAAATGGTTGTCTGAAAAGGATCAAATATTTATTTTCTTCTTGTTCTTTGATATCAGAATAAATCTTCCTCAATCCATGTATAATCACTTGAAAGAAGAAATTATTATATCCAGAGATGAATAAATCTACCAGGTTCCCTACTGCAAAGTTATTTCCCACATTCTTGATCTTCAAGGAGTGGTTGCTCACTGCAGAAGAAATGTAATGACTGAGAAGCTTCTTCCTGACTTCTGTTAACCCATGACTTTTGAAGTCTAAGTTAGGAAGTTAGAATCCTTAGTTGTTTTATAATCTTGGCTCTTTAGCATCTTGTTTCTGTTTATGTTGATTATGTTATTTTACTCCCTCAAATTATCAATGAAATATTTTCTCTTTTTCTTTTTCTTTTTCTTTGAATGGCTTATCTTTTTAAGAATGCTTAAATCCCATATATGTCTTATCATTATGCATTTCTTAAACTGTTATAACCTTTTTTATGATGTCAAAAGGGGGAGAAAGCTAAGATGATTGTGATAATATTTATTTTAAGAATCATAACTCAAACATAATCTTAACTGATAAAATGCATTTATTTCTAACGTTTGTTTGATGTTTAAGGAACTTCAAAAAAGTTCACTTAGAGTTCTAAGCTAGGTTATATCAAAAGAAGTATGTTCAAGATCTTAATAGACAAATGTTGATAGATCTTAAGAATTGATTGATCATATGATTGAAGTTGTACACTTCAAAAACATTTGAGTTCAGAATCAGATAGATACAATATTGTTCAAAAGTTGAGAACTTTTTGAAAAATTAAAGTAATCATGATTTTGGTACCATAGTATTCAGAAGTTGTAAACTGTCTGAGAATATGATATTCAGAACATAAGAATCGGAAGCAAAATCTTTGTGAAAGCAGTCAGAGCCAAATGTTCAAATTCAAGACGCTTTTCAGAAGATATGAGCAATTCAGAAGTCAAAGACTGTCTGAAGATCTCAAGAAGTAATGTCAAGTCAAACTCTAATACTCTAGAAGTATATTGTTTTGGTATTAAAGAACCAAGGATAAGAAGTTCTGATACATAAGCAATAGTATCAGACTCAAAATCAAGCTTTGATTGATCACCAGATGCTTTCAATCAGATCAAAAATCAAGCTTTGATCAACCATCACGTTCTGATAGAAACAAGGTTCTGAGAAGAAGACTTGTGTTCTAGTCAAACTCTGATAAGTTAAAATAGGGAAATATTCCTTCTCTATTCTATGTTCTGACAACTCAAAATTTATATTTTGTGAGTCTTGGGATCAGGGGGAGACTCTGAACAAGCATAAATAAAATTTTGGGGTTAACACATTCAGGAGGAGTTGTTGCTTGAAACTCTGAATATGCTATGTTTGGTGATTACCCTGTATAAAATGTTCTATCAAAATACATGGTTTTGTCATCATCAAAAAGGGGGTGATTGTTAGAACAAGAGTTGTCTCTACATTTCATCTCTATGTTTTCATGATAATAATGAAGTATTTATGAAAGAACAATTTTATGATCTAATTTTTTCTACTGTGCAAATCATGTTTATAAAGCAATCATATCTAACAAACATACTAAAGATGTGAGCTAAATATTATATGTGAGTTACTCTATGTAACACAAGTCGCATCGTGCTAAAAAATCAAGGAGGCTTATGTATCTAATTACAATCAGAAAGATTCAAAGATGCTTGATGTTGTTATTATAATGCTCTTATGGATGTTTTATTGAGAGTGGTTTAGATTTTGAAGCTAGCGAAGCTTATTAAGTTATAATCTTTTGAGAACCAAGTGTTGAAGACTCTGATGACTTGAAGTTATGAAGACTGAAGGTTATGAAGACCAAGTGTTGAAGACTCTGAAGACAGGGTTATGAGTGAATGGCATTCTAAAGATTCTGAAGACTTGAAGTTCTAAAGACCAAGGGTTTCAAAGACAAGTGTTGAAGTTCTGAACACAAGGTTCTGAGTGAACAAGGTTCTAAAGACACTGAAGACTTGATATTATGAAGATCCAGTTATCACGTCTCTACTCATGCTTTAATCATATACAATCAGAAGCCTCTGAAGTTCAGAAGGCAATGTTACCGTTATCAAAGATAGTACACAATACAAAATACTTTATCCCGCTACCTCCCCATTAACCATAATTTGTGGAGAAAGGACAGATGTGAAAGTACTACTTTCATCCTTGAGTAACGATATTCCTCAGTAGCCAGCTGCTCTCTAACGACTCTATTTTGCTTGGCTATAAAAGGAAAGGATCACATGCTTATGTGATGTTTCCAGAATTGACAAAGTTGTTATTAGCAACCAAAAACATGTCCATTTGGTTGAAAATATAAGTTGTCAAGATGGTTATTGAATCATTTTTTTAACGTTTTCATACAATCACACGAGGTTGATGATTACAAGATGAAAATTGTACAAACCATGATTTTCAAAATTCAATATGCAGCCAAAGGCTGATTATGATTTGTCAACACTATCCTTTTGCAGAAGCCATTGATTCACAAGATGTGCTTAATTTCATATGCTGCAGAAGACTTGCTAAGTCGCAAATGTAACAAGAAGATGGTCATGGAAGCTCAAATTACAAATCCACAACTGAATGTTGTGTTCTGAAGTAATCATTCGATTGAATAGAACAAGGGTTGTTATCCAAAATGTTCTAAATCAATATGGAGAAGTCCTTCTACGTGCTCATCAAGATCAATCAAGATTTCATAAGCTTATGAAGAAGACTTCCAACATTCAAGAAGCTTGGGTTGTTGTCAATGAAGAAGCTACTTGAAGAAGAAGAAGAAGACTTCACACATTAGAGCTACAATACAAGAAATATATTAGTGGGTATTAGGTGATCTTCTGATGTACTTGATTGTGTTTACACCTGCTTATGTATGAATCAAATATTTGTAAATGTTACCCTTATCCCTTAAGGACCTTGTAAAGGTCAGAACTTAAGGAGGCTCAGAACTTAGCAGCTTGCTGCTTTCTCGGTACTTGGGGACTTGGTGATTGCTCAGGGGTTAGTGTTTTGGTGCTGCTGAGAACTGTGTGTTCTGGTGCCATGAAGTCGCATAAGCTAGTAGCACAATGTTGTAAGTCATTTTAGTTGGTTGTGCAGTCAGTCACGACGAGTAGTTGTGCAAGGAAGTCACATCAGCTAGTAACATAATCTTGTAAGTCGTTTTAGTTGGTTGTGAAGTTAGTCACGATAAATAGTTGTGCAAGGAAATCGCATGTCTATGCACAATTTGTCACAGCGGGTAGTTGTGCATTGTAATCAATTTGGTTATAGTGGATTAAGTCCTTGTCTAAGGAAAATCACTTTGCAAGGTGGACTGGAGTAGCTTGTGCTTGACAAGTGAACCAAGATATATCGTGTGTCTCTTTATCTTGTTTATGCTTTAGTTTATTTACTTATTCTTTCTCAACGCAATAACTTTGAAAGACGCAAAGTTAACATGAGTGAAAACATATAATTCAAACCCCCCTTTCTTGTGGTTTTTCTCACACCTTCATCTTTCACATTTTTCGGTTCAATTTTTGAGGCAAAACATGCATTAGATATTACCTCTCTAGATCTGGTGATAATCTCTTCATTTGGATTTCTTATTATCAGTTCCTTAGGATGATCCTTCTAAATTCTGATAGAAGGCCCTTTGTTTGCCTGGTTTGCATTATCTTCCACTATAATAGGCTCATTGATGGTGTTGTTATTGTAAACACCCCAAATTTTCCCTCACTCTTTATCACACCATGGCTTGTGATCTTTCATGTTTGCATTAACATAAGCATACTACCTCATATTGCATATTTGCTTCACTGCATAGTTCAAGTTCATCTGCATCTGGGGTTTGTGATCTGAGCAATCCAAGAATCCATCTGAGCCATCCCAAAGGTCTCAAATCTTTCCAAGAGGGTCCATGTGTGTTCCATCATCATATTATGCTCCCCAAAGTTCATGAAAGGCAAGAGATCACAAGAATTGGCAAAGGCATGGAAGCAGAGCTAGGATTTTCACTACACAGATGACCAAAATTAGGGTTTTGGTTTCAGAAGTCTTAACTCCAAATTTTTGGGTCATTATTGTTTCTATAGTTCTTAATATGCTATAAGGATCATGTGTACCAAGTTTGATGAAGAAGTTCATTGTGGAAGTCATCTGATCACTAGGTAACTTCCTGAGCAAGTTAAGTCAAAATCAGGGCATATGAGGCCCCCAACAATGGAACCAAAGGGGTATTTTCATAAAATTGAAGTTCTATGATCTTTATTTGATCTTAGAAGTGGTTAGAAGTTCACAAGATTGAAGAATTTTGAGCCAATTGCAAACTTTCAATTTTTGGAAATGACTTGAAATGCAAACTTTCCATTTTGGGAAAGTTTTTCAACCTCATCTTTCATGACCAAAAATGCTTCAAATGAAAAATTCTTGGGCATGAAAGTTGTAGATTAGGTCTTTCCCTTTTCAAAAAGTACAAGAACATGTCTTGATTCATCCTAGAATTCAAGATATGGCCTTTCAAAGATGGCAAAAATCACATAATTTTCATGTTCATGTCGAAAAGGGAATTTTGCAATTTCACTTGCCAAGCATTCTAATGACCTCTAATGTGCACAAACACTTCACAACATGTCAAATAGACTTCAAAAGATCAGAATTGGCTTTTGAATCTAGGGTTTTCATGGCTTGTGATCCAAGAAACATAAAAGAGGGAAAGTTGCAAAATCTATGCCATCTCATGATCCAAGCCTTCCAGCTGCATAACTTTGATCCAAAGGCCATCCTTGATGCAAGCTGAGGCCAGCCACCCCATGAAAACACCTCTGACCCGTGCCATGCTTCAAGTACACATAATCTTGACTTTTTGCAACTTGGCCCATACCAATCAAGCTGTGCCACCACCCACTTTCTGAGCAATCCCATTGGTTTATGCAAACATCATGGATCACAAACAACACAACACACAAGCCTGAAAGCCTCTCAACACTCAGAATCACAAAAACCTCAAGAAACCTTCACCTCTTCGAATTTCATAGCACAACCACTAAAACTTCAATTTCTCTTCACCATTCAACTCAGCATCACCTAAGGAACAAATCCCAACCATTAGAATAGCCTGAAACACCTCATAACACAAACACGATTTTTGCAACTTCAGAAACCAAACACTCAAAATAGCCACTCTAAGCTTCATTCAAGCTTTCCAATAGCACCAGGAGGTCAAAGGGGATTGGATTGCACAAGGGAGGGGCCCAGAAAGCTCCATTTCAAAGAACTACAACTCAGGTAACCTTCATGAACTTTTTTTCCAGAAACATGATTTTAAGTTTCTAAATGATTCTACATGTTTAGTTGATCATTGTGATATGTTTATTTTTAAAAATGATTGAGAAATGAGCATGTATTGTTCTTCTGAAACTTTGCCTGTGAATTTGTTCTTGCTTCGATTCATCATGTATGCGTGAAATAAATTGTTTTTGATGGTTGATTCTTGCTTATTGATACCTGGGGAGTGATTCTGGAGAGTTGGGGAGGTTTTTATGGCCTCTGGAGAGAGATAGGGTAGAGACCTTGCCGGAGAAGACGACCGGAACACTGTTCCGGCCGTCTGAAAGTGATTAGGGCTAATCTCATTTAATTAGCTGAGTTTAAATATAGACCCTTGGAAGTGTGTTTACCGCGCGTTTTGGATAGCCAGGATTGATCATTAAAACCCTAAACCTAATTAATTATTTAAATTAAGTTAGATTAAAACGTGACCATTGGATCTCATTTAATTAGCAACTTTAAATCATAGCCTCAGGATCACCATACTTAAAGTCACATGGACTTTCCATCCTGACCACTGGATCCCTCAACTTCCAATCACAACCTTTCATATTGCATACTTTTGTTTTTATTTTGTTTTTCTTTGCATTTTATTTCACAATTTATTGAAAATACCAAAAATCATCACAAAAATATTTCCTTTTGCATTCTGGCTCTAAATATTTTTCTTAATCCAAAAAAAAATTTTATTTTATTTTTGAATTAAAAAAGTATCTTTAAAATATTTAAATGTTATTTTTAATTAATTAAAGTATTTTAATTAATTAAAAATACATTTAGGTTTCTAAAAATCACCAAAAAAATCATGAATCATTCCAATGAATTTAGAAACATTTTCAAACTCTTCACACAAATTTATTTTTAGGTTTGATCATAGCTTGCCAATTTTCTTTGAATTAAGGGTCATTAAAATCACATTTTTAAACCCTAGCTTTGAAAAATCATTTCTGCCTAACCAAGAAGAGTTTGAACTTGATTCTTTTTGCATTGTGTTAGTTTATAGGTCATTTTCTTCATGAATTTATCTTTCAATTTCAATTTCATTTGCATTTTTCCTTTTGAATCACCCAAAAACCCAAGAAAACTTAGGAAAATCATAACTTTTGATAGGTTAGGCTTCTGACCTTCTCCTTTGGGGTGTGACCTAATATTGGATCAGGATTTGTTTGAGCTTGATTGCAAATATTTATCATGTTGATTGCTTTTGTTTTAGGCATTTGCATATCACATGTCCATCAAACCCTAATTTCTCATGTTCATTTGCATTCACCTTGCATATTCATCATCACATGAACTTGCCATGACATTTCATGCATTCATATGTCATCTTAGGCATCTTAGGACATGTTAGAACCTTGCTTGATCATTTCTTCATTCATTTGCCATGTTTAGCATTCATTTCATTTCATAAACTTTCATGTGTTTTTAAACTTCTAAGTATGCTTTCATATCATCTCATCTTTGTATGATCACACATATGCATATTGTATGACTTTGCATCATCTCACATGATATTTACATGGCATAATCACTTATGACTTTGATCATTGCATCTCATACTTAAGTGGGCTCATTATCCCTAATTAGGGAGGATATAATGAGTTTACAATCTTTGACTTAGGCTTAAGCTCATTAACTTATGCAAAACACCAAAAACAATAACAAAACTGAAAACGCAAAAACAAACAATAATCGTCTCGTTCGGGATTCTTTTCTCATCACACTCATTCACAAGCGAGAACTTGCTTCTTCCGTCTAATACAAGACAATTAGCACTCGAGCCAGACGAGTCATACACTTGAGCATAGACAAACAAGTAGTTCACAATCAATTTATCTTTCAGTCTCTTTGAGTCGAACTACAGTGTTCTGACTTCCTCATTGCACGCGAAGATACGTAGGCATAACTTAACAGTTATCGAACAAAAGTCTTTGTGTCTTCCCCTTCTTTCAGCTTTCTTTCTAAAGCCTCAGTTCCTGAGCAATTCACCCTTTTGCACTGACACTTGTACTTTCTTTCCTTAGCTTTTGCACACAGATAGCACATACACTACCCCTTTAAAAACAATCTGAGTACGACGGACAATCTGGGTTCTAATACCTTCCCAGGTTGTAACCAACCCCCTTTCTCAGTTTCTCTGGTTCACAACCGTCTTATCCATCCTTTTTCCAGGTTTATGCAGCATTACCTTTCCTTCGGGATAAAAATTCCTAGTTGGTGACTCTATTCACTTCACCTTCATTTTCTCTTTTCGCCGACCGTTCGCGTCTGTACCCTGGGGAACCTGGTGTCTTTTCGGGGGAGCGACAATTATCAGTATCATTTTCTTCAGTGACAATTATTAGAGGTGATGTCTCAACATCAAGTTGTATTTCAATATGTGAGTCATCTATCACCACATTAATATACTCCATCATAACATTAGTTCTAGTGTTAAACACTCTATAGGCTCTTTTGTGTATGGAGTAGTTTCAAAATATCCCTTCATCACTTTTGGGATCTATTTTCCTTCTTTGTTCTTGATCAGCTCGAATATAACATTTTCTTCCGGGTAACTGAAAGTACTTGACAATAGGCTTTCTTCCATTTCATAGCTCATAAAGAGTGGTTATAGTTCCAATCCTTAACTAAACTCTATTATGCACATAGAGAGCAATATTCATATCTTCATCCCAAGAGAGATATGGCAACTTCTTATCATGGAGCATTATCCTGGCTAATTCAGATACATCTCTCATCGTTTGCTCGACAATGTTACCATGCAGAGAAGAGATGGAAGAGAGAAACTCATAACCCATGTTTCTAAAAGCACAAAATTCTGAAAACTTTGCATTTTCAAACTCCTCGTCGTGATAGCTTCTAATCTTGACAGTCATACTATTTTGTTCCCTTTGAACATTTTGACATAAATCTTTTAAGGCCTCAAAGGTGTCTGACTTTTCTCTAATGAAGTTTACCCATTTTTACTATGATAAATCATTTATAACCATAAAAACATACTTCTTTCCACCCAATATTTCTTCTTGCATAGACCACATCGATCAAGGTTATGTGAAGAAGTTTTAACACCTTGGAAGTAGTTTGATGTTGCAACATCGGGGAGGACATCATAAATTGCACATCATCATTGCATTCACCATAGACTTTCTCATTGCTAATATTGAGGTCTAGAATTCATGAAATAGCTCTTACATACATGATCACATACATTCCTTTGAGATAAATATGTCCTAGTTTCCGAGGCCATATCTTTACTTCATCCTCTTTGGAAACTGAACAGGCTGTAGAGTAAGCAGATATTTGAGGTTCCCAAAGATAACAATTGTCTCTAGACCTAACACCTGTCATTTGAACAATATTCCTTCTATCTTTGACAAAGCATTTTGATTTAGAGAAATTTACCAACAATCCTTGATCACACAGGTAGCTAATGCTAATGATATTGACAATTATACCTTTCACAAAGAGCACATCTTCTAACCTATGAGATCCAACACATTCTAGTTTTCCAATTCCTTTTATTTCTCCTTTAACACCACCACCAAATCTTATAGAAACTAAGGGATGGGATTTTATATCTATCAGCAACTCCTCAATCCCTGTGATATGTCTAAAGCATCCACATTCAAAGTACCAGTCTTCTCTAGTTGAAGCTCTCAAGGAAGTGTGAGCCATATAATTCACCTCCCTATCTTTGAAACTTCTTTTTTTGCTGACTTGATTACCCTTAATATAAACTGAAGATTTATGGTTTCCATACAGTTTATAACAGAAAGGTTGTATATGACCATACTCACCATAATGATGACATCTCTAGTGTGATTGGTAATTATTTGGAGGATCATCATATATACCAGGACATTGAAATATGTGGTTTGATATCGTGACAATCTTCTTCCTTTCGGGAGGAGGAACCTTTTCTGCTAACACATTTTTCAGTTTATCATCATATTTACACTGACCTTATGTGTTTCTATCGTTCTTCATCCTACTCAAGGAGTCTGTTACCTAACTAAGCTTGGAATTTAAAAGATTCACCTCATTTTGAAGATGAGAGACAAAACTTACGAGTTCCTTCTTTTCTCTTTCCAAATCAGTTATGATTATTATCTGTTTCTCCTCTATTTTAAGACTTTCTCACACTTGTCTCAAATTTCCTTGTAGTCCACATCTAGATCTTCATAAAGATCATTTTCATCATAAGCTTCAACCTCATCAGCCCATTTTCCAAAGATAATAGTAACTGGTTTGATGGTCACAGTATTGTTTACCTCCAAAATTGGTAAACAACCGCTGGTCTTCTGAAGATACCAAAAATACCCTCAGTTACTCGCAGGATCGACCAGATTGATCCTAGGACATGTGCTAAATTGAGAAGAATGGTGATGTTGATATATCACGCTTTTGGGAAAGAAAAATGAGTTCTTAAATCTCTCAACGAGACTCATATTTGGTTTTAAAAGGAAAAAACAAAATAAAAGACAAAGGCTTTTAAGATAAATCAAAGTAAAGATAAGGCTGGGAATTTTAAAGGAAAATAAAGGAAAGGCTTGAAACTTAAATGAAATTTAAAGGCAAGGCGAGGAATGTTAAATTGCTGGAAATATAAAAGGAAACACAGTAAATTGTTGAAAAGATAAATGACTTTGAAATGTAAAGTGCTTTAAAATAAAAGCTTTGTAAAGATAAATGGCTTCAAAAGTAAATAACTTGAAGATAAATTTGACATAAAAGATAAATTGGTGGTGATGTTTCAATCATGTACATTCTCACTGCACTCATTTCTCTACACGCGAATACTTTGAGTCTACGGAGTTACTAGTACATATGATTTCCACACACTTATTCTAACACTACACTAAGCTATTTATATACATTACAAAGTAACTGATTTCAACGGTAGGTAGTTCGCTTCGACTCTTACTCTTAATTTGGTTAAGTCGAAAAACCTTACTTTTGACTCATCACCAGCGAAGTATCTTACTAAGCCAAGATAACGTCATTAATTGCTAGCGTTGAAATTTAGGGATAACAAATTGCCCACCAAAAATGTTCTTTTCAACTGACTTGATGAAAAGATCATTTTTTGATATTCATCTTTACGACGCCAACTTAGGTCAGAGAAAATCATGGTTGAAACCACCTACCCCACGTTCTAAAATTGTTGTGATTCTTCGCCCACACGCATGACGTCATTTAATAATGGCAAAAATCCCAAAGGTGCCATCAGCCGTTTCTACGACTTTCTGATCATGAATTATTTATTGAAACAATGTGCTACAGTCGTTTTCATTAACTACTCCCTCAATGCGTCAGATCCCAAGTGCCACATGCCCCACCACTTCATGTCTTTATTAAGTGGCTAGACTTTTGCAACCTTTCATTGCCTACGCCTATAAATAACCTCTCCAACACACAGAAAACTTTCCAAACTCTTTGTGAATTTATCCCTTTCTTGCTAAAGCTCCCTCCTTTCTTTCAAGCAACCTAGAAAACTTCCATTTTCCTTATCAATAATGGCGTCCTCTAAGACCAACGTTTCTTAAAAGAAAGGTCAAAAATAAAAAACTTTTCATTTTGAACCAACTCTTCCACCATTCACCAACATCTCTTAACCGAAAAGCATCAAAAATCCCCAGTTCGTTCCTGAACCTTTGGCCAACGAGACAAGGAGTATATATCAATCTCAGGTAATGATCCCATTCCTTGTAAATGATTGTCCTTTTTCTATTTCTGGTCCATTGGATACTATACCTATTACAAATGAAAAACTGAAAGAGTTTTTCCCCTGCTACCGAAAATCTCAACCCTTAGGGCACAAACTCCTCCCTAAATCTGACAATGCTTCTTCTAACCCCCTTCCCCTTGCCGAACTGGACGTGAAGTACATCTATGATGGTATTAGGCTGGTCAGAGCTGTCAGCCAGTTTGCTGAGTTTGACCTATGGTTGGCTAGATTAGAGAAGACCAAGGCTGACCATTGGAAAAGTATTGGGATATATGATCTGTTAATGTTAACATAGATGCATATACCCTACTGCTTGAACCTCTTGGTTACCTCCTTGTATTTCTGGGACTGTACCCATTATACCTTTCATCTTGCTTGTGGGATGATTACCCCCACGCGTTTTGACATAGCCGCTATCACAGGGCTTCAACCTGATGGTCATGCTTACGACCCCACCGTTGATGTCGAAGATACCATCGACTCCAACACATCCAAGCTAACCTACACCCTCTTCCTCAAGCATCATTCTAAACCAAAGGAAGAAGTAGTTTATGATGAGGAACACATTGCTTTCCTTACATTCTGGCTGTCTAGGTATGTCTTCTGCACCAAGTCCCTTTAGGTGGCGAAGAAGTATCTACCCCTAGCAAACAAGCTTCACAACAACATGAAGGTTTGCTTGAGTGAGCTCATCCTATCAAGTCTTTACGAGTCTCTCAGTAAGGGAGTGACTCGACTGAGGGACCCCGACCACAACTCTGGTTCTATGAGTGTCAGTGGTCCTCCCTGGCTCCTTCAGCTTTCGTTAAATGCCACCTTTGAGCCTGTATTTCCCAGGAATGGGAAAGTCGATGAAGAGTCAGAAGAGATCAGGTCCAGGAGCATTGAGGGCGTTCGACTGGCCCAGCTTACTCCGGATGACGAAGGTGTAACCCTGAAAGCGGCCTTCTCTAGTTTTGTGTTGATGTTTTCTCATCAGTATGATTTTGCACCATATATGGCTCCCTTTGCTGGTAGGAAGTATGGTCCCAAGTGGTTCACTAAGGCCTTCCCAAACTCTATTGGAATTTGGGAAGACTTTTTGGTTCCCATATTCTTTGTTTATAGGTTGAATAGAAGGATGCCTGATACAATCCTTATTGCTTATCAACCCAACTTGGTTTCTTGGAAATTCGGGTTAAGTCAGAGCTTTCCCAAATATATTTATGATCGAAAAATCCAAGCCATTATTTACAATAACATTTTCGATAAAGATGATGTTACTGATATCTTTGCCATATGGGAATCTAAAAAGGCGGTTTTGTCTCCCGTATTCTTTCGACCTTCAACTCAGCGCACCCATCCTTTCAATGATTGGTGACACACGTATTATAGTGAGAACTTTCTCATTGTTGCTGAATTTGAGAGCTTTTGTTGATGTGCAGGAGAAGGTAAAGAAAAGTAAGTCTACTCACATCCAAGAGATGCAAGCTTTCCAAAAGTACTTTGAAACTATCTATCGACCAGATGATCTTAGTCGAACCGTTCATGAGGCTAATTTCACGTTAAATGAGAATTTTTTACAAAAGATTGATAAGTTGAAAATCTCCCCAAACACTCCTCGTGAGAGGTGGTATGAGGAGGATTTTCTACTTTTTCCTCCTAAATTCCCTCGACTTCCTACTGCTGATTTTGGAGTGGCACTGGCTCCTCCATTTCCAGACTGGTTCGTCTATGGGGATTCAATTAAGATCCTTCGACAACAGTCTCAACCAAAAGCTCAAACTTTGGTGCGACTAAGCATACGCTGGATAGTTTCAAAGGGAACCTTCATATAGGGCTTGAAGACATTAGCGTTGAATCCAAAATATATGAAGGTTTGAGGTCTTTTATTTCCCTTGACTGAATAATCAATTATTAACTCATGACGATTGTTCTTGTCACTTCCAGCAATTACCAGAAGAACCACTACCAATAAAGGCGTGATAATACAGGCGGAGAATAAAGTATGCACAAAGGTATCTTATGATCCTTACTTTATATAACTCCTCATGTGTATGTATTATAATCTCTGGCCTTTCTGCTAAACAACCAAAAAGCCCTTTGTGTCTCCAAGAAAGGGGAAAAAGATCTCCACCGCTGTCATCTTTGTAGATGATGAAGAATCTCCTGAGGATGTGCCCCTCAAAAGGAAAAGGAAGACTACACAATCTCCCAATTTGGATGGCCAACCATCATCTAAGGTGGCCAAAACTTTGAAGAAGGCAACCACTGAGGGTGTTGTTGAAGCTAGACTTCCCACTCCTGTGGCAAAGCCTATTGTCGGTGCTCCTGAGAGTGCCAAATCTATTCCTAGAGGCGAAGAAAATCAGTTATTTAACTTAACATTCAACATGATCTCTTTTTATAGCCTCGACTAAGCTTCTTCTCCTGTTGACAGGATGGTGCAGGTGTTGACTTGCAACCCTCGACTTCTCCTCTTTCACGTACAGTTCTTCTAAACAACCAAGGTGAGCCTACTTATTATCCAACTTCTAATTTTGGCTCTAATCATACCTCACTAGATGAAATTAACCAACCCATAACCATGACATTTGTTCCTCTCCTAACTGTCGAAACTACACCATATTCTCCTGCCAAGATAACTACTCAGTAGTCTCACACTGATGATTCTGAGTGTGAGTACAAGAATGTGACCAACAAGGCCTTTTATGGGCAAACCAACATATTTTCTAAGGAGATAGATGCAGCCTTTGATGTTGATAAAGAAGAACAAAACAAAGAAAGTGAAGAGCCTTCCCTTTCCATCCCTCAAAGAAAAGAGGCCAGAGACTACGGGTGATCCTCAAGCTGCTGCTCCAGGTCATGCCATGAATGATCCTGAGCAAGAAAATGAGGAGGAGGAAGAGGATGATAATCAGGGCAAGGATGGACCTGAACCAGAAACAAGGCCTGGAAAGACCCAATTCACCTTGCCTGAAGGAGATTCTCTGCAAACTCATGTCCTCCAAATTCCAACTCCGGAGGCTGTGTGTAACACCCCAAATTTTCCCTCTCCCTTTTATCATCGTTTTCACATCATAATCATCATAAGTATATCATATCCTTAGCATCTAGCATGGAAAGATGAGGCATAACACACACATGTTCTAGCATAGGGCATATGATCAATCATCTGAGGATTTGAAGCTTTGCAGGTCAAAGCAAGAGGCCAAGTGACATTTCAAGAGTTACATAAGGTGTTATCATGTCATATGAAAGCCCGAGATCATTTATAAAAGTCAAGAAGGGCAGAAGATCATCAGAGGATCAAGGATGCAACAATCTCCTACACAGATGAATTTTGAATTAGGGTTTTGCTTTTGAGCAGGGATTTCTTATACCATTGACAAATTCTTGTGGTCAAAGTCTTTTATATGATATTTGAAGCCTAAGGATGAAATTTGGTGAGAAAACTCATTGAGTAAGTTAGTCAATTTATTAGTTACTTGTAAAAGAAGAAATTGGTCAAGTATGCAATTAAGAAGTCAACTGTGAGAATTCAAGGGGTCCAATCCCATTTTTCAAGTCAAGGGATGTCCTTAAGGTCAAATAAGGGCTTTGTTGTTGACAAAAATCAAGAATCAAGAGGTTTTGAAGGACTTTCCATTTTCCATGTGACTTGTAATGAAAGTAACTATTTTTGGCAAGTTTTTCCCTAGTTTTCAAAGTATTCTTTCATGATCAAGATGGCTACAAATGAATTTTCCTTGAACATGAAAGTTGTAGGTTATGTTCTCCTATTTTCAAAAAGTACAAGAACTTGTCCATAGCATGAGTGGAACTCAAGTTATGACCATATGAATTTGGGATATTTTTAGGGTTTTACATTATTTTCAAGTTTCCACCAAGTTGCAAAATTGCATGTAATTTATTTTCAAGTTGTTTTAGGAATCAATTGAGGTCATAATACTCCAAAGCATTGCATAAGATTCATGTTTTCCCAAAGAAGCCAAGAAATTCGTGGGTGGAGTTTAAGATATTTTTCAAAATGCAAAAATGCAAAATCACAAGGAATGCATGACTCACTTAAATCCAATGGCCAAGATTGATCCAGAGGTGAATTTTGAGTGAAATGGAATCAGATTGTGCACTCAAATAAGGGAATTCATGTGGGAATGCATCCATGTGAGGTTTCATGCAAATTTGCATAAACACCCCTATCACACTTTCATTGCCACAATAGCTTCACAAACCCTAATCAGTGTAGTATGCATATGATATAAAAACCAAGCATGATCTGAATGCAGCCTAACACTCTCTCATTTCTCAGATTTAGAATTTCATGCACAAGAGCAAAAGCCTTCAAATCCCTCTCTCTCTCTCCTAGCCTTATTTCTTTGATCTCTTTTCATATTCTTTATCTCCAAGCTTCAAAGAACTCATTTCCACCATTGATTTAAGTTGAGGGTGAGGAATCAAGGAGTTGAAGTTCAGAGCATAAGCCTTCGAATACTTCATTACATCCTCTTTCAAGCTCCCTCTTGCATTTATTTTGCAAGAGGAGGTTAAAGTGAGTGGATCTGCATCATCTGAAGCTTTATTTATTTTTATTTAGAA
The DNA here is from genome assembly GCA_963966055.1 of Lathyrus aphaca. NCBI lineage: Eukaryota > Viridiplantae > Streptophyta > Magnoliopsida > Fabales > Fabaceae > Lathyrus > Lathyrus aphaca. Next base: position 557,595,370 of record OZ014519.1, read on the forward strand.
GATCTTCAAGCTCAGGTAACTCACTGAATTCATAGATCTAGATGTTTGATTTTATGTGTGCTTCTTGACCTATGTGTTGTCCTGATCATCGTGAACTCTTTAGAATTGAATTTGGTGGCGTATTGCTTGAGATATGTCGATCTGAAAGTTTGACATGAAAATTGTTTTGATTCGATTTGCTTTATACATGAAGTGTTTGTGGATTTTGTTGTGTGATTCATGTTCAACGTGGTTAGATGATTGGATCTGGAGATTCGCTTGAGTTTCTGTAGAGTTTTTTTCATGAGTATGAGTTTTCCGATGACCGAAGCTAGGGCTCCGTCACCGGATTCTGGAAATTCAAAATGAAGAAGATGATCTCATGGCCATTGGATGTTTTGATCTGGAAGGTTGTTACCTTGCCAGCTATAAACACCCCAAATTTTCCCTCACCTTTTCTCACACCATGGCTTGGATCTTTTCATATTGCATAAACATCTCATTACATCTCACACTGCATAGTTCATTTCATCTGCATCTAGGGTTTATGATATGAGCAATCCAAGAAGTGATATGAGCCATCTCAAAGGTCTTTAAGCATGCCAAGAGGGTCCATGAGTGTTCTATGGTCATCTTATGCTCACCAAAGTTCATAAAAGTCAAGAGATCACAAAGCATGGCAAAGGCATAGAGGCAGACTGAAGATTTCCTGCACAGATGACCTAAAATTTGGGTTTTGGGTTTGAGGCCCTTAACCTCAAATATTTTGGTAATTATTTATTCTATGGGTCTTAATATGTTATAAGGAGCATTTGTACCAAATTGGATGAAGAAATTCATTTTGGAAGTCATCTGATCAACTGGTAACTTGTTGTGCAAGAAAAGTCAGAATCAGGGCATCTGAGGCCATCACCAATGGAACCAAAGGACCATTTTCATCAAATTGAGGTTCTATGATCTTTATTGTATCTTATAAGTGGTTATAAGTTCACAAGATTGAAGAATTTCAAGCCATTTGCAAACTTTCCATTTTTGGACATGACTTGTAATGGAAACTTTCCATTTTGGGAAAGATTTTCAACCTCCTCTTTCTTGACCAAAAATGCTTCAAATAAAAAATCCTTAAACATGAAAGTTGTAGATTGGATCTTCCCATTTTCAAAAAGTAAAAGAACTCCTCTTGATTCATCCTAGAACTCAAGATATGATCTTTCAAAGTTGGGAAAAATCCTATAATCTCCAAGTTCATGCCAAAGAGGGATTTCTGGAAAAATCAAGTTTCAAGACTTCTAATGACCTCTAATTGACCTCTAAGCTTCATTACATGATAATGCAACACATTTAGATCAGATTTGAGCCTTGCATCACAAGTTTTCATGGCCAATTTCTCAAGAATGTACAAAGTTGTAAATGTGCAAAACCATTGCAATCTCACCACTCATTCACTTCTGATCACTCTAAACCATCCCATGGTCATCCTTGATGCATGCTAAGGCACGAAAAGCCCCCAAGCCAGCTCTGACCCAAGCCCATACCTCATAGTACACAATCTTGACTTTTTGCAAAACCTCCCATACTAATTAGCCTGTGCCACAACAACTCTCTGGCCAATCAACATTGTTTATGTGGACATCAAGGAGTTCAATACACAACACACACAAGCCTGAATGAGGCCCTAAGATCAGTTTCACAAAAATCCCCAAAATATTCATTTCTTTAAAACTCCACACACAAGCATCAAACCTCAAATCTTCTTCCACCAATCATTTCCACACATCATAAGGATCACAAACCAACCATCAAAATGGCCTGAAAAACTCCCAAACAGAAATACGATTTCTTAGTTATCAGAACCAAACCTCACAAATCAGCTCATATAAACTCCATCTAAGCCTTTCAGAAGCATCAGGGGGTCAAGTGGAGTGGCTTTGCACAAAAGAAGGGGCCAGAAAGCTCAGATTGAGAAAGCTTCAACTCAGGTAACCATCAAGAACAAATTTTCCAGAACTTGCGTTTTAAGTTATAGATTGATTCTATGTAATGTACTGATCATGGTGATATGTTTACTTTTGAAAATGGTTGAGTTTTAAGCATTTCATAGCCTTCTAAAAGTTTTGTATAATTTTCCGTTTTGCTTCGATTCATGAATTTGATGAAATATAAATGGAATTTGTTGCTGGATTCTTGTTCTTTGATGTCTAATGAGTGATTCTGGAGAGTTTGAGGTGTTTCCATGGCATTTTGAGAGAGATAGGATGAGTGAGCTGCCGGAGAAGATGACCGAAGGTCTTCTCCGGCCACCTGAGAGTCATTAAACCCTAATCTGTAATTAAATGCCAGTTTGAATGTGGGTCGTAGGATGAGTGTTTCCCGCGTGTGTTGGATGGCTCAGATTGCCTCATTAAAACCCTAACCTGATTTATTAAATTAATTAGGTTAATTAATTAATTTTGCCAGATTATATCCTAACCCTCCATTTGCGCACCAGTCAACCCCCTTCAAATTTGAGCCATAGTTCTTGTTTACTTCTCATTTATTTGATATTTATTTTATTTTCTTGCATTTCTTTTCCATATTTATTTTAAGATAGCAAAAGACTTTTAAGAAATCTAAAACTTTGCAGTTTCACTTCAAATATTTTTCTTAATTCAAAAACATTTTTTATTTTAATGTTTGCATTAAAAAAGTATTTTTAAAACATTTAAATGTTTTATTTAATTAATTAATTGATTTTAATTAATTAAAAAAACATTTAGGTTTCTAAAAATCACCAAAAAATTAATGAAGCATTCTTAGACATTTAGAAACATTTTCAAACTCACCATACAAATTTATTTTTAGGGTTGATCACATTTTCACAATTATCTTTGAATTAGGGTTCTTAAAAATCACATTTTCTAACCCTAACTTAAAAAAAATCATTTCTGCCTAACCATGATGAGTTTGAACTTGGTTCTTTTTGCATTGTTTCACATGTTGCATCTAGTATCTAGGATATTTATCTCATGATTTTTCATTGCATTTTCAATTTGATTTGCATTTTTCCCTTAGAAGTATCAAAAACCTTAGTTAACTTATCCTTTGGGTAGTGATCTTGTGTATGGTTAGGGTTTGTTTGAGTTCAATTTCAAATTTTTATCATGATGTATGCTTCTGTTTTGGTCATATGCATCTCATGTTGTCTTAAAACCCTAATTTCTCATGTTTATTTGCATTCATCTTTGCATAGCTCAATCATATGAACTTGCCATGATATTTCAAGCATTTGTATGACATCTTAGACATCTTAAGACTTGCTTGAACCTTGATTGATCATTTCTTCATTCATTTGATATGCTTTGCACACATTACATTTCATGAACATCCATGTGTTTTCATGCTTCTAAACATGCTTCCTTTGCATCTCATCCTTGTATGAAAATTCATATGCATCATGTATGACCTTGCATCATCTCATAATACATTTGCATCATGTTTATGCTTCTGGTTTTGGTCTTTGCATCTTTATTCATCTCATTTCCTTTTGCTTTATGTCTTATTCATTCATACTAACATTTCAGGGGCTTATGGTAAGTTGTTTGGGATGTGGATTTGCCTTCACATCCCACCTCTTCTTATCTTCTCATTTGCATATTTTACTTGTCTTTGAAGTGAACTTGCTTCACTTATGCTCTCTCCTTCTTACTTTCTTTCTTTTAGGTTACTTATCTTCTTTAGGAAGTAAGTAACCTATTCTTCTCCCTCCTTCTCTTTTCATCTGCTTCTTCTTCCTTGGTGGCTTCCTGAAGATCTTCTCTTATGCCTCACAAACCATAGGATATCCAAGCATGATATTTTTTAGGGTTATAAATAGTTCCCCTAGTCTTTTACCTTTGAGTCTGTAAACACCCCAAATTTTCCCTCACTTTTTCTCACACCATGGCTTGTTATCTTTCTTTTTGCATAAGCATAAGCATACCATCTCATATTGCATATTTGTTTCAACTTCATAGTTCATTTCATCTGCATCTAGGGTTTGTGATCTGAGCAATCCAAGAAGTGATCTGAGCAATCCCAATGGTCTTGAAGCTTACCAAGAGGGTCCATGTGTGTTCTATGATCATATTATGCTCCCCAAAGTTCATAAAAGTCAAGGGATCACAAAGCATGGCAAAGGCATAGAGGCAGACTGAAAATTTCCTACACAAATGACCTAAAATTAGGGTTTTGGTTTCAGAGGCTTTAATCCCATTTTTTTGGCATTCTTATTTCTAATGGTCTTAATATGTTATAAGGAGAATGTGTACCAAATTTGATGAAAAAATTCATTGTGGAAGTCATCTGATCAACTTGTAACTTGTTGTGCAAGAAAAGTCAGAATCAGGGCATCTGAGGCCCCTCACAATGGAACCAAAGGGTCATCTTCATCATTTTGAGGTTATATGATCTTTATTTGATCTTAGAAGTGGTTATAAGTTCACAAAATTTAAGATTTTTGAGCCAAATGCAAACTTTCTATTTTTGGAAATGATTTGTAATGGAAACTTTCCATTGTGGGAAAGATATTCAACCTATTCTTTCATGACCAAAAATGCTTCAAATGAAAAATTCTTGGTTATGAAAGTTGTAGATTATGTCTTCCCATTTTCAAAAAGTACAAGAACATGTCTTGAATCATCCTAGAACTCAAGATATGGCCTTTCAAAGTTGTCAAAAATCCTATAATTTTCAAGTTCATGCTAAAGAGGGAATTTTGCAATTTCACTTGCCAAGCCATTTCATGACCTCTAATCAACTTCTATGCACCATAACATATCAAAGCAACTTCAAAACATCAGAATTGGCCCAAGATTACATGGTTTTCATGGCTTAGTTCACAAGAAATCTCAAAATTACAATTATGCACTCACTTTTTCTCACACCATGGTTTGGATCTTTCTTTTTGCATAAGCATAAGCATACCATCTCATATTGCATATTTGTTTCAACTGCATAGTTCATTTCATTTGCATCTAGGATTTGTGATCTGAGTAATCCAAGAAGTGATCTGAGCCATCCCAATGGTCTTGAAGCTTACCAAGAAGGTCCATGTGTGTTCCATGATCATATTATGCTCCCCAAATTTCATAAAAGTCAAGGGATCACAAAGCATGGAAAAGGCGTAGAGGCAGACTGAAGATTTCCTGCACAGATGACCTAAAATTAGGGTTTTGGTTTCAGAGGCCTTAATCCTAAAAAAAATTTGGTCATTCTTGTTTCTAATGGTCTTAATATGTTATAAGGAGCATGTGTACCAAATTTGATGAAGAAATGCATTGTGGAAGTCATCTGATCAACTGGTAACTTGTTGTGCAAGAAAAGTCAAAATCAGGGCATCTGAGGCCCCTTACAATGGAACCAAAGGGTCATCTTCATCATTTTGAGGTTCTATGATCTTTATTTGATCTTAAAAGTGGTTAGAAGTTCACAAAATTGAAGATTTTTGAGCCAAATGCAAACTTGCTATTTTTGGAAATGACTTGTAATGGAAATTTTCCATTTTGGGAAAGATATTCAACCTATTATTTCATGACCAAATATGCTTCAAATTAAAAATTCTTGGGCATGAAAGTTGTAGATTATGTCTTCCCATTTTCAAAAAGTACAAGAACATGTCTTGATTCATCCCAGAACTCCAGATATGGCCTTTCAAAGTTGGCATAAATCCTATAATTTTCAAGTTCATGCCAAAAAGGGAATTTTGCAATTTCATTTGCCAAGCCATTTCATGACCTATAATCAACTTCTATGCACCATAACATGTCAAAGCAACTTCAAAACATCAGAATTGGCCCAAGATTGCATGGTTTTCATGGCTTGGTTCACAAGAAATCTCAAAATGACAATTATGCATAAACTTTGCAAAACCATGACAATTCTTAATCCACTTGTGCCAGCTGCATAAAGTTGATCCTAGGGCCATCCTTGAACCAAGCTAAGGCCAAGACACCCCAAAAGCCAGTTCTGGCTCAGCCCATGCTTAAGGTACCATAACTTTTGACTTTTTGCAAATCAGGCCATACCAATCAGCCTGTGCCACAACCACTCTCTGGCCAATCAGCATTGTTTATGCAAGCATCAAGGAGCCCATTTCACACAATATTGGAGCTTGAATCCTCAAGAACTCAAAAATCCCAAAAATTGCCATAGAACTTCATTTCTTCGAAACTCACTCCTCAGTCATCAAAATTTCAAATTTCTTTCACCATTCAACTCCACATACCTCAAGGATCATTTCCCACCCCTCACCATGGCCTGAAACCAGCTCAAACCAAAACACGATTCCTGCTTCATCAGAACTGAAACCTCCAAACCAACCACTATAAGCCTCATCCAAGCATTCCATTAGCACAAGGAGGACCAGAGGAGTTGATTTGCTCAAGAGAAAGGCTCAGAAAGCTCCATTTTGAAGAAGCTCAGTTCAGGTAACCTTCAAGAACTTTTTTTAAGAACCTCTCTTTCTTGTTATAAATTGATTCTATGTGTTGCACTGATCATCCTGATGTGTTTAAAATTGAAAATGGTTAAGAAATAAGCATTTCATGATGTTTTGAAACTTTTCCCGTGAAAATGGTTTTGATTCGATTTGCATGATTCTTGTGATATAAATGATGTTTGATGAGTGATTTTGATTGTATGATGCATGGGGAGTGTTTATGGGCAGTTATTTTGGCTTGGGGTGGCCTGGGGAAGAAGATATGGTGAGAGGTTGGCCGGAGAAGACAACCGGAGCATATTTCTGGTCGCCTGAGATTAATTAGGGTTTGGTTTGCCAGTTTGAATGTGAGCCCTTGGATTGAGATTAGTTTAAGCAACGTACGCTTCTGATCATTTCACTTAACCCTAATCTTTAATTAATTAAATTAATCAGGTTTAATTAAAAAAGAATTCCAGAATGAATCCTAGCAAGCCAATCACGCGTGCAGTCAACACAAATCCCTCAAGTTTAAATCTAAGCCTTTGGATCCTTTGACTTTCATTTTAATCCATTTTTAATTCATTTTATTTCATTTCTTTTGTTCATTTTATATTAAATAGTAAAACTCACCAAAAAATTCTCATTTCTTGCATTTTTGTTTCAAATATTTTTCTCAACCTGAAAATATATTTTATTTTATTTTTTGCATTAAAAAGGTATTTTTAAAATATTTAAATGTCATTTTTAATTAATTAATGGATTTTAATTAATTAAAAATGCATTTAGGTTTCTAAAAATCACCAAAAAATTCATGAACCATTACAATACATTTAGAAACATTTTAAAACTCATCATACAAATTTCTTTTTAGGTTTGATCATAATTCCACAATTTTCTTTGAATTAGGGTTCTTAAAAATCACATTTTTTAACCCTAACTTGAAAATTTCATTTTTGCCTAACCATGATGAGTTTGAACTTGATTATTTTTGCATTGTTTCACATATTGCATATAGTTTCTAAGTTATTTATCTCATGATTTTATCTTGCATTTTCAATTTGATTTGCATTTTCCCCTTAGAAGCACCCAAAAACCCTAGCAAACTTAGGAATTTCATAACTTCCACTAGGTTAAGCTTCTGACCTTCTCCTTTGGGGCGTGATCTTGTATCAGTTTAGGGTTTGTATGAGCTCAATTTCATTTTTTATCATGGTGATTGCTTCTGTTTTGGTCATATGCATCTCATGTTGCCTTAAAACCCTAATTTTGCATCTTCACTTGCATTCATCTTTGCATATCATCATCATATGAACTTGCCATGACATTTCAATTATTTGTATGACATCTTAGACATCTTAAGACATGTTTGAACATTGCTTGATCATTTCCTCATTCATTTTCTATTCCTTGCATCCATTACATTTCATGAACATCCATGTGTTTTCATGCTTCTAAACATGCTTCCATTGCATCTCATCCTTGTTTGATCATTCATATGCATCTTGTATGACTTTGCATCATCTCATATGCCTTTTACATTGCATTTTCGCTTCTGACTTTGGTCTTTACATCTCATTTCACATCATTTCCTTTTACTTTATGTCTTATGCATTCATACTAACATTACAGGGGCTTTTGGTAAGTTATCTAGAAGGTGGGTTTGCCTTCACCTCCCACCTCTCCTCATCATTCATATGCATTCTTACTTCTTTATTTTAAGTTACTTATCTTCTTCAGTAAGTAAGTAACTTATTCTTCTTCCTCCTTCTCTTTTCATCTGCTTATTCCTTGGTGGCCTTAAAGCTCTTTCCTCTTAAGCCTCACAAACCATAGGATGTCCAGGCATGATAACTTTTAGGGTTGTGTATAGTCCCCCCTAGATTTTTACCTTTGAGTCTCCCTGATTCTCTCTCCTCATCTCAATAATCAGAGACTAAACTCTTAAAGCTTTAGGACTTTGGAATTAAGGTTATGCCTGCATCCTTATCTTAGGATGGAGTGTATAACTTTAATCCTCAGTGTTAAACCTTTAATTTGTTTACACCTCTTAATCAAAACACATTAATAATCACTAAGACTTTATCTTGTAACTTGGGCCTTACATTAGGGTTCTATCTCTTCCTTATGATTAAGAGGGACTAGCCCTAGTGTTTAATGGACAAGTCCCCCTCAAGTTGTCTTACAAACCATTAAATCCACTTCTTAATCTCATCCCTTTAATTAAAATCCATTTAATAAAGGTTTGTTATATAATGAATTTAATCCCTAACCATGGATTAAGTTGAGGTATCTTCCTTAGCTTAAGTGTTCTCATCTATCATTCTTCTATTAGGATGGTGTAATGAGTTCACTAATCTGTGATTAGAGATTAAACTCATTACTTAACACTAAACAAAAATCCAAAAACATCTAAATAATCACAAGTAAGTTAATGATCTCAATCCTACATCATCATGTTAATTAAGTTGAGATGTTTATCTCATATTTAAGTAGGCTCATTATCCCTAATCAGGGAGGATATAATGATTTTACAACCCTTGATTTAGGCTTAAGCTCATAATCCTATGCAAAACACCGAAAACAATAAAAAACTGAAAACACAAAAACAAACAATAATCGTCTCCTTCGGGATTCTTTTCTCATCACACTCATTCTATAAACGAGAACTCGCTTCTTCCGTCTAATACAAGAAAATTAGCACTCGAGCCATACGAGTCACACACTTGAGCATAGGCAAGCAAGCAATTCACAATCAATCTTTTTCAGTCTCTTTGAGTCGAACTACGGTGTTCTGACTTCCTCATTGCACGAGAGGATACATAGCCATAACTTAACAGTTATTGAACAAAAGTCTCTGTGTCTTCCCCCTCTTTCAGCATTCTTTTTTAAGCCTCAGTTCCTGAGCAATTCACCCTTCTGCACTGACACCTGTATTTTCTTTCCTTAGCTTTTGCACACAAATAGCACACACACCTACCCCTTTTAAACACAATCTTGTAAGCGTGGATCCCGTCGAGTACGATGGACGATCTGGGTGCTAATAACTTCCCAGGGCGTAACCAACCCCCTTTCTCAGTTTCTCTGGTTTGCAATCGTCTTATCCATCTCTTTCTAGGTTTATGCAGTATTACCTTTCCTTTGGGATAAAAATGCCTAGCTGGCGACTCTATTCAATTCAACCTCATTTCTCTTTCGCCGACCGTTCGGGTCTGCACCTTGGGACCCTAGTGTCTTTTCAGGGGAGCGACAACTTGGTGACTCTGCTGGGGAGTGAGATCATTGCAACCAGGGCTTCTGGTTCTTTTTGTGGGTTTCTCCTAGCGCTTGTTTGATTTGTGTTTATGGGGGTGTTATGTGTTTTATGTGCTTTTTGTTTATTGCTTTATTTATTGCTTTCTGTACAACTTTATTTATTGCTTTCATTTATTGCTTTATGCATTTCATATTATTGTAATCATATATGTGCTGGATTTGTTGGTTTACCTTGGTGGGAGGGGTTTCTCAGTGAGCAAGGTTCCACACCGCGAGCCTGAGTAACACATAGGATTAGAGTGGCTTCATATTCTTTCCCATTCCATTTTGGTCTGGTGCGGGAATATGAAACATGGTTCAGACATGGGTTTCTTCTTGAGAACTATGTGCTACGTATTTCATGTAGTAGTGTCGCTCCCACCAAAATGACACCTGGTCAGAAGGGGTACAGATGCGAACGATCGGCGAAAAGAGAAGGGATGAATAGAGTCGCCAGCTAGGCATTTTTATCCCGAAGGAAAGGTAATGCTGCATAAACCTAAGAAAAGATGGATAAGACGGTTGCGAACCAGAGAAACTGAGAAAGGGGGTTGGTTACAACCTGGGAAGGTATTAGCACCCAGATTGTCCGCCGTACTCGACGGGATCCACGCTTAAAAGATTTGTGTTTAAAAGGGGTAGTGTCAGTGCAATCTGTGTATCAAAGCTGGAAAGAAATGCAAGTGTCAGTGTAAAAGAAATGTGAAGTGTATAAGAGAAGTGTCAGTGTGAGAACAAGAATGAAATGCTCAAGACTATGAGGCTTAAAGAATAAAACTGGAAGAGGGGGAATGGACAGAGACTTTTGTTCGATAACTGTTAAGTTATGCCTACGTATCCTCTCGTGCAATGAGGAAGTCAGAACACCGTAGTTCGACTCAAAGAGACTGAAGGATGAATTGACTGATGAACTGCTTACTTGTCTATGCTCAAGTGTATGACCTGTCTGGCTCAGGTGCAAACTGTCTTGCATTAGACGGAAGAAGCAAGTTCTCGTTTGTGAATGAATGAGATGAGAAAAGAATCCCGGAGGAAACGATTATTGTTTGTTTTTTGTGTTTTCAGTCTTTTATTGCTTTTTGAAGTTTGTCATAGGATAATGAGCTTAAGACTAAACCAAAGGGTTGGTAAACTCATCACATCTTCCCTCTGATTAGGGGTAATGAGAATACCTTAAGCATGAAGTAAACACCTCACACTTAATCACCATGATGTAGGATTAAGATCATTAACCTACTTGTAATTATTTAGATGATTTTGGAGTTTTTGTTTAGTGTTGGGTAATGAGATTAAGCCATAATCAAGGTTTTAATGGACTCATTACACCATCCTAATAAAAGGATAATAGATGAGAGCATTTAAGCTGAGGAAGACTCCTCAACTTAATCCATGATTAGGGATTAACCTCATGACAAAACAAAGTCTTTATTAGATGGATTTTAGTTAATGATAAGATGAAGAAGTGATTTTTATGGTTGGTAAGACAACTTGAGGGGGACTTGTCCATTAACACTAGGGTTAGTCCTTCTTAACCAATTAAGGAAGAATTAGAACCCTAATGCAAGGCCCAAGTTACAAGCTTGATGTCTTGATGATTATTAAATGGATTGATTAAAGGATTTAAACACCTTAAGGGTTTAACACTTAGGATTAAAGTTATACACTCCATCCTAATAGAAGGATGCAGGCATAAGCTTAATCACAAAGCCTTAAAACCTTAAGGGTTTAGTCCCTGATTATGAGATGAGAAGAGAAGACTCAAAGATGACACAAAGGCAAAACTAAATGGGGAACTAATAAAACCCTAATTGTAATCATGCTTGGTTATTCCTAGGGTTAATGAGGCTTGCAAGAAATCTTCAGAGAGAAGCCACCAGGAAAGAAGCATATGAAAGGGCAAAGAGAAGCAAAACAACTTGCTTCACTTAAGAAGACAAGTTGCTTGAAGGAAGAAAGTAAGAGATGAACATGAATGAGCAAGCTCAATCCAATACACAAGACAAAATTCAGCAAAGAAAGTATGAAAGAGATGAAAAGAGATTGTGAGAAGTGAAGGCAAATTCACTTCTCAAAACAACTTACCACCTGAAAAGTTAGCAAAGGAATGAAATGCAATGCAAATGAGATGAAATGTTATGATGAAAACCAAAGTAAGAAGCATTCACATGATGTTAATGATGCTAAGAGGTGATACAAACATGAGGCAAGACATGGGGATGATCATACAAGGATATGGATGCAAATGAAGCATGCTTTGAACCATAAATGTACATGAAAAGTTATGAAATGCAATGGACATATAACATGGCAAGTGAAAGATGCAATGATCAAACATGATTCTAATATGTCCTAAGATGTATTATGAATCATGAGGATGCACAAAATGTCATGGCAAGTCATTGGATGCAAGCAAATGAAAGATGGATGCAAAGGAAGGCATGAATTAGGGTTTATGATCAACACACAAAGCAAAATTCAAAATCAGAAGCACATGGCATGATAAAAAATTGAAAATGCAATCAAAGATACCCTAAACCTATACAAGTTCACTGCCCAAAGGAGAGGATCCAACTCTTAACCTAGTGAAAGTTATGAATTTCCTAAGATTGCTAGGGTTTTGGGGTACCTCATCAAGAAAAACACCAAACAAATTGAAAATGCAAGATCAAATCAAACCAATTTTATCCTATAAACTAAATGCCATGAAGGATGCAATGCAAAAAGAATCATCATCCAACTCTCAATGGTTAGGCAAAAGGGATTTTTCAAAGTTTGCACAAAAATATTGCCTTAAAAGGAATTTAAATCCAATAAAAATGATCAAAAGGCATCAAGAACAAAAAAGAAATTTGGTTTGAGAGTTGGACAATGTTTCTAAATGTTTCTAAATGCAATGTGAATTTTTTTGTGATTTTTAAATACCTAATGCATTTTTAATTAATTAATTTTCATTAACTAATTAAAAATAAACATTTAAATGATATAAAAATAATTTTTAATGCAAAAAATGAAAATAAAAATATTTTTGGGTTTTAAAAATTAATGAAATCTTTGACAAAAAATTTCATAAATTTTAAATGATTTTTGCTATTTTAAATAAAATGTAAAAGATAAATCAAATTAAATGAAATAAAAATTAAAATAAAATGGAAGTATGCAGAAGGAGAGGCCAGGATTCAATCTGGGGGAGGAGGGTTTGACTGCGCGCCAGATCCAATGGACATAATTCAAACTGACTCAATTAACCTAAACTTAATTAATTAATTTAATTTAATAGGATTAGGGTTAATGAAGTGATCCAAGCCATTCAAACACGCGGGAGTCAATGAAAGTCAAACAGATCTAAGGTCCAGATTCAAACTTTGCCCTAAACGTGATTAATGACTTAATGACTTTCAGGTGGCCGGAAATGACCTCCGGTCATCTTCTCCGGCCACATGCCTCCCTGAAAATTGCTAACTCACTCCCCAGGTCACTAAAACTTAATCTCTCTGCCCAGAATCCATCCCCAAACATCATAGAGCAAGAATCACTAATCAAAACACATTTATTTTTCGTATCAAAGCTGAATCGAAACAAAATGTTTTTAGGTCAAAAAGTTTCAGAAGCTTCATACATACTCAATACTTAACCATTTGCAAAACTAAACATATCAGCATGATCAGCACATCACATAGATTCATTTAGGAACTTTAAAATGGATTTCTGGAAAAAAAGTTCTTGAGCTCACCTGAAATGGAGCTTTCGATCCAGGAGCTTTCTGCCTGCTTCTTTGCTTCAAAATGGCTCCAATGATCCTCTTGATGAAGCTTTGAAGCTTGGTTGGAGTTTAGAGTGGCTGGTTTGTGAGTTTGATGAAGTTCTGTTCAGTGAGGTGTGAGAATCGTGTTTTTGATTGTGGAGGTTTCAGGGACAAATGAGGGTTGGGAAATGATCAGGAGAACATGTTGAGTGATTCTATGAAGTTTGTTTTGGTGTTTGATGCTTGAGTGATGAGTTTCGAAACAAAATGCATAAGAGGTGAGTTTTTTGAACTATGGCTTGTGTGCTTCCTCAGGCTCCAAGATGTTATGAAAAGGCTTGTTTGAAGTGTGTTTGTAAAGTCTTGATTGGTCAGAATAGTTGGTGTGGCACAGGCTGATTGGTATGGGTGTTTTTGCATAAAGTCCAAGTTAGGTGTACTTGAGGTATGGGCAAGTGGGAGGCTGTGATAGGGGCATGGCTTGGCTCAGCTGAGGTTAGGGAGTACCATGGAAATGGATTAGAGGCAATGCAGCAAGTTGAGTGAAGTTTATGTAGTGTTTTGCAAATTTCCCAAAGTTTGGCCCCTTTGGAAATTCATGAAGTTCAAGGCATCAAAATGCATAAGTCTTGGGCCAATTCTGATTTGTAGAAGTCACATGAGCATGTTGTGAAGAGTTTGTGCACATTTGAAGTCTTTAGAATGCTTGATCATACCATTTTGCAAAATGCCTCTTTGGTACAAAACTTGAAATTATGTGATTTTTCCCAACTTTGACAAGCCATATCTTTTGATCCAAAATGAATTAGAATGAGTTCTTGTACTTTTTGAAAAGGGAATGATCCATTCTACAACTTTCATGACCAAAGTTTTCTCATTTGAAGCATTTTTGAATCAAAAAGAAAGGTTTGAAAAACTTTCCCAAAATGGCAATTTTCCATTACAAGTCAATTTCCCAAAAAGGCAACTTTGCAAATGGCTTGAAATTCTTCAATTTTGTGAACTTCTAACATCTTCTATGATCAAATAAAGATCACACACACTCAAAATGATGAAGAACACCCTTTGGTTGGGTCATTGGGGGCCTCAGATGCCCTGATTTTGCACTGACTTGCTCAAGAAGTCAACTCTTGATTAGATGCCTTCCCCATGGAATTTCTTCATGAAAATTGATATGCATGATCCCTACACCATATAGAGACCAATAGAAACAAGAATGACCAAAAAATTTGGAGTCATGGCCTTTGAAACCAAAACCCTAATTCTAGGTCATCTGTGCAGTTAAACCTGGCTATGCCATTCTCAGTTCTTGTGATTCTTTGACTTCCTTGACCTTGTGAGGATATAATATGATGCTTGAACATACATGGATCCCTTTGAAGTGATTGAAGACCTTTGGAGTGGCTCAAATGGCCCAGGGATAGCTCAAATCACAAACCCTACTTGCAGATGACTTAGAAGCAATGCAGTGAATAAAAAATGTGGTATGAGATGCTATGATTGAATTTATGCATATGAAAAGATCACAAGCCATGGTGTGAATGCGTGAGGGCAAATTTGGGGTGTTTACAGCTGCCCCTATTCAAGCATGAGTTAGCTGTGCAGGATGTAAGCGACGGCTTAACAGGCAAACAAGATAACTTGTGGTTGAATACCAAAGACAGTCCAAAATTTGCACTCACAGAATGAAGAAGAAAAGGGATATAGATTGTAAAAGGAAAATAAAGTATAATTATAAAGTGCGGGCGACGGAAGACGACCGTTGAGCAGAGGACGACTGCTGGGGATAGAGCAATGACGGGGACGACCGACATGCTGGGGATATAAGAGATTATGATGGGGACGGCCATCAAGTAAGACTCTCTGGGGATTAGGTAAATGAAATAAATGATGAGGTACAGTCATCAAAAGGTGAAGGACGATCACCTAGCAGGGAACGGCTGCTCTATTGGGGATAAGGTGAGGGACAGTCATCTAAGGTGAAGGACGATCACCTGGCAGGGTACGGCTGCCGAAAGTTTCACGACATAGGACGAATGTCGGATAAAAAGGGTCGACGATGGGGACGGCCATCGGATAAGCATGATGAAGGACGATCATCAAGAGGTGAAGGACGATCACCTAGTAGGGTACGACTGTTCTTAGGTTTATCATGACATAGGACGGATGTCAGATAGCAAGATCAACGATGGGGACGGCCATCGGATAAAATGATGAAGGACGGTCATCAGGAGGTGAAGGACGATCACCTAGCAGGGGACGGCTGCTAAAATACCACGACATAGGACGAATGTCGGGTAAAGAAGGTATTCTAATGAATAGAGACTCCACTGGGGGTGATGAAGGACGATCATAAAAAAGGTGAAGGACGACCACCTGGCAGGGTACGGCTGCTGAAAAGGTATCATGACATAGGACGAATGTCAGATAAAAAGGAAGTAGTTTTGACAAGTTTTGTTGGGGACTTCGCTGGGGAAAAGTAGACACAGACGAGTGCCTAAATTCAAGAAGGTATGAGTGTTTGACACGGTGTATAGATTAAAGACGCGGACGAGCATCCTTAAGACTACGATACGGACGAGTATCGGTAGAAACAAACGCTTGACACATGTTCAGAGATGATGATACAGACGAGTACCAACTGGTTAACAACGAATCACGGACGAGTGTCGAATCTGAGGGGACTCTTCTGGGGAATAATAGACACAGACGAGTGTCTAAATTCTAGGAAAAGGTAAAAGTATCTGTCATTGTGTATGGATTAAATATGTGGACGAGCATCCTTAAGACTATGATACGGACGAGTATCAATAGAAACAAACGCTTGACGCATGTTCAGAGATGATGGTACGGACGAGTACCAACTGGCTAACAAAGAACACGGACGAGCTTCGAATCTGAGGGGATTTAAGTAGCATATACAAGATACAGACGAGTATCTGTATGAGTAGACTGTGATAAGTGAGACTCAGACGAGTGCTCAACTTGCTGGGGAGAGCACGACACGGACGAGTGTCGGAAAAAAGTGTATTATAAACAAGTATATGATTTACAAAGTGTTTAGTTAACTATGTTGGGGAAGGTGGCACGGACGGGTGTCAGGGAATTGTATATATGTATTTGTGAGTGCAAAGGGGACGCTTTGGCCTTCCACTGGGGATATGACACGGACGGGTGTCAAGAAGGAGTGTGCATCTGTATTTGTAAGAGAAATGCCTTGGCTCTTTGCCGGAGAATTTGGGGAGTATTCTGTATATGTTGATGAATTGTCGGTTATGCACGGTTCGACACATGGCTTATGATTTATGCAATATGTTTGATTTTTTCCGTAATGCTCCATATTAGACGGAATGCTACGCTCTGGTGAAAATATGATGCGAATGCTATGATTATGCAAAGGTACCGATCCGGGATCCGGATCCCGTTGCTGTGGAGATCTCTGGCTGATCTGCTTGAAGTGGATATCCCAGCTGGGGATGAGATCATTGGTAGATCTGACATATCTGGCTCTGCATGGGGAGCTAAATCACTGATAGACCTATCTCGGTAATGAGGGACCCAGCTGGGGTTTGTAGAAGCTTTCACTACTCTGTTGTGAGACCTTCAGGCGTTGCTCTTCTGGATAGAGGCTGAAACTCTATAGGGAGATGGTTCCCTGGCTTTTGTACTTGGCTGAGGAGGAATAATAAACGGCAACCCAGCTGGGGAGAAAGCACCTCCGGCGCTAATTGGGAGATAGACTGAGTAGATAATGATTTGCCAGCTTGCTGGGGTGAAGCTTTCATGCCCCATGTTGTGCTTTGACTACCTGCAATCCTGTAAAGACAAAGAAACGCACAAGTACCCCGAGGTATCCCCTACTGGGTTCCATCATAAGAGTTTAGACACTCCCGGGGGTAAGTATATTTCCTGTAAGCATGTAGTTTCAGAAAGATGCATCTGTATTTATGCGATCAACAAATTAACGACATCGGACATTTTTGCAAATAAAAGAGTACGAGACAGTGTGTGATTGAAAATCTGATTTTATTAATTCGAGTGCCCTGAATTGGCAAGATACAGTCAAAGAAACGGATCCCCTGAAATGAGGGAATTGTTACAAATTGAAAAACAAAAAGGTGCTGGCAATGTTGATGACGCTTCAGGGAGATTCCCTTTTGCTATGACTCGTTTGACGTTCTTCTCTTCTTGCTTTCTGAAGAAGGCTGATTCTGAACGAAGCCTGAACCTTTCGAAGCTTACCAAGTTGTAAGTGACACAGACGAATTTAGAATGCAGTTGTTCGCTTATTCCCTTATTTTGCGTGGATCGCCCTTTCGGGTTTTCAATCCACCGGGATACCCATTTTTGCCTAAGTTGTCCGATGTGGCTTTTCAACTCAGCGGGTGTACACATTTTTTTATATTTATTTTCCCTTATTTTTGCCTGAGTCGTTTATTCTGTTTTTGACTCGCCGGGATGCCCTATTTTTGCCTGGACTTACATTCTGTTTTTATGTCCAGCGGGTCGTTTTATGCGAAGTATTTTTTAACTGCATCTGAATTCATAGGGGACAGGAAGTCTTCACCATCCATAGTACTGAGCATCAGTGCTCCACCAGAGAAAACTTTCTTTACTACGAATGGTCCTTCATAGTTTGGAGTCCACTTGCCCCTATGGTCTGTATGAGGAGGGAGGAGTCTTTTCAGCACAAGATCTCCTACTTGGTACTCTCGGAGCCTGACTTTCTGATCGAAGGCTTTCTTCATTATTTTCTGATACAGCTGTCCATGACAAATAGCAGCCAATCTCTTCTCTTCAATCAGAATCAGTTGTTCATATCGAGACCGGACCCACTCTGCCTCGTTCATTTTAACATCCATCAGTACCCGCAGGGAGGGTAATTCAACTTCAACAGGCAGGACTGCTTCCATACCATACACAAGCGGATACGGTGTTGCCCCAGTGGATGTTCTGATTGACGTGCGGTACCCATGCAAGGAAAATGGTAGCATTTCATGCCAGTCTCTATAGGTAACTACCATCTTCTGTACAATCTTCTTGATATTCTTGTTAGCTGCCTCAACTGCGCCATTCATCTTTGGCCTGTAAGGAGAAGAATTGTGGTGTTGGATCTTGAAGTCCCGGCACAGTTCTGCCATCATTTTGTCGTTTAAGTTGGAACCATTATCGGTAATGATTCGCTCGGGCACTCCATACCGGCAGATAATGTCTCTCTTTAGAAACCGGGCTACCACTTGCCTGGTGACATTTGCATAGGAAGCTGCTTCAACCCACTTGGTGAAATAGTCAATGGCAACCAGGATGAATCTGTGGCCATTTGAAGCAGTCGGTTCAATCTTGCCGATCATATCAATGCCCCACATAGCAAAGGGCCAGGGTGAAGACATCACATTCAGAGGATTTGGAGGCACATGCACTTTATCCGCATAAATCTGGCATTTATGGCATCTTCTGGCATAGGCACAACAGTCAGCATCCATTGTGATCCAGTAATAACCTGATCTTAACAACTTTTTAGCCATTGCATGCTCTCCTGCATGGGTACCAAAGGATCCTTCGTGCACTTCGTGCATTAACAGGCCTGCTTCTGTCTTATCCACGCATCTGAGGAGTACCATATCAAAGTTTCTTTTATACAGGGAACCGTCAGTATTCAGGAAGAAACTACCAGCTAGCCTTCTTAATGTCTTCTTATCATTGGAAGATGCCCCAGATGGGTATGTTTGATCCTCCAAGAAGCACTTAATGTCATGGAACCAAGGCTTATCATCTTTGACAACATCTGCTGAGAATACATATGCTGGTCTATCAAGTCTGGACACTGAAATCCGAGGTACAAAGTTGGCAGCTTGAACTTTGATCATGGATGAAATGGTAGCCAGAGCATCTGCAAACTGATTCTCGTCACGAGGGATATACTCAAGCTTGACCGTTGTAAAGAAAGTCAATAACCTCCTTGTATAATCCCTGTAAGGTATCAGATGATCTTGGTGTGTGTACCATTTGCCGTTAGTTTGATTAACTACCAGAGTTGAATCTCCGAATACAGTCAAGGTTTTGATCCTGAGGTCAATGGCTTCCTCGAGACCCATAATACAAGCTTCGTATTCAGCTTCATTGTTAGTGCAGTTAAAGGTGAGCTTTGCCGAGAAAGGCATGTGAACTCCCTTAGGTGTAATGAGTACTGCACCAACACCACGACCATTCATGTTAACAGCCCTGTCAAACATCATAGTCCATTCCTCTTCTGGGTCAGGCCCTTCAGTGTGAACAGGCTCTTCATGATCTCTTGCTTTTATGAACATGATGTCTTCATCAGGGAAGTCAAACCTCATAGGCTGGTAATCGTCAATGGGTTGCTCAGCAAGATAATCAGACAATACACTGCCCTTGATGGCTTTCTGAGATGTGTACTGGATGTCATATTCTGTGAGGATCATTTGCCATCTTGCAACCCGTCCGGTAAGTGCTGGCTTCTCAAAAATGTACTTAACTGGGTCCATCTTTGATATCAACAAGGTAGTGTGGGTCAACATATACTGCCTTAGTCGGCGAGCAGCCCACGCTAAAGCACAACAAGTTTTCTCGAGCAGTGAATAACGTTGTTCACAGTCGGTAAACTTTTTGCTTAGGTAGTAAATTGCATACTCTTTTCGACCAGACTCGTCATGTTGGCCCAGCACACACCCCATTGACTCTTCTAATACTGTCAAGTACATTATCAGAGGTCTTCCTTCAACTAGAGGCATAAGGATCGGAGGTTCTTGTAAGTATTCCTTGATTTTGTCAAAAGCCCTCTGGCAGTCTTCATTCCACCTGACCGTTTGTTCTTTTCTTAACAACTTGAACAAAGGTTCACAGGTTGCTGTAAGGTGAGATATGAACCTTGAAATGTAGTTCAATCTACCTAAAAACCCCCGAACTTCTTTTTCTGTCTTCGGTGCAGGCATTTCTTGAATGGCTTTGACTTTATCAGGGTCCACATCAATCCCTTTTTCACTTACAATAAATCCCAGCAGCTTACCGGATCGCACCCCGAATGTGCACTTGTTGGGGTTTAACTTCAGCTGGTACTTTCTCAGACGCTTGAATAGTTTCAACAGATTTATCAAGTGGTCTTCTTCTATGAGGGACTTGTCAATCATGTCATCCACATAACATTCAATTTCTTTATGGATCATGTCGTGGAATAATGTTACCATAACCCGTTGATAAGTGGCACCAGCATTCTTCAGTCCGAATGGCATCACCTTATAACAGAATGTGCCCCAGGGTGTGATGAAAGTTGTCTTCTCCATGTCTTCAGGTGACATCTTGATCTGATTGTATCCTGAAAATCCATCCATGAAGGAGAATACCGAGAACTGGGCCGTATTATCAACCAATACATCAATGTGAGGTAAAGGGAAGTCATCTTTTGGGCTGGCTCTGTTCAGATCCCGGTAGTATACACACATTCTCACCTTGCCATCTTTCTTAGGCACAGGTACAATATTAGCAACCCACGGCGGATAGCTAGTCACAACAAGGAACCCGGCGTTCCATTGCTTCTGTACCTCTTCTTTAATCTTCATTGCCATATCCGGGCGAGTTCGGCGCAGCTTCTGTTTCACTGGCGGGCAGTCTTCTTTCAAAGGCAGCTTGTGCATGACAATATCGGTGTCCAACCCTGGCATATCCTGATAAGACCAAGCAAACACATCCACATACTCTCGAAGCATATCAACCAGTTGCTATTTCACTGAGTCTTGTAGGCAGGCCCCGATTTTAACTTCTTTTACGTCTTCTTCCGTACCAAGATTAACCGTTTCAATCTCCTCCTGATGAGGAGTGATAACCTTTTCCTCTTGCCTTAACAACCTGGCTAGCTCTTCAGGAAGCTCATAATCTTCTTCAACCCCTTCATCAGCTTGATTGATTGGATTGTCAAAGTCATACGAAGCCATAGCAGTGTTGTTGTCGGTGCAGTTTGAAAGGCACTCTCTGCAAGGGTTTAGATTGTTCATTTTAGTGATCAATTTTAATCTTGTTTAGAAAAAGGTGAAATGAAGTTATCATTTTGGAAAACATTGCCATTTTATTTTTGTACAAAAAGAAAAATAAAAATAGTGAGCGAAAAAGGAAAAGACTCATTTGCAAAAGATGTCCGATATTCATTGATTAATCTATTTACACAAAATTACAAGATGGCCCGATTACAAAATGAGTCTTGTCATCTTGGGCAAGATGCAAGACTTGATGCATGCTTAAATATACAGGAAATAATAATTACTCTGCAGGAGTAACCCTTATAATTTCCTGGGAAGACCAGTTAAGGACTTGGCTCCCCGGGATCCTTGGATGTATCCAGCTCTCCAGGTTGCGGTCTCTTTCCTCCTTGTCTTCCAAATTGTTCACAACATCCGGGGTGAGCATTCCCCCGCTGACAAAATTGGGCTTCTTGGCAGCCTCTGATTGGTCTTGTTGAGTTGGTCTGTAACCCAACCCAAACCTGTCTTCTTTCTTTTCCACGGGCAGCAGCTTGCCCCAGCCTTGGGCAGTACCCTCTTCAACAACCTTCCGGGCTTGTTGATAAGACGTTATGGAGGTTCCCGGTACAGCAGATGCTTCATTAATGTTCAGGGCCTCAAACCCCTGGCTCATAGTTTCATGGATTTCTCCATCCATCTCTATGTACTTGTACGTAGCCAGATGGCTAACAAAGATGTCTTCTTCCCCACAGATAGTGATGATCTGGCCTTCCCACTCGAATTTCAGCTTCTGGTGAAGGGTAGACGTAACAGCGCCAGCGGCATGAATCCAGGGTCTTCCCAACAAACAGCTGTAGGCCGGCTGAATGTCCATCACATAGAAGGTAATCTTGAAAGTTTGTGGGCCAATCATCACAGGCAGATCAATCTCCCCAAGCACTGATCTTTTAGAGCCATCAAATGCTCTCACCACCAAATTACTTGGACGTAATGCCAAGCCATCATACTCTAGCTTCACCAAGGCTTTCTTTGGTAGAACATTGAGTGAAGACCCAGTGTCCACCAGTACGTGAGATAACACAGCACCCTTGCATTCCAAGGTGATATGTAAAGCCTTGTCGTGGTTACGTCCCTCTGTTGTTAAGTCAGCATTGGTGAAGCCCAGTCCATGACTGGTGTTGACATTTGCCACCATGGTTTCTAGCTGATTAACAGTGATCTCCTCTGGCACGTATGCTGCGTGCAGGACTTTCAGTAATGCATTCCTGTGAGCTTCAGAACACATTAACAGGGATAATATGGAGATTTTTGAGGGAGTTTGGTGAAGCTGATCCACCACTTTGTAATCACTTCTCTTTATGATTCTCATAAACTCGTCTACATTTTGCTCAAAAGATGTCTTCTGAGTTTCCTTGATAGCTGGCTCTTCAAATACCACACTCTTTCCTTTTGCTTTGGCAGCAACTTCTGCTTCGGCATTAGGTCTTTGCAATTGTGAGGCAAAAAGGCGTCCGCTTCTGGTGAAGCCTCCGCCTCCCCCAACATTATCAATCTGTGGAGAAGAGGTTGAAGAATCCAAATTGATTTTCTTCCCGTTGCAGTAGAGATCAGAGCCATAATGCCAAGGTATGGCATTACTGCTTTCATAGGGAATTGGTCCAGGCACTGTGATGGTAACTGGACTGACTGCTGCAGAGGAGGGTACCGTAATGGTGTGCGGATCATAGTAAATTGTAACTGGTGATCTGGCAGGAAGTGCCACTGCCTGTTGTTGAAAGTTGTTGTTTGGAGGAACATCTAATGGATCATAGTAAATGGTGACTGCTGAGACGTCTTTGTTGATTTCTGTTGGCGTTGTAGAAGATTCTACTGGTAGAAGGGATGCTGATGTTGTAGAAGAAATGGTTGTTGACATCTGATTTGTTGAAGTGATGGATGAAGCCATTGTTGATGATATTGATGAATTGGTTGGAATGATTGTTGCTGCTGTTGTAGAAGAAACAGGAAATGTTGTTAAAGGGATTGCTGGATTTGTAGGTGCCGTTGTTGAGATCTGAAGGATACCGTCCTTGATAAGACCATCTATGCCACTTCTCAAATTATCACACCTGTTGACTGCAATGTTGCAATACCCACAACCGAGCTCACACCCGGGGAACACCTGGCACTCTAGAAGCTGAGCTTTAATCTCGACCAGAGGTGTTCGAATTTGGGAAACACTGGTGATCAGAGTAGATGGTCTGTCTTCCTTGGCCCACCATGGTTAGGCATAGGATTTCCGTGAACATTCGGAGGCGGTGCGAAGTTGAGGGCCTTAGAATCCACCAGATCTTGCACTTTCATTTGCAAGGCCCTGCATTTCTCTGTATTGTGGCCTGGTGCATTGGAATGGAAAGCACACCTGGCGTTGACATCGTAATTCTTCGGGAGATTGGAGGGATCTGGCGGTCCCAATGTCCTTAACTCAACCAAGTTAAGTTTCAGGAGTTGTGGCAACAAGGCAGCATAGGGCATAGGGATGGGATTAATCACCCTATTTGTTGTGGTTGTTGGTATGCTGGTTGCTGAGGAATCGGAGCTGGAATAGTAACAGCTGCTACTGATCTGTGGACATACTGAGGTCTGCCCCTGTTGGCATGAATGGCATTTGTCTCACCGGTTCTTCGAGGTCCCACAAAAGGCTTCCTGGGATTACTGGACGAACTTGCACCATTATCAGAAATTTTGCCCATTTTAAGCAGACTTTCAATTCTTTCGCCGGCTATAACTACATCAGCAAAGCTGGTGGAAGAAAAGGCAGCCAGTCTATCAATATATGTTCCTTTCAGAGTATTCATAAACCCACCAATGCCAGCCAGTCATTACTGTCATGAATTGGGCCATTTGGTTTCTCATCTCCACTCTTTCGTTAGCCATCTGGGTTCTGACCTCGGTCAGGTCTTGCTGTACTTGATCCATTTGGATACCAGGAAGGTTGTTGCGAGTAGGATACCGGTGCAGACGGTTGAGAGGGAACACCCGGCGGTGAGCAATAATTCCTGAGCCACAACAGAGTTAGAAACAAACAAAATAATAACAAAACCTACAAAACAAAACAAAAGTTAGTATGCAATGCAGTATGCTTATTTATTTTCCAAGGTATCCGGCATGGCTTTTGGTTTTGACCTTTCCAGACTCCGAGGAAGATGCTTTGATGTCGCTTGAGAGAAAGAAAACCAAAAGAAACAAACTAAACAAATATATTACAACTGGTGCATAATACATAGTTTGTTTTTTACAACACATGCCCCTGAGGGGTCAAAATACAACATAAAAGAAAAAGTACATCAAATGAAAGCAACAACAAACAAAAAGTCAGACATCAAGTCCAAACTCATCCTCCTTAACCTCCTTCAGCAGTGCCTCAGTCACCGGACCAGCTGGATGCTCTGTGATGGTCCTGATGAGGAGGTTTCTGGTGGCAATAGCAGAGGTCAGCTTCTTGTACCTGTCTTGGTCCTTTGACCTTTTCACACCAGCCCTGAGCTTCAACTCTGAAATCTCCTTCTGGGCTGCCAGCAAAGCTTCCTGTTGTTTCTTTTCATTGGCCTCCAACTGCTCAATCCTGGCTTGAGTTCTCTTATCTTCTTGAGTACGGGCTTCAGTGATCCTGACCCACCTAGCCTAACTCTCTTGCAGATAGAGTTCAGTCCTAGCCTTCTGAAGCCTGGCCTCCTTACAGGCATTCTTCAATATCTGCTCCCCAACTCTTGATTTCTTGATGTAGTCCTCTGTTTTCTCAATCTTGGCCAGATGCTCTACCCTAAGCTTCTCCAACCTCTCAATGTCCAGACGACCATCACTCCTCTCCCAGAGGGTCTTCTTCAGAGTTTGAGACAGATTCTCATTCCTTTCCTTCAGCTTCTCAAATTCTTCCAGGCTGACAGTGGTTGCTGGCTGTACTGTGGATGGTCCAGGTATATCTTCAATGGTGAAGGGCATCCCAGAAATCTGAGCTCTAGCATGAGACCATTCATAATACTGAGCTGAAGCCACATTATTGCACCTTCCAAGAATAGCCATCCCCTTTGTCTGGATGTTGTCCCAAGCCCAGGATGCTTGTCTGACAACAGCTAGATTATGCTTTATCTCACAATACAGGGTCTCAGCCAGATCTTGCATTCTAGGAGGGTGGACCAAAGCATAGCCTAATTGTCTCTTAAACAGCAAAGGATTGTAGTTGATGCAACCCTTTACTCCTACCAGAGGTACATTTGGGTATTGCCCACAGCTAGTGATGATGTCTTTGCCTTTGGTGCTCTGAGTGCACCATCTGATGTCATCTGAAGTCAAAGCAATAAGCCTCTTAGCCCAATTCTTCTGTTGGTGGGGATTCAGGAAGGCATCAGTCTTAGGTAAGTGTTTGAGCAGCCAAGTTTGAAATAGAGGAGCACAACACCTCACCAACTTTCCTCTTTGCTTCTCATTCCTCTGATGAATGGAATAATAGAAATCCCCCAGCAATGTGGGTACTGGGTTCCTCATAAGGAAAAGATGAATGGCATTCTTGCTGATAAATTTGGGCTCATCTGCAAACAGTATAACCCCATATATGCTGAGGGCTAATAATGCACAAACTGCCCTCCACTCTCCTAAAGAGGCCTTCAGGATGGCCTGAGAAGTCAAGAAGTCTAAGTGCAAACCAGGGATCCCAACCTTTGTTGTCATGTTTTTCTCAATCAAAATAGGCTCCAGGTACAGTGCTTTTGCTACTTCTCCATTGCTGGAAGAAGTCATCTCTGGGTTGAAGGGGACACCACCCCTGACAGGTACTCCAATCAATGATGAAAACTCCTCCAGCAGAGGTCCTAGCTGAAAGTTTTGGAAAGTGAAACATCTCAAAGGAGGGTCATAGAACTGTAAGCAGGTGTGGATCATACTCCTCTGAGAAGGATCCAAGTCCATAACCATATCAAGGATGCCTCCATAATGCTCTCTGAATAATGGGATGTGGTCTGGAGTGATAAGTGCCTGGACCTGCCTGATACCAGTCAACACAGGCTCAAAGAAATGGTATGAAATGTTGCTCTTTCTGGGTGCAGACATGAGTGCTGATGAAGAGATGAAGACAAGTGCTGATGAAGATCAAGACTGGTACTGGAGATGAGCCACTGATAGGCTAGTGCTGGTGATGGTGAAGGTAGCTGAAACAGATAACTGATGAAACAGAGGTCTCTGTAGATGAAGGGGTCAAAACCAAGCCAAATATGATGTGGATACCCTGAAAAACAAATAAACAAATGTTAAATGATGCAATAATGATGTATGCAAATGATATGCAAGGGTTTGTGATCAGGCTGGATCTGAATATCTGTCTTGATATAAGTCCAAATATGTTCAAGAAGTCCAGATGGAGGTTCAGAAATCCAGTAACCAAGGTGGGGGACTCAAATAAAGAGTCACATGTCCAGGGTTAAAATCACAAGAACTGTCCAAAGTGAGGTACTCTTAAACCAAATAAGTAACAGGGTATGATGTGGCCAATGGTACCTGCAAACCTGTAAACATCCCAACCCCCTCACATGTAATGTTCTAGAACAAGGATCCTCAGACTCGGATCAGTTATGAGAAGTGTAAACACTTCTAACCCGGAGTTACAGTGTTTACAATAACCATAAAAGATCCTCCTCTAATTCACCTCAGTTTCTGAAGGTCATAATAAAGGTCATCCAGACTTAGCAGGCTTCCCAGATAGCCCTAGCACTACAGGAGATCTGTAGCACAGAGTTCTCAAGAAGAAACCCACATCTGAACCGTGTTTCATATTCCCGCACCAGACCGAAATGGAATGGGAAAGAACATGAACCACTCTAGCCTAGGTGTCACTCAGATCCCAGGTATAAGACCTTAAACTCTCAGTAGAACCCCACCCACCAAAATAGAAACCAGATCCATCAAGATAACATGACAGTATGAAAAATGAAAAACTGTAAAGGAAAGCAATAAATAAAGCTGTACATAAAGCAATAAATAAAGCAAATATATAAACACAATTAGCACATAACACCCCAGTAAACACAAATCAAACAAGCGCTAGGAGGAACCCACAAAAAGAACCAGAAGCCCTGGTTACAGTATAAGGGTCCCCAGCAGAGTCGCCAAGATGTCGCTCCCACCAAAATGACACCTGGTCAGAAGGGGTACAGACGCGAACGATCGGCGAAAAGAGAAGGGATGAATAGAGTCTCCAGCTAGGCATTTTTATCCCGAAGGAAAGGTAATGCTGCATAAACCTAAGAAAAGATGGATAAGACGGTTGCGAACCATAGAAACTGAGAAAGGGGGTTGGTTACAACCTGGGAAGGTATTAGCACCCAGATTGTCCGCCGTACTCGACGGGATCCACGCTTAAAATATTTGTGTTTAAAAGGGGTAGTGTCAGTGCAATCTGTGTATCAAAGCTGGAAAGAAATGCAAGTGTCAGTGTAAAAGAAATGTGAAGTGTATAAGATAAGTGTCAGTGTGAGAACAAGAATGAAATGCTCAAGACTATGAGGCTTAAAGAATAAAACTGGAAGAGGGGGAATGGACAGAGACTTTTGTTCGATAACTGTTAAGTTATGCCTACGTATCCTCTCGTGCAATGAGGAAGTCAGAACACCGTAGTTCGACTCAAAGAGACTGAAGGATGAATTGACTGATGAACTGCTTACTTGTCTATGCTCAAGTGTATAACCTGTCTGGCTCAGGTGCAAACTGTCTTGCATTAGACGGAAGAAGTGAGTTCTCGTTTGTGAATGAATGAGATGAGAAAAGAATCCCGGAGGAAACGATTATTGTTTGTTTTTTGTGTTTTCAGTCTTTTATTGCTTTTTGAAGTTTGTCATAGGATAATGAGCTTAATACTAAACCAAAGGGTTGGTAAACTCATCACATCTTCCCTCTGATTAGGGGTAATGAGAATACCTTAAGCATGAAGTAAACACCTCACACTTAATCACCATGATGTAGGATTAAGATCATTAACCTACTTGTAATTATTTAGATGTTTTTGGAGTTTTTGTTTAGTGTTGGGTAATGAGATTAAGCCATAATCAAGGATTTAATGGACTCATTACACCATCCTAATAGAAGGATAATAGATGAGAGCATTTAAGCTGAGGAAGACTCCTCAACTTAATCCATGATTAGGGATTAACCTCATGACAAAACAAAGTCTTTATTAGATGGATTTTAGTTAATGATAAGATGAAGAAGTGATTTTTATGGTTGGTAAGACAACTTGAGGGGGACTTGTCCATTAACACTAGGGTTAGTCCTTCTTAACCAATTAAGGAAGAATTAGAACCCTAATGCAAGGCCCAAGTTACAAGCTTGATGTCTTGATGATTATTAAATGGATTGATTAAAGGATTTAAACACCTTAAGGGTTTAACACTTAGGATTAAAGTTATACACTCCATCCTAATAGAAGGATGCAGGCATAAGCTTAATCACAAAGCCTTAAAACCTTAAGGGTTTAGTCCCTGATTATGAGATGAGAAGAGAAGACTCAAAGATGACACAAAGGCAAAAATAAATGGGGAACTAATCAAACCCTAATTGTAATCATGCTTGGTTATTCCTAGGGTTAATGAGGCTTGCAAGAAATCTTCAGAGAGAAGCCACCAGGAAAGAAGCAGATGAAAGGGCAAAGAGAAGCAAAACAACTTGCTTCACTTAAGAAGACAAGTTGCTTGAAGGAAGAAAGTAAGAGATGAACATGAATGAGCAAGCTCAATCATATACACAAGACAAAATGCAGCAAAGAAAGTATGAAAGAGATTGTGAGAAGTGAAGGCAAATTCACTTCTCAAAACAACTTACCACCTGAAAAGTTAGCAAAGGAATGAAATGCAATGCAAATGAGATGAAATGTTATGATGCAAACCAAATTCAGAAGCATTCACATGATGTTAATGATTCTAAGAGATGATACAAACATGAGGCAAGACATGGGGATGATCATACAAGGATATGGATGCAAATGAAGCATGCTTTGAACCATAAATGTACATGAAAAGTTATGAAATGCAATGGACATATAACATGGCAAGTGAAAGATGCAATGATCAAACATGATTCTAATATGTCCTAATATGTATTATGAATCATGAGGATGCACAAAATGTCATGGCAAGTCATTGGATGCAAGCAAATGAAAGATGGATGCAAAGGAAGGCATGAATTAGGGTTTATGATCAACACACAAAGCAAAATTCAAAATCAGAAGCACATGGCATGATAAAAAATTGAAAATGCAATCAAAGATACCCTAAACCTATACAAGTTCACTGCCCAAAGGAGAGGATCCAACTCTTAACCTAGTGAAAGTTATGAATTTCCTAAGATTGTTAGGGTTTTGGGGTACCTCATCAAGAAAAACACCAAACAAATTGAAAATGCAAGATCAAATCAAACCAATTTTATCCTATAAACTAAATGCCATGAAGGATGCAATGCAAAAAGAATCATCATCCAACTCTCAATGGTTAGGCAGAAGGGATTTTTCAAAGTTTGCACAAACATATTTCCTTAAAAGGAATTTAAATCCAATAAAAATGATCAAAAGGCATCAAGAACAAAAAAGAAATTTGGTTTGAGAGTTGGACAATGTTTCTAAATGTTTCTGAATGAAATGTGAATTTCTTTGTGATTTTTAAATACCTAAATGCATTTTTAATTAATTAATTTTCATTAACTAATTAAAAATAAACATTTAAATGATTTAAAAATAATTTTTAATGCAAAAAATGAAAATAAAAATATTTTTGGGTTTTAAAAATTAATGAAATCTTTGACAAAAAATTTCATAATTTTTAAATGATTTTTGCTATTTTAAATAAAATGTAAAAGATAAATCAAATTAAATGAAATAAAAATTAAGCTTTCGATCCTGAAATGGAGCTTTGACCCTAAACCCTAAACCCTAAACCCTAAACCCTAAACCGTAAACCCTAAACCCTAAACCCTAAACCCTAAACCCTAAACCCTTTCGATCCAGGAGCTTTCTGCCTGCTTCTTTGCTTCAAAATGGCTCCAATGATCCTCTTGATGAAGCTTTGAAGCTTGGTTGGAGTTTAGAGTGGCTGGTTTGTGAGTTTGATGAAGTTCTGTTCAGTGAGGTGTGAGAATCATGTTTTTGATTGTGGAGGTTTCAGGGACAAATGAGGGTTGGGAAATGATCAGGAGAACATGCTGAGTGATTCTATGAAGTTTGTTTTGGTGTTTGATGCTTGTGTGATGAGTTTCGAAACAAAATGCATAAGAGGTGAGTTTTTTGAACTATGGCTTGTGTGCTGCCTCAGGCTCCAAGATGTTATGAAAAGGCTTGTTTGAAGTGTGTTTGTAAAGTCTTGATTGGTCAGAATAGTTGGTGTGGCAGAGGCTGATTGGTATGGGTGTTTTTGCATAAAGTCCAAGTTAGGTGTACTTGAGGTATGGGCAAGTGGGAGGCTGTGATAGGGGCATGGCTTAGCTCAGCTGAGGTTAGGGAGAACCATGGAAATGGATTAGAGGCAATGCAGCAAGTTGAGTGAAGTTTATGTAGTGTTTTGCAAATTTCCCAAAGTTTGGCCCCTTTGGAAATTCATGAAGTTCAAGGCATCAAAATGCATAAGTCTTGGGCCAATTCTGATTTTTAGAAGTCACATGAGCATGTTGTGAAGAGTTTGTGCACATTTGAAGTCTTTAGAATGCTTGATCATACCATTTTGCAAAATGCCTCTTTGGTACAAAACTTGAAATTATGTGATTTTTCCCAACTTTGACAAGCCATATCTTTTGATCCAAAATGAATTAGAATGAGTTCTTGTACTTTTTGAAAAGGGAATGATCCATTCTACAACTTTCATGACCAAAGTTTTCTCATTTGAAGCATTTTTGAATCAAAAAGAAAGGTTTGAAAAACTTTCCCAAAATGGCAATTTTCCATTACAAGTCAATTTCCCAAAAAGGCAACTTTGCAAATGGCTTGAAATTCTTCAATTTTGTGAACTTCTAACATCTTCTATGATCAAATAAAGATCACACACACTCAAAATGATGAAGAACACCCTTTGGTTGGGTCATTGGGGGCCTCAGATGCCCTGATTTTGCACTGACTTGCTCAAGAAGTCAACTCTTGATTAGATGCCTTCCCCATGGAATTTCTTCATGAAAATTGATATGCATGATCCCTACACCATATAGAGACCAATAGAAACAAGAATGACCAAAAAATTTGGAGTCATGGCCTTTGAAACCAAAACCCTAATTCTAGGTCATCTGTGCAGTTAAACCTGGCTATGCCATTCTCAGTTCTTGTGATTCTTTGACTTACTTGACCTTGTGAGGATATAATATGATGCTTGAACATACATGGATCCCTTTGAAGTGATTGAAGACCTTTGGAGTGGCTCAAATGGCCCAGGGATAGCTCAAATCACAAACCCTACTTGCAGATGACTTAGAAGCAATGTAGTGAATCAAAAATGTGGTATGAGATGCTATGATTGAATTTATGCATATGAAAAGATCACAAGCCATGGTGTGAATGGGTGAGGGAAAATTTGGGGTGTTTACAAGTACTAGGGCTATCTGGGAAGCCTGCTAAGTCTGGATGACCTTTTTAGATGACCTTCAGCATCTGAGGTGAATTAGAGGAGGATTCGTTATGATTATTGTAAATATTGTACCTCCGGTTTAGAAGTGTTTACACTTCTCATAATAGATCCAAGTCTAAGGATCCTTGTTCTAGAACAATACCTGTGAGTGGGTTGGGATGTTTACAGGTTTGCAGGAACCCTTGGCCCTAACATACCCTGTTACTGGATTTAATTTTAAGGTTACAATATTTTGGACTGATTTTAAAAAACCTGGACTTGTGACTCTTTATTTGAGTCCCCCAACTGGTTACTGGTTCTCAGACCTTCATCTGGATTTCTGAACACATGGACCCTATCAAAGCAAATGAAAAATCCAGAACTTGATCACAAACCCTTACATATCATTCTTCATACATCATTTTGCATCATTTTAACATTTGTCTATTTGTTTTACAGGGTATCCACATCATCTTTGGTTTGGTTTTGACTGTTCTTCTGCTCAGCCATCTTCATCAGTTATCTTCCTCAGAGATCTTCTTCAGCTGATATCTTCTCTAGTTGTCTTCATCAGTATTTCTCCTCGTTTATCTTCATCAGCATCCATTGTCAGTATGGACTCATCCAGGAAGAGCAACATTACTTATCATTTCTTTGAGCCCTCCTTAGCAAGCATCAGGCAGATTCAGGCACTTATCACTCCTGATCACGTCCCTTTATTCAGGGAATATTATGGTGGTATTATGGACATGATCATGGACCTGGATGTATCACAGAGGAGTATGATTCACACTTGCCTTCAGTTTTATGACCCTCCTCTCAGATGTTTCACTTTCCCAAACTTTCAGATGGGCCCTTTGCTAGAAGAGTTTTCCATGTTGTTGGGTGTCCCTATCAGGAAGGGAATCCCTTTCAACCCTGAGATGACTGCTCCTAGGAATGAAGACATAGCTAAGGCTCTGTATTTGGAAAACACCATCATTGATCAGCATATGACCACCAAGGCTGGAATTCCAGGCCTCCATTTGGACTTCTTGATCACTCAGGCCACCAGTCATACTGCAGTTGGGAAGTGGGAAACTGTTTGTGCTCTCCTGGCTCTTAGTATATATGGAGTCATCTTGTTTGCAGATGAGCCTAAGTTTGTAAGCAAGAATGCTATCCATCTCTTCCTGCTGAGTGTATCAGAGAAATGAGAAGCAGAGGGGAAGATTAGTCAGATGTTGTGCACCTCTTTTCTACTGTTGGTTATTGAGACACTTACCAAAGTCAGAAGCTTTCTTGAATCCTCATCAGTCAAGAAACTGGGCTAAGAGAATGACTGCCCTTACTTCAGAAGACATCAGGTGGTGCACTCAGAGCACCAAGGGCGGGGACATAATTACAAGTTGTGGTCAGTATCCCAATGTACCTCTTATTGGAGTGAAGGGTTGCATCAACTACAATCCTTTTCTTTTCAAAAGGAAGCTAGGGTATGCCTTAGTACATCCACCAAGAGAGTGGGATTTGGCATATACCCTTTATTGTGACGTTCAGAATAATCATGCCATCATCCGACAAGCAGCCTGGGCTTGGGATAACATACATACAAAAGGGACTGCTATTCTTGGCAAGTGCAACAACATAGCTTTGGCTCAGTACATTGATTGGTCTC
Organism: Lathyrus aphaca; assembly: GCA_963966055.1. NCBI lineage: Eukaryota > Viridiplantae > Streptophyta > Magnoliopsida > Fabales > Fabaceae > Lathyrus > Lathyrus aphaca. The sequence continues at coordinate 557,629,046 of OZ014519.1, forward strand.
GCATCAGAGGATAGATCACCCGCATGCCATTCACCCTGGAGGATGCGCCAGGGCCATCAACATTAGAGCCTGTAGCTACAGTCAGTTTAGAGGAGTTTGAGAAATTGAAAGAGAGGAATACCCAGCTTTCTGAAGCTCTGAAGAAGACCCTCTGGGAGAGGAATGATGGTCGTCTGGATATTGAGAGGTTAGAGAAGCTCCAAATCGAGCATATGACCAAGATTGAGAGGACATATGATTACATCAGAAAAGCCCGAGCAGGGGGTCAATATTGAAGAATGCTTGCAAAGAAGCCAAGATTCAGAAGGCCAGAGCTGAGCACTAATTGGAGGAAAGTCAGACTAGGTGGATCAGAATTACTGAAGCTCGTCTGCAAGAAGATCAGAAGACACTGGCTAGGATAGAGCAGCTGGAAGCTAATGAGAAGAAGAGTCAGGAAGCCTTGGTAGCGACATAGAAAGAAATCTTCAAGCTGAAACTCCGGGCAGGGTTGAAGAGATCAAAAGACCAAGACAAGTACCAGAAGATGACAAGTGCCATTGCCACCAGGAACCTTCTTATCATGACCATCACAGAGCATCCGGTTGGACCAATAACTGATGCTCTCCTGAAGGAGGTCAAAGAGGATGACTTTGGGTTGGATGTTTGATTTCTTTGTATTTGTATTTTATTTTGGTTGTACTTTTTGATGATTTTGTTGTATTCTGACCCACCATGGGAATTTTGTTGTAATCACAAACTATTTATCTTTGCATTTGTAATATATGGTTTATGTGTTATCTTTTGGGCTTCATTTCTCTTCAACATCATCATTCCTCGAGGTCTGGAAGGTCAAAACCAAAGAACCAAACCGGATACCCTTAGAAGACAAATAGACATACTGCATTGCATACTAACTTCATTCTTTGTTTTGTAGGTGTTTTTGTTGTCTGTTTTCTCACCTTGTTGTGGTTTCAGGAAACATTGCTCGTAGGAGGGTTTTACCCATCAACAGAGTTCACTGGTATCCTACAAGAAACAACCTTCCGAGCTTACAGATGGACCAAGTTCAACAAGATTTGACTGACGTTAGAACTCAGATGGCTAATGAAAGGACTGAGATGAGGGCTCAGATGAACCAGTTCATGGCAGCAATGATTGGGTTGGCTCAAATCCAGGAAAGATTAAGAGAGTTGGCCGAGCGGAAAACTCCCGAAGAGAATCATCCAGGTACAGGAGGTACTCGTAACAATGATCATAGACAACCACGAACAGATGCGCCAGAGTTTGGACTTCACCTCAATCTTGAAATTAATGCTATCAGGAATACTCAAGGAAACATGGGAGGTCATGCCCTACAAGAGGACCCTCAAGAGGAACAATTTACAGTAATTTGTGTTGGGGATGAAGCATATGATCGTCGTCTGGACGAAATAGCAGAAAAGCTGAGATCTTTGGAGTCCCAAAACTCTCTAGGATTTGATGTTATGGACATAGGTTTAGTTGAAGGAGTCAGAATTCCTCACCAATTCAAGCCTCCTTGCTTTGAGAAATATAATGGTACCTCTTGTCCGCGTACTCACCTGTAGTCCTTTCTGGGGAGACTAAAAGCTTATACCATGGACGAAAAGTTGTGGATGTTCTACTTCGAAGACAGCCTGACCGGGGCATCCCGTGAATGGTATTCTCACCTGTCCAGAGCAATAGTTAGAAACTGGAAGGATTTGGCCGAAACTTTCATACGTCAGTATCAATATAACTTGTACATGGCTCCCAACATGACTCTCCTAATGGGTATGTCACAGTTTTCAAGAGAAAGCTTTAGGGAATATGCCCAAAGATAGAGACAGCTTGCTGCTGCTGTCCAGCCTCCAATGTCTGAAATATAAATGGCCGACATATTCATGAACACCCTGCAGGGAACATACATTGACAAACTTGCTGCTTTCTCGTCCACTAGCTTTGCGGATGTGGTTATAGCTGGAGAGAGAATTGAGAGTCTTCTAAAGATGGGCAAAATTTCAGACAACTGTGCTAGTTCCAGCAATACAAGGAAACCTTTTGCAGGACCTCGTAGGACAGGTGAGACAAATTCAGTGCACATGGGCATAGGAAGGTCTCAATACATGCCAAGATCAGTAGCTGTTGTCACTATTCCAGCTTCAGCACCTCAACAACAGTATCCTCAATCACAACACTTCCCACAGCAACAACAATTTCCTCAACAAAGATCTTTCAACAATAACAATCAGCAACAACGTCCATTTCAACAGAGGCCTTAACAAATCAACAGGATTATCGATCCCATTTTGATGCCCTATGTTGCCTTACTTCCACAATTGTTAAAGCTCAATTGGATTGAATTGAGGACTCTGGCCCCACTAGATCCTCAGAATCTTCCAAGAAACTATGATGTTAATGCCCAGTGTGCCTTCCACTCAAATGCACCTGGCCATACTACAGAGAAGTGCAGAGTCTTACACATGAAGGTTCAGGATTTGATTGATTCTAAGGCAGTCAACTTTGCACCTCCTCCAAGTGTTACCAAGAATCCTATGTCGAACCATGGTGGGCCAAGGATAAATGCCATTGAGGAGGATCAACCAGTAAACCTAATTGACAATGTTGCAAGCATTCAGACACCTCTGGCCGAGGTTAAAGCCCAGCTTTTAAAGTGCCAAGTGTTCCCGGGTTGTGAGGCCTATTGTAAAGCTTGCAAGACCTCTATCAACGGTTTTGCAAATTTGAAGACCGGTATCAACAATCTTATCAAAGAGGGCACCTTACAGATCACTTCAACAGTCCCGACTCCTACAACATCAACAATCATTCCTTCTACAACATCAGCACACATCATTCCATCAGATATCACTCCTACAACTTCAACAACAATCATTTCAACGTATTCTTCTACAACATCAACAACCATTCCTTCTTCAACTTCAATAGACAATAATTCAACACACTCTTCTACAACAACAACCATTAATGAAGACATTTCCACAGTTACTATTTACTATGATCCTGCAATAATCCACGTTCCAGATTCACATCAACATCTCCATCAACAGCAGTAACTTTCATCACCAGCACCATCTCCGGTCAGACCTCCCGTTACAATTTATTATGAACCTCAAACTGTCTCAGTTCCTTCTTCCGCAGTAATCAGTCCGGTTACTATCACGGTACCAGGACCAGTTCCGTATGATAGCAGCAGTGTCGTGCCTTGGCACTATGGCTCAGATTTGTATTGCGACGGAAAGAAAGTCACTCTTGACACTTCTACACCACAGATTGATAATGTGGGGGGAAGCGGAGGCTTCACCCGAAGCAGACGTCTCTTTGCCTCACAATTCCAAAGAACCAATGCTGAAGCTGAAGCTGCTGCCAAAGCTAAGGGCAAAATTGTGGTGCCCGAAGAACCTATTTCGAAGGAAGCTCGGAAGATATCCTTTGACCAGGATGTAGACGAGTTCATGAGAATAATCAAGAAGAGTGACTATAAGGTTGTGGACCAGCTCCATCAGACCCCCTCCAAAATCTCTATTCTATCACTGCTGATGTCTTCTGAAGCTCATAGGAATGCACTTCTCAAAGTTCTGCATGCAGCTTACATGCCAGAAGAGATTACAGTTAATCAGCTTGAAACAGTAGTTTCAAATGTCAATACTAGCCATGAGCTAGGTTTTACTGATGCTGATCTAACTACGGAGGGACGTAACCATAATAAGGCTTTGCATATCACCTTGGAGTGTAAAGGTGTTGTTCTCTCTCATGTCTTGGTTGACACTGGGTCCTCACTCAATGTCCTTCCGAAGAAAGCCTTCTGTCGCTCCCAAAGATTTGCATCCCGGTACAAGCGTGAACGGTCGGCGAAAGGAGAAATGAAATGAAGGTGAAAAGAGTCGCCAGTTAGGCATTTTTATCCCGAAGGAAAGGTAATGTTGCATAAACCTAGGAAAGAAATGGATAAGACGGTCGCGAACCAGAGAAACTGAGAAAGGGGGTTGGTTACAACCTGGGAAGGTATTAGCACCCAGATTGTCCGTCGTACTCGACGGGATCCACGCTTAAAAGTTTGTGTTTAAAGGTGTAGTGTATGTGCTATCTGTGTGCAAAAGCTGGAAAAGAATGCAAGTGTCAGTGTAAAAGAAATGTGAAGTGAAGTGAAGAAGTGTCAGTGTAAGGAAAGAGTGCAAAGCTCAAGACTATGAGGCTTAAAAGAAAAATGCTGGAAGAGGGGGAATATACAGAGACTTTTGTTCGATAACTGTAAAGTTATGCCTACGTATCCTCTCGTGCAATGAGGAAGTCAGAACACCGTAGTTCGACTCAAAGAGACTGAAAGATAAATTGACTTGTGAACTGCTTATTTTCCTATGCTCAAGTGTATGACCTGTCTGGCTCAGGTGCAAACTGTCTTGCATTAGACGGAAGAAGCGAGTTCTCGTTTGTGAGTGAATGAGGTGAGAAAAGAATCCCGGAGGAGACGATTATTGTTTGTTTTTGAGTTTTCAATCTTTTATTGCTTTTGGAGTTTGTCATAAGAAAATGACCTTAAGCCTAAACCAAGGTTTAGTAAAATCATCACATCTTCCCTCTGATTAGGGGTAATGAGGATACCTTAAGTATGAGGTAAGCACCTCACACTTAATCACCATGGTGTAGGATTAAGATCATTAACCTACTTGCATTTATTTAGATGCTTTTGGTATTTTTGTTTAGTGTTAAGTAACGAGTTTAAGCCATAATCAAGGATTTAATGAACCCATTACACTATCCTAATAGAAGGATAATAGATGAGAACATTTAAGCTGAGAAAGGCTCCTCAACTTAATCCATGATTAGGGACTAACCTCATGACAAAACAAGCCTTTATTAAAATGTATTTTAGTTAATGGTAAGATTAAGAAATGGATTTTAGGGTTGGTAAGACAACTTGAGGGGGACTTGTCCATTAACACTAGGGTTAGTCCTTCTTAACCAATTAAGGAAGAATTAGAACCCTAATGCAAGGCCCAAGTTACAAGCTTGATGTCTTAGTGATTATTAAGTGAACTGATTAATAGATTTAAACACATTAAGGGTTTAACACTTAGTATTAAAGTTATACACTCCATCCTAGGAGAAGGATGCAGGCATAACCTAAATCACAAAGCCTTAAAACCTTTAAGGTTTAGTCCCTGATTAAGAGATGAGGAGAGAAGACACAAAAGATGACACAAAGGTAAAACTAATGGGGGACTAATCAAACCCTAATTGTGATCATGCTTGGGTATTCCTAAGATTTATGAGGCTTGCAAAAGATCTTCAGGAGAAGCCATCAAGGATGAAGAAAGATGGAAGCAGGAGAAGCAGAAAGAAGCAAGTCAACTTACTTCACTTAAGAAGATAAGTTGCTTGAAGAAATAAGGTGAGGAAGGAGCATGAATGAGCAAGCTCACTCTAATACACATACAAAATTCAGCAAAGATGCATAAAAGAGATGAGAAGAGATTGTGAGAAGTGAAGGCAAATTCACTTCTTAAAGTAACTTACCACCTGAAAAGTTAACAAAAGAAAATGAAATGGAATGAAAATAAAATGAATTCAAGGAGGCAAACCAAAACCAGAAGCATGTTCATGATGCAAATTATTCAAAGAGATGATGCAAATGTATGTCATGAGATACAAATGATCATACAAGTGATGAAGATGCAAAATGAAGCATAAAGAAAGCATGAAAGCACATGAAAGCACATGAAATGAAATGAAAGCATAACATGGTAAATGGATGATGCAATGATCAAACATGAATCTAATGTGTCCTAAGATGTCTTATATGTCATGTGAATGCACAAAATGTCATGACAAGTTCATGGATGCAAGCATATACAAGATGAATGCAAATGAAGATACAAAATTAGGGTTTATATGCAACATGAAATGCAAATGGCAAAGACAGAAGCAAATGACAAGATAATAAATTTAAAAATGCACTCAAAGGAACCCTAAACTTATACTAGGTTACCATCCAAAGGGGGAGGTCAGAAGCTAAACCTAGAAGGAGTTATGAATTTCCTAAGTTTCTAGGGTTTTTTGGGTGATCCTCAATGCAAAATGCCAAACAAATTGAAAATGAAAGATAAAAATGAACAAAAATGTTTTTAGAAACTAGAAGCCATGCATAGAACAATGCAAAAAGAACCATTCAGAAAATCAACTTGGTTTAAAAGTTATGAATTTTTGAAGTTAGGGTTAGAAAATGAACAATTTTAAGAACCCTAATTCATTGAAAAATGTCAAAGCATGATCAAAACCAAAAAGAAATTTGTGTGGTGAGTTTGTAAATGTTTCTAAATGTCTAAAAATGTTCTCTGAATTTTTTGGTGATTTTTAAATACTTAAATGTATTTTTAATTAATTAATTTTCATTAATTAATTAAATAAAACATTTAAATGATTTAAAAATATTTTTTTATTGCAAAAAATAAAAATAAAAATATTTTTGGTTTCTGAAAATTAATAAAATGTTTGATAAAAAATTTCAGAATTTTTTGATGTTTTTTTACTATTTTTTAAAATTCGTACAAAATAAAATGGAAAAAATGAATTAAAAATATGAATTAATGAAAGGTATGCTGATCCAAGGCTCCAGATTCAAAGTTGGGAATTTTTGTTGACTGGCACGTTTTTTAATGGCCTGGATTCACTCTGGTTAATTAATTGTGATTAATTTAAATAAACAAAAATTAGGGCTAATGACATGATCTGAACCGTCCATCCACTAACTAAAACACGCATCTAAGGGTCCATGTTAAATATGGCACTTAAACCCTAATTAGGGTTAATTACTTTCAGGTGACCGGAGGGGAGCTCCGGCATCTTCTCCGGCGAAGCAAAAATCTAAGTCTCTCTACAGGCCACCCACCTCAAATTAACTGCCCAGAAATGATCCTCTACCCAAACTAAACTTAAATCAACCATTAAACATCATTTACAACACATGAACAAGGAGAATCAAACCAAATTATTTTCACGGGTAAAATTTCAGAAGGTCACAAAATGTTCATTTCTTCATCATTTTCAATTCTAAAAGCATCAGTGTGATCCCCATAACATATATTTTCATTTTGTAACAAAAAATCTAAGCTCTGAAAAGTTTTGTTCTTGAGATTACCTGAGACGATGAACTGCAAATGTGAGCTTTCAGGACCTCTCTTTCGTGCAAAAAGTCTCCTCTGATATTCCTGAGGCTAATGGGATGCTTCAAAAACCTTTGATGGTGGATAGTTTGAAGGTTCCAGTTCTGGTGTAGCAGAATTTGAGGTTTCGGTATGTGATGTTTCAGGTTGTTTTAATGGTTGATTCTTGTTCTATGGATGATGTGTGACTTGTTAGTGAAGAAAAAATTGAAGTTTGATGGTTGTGGAAGGAGTTTCGAAGAGATGAAGGTTTAGGCAAATTTTGTGAATCCTGAGTTGTGGGAGTGTTTAAGCTTGTGTGTGGTGTGTTTTGGACTGCTTTTGGTTTGTATAAGATATTGTGATTGGTTCAGAGAGTGGTTGTGGCATAGTGTGATTGGTATGGGTGAAAATGCAAAAAGTCAAGCTTATGTGTACTTGAGGTATGGCACAAGTCAGATTTGGATTAGGGGCATGGCTGGGCTCAACATGGATCAAGGAAGGCCTTTGGATTATTTTTGTGCAGCTGTAATGGCTGTGGCAAGTGGTAGCATGGCTCTTGCAACTTTTCCCTCTTTGTTGTTTCTTGATTCACAAGCCATTGAAAACCTAAGTCAAGGGTCCAATTCTGATGTTTTGAAGTTGTGTGATCATGTTATGTCATATTTAGGCACATTAGAAGTCATTTGAAGCCTTGGCAAGTGGTTTTGCAAAAATCCCTCTTTGGCATGAAACTTGAAATTATGTGATTTTTGCCAATTTTGGAAAGCCATAACTTGAGTTCCAAAATGAATTAGATCTTGTTCTTGTACTTTTTGAAAAGGGAATGATCCAAACTATAAACACTTAAATGATCAAATAAAGACAATATAACTTCAATTTGATGAAAAATCCACTTTGGTTCCATGGATGGGGGCCTTAGATGCCCTGATTTTGCTCTGACTTGCTCAGGAAGTTACCTAGTGATCAAATGACTTCCACAGTGAATTTCTTCATCAAACTTGGCATGTATGATACTTATATCATATTAAGACCAATAGAAACAAGAATGACCAAAAAAATTGGAGTTATGGCCTCTGAAACCAAATCCCTAATTTTAGGTCATCTGTGCAGTTAAACCCTAGCTCAGCTTCCATGCTTTCTCAGTTCTTGTGATTCTTTGGCTTTCTTGACCTTTGGAGGATAAAATATGATGATTGAACATATATGGACCCTCTTGAGATGATTGAAGACCTTTGGAGTGGCTCAGATGGACCTTGGATTGCTCAGATCACAAACCCTAGATGCATATGAACTTGAACTACTGCATTGAAGCAAAAATGCCACATGATATGATATGCTTAAACTAATGCAAGCATGAAAGATCACAAGCCATGGTGTGAACTTAGTGAGGGAAAATTTGGGGTGTTTACAGCTGCCCCTATTCAAGCATGAGTTAGCTGTGCAGGATGTAAGCGACTGGCTTAACATGCAAACAAGATAACTTGTGGTTGAATACCAAAGACAGTCCAAAATTTACACTCACTGAGGAAAAGAAGAAAAGGGATATAGATTGTAAAAGGTAGTATAATATGATTATAAAATGCGGGCGATGGAGGACGACTATCGAGCAGAGGACGACTGCTGGGGATAAAGTAATGACGGGTACGGCCGACATGCTGGGGAAATAAAGAGATCATGATGGGGACGACCATCAAGCAAAGTATCAAGATTCTATGGGGATTAAAGATAAAGGCAATGATGGGGACGGCCACCAGGTTTGTAAAGTATAAATGAAATAAATGATGAGGTACGGTCATCAAAGGTGAATGACGATCACCTAGCAGGGGACGGCTGCTCTGTTGGGGATAAGGATGAGGGACGGTCATCTAAGGTGAAGAAAGATCACCTAGCAGGGTACGGCTACCGAAAATATCACGACATAGGACGAATGCCGGATAGAAAAAGTCGACGATGGGGACGGCCATCGGATAAGCATGATGAAGGACGATCATTAAGAGGTGAAGGACAATCACCTAGCAGGGTACGGCTGCTCTAGGGTTTATCATGACATAGGACGAATAACAAGATCAACGATGGGGACGACCACCGGATAAAATGATGAAGGACGATCATCAAAAAGGTGAAGGACGATCACCTAGCAGGGGACGGTTGCTAAATATCACGACATAGGACGAATGCCGGATAACAAAGGGGTTCCAATAATGGAGACTTCGCTGGGAGAAGGATGAGGGACGGTCATCCAAAGGTGAAGGACGATCACCTGGCAGGGTACGGCTGCCGAAAATATCATGACATAGGACGAATGTCAGATAGAAGAAAAATAATTTCACTGGGGATATGCTGGGGAATAGTGAATACGGACGAGTGTTTACATCCAAGAAGTGAAAGGTACAAGTGTTTGACACTGTGTATAGATTAAAGATGCGGACTAGAACCCTTAAGACTATGATATGGACGAGTATCGGTAGAAACCAATGCTGACGCATGTTCAAAGATGATTGATACGGACGAGTATCAACTGGTTAACAAAGAACACGGACGAGTGTTGAATCTGAGGGGAGATAAGTGGTGGTATACAAGATACGGACGAGTATCTGTATGAGTAAAAATAAGCATGAGTGGGACCCAGATGGGTGTTCAACTTGCTAGGGAAAAGTGACACGGACGGGTGTCAAAAGAGAAAGTGTATAAGTTATGAACTTATAGAATGCAAAAGGTATTCTGGCGATCTGTGGGGATAAGATGACATGGACGGGTGTCAAAAGAGTGTATTATAAACAAGTGTTTGGTTTACAATAAGTGATTAGGCAACCATGCTTGGGAAGGGTGACACGGACGAGTGTCAAGAGAATATATAGATATCTGTTTATGGTTTTATACCTGCAAGGGGGTGATATGACACGGACGAGTGTCAAATGAGTGTATATAAACATGTATTTTTGTTTGAGAGTGCAAAGGGGACGCTTTGGCTTTCTGCTGAGGAAATATGAGATGACACAGACGAGTGTCGAGAAGAACAGGTTATGTATAAGTATTTGTTTGTGGAAAGCGTTCTGGCGACTTTACTGGGAAATGATGACACGGACGAGTGTCAAAAGGAGTATGTATTCGTATTTTAGGAGTGCAATGGGACGCTTTGGCTTTCTGCGGGGACTGTGAGTCTTTATGTACAAGGGATGTATTCTGTATATTGCTGATGAAGTGTCGTTGATATCTACAGGTGACTGATTCAAAACCTGACTTGTGATTATGCAATATGTTTGAATTTGCCGTAATGCTCCGTATTAGACGGAATGCTACACTCTGAGGGGAAATATGATGTAAATGCTATGATTATGCAAAAGATACCGATCTGGGACTCAGATCCCGCTGTTGTGGAGATCTCTGGCTGATCTGCTTGAAAGGATATCCCAGCTGGGGATGAGATCATTGGTAGATCTGATAAAATATAAGACACTGCTTGGGGAATCAGATCGCTGATAGATCTATCCGGTAATTGTATAACCCAGCTGGGGATGAGGAAGCTTTCGCCACTTTGTTGTGCGGGAAATTTCAAACATTGCTCTTCTGGGAGAGGCTGGAGCTCAGTGGGGAGATGGTTCCCTGTCTAGCACTTGGCTGGGGAAGAGAAAGATCACTGAACGATCTTCCTAGAGATTTCTGTGGGGATCCTACAGAGGATGATGATATCTGATAACTCGGCTGGGGGATATGAGCCCCATCTGGTTCCGCTTTGAAGAAAATGTGCTGGAGAAGTGATGCCTGGCAACCCTGATGGGGAGAGAGAGCTTCTCCGGTGCTGTTTGGAAGATGTTCTGGGTAAATAATGATTTAGCAGCTTTGCTGGGGAAAACATTTCATGCACCATGTTGCGCTCTGAATACCTGTAATCCTATTAAGACAACGAAACGCACAAGTATCCCGAGGTATCCCTTACCGGATTCCGTCATAGGAATTTAGACACTCCCGGGAGTAAGAAATATATTTCCTGCAAGCATATGATTAGAAAGGCGCATCTGTTTTTTATGTAAACATTATATCAAGGACATCGGACATTTTTTGCAAACGGGATAAAAATATACAAGACGAGATGTGATTGAAAATCTGATTTTATTAATTTGGGTGCCCTGAATTGGCAAATACAGTCAAAGAAACAAATCCCCTCAAATGAGGAGATTGTTACAAAATTGAGAAACAAAAAGGTGCTGGCAATGTTGATGACGCTTCAGTGAGCTTCCCTCTTGCTATGACTCGTATGACCTTGACGTTCTTCTCATCTTGCTTTCTGAAGAAGGCCGATTCTGACCGATGCTTTAACCTTTCGAAGCTTGCCATGTTGTAAGTGATATAGACGAATTCAGAATGCAGTTGTTCGCTTATTCCCTAATTTTGCGTGGATCGCCCTTTCGGGTTTTCAAGCCACCGGGATACCCATTTTTTCCTGAGCTGTCCAATGCGGATTTTCAACTCAGCGGGTGTACATTTTTCTTTATTTTCCCTTATTTTTGCCCGAGTCTTTTATTCTGTTTTTGACTCGCCGGGATGCCCTATTTTTGCCTGGACTTACATTCTGTTTTTATGTCCAGCGGGTCATTTTATGCGAACTATTTTTTAACTGCATCTGAATTCACAGGGGACAGGAAATCTTCACCATCCATAGTAGTGAGCATCAATGCTCCACCAGAGAAAACTTTCTTCACTATGAATGGACCATCGTAATTCGGAGTCCACTTGCCCCTGTGGTCAGTATGAGGAGGGAGGAGTCTTTTCAGCACAAGATCTCGTACTTGGTATTCCCGAAGCCTGACTTTCTGATCGAAGGCTTTCTTCATTCTTTTCTGATATAACTGCCCATGATAGATTGCAGCTAATATCTTTTCTTCGATCAGATTAAGTTGATTGTACCAAGATCGGACCCATTCTACTTCATTCAACTTGACATCCATCAGCACCCTCAAGGAAGGTAATTCAACTTCAACAGGTAGGACTGCCTCCATACCATACACAAGCTGATACGGTGTTGCCCCAGTAGACGTTTTGATTGAAGTACGGTACCCATACAAGGCAAATGGTAGCATTTCATGCCAGTCTTTGTATGTGACCACCATCTTTTGCACAATCTTCTTGATATTCTTGTTAGCTGCCTCAACAGCGCCATTCATCTTTGGCCTGTAAGGAGAAGAGTTGTGGTGTTGGATTTTGAAGTTCCGGCACAGTTCTGCCATCATTTTGTTGTTCAAGTTGGAACCATTATCAGTAATGATTCGCTCGGGCACTCCATACCGACAAATGATGTCTTTCTTTAGGAATCGGGCTACCACTTGCTTGGTGACATTTGCATATGAAGCTGCTTCAACCCACTTGGTAAAATAGACAATGGCTACCAGGATGAATTTGTGGCCATTTGAAGCAGTCGGTCCAATCTTTCCAATCATGTCAATGCCCCACATGGCAAAGGGCCAAGGTGAAGACATTAAATTCAAAGGATTCGGAGGTACATGCACTTTGTCCGCATAAATCTGGCATTTGTGGCACTTTCTGGCATAAGCACAACAGTCTGCATCCCTTATGATCCAGTAGTAACCTGACCATAGTAATTTCTTAGCCATTGCATGCCCTCCAGCATGGGTACCAAAAGATCCTTCATGCACCTCGTGCATCAGCTAGTCTGCCTCTGTCTTATCAACACATCTGAGGAGTACCATGTCAAAGTTCCTCTTGTATAACGAACCATCGGCATTCAGGAAGAAACTACCAGCTAGCCTTCTTAATGTCCTCTTATCATTGGACGATGCCCCAGGTGGGTATGTTTGATCCTATAAGAAGCATGTGATGTCATGGAACCAAGGCTTGTCATCTTTAGCAATGCCCACGGAGAATACGTATGCTGGTCTGTCGAGTCTGGACACTGAAATCCGAGGCACAAAGTTGGCAGCTTGGACTTTGATCATGGAGGAAATGGTAGCCAGAGCATCTGCAAACTTATTTTCATCTCGAGGGATATACTCAAGTTTGACTATTGTGAAGAAAGTCAGTAATCTCCTTGTATAGTCCCGGTATGGAATCAGATGCTCCTGGTGAGTGTACCATTTGTCGTTGGTCTGATTGATTACCAGAGCTGAATCTCCAAACACAGTTAAAGTCTTGACCCTGAGGTCAATTGCTTCCTCAAGAACCATGATACAGGCTTCGTATTTAGCTTCGTTGTTAGTGCAGTTAAAGGTGAGTTTAGCCGAGAAAGGCATGTGAACTCCCTTAGGTGTAATGAGTACTGCACCAACTCCATGACCATTCATATTAACAGCCCCATCAAATATGATTGTCCATTCTTCTTCTGGGTCAGGCCCTTCAGTGTGAACAGGCTCTTCATGATCTCTTGCTTTTATGAACATGATGTCTTCATCAGGGAAGTTAAACCTCATAGGCTGGTAATCATCAATAGGTTGCTCAGCCAAATAGTCAGATAGCACACTGCCTTTTGATGGCCTTTTGAGATGTGTACTGAATGTCATACTCTATGAGAATCATTTGCCATCTTGCAACCCGTCCGGTAAGTGCTGGCTTCTCAAATATGTACTTGACTTGGTCTATCTTTGAGATCAACAAGGTAGTGTGGGTCAACATATACTGCCTTAGTCGGCGAGCAGCCCACACTAAAGCACAACAAGTTTTCTCGAGCAGTGAATAACGTTGTTCACAGTCGGTAAACTTTTTGCTTAGGTAGTATATTGCATACTCTTTTCGACCAGACTCGTCATTTTGGCCCAACACACACCCCATTGACTCTTCTAATACTATCAAGTACATTATTAGAGGTCTTCCTTCAACTGGGGGCATAAGGATTGGAGGCTCTTGTAAGTATTCCTTGATTATGTCAAAATCCTTCTAGCAGTCTTCATTCCACCTAACCGTTTGTTCTTTCCTTAACAACTTGAACAAGGGCTCACAGGTTGTTGTAAGATGAGATATGAACCTTGAAATGTTGTTCAATCTACCTAGAAACTCCCGAACTTCTTTTTCAGTCTTTGGTGCAGGCATTTCTTGAATGGCTTTGACTTTGTCAGGGTCAACTTCAATTCCCTTTTCACTTACAATAAATCCCAGCAGCTTACCGAACCGTACCCCAAATGTGCATTTGTTGGGGTTTAGCTTCAGCTGATACTTCCTCAGACACTTGAACAACTTCAACAGATTTACCAAGTGGTCTTCTTCTGTGAGGGACATGGCAATCATGTCATCCACATAACATTCAATTTCCTTGTGGATCATGTCGTGGAATAATGTTACCATAGCCCGTTGATAAGTGGCACCCGCATTCTTCAGTCTGAATGGCATTACCTTATAACAGAATGTGCCCCAGGGTGTGATGAAAGTTGTCTTCTCCATGTCTTCAGGTGACATCTTGATCTGATTATATCCTGAAAATCCATCCATGAAGAAGAACACCGAGAACTGAGCCGTGTTATCAACCAATACATCAATGTGAGGTAATGGGAAATCATCTTTCGGGCTAGCTCTATTCAGATCCCGGTAATCTACACACATCCGTACTTTGCCATCCTTCTTAGGCACAGGTACAATGTTAGCAACCCACGGCGGGTAACTAGTTACAGCAAGGAAACCGGCGTCCCACTGTTTTTGTACCTCTTCTTTTATCTTCATGGCCATATCCGGACGAGTACGGCTTAACTTCTGTTTCACTGGAGGAAAGTCTTCTTTTAGAGGCAGCTTGTGCATAACAATGTCGGTATCCAAACCTGGCATATCCTGATAAGACCAAACAAAGACATCCACATACTCCCGAAGCATGTCAATAAGTTGTTCCTTCACTGAATCTTGCAGACGGGCCCCGATTTTCACTTCTTTCAAATCTTCTTCGATACCAAGATTAAATGTCTCCACTTCCTCCTGATGAGGAGTGATAACCTTTTCCTCTTGTATTAACAACCTGGCTAGCTCTTCAGGTAGCTCATAATCTTCTTCAACCCCTTCATCGGCTTGATTAATCGGATTGTTGAAGTCATACGAAGTCAAAGCAGTGTCATTGTCGGTGCAGTCTGGAGGGCACTCTCTGCAAGGGTTTAGATTGGTTCATTTTAGTGATCAATTTTATCTTGCTTAGAAAAAGTGAAAAATGAAGTTTAATTTGAAAAAAATTGCCATTTTATTGTTTTGTACAAAAAATGAAAAATGAAAAACAGTGAGCGGGAAAAAAGAGACTCATTTGCAAAAGATGTCATGATATTCATTAATTGATCGTTTGCACAAAATACAAGATGGCCCGATTACAAAATGAGCCCTGACATCTTGTGCAAGATGCAGGACTTGATGCATGCTTAAAGACAGGAAATAATAATTACTCTGCAGGAGTAACTCTTATAATTTCCTGGGAAGACCAGTTTGAGTCTTGGTTCCCCGGGATCCTTGGACGTATCCAGTTTTCCAGGTTGCGTTCGTCTTCTTCCTCGTCTTCCAAACTGTTCACAGCATCCGGGGTTAGCATTCCCCCGCTGACAAATTTGGGCTCCGTTGCAGCCTCTGGTTGATCTTGTCAAGTTGTCTGTAACCCAACCTGAATCTGTCTTCTTTCTTTTCAACTGGCAGCAGCTTGCCCCAGCCTTGAGTGGTACCCTCCTCACCAACTTTTTGGGCCTGTTGATATGAAGTGATGGAAGTTCTAGACATAGCGGATGCTTCATTGATGTTAAGGGCCTCAAACCCCTGACTCATAGTCTCATGGATCTCTCCATCCATCTCTATGTACTTATAAGTAGTCAGCTGGTTAACAAAGATGTCCTCCTCTCCGCAGATTGTGATGATCTGGCCTTCCCACTCAAATTTTAACTTCTGATGAAGGGTAGATGTAATAGCGCCATCGGCATGAATCCAGGGTCTACCCAACAGACAGCTGTAGGCCGGCTGTATGTCCATCACGAAGAAGGTAGTTTTAAAGGTCTGCGGGCCAATCAACACAGGTAAATCAATCTCTCCAAGCACCGATCTCTTAGAGCCATCAAATGCTCTCACCACCAAATTACTTGGACGCAATGCCAAACCATCATACTCCAACTTCACCAAGGCTTTCTTTGGGAGGACATTGAGCGACGACCCAGTGTCCATCAGCACATGAGAAAGAACAGCACCTTTGCATTCTAAGGTGATATGTAAAGCCTTGTTGTGATTGCGTCCCTCCGTTGTTAAATCAGCATTTGTGAAGCCCAGTCCATGACTGGTGTTTACATTTGCAACCACAGTTTCCAGCTGATTAACCATAATCTCTTCCGGCACGTATGCTGCGTGCAGGACTTTCAACAATGCATTCCTGTGAGCTTCGGAACACATTAACAGTGATAATATAGAGATTTTGGAGGGTGTCTGATGAAGCTGGTCCACCACCTTGTAATCACTCTTTTTTATTATTCTCATGAACTCGTCTACCTCTTGTTCAAAAGATGTCTTCGGAGTTTCTTTAACAGTTGGCTCTTCAAGCACCACACTTTCCCCTTTTGCCTTAGCAACAACTTCTACTTCAGCATTGGGTCTTGGTGTTTGTGAGGCAAAAAGGCGTCTGCTTCTAGTGAAGCCTCTGCCTCTCCATACATTGTCGACTTGTGGTGAAGAGGTTGATGAATCTAGAGTGATGTTCTTTCCGTCGCAGTAGAGATCGGAGCCGTAGTGCCAAGGTATGGCATTACTGCTTTCATAAGGAACGGGTCCAGGCACCGTAATGGTGACCGGGCTGATTGCTGCAGCGGAAGGAACTGTGATGGTGTGCGAGTCGTAGTAGATTGTGACTGGAGATCTGACAGGAGGTGTTGCAGTTTGTTGTTGGAAATTGTTGTTGGGAGGAACATTTGTTGGGTCATAATAGATCGTGACCGTTGAAACATCTTCATTAATGTTTGCTGGTGTTGTAGGCGTTTCCGTTGATAAGATGGGTGTCGATGTTGTAGAAGTAAATGTTGCTGAACTCTGATTTGTTGAAATAATTGACGGAGTGATTGACGAATTTGTTGATGAATCAGTGGGAATGATAGTTGTTGCTGTTGTAGAAGGATCTATTGTTGCTGAAGGAAGGATTGTTGATGTTGTAGGAGAATCCATTGTTGTTGAATCAAGATTTGTTGAAGGAGATGTTGTAGTAATCTGCAAAATCCCATCTCTGATGAGGCCACCTATGCCAAACCTTAGCTTCTCACAACCATTAATAGCAGCCTTGCACAATTCACAGCAGGCCTCACAGCCTGGGAACACTTGGCATCTTAAGAGTTGAGTCTTGACTTCAGCCAGTGGTGTTTGAATCTGTGCAACATTATCAATCAATGCAGACGGTTGATCCTCTTCTATGGCATTAATCCTAGGCCCACCATGATTAGGCATAGGATTTCTGTTAACATTCAGAGGAGGTGCGAAATTGAGAGCTTTGGAATCGACCAGATCTTGAACCTTCATTTGCAAGGCTCTACACTTCTCAGTATTGTGACCAGGTGCGTTGGAGTGAAAGGTACACCTGGCATTAGCATCATAATTCTTAGGGAGGTTGAGAGGATCTGGTGGAGCCAACATCCTTAACTCAACCAGGTTAAGCTTCAGGAGTTGTGGCAGTAAAGCAGCATAAGGCATAGGAATTGGGTCAATCACCCTATTTTCCTGAGATGGCCTCTATTGAAATGGGCGCTGCAGTTGGTTGCTATTGTTGTTGTTGTACGTTCTTTGTTGCGGAAAATGAGATTGTTATTGATAGTGTTGTTGTTGTTGTTGTTGAGGATATAATGGTTGTTGTGGAACTGGAGTCGGAATAGTAACAGTTGCTATGGATCTGTGAGAATACCGGGGTCTGCCCCTGCCTGCATGGATAGCATTTGTTTCACCCGCCCTTCGGGGTCCTGCAAAAGGTTTTATGGGGTTGTTGGAAGAACTTGCACCATTGTCAGAGATTTTGCCCATCTTCAAAAGACTCTCAATTCTCTCACCAGCTATAACTACATCGGCAAAACTGGTAGAGGAGAAAGCAGCAAGTCTATCAATATAAGTTCCCTGCAAGGTGTTCATAAACATGTCAGCCATCTCTCTTTCTGACATGGGTGGCTGGACAGCAGCGGCAAGCTGTCTCCACCTCTGAGCATAATCCCGAAATCTCTCCCTTGAAGACTGAGACATGCCCATTAGAAGAGTTCTATTGGGAGCCATGTCGAGGTTGTACTAGTATTGACGGATGAAGGCCTCGGCCAAGTCTTTCCAACATCTTATAGTGGCCCTTGTCAGGTGCGAATACCATTCTCTCGAAGCTCCAGTCAGGCTATCCTCAAAATAGAACATCCATAACTTCTCGTCCATGGTATAAGCCTTGAGTCTTCCTAGGAAGGATTGCAGATGAGTACGCAGGCATGAGGTACCATTATATTTCTCAAAGCAAGGGGGTTTGAATTTGTGGGGAATTATCACCCCATCTACCAACCCCATATCCATCACGTCAAAGCCTAAAGAATTCTGAGATTCCAAAGACCTTAGCTTTTCAGCAATTTCATCCAGTCTTCTGTCATATACTTCATCCCCAACCCCAATAACAGTGAATTGTTCTTCTTGGGGATCCTCTTGCAGGATTCTGCCCCCAACAGTATTACCTTGAACATTCCTTGTGACATTAACATCTGGATTCAAATGGGGCCCATACTATGGTGGGTCGATACGGGGCTGTCCTCGTTCATTATTGTTGGTTCCTCCTGTTCCAAGGTGGGGCTCTTCAGATGTCTGCCTTTCTACCAGCTCTCTCAGCCTTTCTTGGCCCTGGGCTAAGCCAGTCATTACAGCCATAAATTGAGACATTTGGTTTCTCATCTCGACCCTTTCATTTACCATCTGATTTCTCACTTCATTTAGGTCCTGCTGTACCTGTTCCATCTGAATGCCAGGAAGGTTGTTACGCGTTTGGTACCGGTGTGTGCGGTTGACAAGGAACACTCAGCGACGAGCAATGTTTCCTGAAAGCACAACAAAGTGAGAAACAAATAATAAACAAAAACCTACAAAACAAAGAAACATGTTAGTATGCAATGCAATATGCTTATTTGTTTTCCAAGGTATCCAGTTTGGTTCTTGGTTTTTACCTTTCCAGACCTCGAGGAGATGCTTGATGATGTTGAGAGAAAACCCACCAAAATAAAACAAACTGATATATTACAAATAATAAAAATACATAGTCTGTTTTACAATACATGCCCATGGTGGGTCAAAAATACAACAAAAAGGAAAAGTACATCAAAAGAAAAGGAATACACGCAAAAGAGGAATCAGACATCCAGTCCAAAGTCATCCTCCCTGACTTCCTTTAGGAGTGCCTCAGTCACCGGACCGGTTGGGTGCTCTGTAATGGTCCTAATGAGGAGGTTCCTGGTAGCAATGGCATTAGTCAGCTTCTTATGCCAGTCCTGATCCTTTGATCTCTTTAACCCCGCCCAAAGCTTCAATTCTGATATCTCCTTCTGAGCTGCCAACAAAGCTTCCTGCTGCTTCATCTCATTGGCCTCTAGCTGCTCAATCTTGGCCCGGGTCCTCTGGTCTTCTTGTGCACGGGCTTCGGTGATCCTGATCCACCTAGCCTGGCTTTCTTCCAGGTAATGCTTAGCCCTAGCTTTCTGAATCTTGGCCTCCTTACAGGCATTCTTCAATATTTGTTACCTGGCTCTTGCTTTCCTTATGTAGTCATCTGTCCTCTCAATCTTGGTCAGATGCTCAGTTTTGAGTCTTTCCAATCTTTCAATGTCCAGACGACTGTCATTTCTTTCCCAAAGAGTCTTCTTTAGGGCCTCAGATAGCTGATTATTCCTCTCTTTCAGCTTTTCAAATTCCTCCAGGCTAACAGTTGCTGTAGTCTGTACTATAGATGGTCCAGGTGTGTCTTCCAAGGTGAAGGGTATCCTGGTAATCTGAGCCCTAGTACGGGACCAATCAGAGTACTGAGCTGAAGCAACATTGTTACATCTTCCAAGAATGGCTATCCCCTTTGTCCGGATGTTGTCCCAAGCCCAGGCAGCTTGCCTGACAACAACTGAATTAGGTTGCACTTCACAGTATAGGGTCTCAGCTAAATCCTGTCCTCTGGGAGGGTGAACTAAGGCATATCCCAATTATCTCTTAAACAGTAAAGGGTTGTAATTGATGCAACCTTTTACTCCTATTAGAGGCACATTAGGCTACTGCCCACAGTTGGTAATAATGTCCTTGCCTTTGGTGCTCTAGGTGCACCTTCTGATATCATCTGATGTTAAGGCAATGAATCTCTTGGCCCAATTCTTCTGCTGATGTGGGTTCAAGAAAGCATCTGATTTAGGCAGGTGTCTGAGCAGCCAAGAGTAGAATAGTGGGGCACAACATCTGACTAGCTTTCCCCTTTGCTTTTCATTCCTCTGATGGATGGAGTAGTAAAAATCCCCTAGCAATGTAGGCATTGGGTTCCTCAGCAGGAACAAGTGGATGGCATTCTTACTGACAAATTTAGGCTCATCTGCAAACAATATAGCCCCATATATGCTGAGGGCTAAAAGTGCACAGACTGCCCTCCATTCTCCCAATGTAGCCTTCAGGATGGCCTGAGAAATCAAGAAGTCCAGATGTAAACCAGGAATCCCAGCTTTTGTTGTCATGTTTTTCTCAATAAGGGCAAGCTCCAAGTACAATTCCCTTGCTATTTCTTCACTTCTGGGAGCAGTCATCTCTGGGTTGAAGGGGATCCCTCCTCTGATAGGCACTCCAATCAACAAAGAAAATTCTTCCAACAAAGGCCCCATCTGGAAATCTGGAAAAGTGAAGCATCTGAGTGGAGGGTCATAAAAATGCAAGCATGTGTGGATCATGCTCCTCCGAGAAGAATCAAGATCCATGACCATGTCCAAAATACCCCCATAGTGCTCTCTAAACAGTGGGATGTGGTCAGGTGTGATAAGTGACTGAACGTGCCTGATACTAGTCAATGAAGGCTCAAAGAAATTGTAAGATATGTTTCTTTTCCTTGGAATATCCATGAGTACTGATGAAGAAGCTGAAAGTGAGTCTCTGACAGACTGATGCAAGTGCTGAAGGAGATAGTCGAAGCAGATGCGGAAGAAGACAACTGAAGCAGAGGTCTAAGCAATAAAAGGGGTCAAAACCAAACCAAATATGATATGATGGATACCCTAAAAACAAATAAACAAATGTTAAATGATGTAATGATGATGTATACAAATGATATTCAAGGGTTTGTGATCAAGAATTGGATCTGATTATCTGTCTTGGTATAAGGTCCATGTATGTTCAAGGGTCCGGATGGAGGCTCAGAAATCCAGTAACCAGGGTGGGGGACTCAAATAAAGAGTCACATGTCCAGGGTTAATCACAAGAACTGTCCAAAGTGAAGTATTCTTAAACAAAACAGTAACAGGGTATGATGTGGTCAAGGGTTCCTGCAAACCTGTAAACAACCCAACCCCCCCACATGTAATGTTTTAGAACAAAGATCCTCAGACTTGGATCAGTTATGAGAAGTGTAAACACTTCTAACCCGGAGGTACAGTGTTTACAATAACCATAAAAGATCCTCCTCTAATTCACCCCAGATTCTGAAGGTCAAAATAACGGTCATCCAGACTTAGCAGGCTTCCTAGATAGCCCTAGCACTATAGGAAATCTGTAGCACAGAGTTCTCAAGAAGAAACCCACATCTGAACAGTGTTTCATATTCCCGCACCAGACCGAAATGGAATGGGAAAGAACATGAACCACTCTAGCCTAGGTGTCACTCAGGTCCCAGGTATAGGACCTTAATCACTCAATGGAACCCCACCCACCAAAACAGAAACCAGATCCAGCAATGATAATGATAGTATGATGTATAAAAACTTTAAAGAAAGCAGTAAATGAAGCTGTACATAAAGCAATAAGTAAAGCAAATAAATGAACACAATTAGCACATAACACCCCTGTAAACACAAATCAAACAAGCGCTAGGAGGAACCCACAAAAAGAACCAGAAGCCCTGGTTGCAGCATATATTCCCCAGCAGAGTCACCAAGTTGTCGCTCCCAAAAATTTGCATCCCGTTACAAGCGCGAACGGTCGGCGAAAGGAGAAATGAAATGAAGGTGAAAAGAGTCGTCAGCTAGGCATTTTTATCCCGAAGGAAAGGTAATGCTGCATAAACCTAGGAAAGAAATGGATAAGACGGTCGCGAACCAGAGAAACTGAGAAAGGGGGTTGGTTACAACCTGGGAAGGTATTAGCACCCAGATTGTCCGTCGTACTCGACGGGATCCACGCTTGAAAGTTTGTGTTTAAAGGGGTAGTGTTTGTGCTATCTGTGTGCAAAAGCTGGAAAAGAATGCAAGTGTCAGTGTAAAAGAAATGTGAAGTGAAGTGAAGAAGTGTCAGTGTAAGGAAAGAGTGCAAGGCTCAAGACTATGAGGCTTAAAAGAAAAATGATGGAAGAGGGGGAATATACAGAGACTTTTGTTCGATAACTGTAAAGTTATGCCTACGTATCCTCTCGTTCAATGAGGAAGTCAGAACACCGTAGTTCGACTCAAAGAGACTGAAAGATAAATTGACTTGTGAACTGCTTATTTGCCTATGCTCAAGTGTATGACCTGTCTGGCTCAGGTGCAAACTGCCTTGCATTAGACGAAAGAAGCGAGTTCTCGTTTGTGAGTGAATAAGGTGAGAAAAGAATCCCGGAGGAGACGATTATTGTTTGTTTTTGAGTTTTCAATCTTTTATTGCTTTTGGAGTTTGTCATAAGAAAATGAGCTTAAGCCTAAACCAAGGGTTAGTAAACTCCTCACATCTTCCCTCTGATTAGGGGTAATGAGGATACCTTAAGTATGAGGTAAGCACCTCACACTTAATCACCACGGTGTAGGATTAAGATCATTAACCTACTTGCATTTATTTATATGCTTTTGGTATTTTTGTTTAGTGTTAAGTAATGAGTTTAAGCCATAATCAAGGATTTAATGAACCCATTACACTATCCTAATAGAAGGATAATAGATGAGAACATTTAAGCTGAGAAAGGCTCCTCAACTTAATCCATGATTAGGGATTAACCTCATGACAAAACAAGCCTTTATTAAAATGGATTTTAGTTAATGGTAAGATTAAGAAATGGACTTTAGGGTTGGTAAGACAACTTGAGGGGGACTTGTCCATTAACACTAGGGTTAGTCCTTCTTAACCAATTAAGGAAGAATTAGAACCCTAATGCAAGGCCCAAGTTACAAGCTTGATGTCTTAGTGATTATTAAGTGAATTGATTAAGAGATTTAAACACATTAAGGGTTTAACACTTAGGATTAAAGTTATACACTCCATCCTAAGAGAAGGATGCAGGAATAACCTTAATCACAAAGCCTTAAAACCTTTAAGGTTTAGTCCCTGATTAAGAGATGAGGAGAGAAGACACAAAAGATGACACAAAGGTAAAACTAATGGGGGACTAATCAAACCCTAATTGTGATCATGCTTGGGTATTCCTAGGGTTTATGAGGCTTGCAAAAGATCTTCAGGAGAAGCTATCAAGGATGAAGAAAGATGGAAGGAGGAGAAGCAGAAAGAAGCAAGTCAACTTACTTCACTTAAGAAGATAAGTTGCTTGAAGAAAGAAGGTGAGGAAGGAGCATGAATGAGCAAGCTCACTCTAATACACATACAAAATGCAGCAAATGCATAAAATAGATGAGAAGAGATTGTGAGAAGTGAAGGCAAATTCACTTCTCAAAGTAACTTACCACCTGAAAAGTTAGCAAAAGAAAATGAAATGGAATGAAAATGAAATGAATGCAAGGAGGAAAACCAAAACCAGAAGCATGTTCATGATGTAAATGATGCAAAGAGTTGATGCAAATGTATGTCATTAGATACAAATGATCATACAAGTGATGAAGATGCATAATAAAGCATAAAGAAAGCATGAAAGCACATGAAAGCACATGAAATGAAATGAAAGCATAACATGGTAAATGGATGATGCAATGATCAAACATGAATCTAATGTGTCCTAAGATGTCTTATATGTCATGTGAATGCACAAAATGTCATGGCAAGTTCATGGATGCAAGCATATACAAGAAAAATGCAAATGAAGATACAAAATTAGGGTTTATATGCAACATGAGATGCAAATGGCAAAGACAGAAGCAAATGACAAGATAATAAATTTAAAAATGCACTCAAAGGAACCCTAAACCTATACTAGGTTACCATCCAAAGGGGGAGGTCAGAAGCTAAACCTAGAAGGAGTTATGAATTTCCTAAGTTTCTAGGGTTTTTTGGGTGATCCTCAATGCAAAATGCCAAACAAATTTAAAATGAAAGATAAAAATGAAACAAAAATGGTTTTAGAAACTAGAAGCCATGCATAGAACAATGCAAAAAGAACCATTCAGAAACTCAACTTGGTTTAAAAGTTATGAATTTTTGAAGTTAGGGTTAGAAAATGAACAATTTTAAGAACCCTAAATCATTGAAAAATGTCAAAGCATGATCAAAACCAAAAGGAAATTTGTGTGGTGAGTTTGTAAATGTTTCTAAATGTCTAAAAATGTTCTCTGATTTTTTTGGTGATTTTTAAATACTTAAATGTATTTTTAATTAATTAATTTTCATTAATTAATTAAATAAAACATTTAAATGATTTAAAAATATTTTTTTAATGCAAAAAATAAAAATAAAAATATTTTTGGTTTCTGAAAATTAATCAAATGTTTGATAAAAATTTTCAGAATTTTTTGATGTTTTTTTACTATTTTTAAAAATTCGTACAAAATAAAATGGAAAAAATGAATTAATGAAAGGTATGCTGATCCAAGGCTCCAGATTCAAAGTTGGGAATTTTTGGTTGACTGGCGCGTATTTTAATGGCCTGGATTCACTCTGGTCAATTAATTGTGATTAATTTAAATAAACAAAAATTAGGGCTAATGACATGATCTGAACCGTCCATCCACTAACTAAAACACGCATCTAAGGGTCCACGTTAAATCTGGCACTTAAACCCTAATTAGGGTTAATTACTTTCAGGTGACCGGAGGAGAGCTCTGGTCATCTTCTCCAGCGAAGCAAAAACCCTAAGTCTCTCTACAGGCCACCCCACCTCAAATTAACTGCCCAGAAATGATCCTCTACCCAAACTAAACTTAAATCAACCATTAAACATCATTTACAACACATGAACAAGGAGAATCGAACCAAATTATTTTCACGGGTAAAATTTCAGAAGGTCACAAAATGTTCATTTCTTCATCATTTTCAATTCTAAAAGCATCAGTGTGATCCCCATAACATATATTTTCATTTTGTAACAAAACATCTAATCTCTGCAAAGTTTTGTTCTTGAGATTACCTGAGACGATGAACTGCAAATGTGAGCTTTCAGGACCTCTCCTTCGTGCAAAAAGTCTCCTCTAATCTTCTTGAGGCTAATGGGATGCTTCAAAACCTTTGATGGTGGCTAGTTTGAAGGTTCCAGTTCTGGTGTAGCAGAATTTGAGGTTTTGGTATGTGATGTTTTAGGTTGTTTTAATGGTTGATTCTTGTTCTATGGATGATGTGTGACTTGTTAGTGAAGAAAAAATTGAAGTTTGATGGTTGTGGAAGGAGTTTCGAAGAGATGAAGGTTTAGGCAAATTTTGTGAATCCTGAGTTGTGGGAGTGTTTAAGCTTGTGTGTGGTGTGTTTTGGACTGCTTTTGGTTTGTATAAGATATTGTGATTGGTTCAGAGAGTGGTTGTGGCATAGTGTGATTGGTATGGGTGAAAATGCAAAAAGTCAAGCTTATGTGTACTTGAGGTATGGCAGAAGTCAGAGCTGGATTAGGGGCATGGTTGGGCTTAGCATGGATCAAGGAAGGTCTTTGGATTGTTTTTGTGCAGCTGTAATGGCTGAGGCAAGTGGTAGCATGGCTCTTGCAACTTTTTCCTCTTTGTTGTTTTATTGATTCACAAGCCATAGAAAACCTAAGTCAAGGGCCCAATTCTGATGTTTTGAAGTTGTGTGATCATGTTATGTCATATTTATGCACATTAGAAGTCATTTGAAGCCTTGGCAAGTGGTTTTGCAAAAATCCCTCTTTGGCATGAAACTTGAAATTATGTGATTTTTGCCAATTTTGGAAAGCCATAACTTAAGTTCCAAAATGAATTAGATCTTGTTCTTTTACTTTTTGAAAAGGGAATGATCCAATCTACAACTTTCATGACCAACAATTTTTCATTTGAAGCATTTTTGGTTGAGAAAGAAGAGGTTGAAAAACTTTCCCAAAATGGAAAGTTTACATTACAAGTCATTTTAATTTTTGGCAACTTTTGGTTTTGCTCACTTTTCTTCGAATTTGTGAACTTCTAAACACTTCAATGATCAAATAAAGACCATATAACTTCAATTTGATGAAAAATCCACTTTGGTTCCATGGATGGGGGCCTCAAATGCCCTGATTTTGCTCTGACTTGCTCAGGAAGTTACCCAGTGATCAGATGACTTCCACAGTGAATTTCTTCATCCAAATTGGCATGTATGATCCTTATATCATATTAAGACCAATAGAAACAAGAATGACCAAAAATATTGGAGTTATGGCCTCTGAAACCAAAACCCTAATTTTAGGTCATTTGTGCAGTTAAACCCTGGCTCAGCTTCCATGCTTTCTCAATTCTTGTGATTCTTTGGCTTTCTTGACCTTTGGAGGATAAAATATGATGATTGAACATACATGGACCCTCTTGAGATGATTGAAGACCTTTGGAGTGGCTCAGATGGACCTTGGATTGCTAAGATCACAAACCCTAGATGCAGATGAACTTGAACTAATGCAGTGAAGCAAAAATGCCACATGATATGATATACTTAAACTAATGCAAGCATGAAAGATCACAAGCCATGGTGTGAACTTAGTGAGGGCAAATTTGGGGTGTTTACACCTTGGTCAAAATGGAATACGATGGTCTTGCATTGCGTCCCAGTTGTAAACACCCCAAATTTGCCCTCACCCATTCACACCAAGGCTTGTGATCATTTCATATGCATAAACTCAATCATATTGTCTCATATCACATTTTTGAACCACTGCATTGCTTCTAAGTCATCTGCATCTAGGGTTTGTGACCTGAGCAATCCAAGAGCTTCTTGAGCCACTCCAAAGACCACCAATCACTTCAAAGGGGTCCATGTGTGTTCTTATATCATATTACATCCCCTCAAAGTCAAAAATGCCAAAGAATCACAAGAATTGGGATTGGTATGGAAGCAGAGCCAGGTTTGACTTCACAGATGACCTAAAATTAGGGTTTTGGTTTCAGAGGCCATAACTCCAATTTTTTTGATCATTCTTGTTTCTATTGGTCTCCATATGGTATAGGGAGTATGCATATCCACTTTCATGAAGAAATTCCATGGGGAAGTCATCTGATCAAGAGTGGACTTTTCAGACAAGTCAGTGCAAAATCAGGGCATCTGAGGCCCCCAATGACCCAACCAAGGGGTGATCTTCATCATTTTGAGTGTATATGATCTTTATTTGATCATGGAAGAAGGTTGAAGTTCACAAAATTCAATAATTTGAAGTTTTTGCAAAGTTGACTTTTTTTGGGCATGGTTGACTTTTAATGAAATGTCATTTTATGCAACTTTTTCAACCCTCACTTTTTGATCCAAAAATGCTTCAAATGGAAAAACTTTGGTCATGAAAGTTGTAGATTAGATCTTTCCCTTTTCAAAAAGTACAAGAACATATCCTAATTCATTTTGGATCAAAAGTTATGGTGTGTTAAAGTTGGCAAAAATCACTAATTTTCAAGTTATGCACCAAATGAGAAATTTGCAAAATCTTGTACCAAAGGCATTTGTGACTTCTAGTTGGTATCAAACCAATACACAAGCATCACACAAGTTCTAAAATTCAGATTTGAACCAAAAGATCACATGTTTCATGGTTTGTAAGGCAAGATATTTTCATAGAAAGCAAAAGTGAGCAAGTTGCAAAAACCATCATCACACCTCATCCACTTGCTGCCTTGGATACTGAATCACACTAGCCTTTCCCTCACACCATGCCGCGCCAGACAAGCCCTTTGTACTTGGCTAGAAGCTGCCCATGCCCTCTCTTACAAGAAGTTGACATTTTGGCAAAAGCTAGCACACCTATCACAAAAGCACAGGTCACATCCTCTGACCAATTGCATTTGTTTATACAAAGAAAAGGCAAGCCAAACCAGCCAGGAGGCCAGCCTGAAACTCACCAGAACTCAGCATCCACAAACTCTCTCCAACTTTTTTTTTCCTTCGAATCTCATCTCACAGGCCACAAACACTTGAACAAACTTCACAAACCTTCTCAACTCATCATCCTGGTCACAAAGAACCCCTCACCATTGCCTGAAATAGCCTGAATCCAAAACACGATTCCCACCTGAGCTTGAACAGAACCTGTTCAAACTCTCAAACCAGCCAACATAAATCTTTTCTAAGCATCAAGGGTTCATCAGGAGCACAAGAGGAGTGGATAGCACAAAGGAAAGCACCCAGAAAGCTGTGAACCGAAAGCTTCAAAACTCAGGTAGCTCAAGAACATTTTTCCAGAAATCCTTTTTTAAGTTCTAAATAGATTCTATATGTTCTCCTGATCACTCTGATGTCATTAGTTTTGAAAATGGTGGAGGGATGAGAGTTTAATCATGTTCTGAAATTTTTGCCCTAGAAACTATTTTGATTCGATTCCCTCTGATTATGAATGATAAATGATGTTTGAGTGAGGGGTTTGATTCGTTTTAGGGTGGGGATGATTTCTGGATAGTTAGTTTTCATTTTCGTAACGTGTAGAAGGATTTAGCATTTTGATTCGCCGGAGAAGATGACCGGAACCACTGTTCCGGTCATCTGAAAGTAATTAGGGTTTGATTAATTAGGGCTAAGTGTAATTAAGTCAGTTTGAATGTGAGCCGTCCAAACCCGCGCGCAGTCAACTCCCGCCCTTGCCAGTTTGAATCTCATGCGTTGGATCTGATTACTTTCTATTTTTCAGTTTAAAATTCATTTTATTTTCATATTATTTCATTTGTTTTCCATAATTTATTTAAAATAGCAAAATCCATTCAAAAAATCTGAAATTTTTTGTACAAGTTATTATTTAATTTCAGAACACAAAAATATTTTTATTTTCATTTTTAGCATTAAAAAAGAATTTTTAAATATTTAAAAGTTTCTTTTTAATTAATTAATGAGAATTAATTAATTAAAAATACTTTTAGGTATTTAAAAATCACCAAAAAATTCATGAAACATTTAAAAACATTTAGAAACATTGTCCAACCCTCAAACCAAATTTATTTTTTGATCTTGATGCATTTTGAGAATTTTTCATGGAATTAAAATCATTTTGATGCATTATTTTGATCCAAACTTCCAAAAATCATTTCTGCCTAACCCTAAAGAGTTGGACCTTGATTCTTTTTGCATTGCATTGTGTTTAGCATGTAGTTTGTGAGATTAAATGGCCATGATTTGATCTTTCATTTTCCATTTGTTTGACATTTTTCTTGTTAAGGAACCCTAAAACCCTAGAAAACCTAGGAAAATCATAACCTGAATTTGGTTAAGAGTTGAAACTTCTCCTTTGGGCAGTGGGTTAGTATAGGATTAGGGATCCTTTGAGTGCATTTTTCAATTTTTTATATTGATGTTTGCTTCTGATTTTGGTTTGTGTTTGTTGTATTGTTCATAAACCCTAATTTGGGCTTCCATATGCATCCATCTTGCATTTGCATTCATACCTTGACTTGCCATGACATTTTATGCTTCCATGTGATTCATTTAACATCTCAAGACATATTGCAAGCATGTTTGATCATTGCATCTTGCATTTGTCTTGTTGTATGCCATTTTCATTTCATTACTTTTCATGTATGTTCATGGTCCTTAACTTGCTCCATTTGCATCCATAAGTTTGTATGATCATCCACATGTGTTGTTTCTGGTTTGTAGCATCTCTTAGCATCTTTAACATCATGTATGTGCTTCTGGTTTGGTTTTTCATCATACCATTTCATCCCATTTTGCATTGCATTACATTTCCTTTCTAACCTTTCAGGTGGTAAGTGATTTTGAGAAGTGAATTTGCCCTCACTTCTCATAACTTCTCTTCATCTCTTTTTATGCACCCTTGCTGCATTTTTGTATGTGCTTGAGATTGAGCTTGCTCATTCTTCTTCATCCTACTCTCTTTCCTCAAGTGACTTGTCTTCTTAAATGAAGCAAGTTGCTTTGCTTCTCCTGATTCTTTCATCTGCTTCCTGGTGATTCCTTTGAAGATCTTCTTGGTGAAACCTCACAAACCTTAGGAACAACCAAGCATGATAATGATTAGGGTTTTGATTAGTCTCCCCACTTAGTTTTGCCTTTGTGTCTCATTGAGTCTTCTCTTCTCATCTCATAATCAGGGACTAAACCCTAAAGGTTTTAAGGCTTTGTGATTAAGCTTATGCCTGCATCCTTCTATTAGGATGGAGTGTATAACTTTAATCCTAAGTGTTAAACCCTTAATGTGTTTAAATCCTTTAATCAATTCATCTAATAATCATCAAGACATCAAGCTTGTAACTTGGGCCTTGCATTAGGGTTCTAATTCTTCCTTAATTGGTTAAGAAGGACTAACCCTAGTGTTAATGGACAAGTCCCCCTCAAGTTGTCTTACAAACCCCAAAAATCACTTCATTATCATATCATTAAATAAAATCCACTTAATCAAAGGTTTGTTTTGTCATGAGTTTAATCCCTAGTCATGGATTAAGTTGAGGAGCTTTCCTCAGCTTAAACATTCTCATCTATTATCCTTCTATTAGGATGGTGTAATGAGTCTGTTTAATCCCCGATTATGGCTTAATCTCATTACTCAACACTAAACAAAAACACCAAAAACATTTAAATAATCACAAGTAGGTTAATGACCTTAATCCTGCATCAAAGGTAATTAAGTGTGAGAATCTGACTTCACACTTGAGGTATTCTCATTACCCCTAATCAGAGGGAAGATGTGATGAGTCTACTAACCCATTGATTTAGGCTTAAGCTCATTAACTTATGATAAACTTTCAAAAGCAATAAAAGACTGAAAATACAAAAACAAACAATAATCGTCTCCTCCGGGATTCTTTTCTCATCACCTTCACTCACAAACGAGAACTTGCTTCTTCCGTTTAATGCAAGACAGTTTGCACCTGAGCCAGACAGGTCATACACTTGAGCATAGACAAGCAAGCAGTTCACAAGTCAATTCATCTTTCAGTCTCTTTGGGTCGAACTACGGTGTTCTGACTTCCTCATTGCACGAGAGGATACGTAGGCATAACTTAACAGTTATCGAACAAAAGTCTCTGTATATCCCCCCTCTTTCCAGCTCATTTCTTTAAGCCTCATAATCTTGAGCAATTCATTCTCATTCTTACACTGACACATCATTTATACACTTTACACTTCTTTTACACAGACACTTGTACATCCTTTTCCAGCCCTTTTATGCACAAATTGCACTGACACTACCCCTTTTAAAACACAAATCTTTTAAGCGTGGATCCCGTCGAGTACGACGGACAATCTGGGTGCTAATACCTTCCCAGGTTGTAACCAACCCCTTTTCTCAGTCTCTCTGGTTCGCAACCGTCTTATCCATATCTTTCTAGGTTTATGCAGCATTACCTTTCCTCCGGGATAAAAATGCCTAGCTGGCGACTCTTCTCCTTTCCAGTGAGTTCACTGCTGTGTGTTCTCATTGTCCCTTTCGCCGACCGTTCGCGTCTGTACCTTTATTTGGGCCATTCCCCATTTATCGGGAGCGACAGCTTGGCGACTCTGCTGGGGACCCTTATACTGTAACCAGGGCTTCTGGTTCTTTTTGTGGGTTCCTCCTAGCGCTTGTTTGATTTGTGTTTACTGGGGTGTTATGTGCTATCTGTGTTTGTATATTTGTTTTATTTACTGCTTTATGTACAGTTTTGTTTATTACTTTCTTTATAGCTTTGTGCACATATATCATACTGTCATGCTATCTGGCTGGATCTGGTTTTGCTTTGGTGGGTGGGGTTCTATTGAGAGATAAGGTCCTATACCTGGGACCTGAGTGACACCTAGGCTAGAGTGGTTCATATTCTTTCCCATTCCATCTCGGTCTGGTGCGGGAATATGAAACACGGTTCAGATATGGGTTTCTTCTTGAGAACTCTGTGTTGCAGATTTCCTGCAATACTAGGGCTATCTGGGAAGCCTGCTAAGTCTGAATGACCTTTAGTATTGACCTTCAGAAACTGAGGTGAATTAGAGGAGGATCTTTTATGGTTATTGTAAACACTGTACCTCCGGGTTAGAAGTGTTTACACTTCTCATAACTGATCCAAGTTTGAGGATCCTTGTTTTAGAACATCACCTGTGAGGGGGTTGGGCTGTTTACAGGTTTGCAGGTACCCTTGACCTCAGCATACCCTGTTACTTTATTTGATTAAGAGTACTCCATGTTGGAACAGTTCTTGTGATTTTTAACCCTGGACATGTGACTCTTTATTTGAGTCCCCCACCCTGGTTACTGGACTTATAGACCTCCATCTGGATTTCTTGAACATACTTGGACCTATATCAGAGCACTTGATCAGATCCAGCTCAGTCACAAAACCTTGCATAACATTTGCATACATCATTCTAACATGTGTTTATTTGTTTTTCAGGGTATCCATCCTATCATTTTGGCTTGGTTTTGACCCCTTCTTCAGCTTAGACCCATCTTCATCAACACTTGCTTCAGTTATCAGCCACTTGCTTCAGTCACTTGCATCCCCAGTCTCAGCCTATCAGTGGCCCATCTTCAGTGTTGTCCTCAGTCATCATCATCAGCATTCAGTCTTCAGCAACATGGCACCTAAGAAAAGTAACATCTCCTACCACTTCTTTGAACCTGAGCTAGCCAGCATCAGGAGGATTCAGACCCTGATTACTCCAGACCACATACCATATTTCAGAGAACATTATGGAGGAATCCTTGATATGGTATTGGATTTGGACCCTTCACAGAGGAGCCTGATACATACTTGCCTGCAGTTCTATGATCCCCCTCTGAGGTGCTTCACCTTTCAGAATTTCCAGTTGGGACCTTTGCTGGAGGAGTATTCATCATTGGTTGGTGTGCCCATCAGGGGTGGAATCCCTTTCAACCCTGAGATGGCTTTCCCAAGTAATGAGGAGATAGCCAAAGCATTACATCTGGAACCAGTTCTGATTGGGCAGAATTTGACATCTAAAGCTGGAATCTCTGGTTTCCATCTGGATTTCTTGACTTCTCAGGCTAGTCTGAAGGCCTCCCTAGGGGAGTGGAAGGCAGTCTGTGCTCTGTTGGCCCTTAGCATATATGGGGTCATACTTTTTGCAGATGAGCCTAGGTTTGTTAGCAAGAATGCAGTCCATCTTTTCATCCTGAGAAACCCAGTGCCCACCTTACTGGGAGATCTTTACTACTCAGTCCACCAAAGGAATGAAAAGCAAAGGGGAAGATTAGTGAGATGCTGTGCACCTTTGTTCCATACTTGGCTGCTCAAACATTTGCCAAAGACTGATGCATTCTTGAACCCTCACCAGCAGAAGAACTGGGCTAGGAGGCTTGTTGCTCTAACCTCAGATGATATCAGATGGTGTACTCAGAGTACCAAGGGCAGAGACATCATTACAAGTTGTGGGCAATTTCCCAATGTGCCTCTGATTGGAGTGAAGGGTTGCATCAATTACAACCCTCTGCTTTTCAAAAGACAACTGGGCTATGCATTAGTCCATCCTCCTAGGGCACAGGATCTGACTGAGACCCTTTATGTTGAAATCAAGCCTAATCTGGCTATTGTTAGGCAAGCAGCCTGGGCCTGGGACAATGTGCAGACTAAGGGGGTAATCATTCTTGGGAAATGCAATAATGTAGCCTCAGCCCAGTACTATGAGTGGT
Organism: Lathyrus aphaca; assembly: GCA_963966055.1. Lineage (NCBI taxonomy): Eukaryota > Viridiplantae > Streptophyta > Magnoliopsida > Fabales > Fabaceae > Lathyrus > Lathyrus aphaca. The sequence continues at coordinate 557,663,183 of OZ014519.1, forward strand.
CTCATGCCAGGGCTCAGTTATCTGGAATGCCTTTCACTATTGAAGATATGCCTGGACCTTCCACAGCACCACCTCCAGCAACTGTCAGCTTAGAGGAGTTTGAGAAATTGAAAGAGAGAAATGAGAAGTTGACTCAAGCTCTACAGAAGACCCTCTGGGAGAGGAGTGATGGTAGGTTGGATATTGAAAGGCTGGAAAAGTTGAAAGTGGAGCATTTGGCTAGAATTGAGAAGTCTGAGGATTACATTAAGAAGTCTAGGGCTGGAGAACAGATCTTGAAGAATGCCTGCAAGGAAGCTCAGTTCCAGAAGGCCAGGACTGATTTGTATCTGAAGGAGAGTCAGGCTAGGTGGGTCAGGATCACCGAAGCCCGTACTCAAGAGGATAAAAGGACTCAGGATAAGATTGAGCAGATGGAAGCTAGTGCAAAAGAGCAACAGGAAGCCCTGGCAGCAGCCCAGAGGGAGATCTCAGAGTTGAAGATCAGAGCTGGTGTAAAGAGGTCAAAGGACCAAAGTCAGCACAAGAAGCTAACTGCAGCTATTGCTACAAGGAATCTCCTTATCAGGAATCTTACAGAGCGTCCAGCTGATCCTGTGACTGAAGCCCTTCTCAAGGAAGTTCAGGAGGATGAATTTGGCCTTGGTGTTTGACTTTTTGCTTGTTGTTGCTTTCATTTTTATGTACTTTTCTTTGTGTTGTATTTTTGACCCCTCAGAGGGCATATGTTGTAAGGAAAAACAAACTATGTATCATTTACCCTTTTGTAATATATGTGTTGGTTGGTTTCATCTGAATTCTTCAAGCAACATCACAAGCATCTTCCTCAAGGGGTCTGGAAAGGTCAAAGCCAAGTACCAAGCCGGATACTTTGGAAACAAATAGACACACTGCATTGCATACTAACCTTTTGTTTTGTTTTGTAGGTTTTGTTTTATTGTTACTAACTCTGTTGTGATCTCAGGAATTATTGCTCGACGTCGAGGGTTTCCACTCAACCGTCCACACAGATACCCCACCCGCAACAATCTTCCGGGCATACAGATGGATCAAATGCAGCAGGACCTTACAGAGGTCAGGAATCAAATGACTAACGAGAGGTTGGAAATGAGGACTCAAATGACACAGTTTATGGAGGTAATGAACAATATGGCTCAAAGTCAGGAGAGGTTAAGAGCACTGGTAGAAGGGAGAAACCAGGAAGACCATCAGCCAGGGACTGCTGGGACAAGCAACAATGAAAGAGTCCAACCTCATGTCAATCCCCCAGTCTTTGGACCCCACCAGCATCCGGAGATCAACATCCCTGTCAATATACAAGGGACTGCCACAGCAGGGAGGGTACTGCAAGAAGACCCCCAGGAAGATCAGTTCACAGTGATGGGAGTTGGGGGGGAAGCCTATGATAGAAGGCTGGATGAGATAGCTGAGAAATTAAGATCCTTAGAGTCTCAAAACTCTTTGGGTTTTGATGTTATGGATATGGGCTTGGTAGACGGGGTCAGGATCCCCCACAAATTTAAACCACCATGCTTTGAGAAGTATAATGGGACTTCCTGTCCCCGGACCCATCTACAATCTTTTCTGGGAAGGCTGAAAGCCTATACCATGGACGAGAAGCTATGGATGTTTTATTTTGAGGATAGCTTAACTGGAGCATCGAGGGAATGGTACTCCCATCTGACAAGAGCAACTATTAGATGCTGGAAGGACCTGGCAGAGGCCTTTATCAGACAGTATCAGTACAACCTGGATATGGCACCCAACAGGACCCTCCTAATGGGAATGTCACAGTCGTCTAGAGAAAGTTTCCGAGAGTATGCCCAAAGATGGAGGCAATTGGCTGCTGTTGTCCAGCCACCTATGTCAGAGAGGGAGATGGCTGATATGTTCATGAACACCCTCCAGGGGACTTACATTGATAGGCTAGCTGCCTTCTCATCTACTAGCTTTGCAGATGTAGTCATAGCCGGGGAGAGAATTGAAAGCCTATTGAAGTTGGGTAAGATCTCAGACAACGGAGCAAGCTCATCCAGTAACACAAGAAAGCCTTTTGCAGGCCCAAGAAGAACTGGTGAGACCAATGCCATCCACACCAGCAGGGGCAGACCCCAATATGTTCATAGGTCTGTGGCAGCAGTCACCATTCCCGCTCCAGCTCATCCTCAACTAGCTTATCAACCACCGCAACAAAATTATCAGCAACAACCTCAGTACCAGCAACAAACTCAGTATCCTCCGAGAAATTACAACAACAGCAACACCAACAACAATAATCAGCAGAGACCATTCCAACAGAGACCCTCTCAGGCCAATAGGGTAATCGATCCGATCCCTATGCCCTATGCCACATTACTGCCACAACTCTTGAAACTCAACCTAGTTGAGCTAAGGACGTTGGCCCCTCCAGATCCCAACAGTTTGCCCAGAAACTACGATGCCAGCGCCAGATGTGTCTTTCACTCAAATGCACCTGGTCATAGTACAGAAAAGTGCAGAGCTTTGCACATGAAAGTGCAGGATCTGGTGGACTCCAAAGCTCTAAACTTTGCACCACCACCAAATGTCAACAAGAACCCTATGCCACACCATGGTAGTCCCCGAATCAATGCTATTGAAGAAGACAAGCCGTCTTACTTGATAACCAGTGTGGGTCAGATTCGGACACCGTTGGTAGAAATCAAAGCTCAGCTCCTCGAATGTCAAATATTCTCGGGATGTGAATTAGGGTGTGCTTATTGCAACATTTCAGTGAATGGTTGTGATAACCTGAGAGATGGCATAGATGGCCTCATCCAGAGTGGCCTGCTTCAGATTACAACATCGATTCCTACCAATCCAGCAATCTCATTAACAACAGCTCCAGAACCTCCTACAACTGCAACAACCATTGTTCCAGACAACTTTTCAGCTTCATCAACAAATGTTCCATCTGTCATTTCAACTGACCAGATATCAATGAATATTCCTTCTACAACTTCAGCACCACTTCATTTTGAATCTCCTACAACAACAACACCCATCCTTCCAACAATGTCTCCTACAACATCAGCAGCAAACCATGAAGATGTCTCAACTGTTACAATTTATTATGATCCTGAAAACAACTCCGACTACAACTCAGAAAGTGCTACTCCCATCAGAGCACCAGTCACAATATACTATGATCCACAGACTATCACAGTCCCTTCTGCAGCTGCCATCAGTCCAGTCACTGTCACAGTGCCTGGGCCAGTACCTTATGAAAGCAGTAATGCCATCCCTTGGCATTACGGCTCTGATTTATACTGCGAAGGACAAAAGATCACTTTTGAATCATCAACTTCCGCACCACAAATAGACAATGTGGGAGGAGGCGGAGGCTTCACCCGAAGCGGACGTCTCTTTGCCCCACAAATTCAAAGACCCACTGCCGAAGCAGAAGCTGCTGCCAAGGCAAAAGGGAAGAGCATGGTGCAAGAAGAGCAGGTTGTTAGAGAAGCTTTAAAAACACCTTTTGATCAAGAAGTTGATGAGTTCATGAGAATCATCAAGAAAAGTGATTACAAAATAGTGGACCAGCTTCACCAGACGCCTTCCAAGATCTCTATTCTATCATTGCTTATGTGCTCCGAAGCTCATCGGAATGCACTACTCAAAGTCTTGCACGCATCTTACGTGCCTGAAGAGATCACCGTCAATCAGTTGGAAGTTGTAGTTGGAAATGTTAATGCTAGTAATGGACTAGGATTCACCAACACTGATTTGACTTCGGAAGGCCGCAATCACAACAAAGCCTTGCACATTACCATGGAATGTAAAGGTGCAGTCCTTTCCCATGTGCTGGTGGACACTGGGTCATCCCTCAACGTCTTACCCAAGAAGGCTCTTGTGAAGTTGGAATATGAAGGATTGGCATTGCATCCCAGTAACCTGGTAGTAAGAGCCTTTGATGGTTCTAAGAGATCGGTTCTGGGAGAAATTGAGTTGCCTGTAACGATTGGCCCACAAACTTTCAAAACAACCTTCTACGTGATGGACATTCAGCCCGCCTACAGCTGTTTGTTGGGTAGACCATGGATTCATGCCGCTGGCGCAGTAACGTCTACCCTTCACCAGAAGTTAAAATTTGAGTGGGAAGGCCAAGTCGTTACTATCTGTGGAGAGGAGGATATATTTGTTAGCCATCTGGCTACTTATAAGTATATTGAGATGGATGGAGAGATCCACGAGACAATGAGTCAAGGGTTTGAGGCCCTGAATATTAATGAAACATCTGCTGTGCTTGGGACCTCTATGACATCCTACCAACAAGCCCGGAAGGTGGTGGAAGAAGGGAACGCTCAAGGCTGGGGCAAACTGTTGCCTGTGGAGAAGAAAGAAGATAGATTTGGGTTGGGTTACAAACCAACTCAAGAAGATCAAGCAGAGGCTGCCAAGAAGCCCAACTTTGTTAGTGGGGGGATGCTCACCCCTGATGCTGTCAACAACTTGGAAGACGAGCTGGAAGAAGAACGCAACCTGGAAAGCTGGATTCGTCCAAAGATCCCGGGGAGCAGTATCTCAAACTGGTCTTCCCAGGAAATTATAAGAGTTACTCATGCAGAGTAATTATTATTTCCTGTGTTTTTATAGCATGCATCAAAGTCTTGCATCTTGCCCAAGATGACAAGACTCATTTTGTAATCGGGCCATCTGTACTTTTTGTGCAACAAGATTAATCAATGAAATATCAGACATCTTTTTGCAAATGAGTCTTTTTCTTTTCCGCTCACTATTTTTCCATTTTTCTTTTTGTACAAAAAATAAAATGGCAATGTTTTCAAAATGACAACTTTTATTTCACTTTTCTTAAACAAGATTAAAATCAATCACTAAAATGAACAAACTGAACCCTTGCAGAGAGTGCCTTCCAGACAGCACCGACAATAGCACGGCTATGACTTCGTATGACTTTGGCAATCCGGTCAATCAAGCTGATGAAGGGGTTGAAGAAGATTACGAGCTTCCTGAAGAGCTAGCCAGATTGTTGAGACAAAAGGAGAAGTTTATCACCCCTCATCAGGAGGAGGTGGAAACGATTAATCTTGGTACAGATGAAGACGTGAAAGAGGTTAAAATCGGGGTCGGCTTACAAAACTCAGTGAAGAAACAACTGATTGACCTGCTTCAAGAATATGTGGATGTGTTTGCTTGGTCTTACCAGGATATGCCAGGGTTGGATACCGATATCGTCATGCACAAGCTGCCTTTAAGAGAAGAATGCCCACCGGTCAAACAGAAGTTGCGCCGTACTCGCCCAAACATGGCAATGAAAATCAAAGAAGAGGTACAAAAAAAGTGGGACGCCGGGTTCCTTGCTGTAACTAGCTATCCACCGTGGGTTGCTAATATAGTACCTGTGCCTAAGAAAGACGGCAAAGTAAGGATGTGTGTTGACTACCGGGATCTGAACAGAGCCAGCCCGAAAGATGACTTCCCATTACCTCACATTGATGTATTGGTGGATAACACGACTCAGTTCTCGGTATTCTCCTTCATGGATGGATTTTCAGGATACAATCAGATCAAAATGTCCCCTGAAGACATGGAGAAGACAACCTTCATCACCCCTTGGGGCACATTCTGTTACAAAGTAATGCCATTCGGACTGAAGAATGCTGGTGCAACATATCAACGGGCTATGGTAACATTATTCCACGATATGATCCATAAGGAAATTGAGTGTTATGTGGATGACATGATTGCCAAGTCCCTTACAGAGGAAGATCACCTGGTGAATTTACTGAAGCTATTCAAGCGTCTGAGGAAGTACCAATTGAAGCTGAACCCCAACAAGTGCACATTCGGGGTGCGATCTGGTAAGCTGCTGGGTTTTATTGTAAGCGAGAAAGGGATTGAAGTTGACCCTGATAAAGTCAAAGCCATTCAAGAAATGCCTGCACCGAAAACTGAGAAAGAAGTTCGAGGTTTCTTAGGTCGATTGAACTACATCTCAAGGTTCATATCTCACCTTACGGCGACCTGTGAACCCTTGTTTAAACTGTTAAGAAAAGAACAGACGGTCAGGTGGAACGAAGACTGCCAGAGGGCTTTTGACAAGATCAAAGAATATCTGCAAGAACCTCTAATCCTTATGCCTCCAGTTGAAGGAAGACCTCTGATAATGTACTTGACAGTATTAGAAGAGTCAATGGGGTGTGTGCTGGGCCAGCATGACGAGTCTGGTCGAAAAGAGTATGCAATATACTACCTGAGCAAAAAGTTTACCGACTGTGAACAACGTTATTCACTGCTCGAGAAAACTTGCTGTGCTTTAGCGTGGGCTGCTCGCCGACTAAGACAGTATATGTTGACCCACACTACCTTATTGATCTCAAAGATGGACCCAGTTAAGTACATATTTGAGAAGCCAGCTCTTACCGGACGGGTTGCAAGATGGCAAATGATTCTCACAGAATATGACATCCAGTACACGTCTCAGAAAGCCATCAAAGGCAGTGTACTATCTGAATATCTTGCTGAGCAACCTATTGATGACTACCAGCCTATGAGGTTTGACATCCCTGATGAAGACATCATGTTCATAAAAGCGAAAGATCATGAAGAGCCTATTCACACTGAAGGGCCTGACCCGGAGGAAGGATGGACTATGATGTTTGATGGGGCTGTTAATATGAATGGTCGTGGTGTTGGCGCAGTACTCATTACACCTAAGGGGGTTCACATGCCTTTCTCGGCAAAACTCACCTTCAACTGCACTAACAACGAAGCTGAATAAGAAGCTTGCATTATGGGTCTTGAGGAAGCCATTGACCTCAGGATCAAGACTTTAACTGTATTCGGAGACTCAGCTCTGGTAGTTAATCAAACCAACGGCAAATGGTACACCCACCAGGATCATCTGATACCTTACAGGGATTATACAAGGAGGTTATTGACTTTCTTCACAACGGTCAAGCTTGAGTATATCCCTCGAGATGAAAATCAGTTTGCAGATGCTCTGGCTACCATTTCATCAATGATCAAAGTTCAAGCTTCCAACTTTGTGCCTCAAATCTCAGTATCCAGACTTGATAGACCAGCATATGTGTTCGCAGCAGATGTTATCAAAGATGATAAGCCTTGGTTCCATGACATTAAATGCTTCTTGGAGGATCAAACATACCCGCCTGGGGCATCTTCCAATGACAAGAAGACTTTGAGAAGGCTTGCTGGTAGTTTCTTTCTGAACACTGATGGGTCTTTATACAAAAGGAACTTTGATATGGTACTCCTCAGATGTGTTGACAAGACGGAAGCAGATTTGTTTATGCATGAAGTGCACGAAGGATCTTTTGGTACCCATGCAGGAGGGCATGCCATGGCTAAGAAATTGCTAAGATCAGGCTATTACTGGATTACAATGGATGCAGACTGTTGTGCCTATGCCAGAAAATGCCATAAATGCCAGATTTATGCAGACAAGGTGCATGTGCCTCCCAATCCTTTGAACATAATGTCTTCACCATGGCCCTTTGCCATGTGGGGCATTGATATGATTGGCAAGATTGAGCCAACTACTTCAAACGGCCACAGATTCATCCTGGTCGCCATTGACTATTTCACCAAGTGGGTTGAAGCAGCCTCATATGCAAATGTTACAAGGCAAGTGGTGGCCAGATTTCTGAAGAGAGATATCATCTGTCGATACGGAGTGCCCGAGCGAATCATTACTGATAATGGTTCCAACTTAAACAATAAAATGATGGCCGAACTATGCCGGGACTTCAAGATCCAACACCACAATTCTTCTCCTTACAGGCCAAAGATGAACGGCGCTGTTGAGGCAGCTAACAAGAATATCAAGAAGATTGTGCAGAAGATGGTAGTCACATACAAAGACTGGCATGAAGTGCTACCATTTGCCTTGCATGGGTATCGCACGTCAATCAGAACATCCACTGGGGCAACACCGTATCAGCTTGTATATGGTATGGAAGCAGTCCTACCTGTTGAAGTTGAATTACCCTCCTTGCGGGTACTGATGGATGTTAAGCTGAACGAAGCAGAATGGGTCCGGTCCCGATACGAACAACTGAGTCTGATTGAAGAGAAAAGATTGGCTGCAATCTGTCATGGGCAGTTGTATCAGAAAAGAATGAAGAGAGCCTTCGATCAGAAAGTCAGGCACCGAAAGTACCAAGTGGGAGATCTTGTGTTGAAAAGAATCCTCCCTCCTCATACAGACCACAGGGGCAAATGGACTCCGAACTACGAAGGACCATTCGTGGTAAAGAAAGTTTTCTCCGGTGGAGCACTGATGCTCAGCACCATGGATGGTGAAGATTTCCCGTCCCCTGTGAATTCAGATGCAGTTAAAAAATACTTCGCATAAAAATGACCCGCTGGACACAAAAACAGAATGTAAGTCCAGGCAAAAATAGGGCATCCCGGCGAGTCAAAAACAGAATAAAAGACTCGGGCAAAAATAAGGGAAAATAAATAAAAAAATGTACACCCGCAGAGTTGAAAAGCCGCATTGGACAACTCAGGCAAAAATGGGTATCCCGATGGATTGAAAACCCGAAAGGGCGATCCATGCAAAATAAGGGAATAAGCGAACGACTGCATTCTGAATTCGTCTGTATCACTTACAACCGGTTAAGCTTCAAAAGGATCAAGCTTATGTCAGAATCAACCTTCTCCAGAAAGCAAGACGAGAAGAACGTCAAAAGTCATGCGAGTCATAGCAAGAAGGAAGTTCTTTCAAAGCGTTGCCAACATCGCCAGCATTTGGTTTCTCAATTTGTAACAATCTCCTCATTTCAGGAGATATGTTTCCTTGACTGTATCTTGCCAATTCAAGGCACGTGAATTAATAAAATCAGATTTTTCATTCATGTTTTGTCTTGTACATTTTTGTTTGCAAAGAATGTCTGATGTCTTAAGAAACTGGTTGCGCGAATACAGTTGTTTATCTCTAAAAATAAAGAAAATAAAACACATGCTTGCAGGAAATATACTTACTCTCGAGAGTGTCTCACTCCTACGACGGAATCCAGTAAGGGATGCCTCGGGATTACTTGTGCGTTTCTCTGTCTTTGCAGGATTGCAGGTATTCAAAAGCGCAACATAGGGCATGAAAGCTTCTTCCCAGCAAACTGGCAAGTCAACACTCACTCAGTCTTAACACTCAAAGTGCTTTCTCCCCAGCTGAGTTGCCACTTGTTGCTTCTCCCCAACCGAGTTGCCAATCATTCTTCCTCAGCCAAGTACAAAAGCCAGGGAACCATCTTCCCCACAGAATTTCAGCCTCTATTCAGAAGAGCAACGCATGAAGGAGTCACAACAGAGTAAAGAAAGCTTCTACAAACCCCAGCTGGGTCCCCCAACTTACAGGAATAGGTCTATCATTGGCCCATCTCCCCAAGCAGAATCATCTCACCAGATCTACTAACGATCTCATCCCCCAGCTGGGATGATCACTCCGGACAGATCAACCAGAAATCTTCACGGCAACGGGATCCGGATCTTGGACCTGTCTTCTCTTGCATAATCATAGCATTCGCATCATATTCGCCAAACAAAGCGTAGCATTCCGTCTAAAACGGAGCATTACGGCAAAAATCAAACATATAGCATAATCATAAGCCATGTTTTGAATCAGATACTCGTGAATAATGAAAATCCATCAGTATACAGAAGGCTTTCCCCCCAGAGTCCCCAGCAAAAGCAGTTGCCTCATATTCACAAACACCAGTATATACTCCCTTTGACACCCGTCCGTGTCACATCCCCAGCAGAAAGCCAAAGACATCCTCTTTGCACTCACATATACTTATATACCATTTCCTTGACACTCGTCCGTGTCATTTTCCCCAACACAGTAACATAAACACTTTGTATATCAGATACTTGTTATATTATACTCTTCTCCTTTTTGACACTCGTCCGTGTCACTCTCCCCAGCAGTTAAAATAATCGTCTATACATCACTTATACTCACTAATCATGTTACTTATACAGATACTCGTCTGTATCTTGTATACACTATTTATATCCCCGCAGATTCGACACTGGTCCATGTTCTTTGTTAACCAGTTGGTACTCGTCCGTACCATCATCTCAGAACATGCTTCAAGCGTTTGTTTCTACCTGATACTCGTCCGTATCATAGTCTTAAGGATGCTCGTCCGCATCTTTAATCCATACACTGCGTCAAACACTTGTGTCTTCTTGAATATAGATACTCGTCTGTGTCTACTATTCCCCAGAAGAGTCCCCTCAGATTCAACACTCGTCCGTGTTCTTTGTTAACCCGTTGATACTCGTCCGTATCATCATCTCTGAACATGTGTCAGTATTTGTTTCTACATGATACTCGTCCGTATCATAATCTTAAGGATGCTCGTCCGCATCTTTAATCTATACACAGCATCTAAACACTTATACCTTTTGTTTCTTGGATATAAACACTCGCCCGTGTTTACTATTCCCCAACAAAGCAATTTTTTCTTATCTGACACTCGTCCTGTGTCATGATAAACCTTGAGAGCAGCCGTCCCCTGCTAGGTGGTCGCCCTCCACCTCTTGATGGTCGTCCTCCATCATGCTCATCCGATGGCCGTCCCCATCGTTGATTTTAGCAGCCGTCCCCTGCTAGGTGGTCGTCCTCCACCTCTTGATGATCGTCCTTCATCATTTTATCCAATGGCCGTCCCCATTGTTGATTTTTTTCTTATCTGACACTCGTCCTGTGTCATGATAAACCTTGAGAGCAGCCGTCCCCTGCTAGGTGGTCGTCCTCCACCTCTTGATGGTCGTCCTCCATCATGCTCATCCGATGGCCGTCCCCATCGTTGATTTTAGCAGCCGTCCCCTGCTAGGTGGTCGTCCTCCACCTTTTGATGATCGTCCTTCATCATTTTATCCAATGGCCGCCCCCATTGTTGATTTTGGTTATCTGACATTCGTCCTATGTCATGACAGACCTTGAGAGCAGCCGTCCCCTGCTAGGTGGTCGTCCTCCACCTCTTGATGGTCGTCCTCCATCATACTCGTCCGATGGCCGTCCCCATCGTTGACCTTTCATCCGGCATTCGTCCTGTGTCGTGATATTTTTGGCAGCCGTACCCTGCCAGGTGATCGTCCTTCACCTTGGATGACCGTCCCTCATCCTTATCCCCAACAGAGCAGCCGTCCCCTGCTAGGTGATCGTCCTTCACCTTTGATGACCGTACCTCATCATCTGTTTATTTCATTTATTCTTTAACCCGATGGCCGTCCCCGTCGTGGTCCCTTTTCTTTTTAGCCCGATGGCCGTCCCCATCGTTGGTTACTTTACTTTATGAACTTGATGGCCGTCCCCGTCATGTTTCATTAATTCCCAGAGAATCTTACAACTTTATCTTGATGGCCGTCCCCGTCATATATCTTATTTTTCCCAGCTTGTCGGTCGTCCCCGCCTTTGCTTTGCCTTTTATCCCCAGCATGTCGGCCGTCCCCGTCATTGCTCTTTACCCAGCAGTCGTCCTCTGCTCGACGGTCGTCCTCCATCGCCCGCACTTCATAATATACTTTGTTTTCTCTTACAATCTATATCCCTTTTCTTCTTCATTCTGTGAGTGCAAATTTTGGTCTGTCTTTGATATTCAACCACAAGTTATCTTGTTTGCCTGTTAAGCCGTTGCTTACATCCTGCACAGCTAACTCATGTTTGAATAGGGGCAGCTGTAAACACCCCAAATTTGCCCTCACCCATTCACACCAAGGCTTGTGATCATTTCATATGCATAAACTCAATCATACTGTCTCATATCACATTTTTGAACCACTGCATTGCTTCTAAGTCATCTGCATCTAGGGTTTGTGACCTGAGCAATCCAAGAGCTTCTTGAGCCACTCCAAAGACCACCAATCACTTCAAAGGGGTCCATGTGTGTTCTTATATCATATTACATCCCCTCAAAGTCAAAAATGCCAAAGTATCACAAGAATTGGGATTGGTATGGAAGCAGAGCCAGGTTTGACTGCACAGATGACCTAAAATTAGGGTTTTGGTTTCAGAGGCCATAACTCCAATTTTTTTGATCATTCTTGTTTCTATTGGTCTCCATATGGTATAGGGAGTATGCATATCCACTTTCATGAAGAAATTCCATGGGGAAGTCATCTGATCAAGAGTGGACTTTTCAGACAAGTCAGTGCAAAATCAGGGCATCTGAGGCCCCCAATGACCCAACCAAGGGGTGATCTTCATCATTTTGAGTGTATATGATCTTTATTTGATCATGGAAGAAGGTTGAAGTTCACAAAATTCAAGAATTTGAAGTTTTTGCAAAGTTGACTTTTTTTGGGCATGGTTGACTTTTAATGAAATGTCATTTTATGCAACTTTTTCAACCCTCACTTTTTGATCCAAAAATGCTTCAAATGGAAAAACTTTGGTCATGAAAGTTGTAGATTAGATCTTTCCCTTTTCAAAAAGTACAAGAACATGACCTAATTCACTTTGGATCAAAAGTTATGGTGTGTTAAAGTTGGCAAAAATCACTAATTTTCAAGTTATGCACCAAATGAGAAATTTGCAAAATCTTGTACCAAAGGCATTTATGACTTCTAGTTGGTATCAAACCAATACACAAGCATCACACAAGTTCTAAAATTCAGATTTGAACCAAAAGATCACATGTTTCATGGTTTGTAAGGCAAGATATTTTCATAGAAAGCAAAAGTGAGCAAGTTGCAAAAACCATCATCACACCTCATCCACTTGCTGCCTTGGATACTGAATCACACTAGCCTTTCCCTCACACCATGCTGCGCCAGACAAGCCCTTTGTACTTGGCTAGAAGCTGCCCATGCCCTCTCTTACAAGAAGTTGACATTTTGGCAAAAGCTAGCACACCTATCACAAAAGCACAGGTCACATCCTCTGACCAATTGCATTTGTTTATACAAAGAAAAGGCAAGCCAAACCAGCCAGGAGGCCAGCCTGAAACTCACCAGAACTCAGCATCCACAAACTCTCTCCAACTTTTTTTTTCCTTCGAATCTCATCTCACAGGCCACAAACACTTGAACAAACTTCACAAACCTTCTCAACTCATCATCCTGGTCACAAAGAACCCCTCACCATTGCCTGAAATAGCCTGAATCCAAAACACGATTCCCACCTGAGCTTGAACAGAACCTGTTCAAACTCTCAAACCAGCCAACATAAATCTTTTCTAAGCATCAAGGGTTCATCAGGAGCACAAGAGGAGTGGATAGCACAAAGGAAAGCACCCAGAAAGCTGTGAACCGAAAGCTTCAAAACTCAGGTAGCTCAAGAACATTTTTTCCAGAAATCCTTTTTTAAGTTCTAAATAGATTCTATATGTTCTCCTGATCACTCTGATGTCATTAGTTTTGAAAATGGTGGAGGGATGAGAGTTTAATCATGTTCTGAAATTTTTGCCCTAGAAACTATTTTGATTCGATTCCCTCTGATTATGAATGATAAATGATGTTTGAGTGAGGGGTTTGATTCGTTTTAGGGTGGGGATGATTTCTGGATAGTTAGTTTTCATTTTCGTAACGTGTAGAAGGATTTAGCATTTTGATTCGCCGGAGAAGATGACCGGAACCACTGTTCCGGTCATCTGAAAGTAATTAGGGTTTGATTAATTAGGGCTAAGTGTAATTAAGTCAGTTTGAATGTGAGCCGTCCAAACCCGCGCGCAGTCAACTCCCGCCCTTGCCAGTTTGAATCTCATGCGTTGGATCTGATTACTTTCTATTTTTCAGTTTAAAATTCATTTTATTTTCATATTATTTCATTTGTTTTCCATAATTTATTTAAAATAGAAAAATCCATTCAAAAAATCTGAAATTTTTTGTACAAGTTATTATTTAATTTCAGAACACAAAAATATTTTTATTTTCATTTTTAGCATTAAAAAAGCATTTTTAAATATTTAAAAGTTTCTTTTTAATTAATTAATGAGAATTAATTAATTAAAAATACTTTTAGGTATTTAAAAATCACCAAAAAATTCATGAAACATTTAAAAACATTTAGAAACATTGTCCAACCCTCAAACCAAATTTATTTTTTGATCTTGATGCATTTTGAGAATTTTTCATGGAATTAAAATCATTTTGATGCATTATTTTGATCCAAACTTCCAAAAATCATTTCTGCCTAACCCTAAAGAGTTGGACCTTGATTCTTTTTGCATTGCATTGTGTTTAGCATGTAGTTTGTGAGATTAAATGGCCATGATTTGATCTTTCATTTTCCATTTGTTTGACATTTTTCTTGTTAAGGAACCCTAAAACCCTAGAAAACCTAGGAAAATCATAACCTGAATTTGGTTAAGAGTTGAAACTTCTCCTTTGGGCAGTGGGTTAGTATAGGATTAGGGATCCTTTGAGTGCATTTTTCAATTTTTTATATTGATGTTTGCTTCTGATTTTGGTTTGTGTTTGTTGTATTGTTCATAAACCCTAATTTGGGCTTCCATATGCATCCATCTTGCATTTGCATTCATACCTTGACTTGCCATGACATTTTATGCTTCCATGTGATTCATTTAACATCTCAAGACATATTGCAAGCATGTTTGATCATTGCATCTTGCATTTGTCTTGTTGTATGCCATTTTCATTTCATTACTTTTCATGTATGTTCATGGTCCTTAACTTGCTCCATTTGCATCCATAAGTTTGTATGATCATCCACATGTGTTGTTTCTGGTTTGTAGCATCTCTTAGCATCTTTAACATCATGTATGTGCTTCTGGTTTGGTTTTTCATCATACCATTTCATCCCATTTTGCATTGCATTACATTTCCTTTCTAACCTTTCAGGTGGTAAGTGATTTTGAGAAGTGAATTTGCCCTCACTTCTCATAACTTCTCTTCATCTCTTTTTATGCACCCTTGCTGCATTTTTGTATGTGCTTGAGATTGAGCTTGCTCATTCTTCTTCATCCTACTCTCTTTCCTCAAGTGACTTGTCTTCTTAAATGAAGCAAGTTGCTTTGCTTCTCCTGATTCTTTCATCTGCTTCCTGGTGATTCCTTTGAAGATCTTCTTGGTAAAACCTCACAAACCTTAGGAACAACCAAGCATGATAATGATTAGGGTTTTGATTAGTCTCCCCACTTAGTTTTGCCTTTGTGTCTCATTGAGTCTTCTCTTCTCATCTCATAATCAGGGACTAAACCCTAAAGGGTTTAAGGCTTTGTGATTAAGCTTATGCCTGCATCCTTCTATTAGGATGGAGTGTATAACTTTAATCCTAAGTGTTAAACCCTTAATGTGTTTAAATCCTTTAATCAATTCATCTAATAATCATCAAGACATCAAGCTTGTAACTTGGGCCTTGCATTAGGGTTCTAATTCTTCCTTAATTGGTTAAGAAGGACTAACCCTAGTGTTAATGGACAAGTCCCCCTCAAGTTGTCTTACAAACCCCAAAAATCACTTCATTATCATATCATTAAATAAAATCCACTTAATCAAAGGTTTGTTTTGTCATGAGTTTAATCCCTAGTCATGGATTAAGTTGAGGAGCTTTCCTCAGCTTAAACATTCTCATCTATTATCCTTCTATTAGGATGGTGTAATGAGTCTGTTTAATCCCCGATTATGGCTTAATCTCATTACTCAACACTAAACAAAAACACCAAAAACACTTAAATAATCACAAGTAGGTTAATGACCTTAATCCTGCATCAAAGGTAATTAAGTGTGAGAATCTGACTTCACACTTGAGGTATTCTCATTACCCCTAATCAGAGGGAAGATGTGATGAGTCTACTAACCCATTGATTTAGGCTTAAGCTCATTAACTTATGATAAACTTTCAAAAGCAATAAAAGACTGAAAATACAAAAACAAACAATAATCGTCTCCTCCGGGATTCTTTTCTCATCACCTTCACTCACAAACGAGAACTTGCTTCTTCCGTTTAATGCAAGACAGTTTGCACCTGAGCCAGACAGGTCATACACTTGAGCATAGACAAGCAAGCAGTTCACAAGTCAATTCATCTTTCAGTCTCTTTGGGTCGAACTACGGTGTTCTGACTTCCTCATTGCACGAGAGGATACGTAGGCATAACTTAACAGTTATCGAACAAAAGTCTCTGTATATCCCCCCTCTTTCCAGCTCATTTCTTTAAGCCTCATAATCTTGAGCAATTCATTCTCATTCTTACACTGACACATCATTTATACACTTTACACTTCTTTTACACAGACACTTGTACATCCTTTTCCAGCCCTTTTATGCACAAATTGCACTGACACTACCCCTTTTAAAACACAAATCTTTTAAGCGTGGATCCCGTCGAGTACGACGGACAATCTGGGTGCTAATACCTTCCCAGGTTGTAACCAACCCCCTTTCTCAGTCTCTCTGGTTCGCAACCGTCTTATCCATATCTTTCTAGGTTTATGCAGCATTACCTTTCCTCCGGGATAAAAATGCCTAGCTGGCGACTCTTCTCCTTTCCAGTGAGTTCACTGCTGTGTGTTCTCATTGTCCCTTTCGCCGACCGTTCGCGTCTGTACCTTTATTTGGGCCATTCCCCATTTATCGGGAGCGACACCAGTAACCTGGTGATGAGAGCCTTTGACGGTTCTAAAAAATCGGTTCTTGGGGAAATTGAGTTACCTGTGGTGATTGGACCACATATCTTCAAAATTGTCTTCTACGTGATGGACATTCAACCGACATATAGCTGTTTGTTGGGTCGACCATGGATTCATGCCGCTGACGCTGTAACGTCGACCCTTCACCAGAAGTTGAAATACGAATGAGAGTGTCAAGTCATCACAATCTGTGGGGAAGAGGATATCTTTGTTAGTCATCTAGCTACTTAGAAGTATATTGAGATGGACATAGAAATTCATGAGACAATGAGCCAAGGGTTTGAGGCCTTCAATGTCAATGAAGCAACAACTGAAGTATCTGGTACTTCAATCTCTTCTTATAAGAAAGATCGAAAGGTTGTTGAAGACGGGAATGCCCTGGGCTGGGGCAAGCTGCTGCAAGTTCATGTCAAGGAAGACAAGTTCGGGTTGGGTTACAAACCATCCCGACAGGTCCAAGAGGAGGCAGCTGAAGCTCCCAAGTTTATCAGTGGGGGAATGCTAACCCCGGATGTAATCAACAATGGGGAAGACGAGGCTGAAAGTGACTTCAACCTGGAGAGCTGGATTCGTCCAAGGGTCCCAGGCCAGCAACTCCTTAACTGGTCTTCCCAGGAAATTATAAGGATTACTTCTGCAGAGTAATTATTATTTCCTGTTTAAGCATGCATCAAGTCCTGCATCTTGCCCAAGGTGTCAGGACTCATTTTGTAATAGGGCCATATTTATATTTTGTGCAAATGAATGATTAATGAACAAATGGACATCTTTTGCAAACGATCATTTTTCTCTCTCTGTCTTTCATTTTTGTTATTTTCGCACAAAGCAATAAATGGCAATGTTTTCAAAATAATAACTCCATTCACACTTTTTTCTAAACAAAGATTAAAATCAATCACTAAAATGAACAAATCTCAACCCTTGTAGAGATAATCCTCCAGATTGCACCGACAATGACACTGCTATGACCTTGTATGACTTCGACAATCCGATTAATCAAGCAGATGAAGGGGTTGATGAAGACTATGATTTGCTTGAAGAATTGGCCAGGTTGTTGAGACAAGAGGAAAAAGTGATTGCTCCTCATCAGGAGGAGGTTGAAACTGTCAATCTTGGTACCGAGGAAGATATGAAAGAGATGAAGATCGGGGCTAGTCTGCAAGCTCCAGTGAAAGAACAACTCATCAGTATGCTTCAGGAATATGTTGACGTCTTTGCTTGGTCCTATCAAGATATGTCGGGTTTGGATATGGATATCATTATGCACAGACTGCCATTGAAAGAAGAATGTCCACCCGTCAAACAGAAGCTACGCTGTACTCTCCCAGATATGGCCATGAAGATTAAAGAGGAAGCACAAAAGCAGTGGGACACCGGTTTTCTCGCTGTAACTAGTTACCCGCCGTGGGTTGCTAATATTGTACCTGTACCTAAGAAGGATGGCAAGGTGCGTATGTGTGTGGATTACCGGGATCTGAACAGAGCCAGCCCGAAGGATGGTTTCCCATTACCTCACATTGATGTATTGGTGGATAACACAGCTCAGTTCTCGGTATTTTCTTTTATGGATGGATTTTCTAGATACAATCAGATTAAGATGTCACCTGAAGACATGGAGAAGACAACTTTCATCACACCTTGGGGCACGTTCTGCTACAAGGTAATGCCATTCGGTCATAAGAACGCCGGTGCAACTTATCAACGGGCTATGGTAACATTATTCCATGATATGATCCACAAAGAAATCGAGTGATATATGGATGACACGATTGCCAAGTCCCTTATAGACGGAGATCATCTGGTGAATCTGCTGAAATTGTTTAAACGTCTGAGGAAGTATCAGTTAAAGTTGAACCTCAACAAGTGCACATTCGGGGTACATTTTGGTAAGCTGCTGTGTTTTATCGTAAGTGAAAAGGGAATTGAGGTTGATCCCGATAAAGTCAAAGATATTTAGGAGATGCCTGCACCGAAGACTGAGAATGAAGTTTGAGGGTTCTTAGGTAGATTGAAATACATCTCAAGGTTCATATCACATCTCACTGCAACTTGCGAACCCTTGTTCAAGCTGTTAAGAAGATTGTGCAAAAGATGGTAGTCACCTACAAAGACTGGCATGAAATGCTACCATTTTCCTTGCATGGGTACCGAACCTCTATCAGAACATCTACTGGGGCAACACCTTATCAGCTTGTGTATGTATGGAAGTTGTCCTACATGTTGAAGTTGAACTACCCTCCTTACGGGTAATGATGGATGTGAAACTAGATGAAGCAGAATGGGTCCGGTCTCGATACAATCAATTGAATCTGATTGAAGAGAAGAGATTAGCAGCTATCTTTCATGGGCAGCTATATCAGAAGTGAATGAAGAAAGCCTTCAATCAGAAAGTCAGACCTCAGGAATACCAAGTGGGAGAGCTTGTTCTGAAAAGAATTCTTCCTCCTCATACAGACCACAGGGGCAAGTGGATTCCAAACTATGAAGGTCCTTATGTGATAACTAAAGTCTTCTCGGGTGGAGCACTAATGCTCGCAACCATGGATGGTGAATACTTCCCGTCTCCTGTTAATTCAGATGCAGTTAAAAAATACTTCGCATAAAATGACCCGCTGGACATAAAAACAGAATGTAAGTCCAGGCAAAAATGGGGCATCCCGGCGAGTCAAAAACAGAATAAAAGACTCGGGAAAAAATAAGGGAAAAATCAAAAAAATGTACACCCGCTGAGTTGAAAAGCCACATCGGACAGATCAGGCAAAAATGGGTATCCCGGTGGATTGAAAACCCGAAAGGGCGATCCACGCAAAATCAGAGAATAAGCGAACAACTGTATTCTGAATTCATCTGTATCACTCACAACATGGAAAGCTTCGAAAGGATAAAGCATCGATCAAAATCAACCTTCTTCGGAAAGCAAGATAAGAAGAACGTCAAGGTCATACGGGTCATAGCAAAGGAAGCTCACCGAAGAGTCAACTTCAGACATTGCCAACACTTTTATTTTATAAATACAATACTTGCATAAAAAACATATGAGCCATTTTTAATAAATGCTTGCAGGAAATATGTTGCTCTCAGATAAATATAACTCCTATGACGGAATCAGGTTGAGGATACCTTAGGACACTTGTGCGCTTTCCTTTGTCTTAGCAAGTTGCAAGTACTCAAGGCAGACAATCTTTCACAGCCTGGGGCATATCAAGCATAGTATTTCCTCACAAATTCTTTATCCCCCCAGAGGATCCCTTGAGGAATTCATCAATCCCCGACATATTACTTCCCAAAATTTATCTCTTCCCCAAGAAGGGATCTCCCGAGCAATTCCTGACGGCTTTTCCCCAGCAAAGTGATCGGGAACTTTCTATTCCCCATCAGAATTGCCAGGGTTTTCTCATCCTCAGCAGAGTCGGTGGAATTCCTTCCCCACAGAGTTGCCATTCTCTCCCCAGTAGAGCGATGCATGAAATACTTCCCCAACGGAGTTGCTGAAACTTCCTCATCCCCAACAGGAGTTCTCCCTCCGGACAGATCAACCAATGATCTCTTTCCCCAGCAGAGTTCTCCCTCTAGACAGATCGCCCAAAGATCTTTCTCCCCGCAGGATCCAAATCTCAGATCGGTTTTCTCATTTGTATAATCATAGCATTCGCATCATTATTCACCAAAATAAGCGTAGCATTCCGTCTAATACGGAGCATTACGGCAAAAATCAAACATTTGCATGATCATAAGCCAGGTTCGAGCCCGTCACCTGCAAATACCATAATCACTTCACCATCAATATATAAAACTCATATACCCTGCAGATAAAAGCCAAAACATCCCCTTTGCACTCTCAAATACAGATTGCCTGTCCATATTTATACATGCTCTTTTCGACACTCGTCTGTGTCATCTTTTCCCAGTAAGGTCACCAGAATACCTTCTGTATTCTCAACACAGATATTTATACATATTCTTTTTGGCACTCGTCCGTGTCATACTTCCCCAGCAAGTTTAAACACTCGTTTGTGTCCCTTACCCAATCCCTTTTTGACACCCGTCCGTGTCTTGCACATCTTCCACCAGCAGATTCAACACTCGTCCGTGTTCTTTGCTTGACCGATTGATACTCGTCTG
Organism: Lathyrus aphaca; assembly: GCA_963966055.1. Lineage (NCBI taxonomy): Eukaryota > Viridiplantae > Streptophyta > Magnoliopsida > Fabales > Fabaceae > Lathyrus > Lathyrus aphaca. Next base: position 557,683,909 of record OZ014519.1, read on the forward strand.
TATCATCATCCTTAAACACGAGTCAGCGTTTGTTTCTACCGATACTCGTCTGTATCGTGGTATTAAGGATGCTCGTCCGCATCTTTAGTCTATACACACTGTCAAACACTTATACCGTTTATTTTTAAAAGCGTAAGCTTTCGTCCGTGTTTACCATTCCCCAGTAAGTCACCAACAAAACAAATTTTCTATCCAACATTCGTCCTATGTCGTGATATTTTCGGCAGCCGTCCCCTGCCAGGTGATCGTCCTTCACCTTTTTGATGACCGTCCCTCATCATTTCATCTGATGGCCGTCCCCATTGTTGATCCTCTTATCTGACATTCGTCCTATGTCGTGATATTTTCGGCAGCCGTCCCCTTCCAGGTGATCGTCCTTCACCTTTAGATGACCGTCCCTCATCATTTCCCCAGTGGAATCCCCATTATTGGAACCTTCTATCCGACATTCGTCCAATGTCGTGATAAAGAGCAGCCGTCCCCTGCTAGGTGATCGTCCTTCACCTTATGATGACTGTCCCTCATCATTTATCCGATGGCCGTCCCCATCGTCGATTTTGTTATTCGGCATTGGTCCTATGTCGCAATAATCCCCAAGAGCAGTCGTACCCTGCTAGGTGATCGTCCTTCACCTCTTGATGATCGTCCTTCATCATGCTTATCCGATGGCCGTCCCCATCGTTGACCTTTTCTATCTGGCATTCGTCCTATGTCGAGATAAAGAACAGCCATCCCCTGCTAGGTGATCTTCCTTCACCTTTGATGACCGTCCCTCATCAAATATTTCATTTATTCTTTAACCCGATGGTCGTCGCCGTCGTGGTCCCTTTTCCTTTTCCTAATGATCATCCTTCATCAGCCTTTACCCGATGGCCGTCCCCGTCGCGGTTTCTTTATTTCCTAGCATGATAGTCGTCCCCGTCAATTCTTTGCTTACCGTTTTACCCCCAGCAGTCGTCCTCCATCGCTTTCATTTGATACTCATACTATACTACCTTTTTACAATTTATATCCCATTTCTTCTTCTCCCCAGTGAGTGCAAATTTTGGATTGTCTTTGGTATTCAACCACAAGTTATCGTGTTTGTCTGTTAAGCCAGACGCTGACATCCTGCACAGCTAACTCATGTTTGAATAGGGGAAGAATCTCCTTGATTCTCTCTTCTCATTTCATAATCATAGGCTAAACACTTAAAGCTTTAGGACTTTGAATTAGGGTTATGTCTGCCTCCTTATCTTAGGATGGAGTGTATAACTGTAATCCTTAGTGTTAAACCTTTAATTTGTTTACACCTCTTAATCAAAACACTTAATAATGATCAAGACATAAGCTTGTAACTTGGGCCTTATATTAGGGTTTTATCTCTTCCTTTTGGTTAAGAGGGACTAACCCTAGTGTTTAATGGATAAGTCCCCCTCAAGTTGTCTTACAAACTTAAAACCCATTTCTCAATCTCACCCTTTAATTAAAATCCATTTAATAAAGGCTTGTTATATAATGAATTTAATCCCTAACCATGGATTAAGTTGAGGTATATTCCTCAACTTAAGTGTTCTCATTTATCATCCTTCTCTTAGGATGGTGTAATGAGTTCACTAATCTGTGATTAGAGATTAAAGTCATTACTTAACACTAAACAAAAACCCAAAAACATCTTAATAATCACAAGTAGGTTAATGATCTTAATCCTACATCATCATGGTAATTAAGTTGAGATGCCTATCTCACACTTAAGTAGGCTCATTATCCCTGATCAGGGAGGATATAATGAGTTTACAACCTTTTATTTAGGCTTAAGCTCATTATCCTATGAAAAACCCCAAAAACAATAAAAATCTGAAAACACTAAAACAAACAATAATCGTCTCCTCCGGGATTCTTTTCTCATCACACTCATTCTATAAACGAGAACTTGCTTCTTCCGTCTAATGCAAGACAGTTAGCACTCGAGCCAGACGAGTCATACACTTGAGCATAGACAAGCAAGCAGTTCATAGTCAAATCATTCATTCTCTTTGAGTCAAACTACGGAGTTTTGACTTCCTTATTTCACGAGAGGATACGTAGGCATAACTTAACAGTTATCGAACAAAAGTCTCTTTGTCATCCCCCTTTTTCAGCTTTCTTTCTAAGCCTCATTCTTGAGCATTTCACCCTCTTTTTTGCACTGACACACTGTATATTCTTTTCTCCCTAGCTTTTCATACACAGTCAGCACATACACTACCCCTTTTAAACACAATCTTGTAAGCGTGGATTCCGTCGAGTACGACGGACGATCTGGGTGCTAATACCTTCCCAGGTCGTAACCAACTCCCTTTCTCAGTTTCTTTGGTTCGCAACCGTCTTATCCATACCCTTCTAGGTTTATGTAGCATTACCTTTCCTTCGGGATAAAAATGCCTAGTTGGCGACTCTATTCAACCTCAACCTACAACATCTCCAACAGTTCGCGTCTGCATCAGGGACGCAAGTCTTTTCGGGAGCGACACCAGCGCATTAAATTTGGACCCTCTCCTCCACGTGATTTTATTTTTCACAATAATGCAGTGTGTGTGCCTGATCAACATAGTTGTCATGTGCGCTCCTATGTGATTGTTTGATTTGTTTGACTAGGATGGTTTGTTGACTCTCACCGCGTGCCTTAGATGAATCCCATGGCTTCAGTTAATCCTGATTTTATTTTGAATTCCATAAGAGCTATTGTATGCAATGCTGGATCCATTGGGCTTTCCATGCTATTCATGCCCCCTGTTTTGTGAGACCAAACATTTATAACTGGATATTGTTACTAATTGCACCCCTCTCACCATTTCTTTTATTTTTATTTCCTTTTATTTTCTATTTGTTTTTTAATTTTTTAAAATAGCTAGAAGTTCCTAAAAAAATCACCAAAAATTCATGAATATAAATTTTAATTTTCTTTAATTTTGAATGTTTTTATTTTCCATTTATTTTAATTTTTCGTATTAGAATTAATTGTTTAGTTTAATTTTCCTTTTAATGCTTTTAAGAAATGTATGATGTCTTGTTCAATTTTTATCTTGATCATAGATTGGAGTTTTGACCTGGTTCTTTTTTCTCTGGATTAGAAAAATGATGTAGTTTGTTGGTGATTTATTTCATGAATTTTAGGAATTTGTATGTGGATCTTTGTCAAGTTGCTTAAAAATGAAGTTTCAAAACCCTAATTCTTGTTTATGAAGTTCTTTGACCTAGTTTTCTTTTGATTTTGATCATGTTCTTTTGGTATGATGTTATCACATGATTAAGGAACCATTTTGCTTAATTGTAGAATTTTTTAATGCACTTTTAATTTAATATGAGTTTTCTTGTTTGCTTGCCTTATTTTGCATCTTTTCTGGTCACATAATTGTTTCTTAGGCTAGGAGGGCCCTTTTGCCAACTCCTATAGGGTGTTTAGAACTTTTTTTGTATGAGGATAGGTCCCTGGTCTTTGTTTAAGGCTTGTGCCTTGATTTGGTTTGTGTTACTTGTCTTTGAAGTTTATACACTTATGTTCATGTTCACTTCACCTCTTATGCTTATGTGTTTCTCATGATGACAATGATTAAGTTTGTATGCTTCCTTTCTTGATCTCTTGTGTTTCTTAGGCACATCCTTGGCATGTTAGGATTCTGGTCTTGAGTTGTGTGATGATTGGTTGGCTTGTATGTTAGGTGTTACCTCATGTATGCTTAGCCTTTCCATAACTAACTAGTGTTGCCTTGTAATGCTTTGTTTGCTCTACTCCTTCCTTGATATTGTTTGATGGATTTTAGCATGTAATTGAGGTGAATCACTTCTGGTTGTGATGTGTTGAATTGATCTTTTTTTTTGTTTACATCTCATTAGAACTCATTGGGTTTTATCTTATCATGTGTGCATAATTCTAACCATTTCAGGGGCTCGTGGTTAGTGAAGTGTGGATGATGTCCACATTTCAATTCTTCATCTCCTCTTTTTATTTTACTTTCTCACTTGTGATTGTGATGTTCCTTATGTCATCTTGTGTTCAACTTCTTCTCTTCCCCCTTTAGAAACAACTTATCTCCTTTAGAGGAGTAAGTTGTATTCTAACTTTCTTTCTCTTCTCCTTTTCTTCTTCTTTCTTCTTTTCTTATTCTTCATTAGGATAGAGTTCAAACCACACTAACTTAGGACTACCATGCATGATAACATTTAGGGTTGTTAGTCCCCCCTTTTAGTTTTTATCTTTGAGATCCTTTTGGTGCTCTCTCTTTCTCATCTTCAAACAAAAACCTAAAAAAAACATCTGATAATAGTTGAGTTGACCTTCCCTTTTTTCATACTCTCAAAGAAAACCATAAAAAAAAAATTTCTTCATTTAATTCATAAAAAACACTTAATAATACAAACAAGTTAGTGAATTTAAATCCTAATCTTAGGAAACATGTTTGAGGATCTTCTTCATTCTTGATGGACTTGTTACTCATTCTATTTTGGGATATGGTAATAAGGACATGTTCCTTAGAAAAGGATTTGCCTTCATTTCCTTGTGCCACACTCATAAAAAAATCATAAAAAACACTGGACAAACAATAAACGTGTTTCCTTCTGGACTTCTTTCTTCATCTCACTGACTCTCATCGTATGAACTTGCTCCTACTTGTCACTTTGCAAGACGGTAACACACTCGTCGTCCGAGCCTGCAACACCTGAGCATTGGCATAGGCAGTCCAAGCCTTAATTCACAAGCAATCTTTTCCATCCCTAGTTAGGGGAACTACGACGACTCTGATCCTCATGTCCAGATGAGGTACATAGGCAGAGGGGTAGGGCCTATTCGAGCACTTTTTTATTTTCCCTACATTTTTCATCCAGGTCCTGTTCCTTTTCTTTCGCAGCAACTTTCATTTCTTCACCCTTTGAGAATTTTCTTTGCAATCGTGGATCTCATCGGGTACAGCGGACGATCTAGGGTGCTAATACCTTCTTAGGTCGTAACCGACTCCCGAACTTACTTTCTTTGGTTTGCAAGACCTGTTTCCTTCCTTTTCTTTTCTTCTGGTTTGTGCAGCATTAACTTTCCCATTCCTTTGGGATAAAAATGTATGGTTGGCGACTCTACCTCTTTCCGCGCCACTTTCGCATTTGTACTAGGATGGAAAATCTAGAGAGCGATAGCTGGCGACTCTGATGGGGACCAAACCCAGAATCTCTGGTTTCCCCTTGAGAGTCTTTCCTAGCGCTTGCGTGTTTCTGTGTCTTTAGGAGTTTGATGTTTGTTGTTGTGTGTTTATTTACAGTTTTATTTATAGCTTTATTTACAGTTTTCAGTATTTGTTTTCATGCATCATATATATTATATTGGACTGTGTTGGTTTTCTTTGGTGGGACTGGGATTTGTTACAGTGAGATGAGCTCATAATCGGGGCTCGAGTGCACCTTAGGACTTAGAGTGGACAATCACTTTGGCTTCATGGCATCTTGCTATGTTGGTAGTAGTGAGTTCCACACCCAGACTTGCGACCGTCTTGGAAATGTTTTGATGTAGAAATCTTTCTTGGATTATTACACGACCTCGATAGTTATGTGCATCTGGGGACCGATCATTAAGGACCTTTGTGGAAACATCCCTCTCCAGTGGTGACAGTGGCATACCACATTTTGTGGAAAACCCATTCGCACCCGAGGGTCCACTGGGAACTCGCATAGGATGGCCTGGTTCTTTTATAGGATCTCAGTTAAAGTATCTGGTCGTATGACGATAGTATTGTATCCTACAGGCTAAATGTACTATTATTTCTCGATTTCAGCGCCTGAAGCTAGGGACTTATAAGGGATGCTTGTGTTTCCCGGAATCACGCTGAGACCTCCCTGAGTAGTACATAATGCTAAACTGATTCCCTAATTTGCTCATGAGCCATTTCTCGGAAATGGTGAACGTATTATTGTTATTCGGCTTTGAGAGTCTGTGATGTTTGACCCGGAGCACACCCATGAAATTGGAAGGGGTTTACAGGTTTGCAAGAGCACTTAACCTCATCATACCTTGGTATCAGTACAATCCTATGAATTGATATGGTTACATGGATTCTGGAGTTCTTAAGTTATCTGATATTTGAATTGGGGCCTATTTGAGATTGAGTTCTTGTTCAATGGGATTTATTCAGAGGATTCTGGTTCTTGGTCACGTGGCTCTAGTATTCAGTATCCAGACAGTCCCAGATATTGATCATATGCCTGCATTGCATCATACCCTCATTAACTGTTTGTGTTTTCATTTTCAGGTAGTTACTTGCATCCTGCACCTAGTTCCGGTAATTGTTCTTAATCCAGATGGCAGAGAATAGAGAGGCTCCTAGAAAGAGGAATATGCATTATACTTTCCTTCAGCCAGAAATTGAGGGTATTCAGAAACTGATTGGCTTAATGAATGACAAGGTGTTAAGTGACTTCAGAAGTTGGTATGGGAAGATTTTGGGTTACATAAACAAGCCTACTGTTTATCAGAGAGATAGTCTTCATTCCTTGTTGCAGTCCTACGATCCTCAGCTAAGAGTTTTGTGTTCCCAGATTATATTCTAGCCCCTACCTTTGAAGAAGTTTCTGATATGTTGAAGATTCCTATCAAAGAGAGCATTCCTTATTATGCTTCAGAGAGGGTTCCTCCGTACGAAGATATAGCAAATGCTTGCCATCTAAGTATGCTTAGGGTGAAGATAGGTTTGGAAGCTGGTAAAGGAAAAGGGTTTGCCTTGGATTTTCTCATCACAGAAGCTCATGTTTTAGCCTTAGGAAATAAATGGTCAGAATTCAGTGCATTGTTGGCCTTGATGGTGTATGGGACAAGTTTGTTTCCTGGAGAGAAAGGTTGGGTCAGTATGGAGGCCATCAGTATTTTCATCAAAGGAAACCCAATGCCCTCATTGTTAGGGGATTTCTATTATAGTGTCCATCACATAAATGAGAAGAGAAAAGGGTATGTGAATTGTTGTGCTCCATATTTGCTGAGTGGTTTGAAAAGAGACTTCCAAAGTCAGGGCCCTTTAAGGATCTTAAGCAGGAGTGGAAGTGGTCTACAAGACTGATGGGGTTAACTTCTGATGACATAGCTTGGGGATGCAACAGAGATTTAGTGGGAAAAGAGATCATTACCAGGTGTGGTGAATTTCCTAATGTACCTTTGCTAGGAAGAAAAGGAGTGATAAGTTACAATCCGGTGTTGTCCAGAAAGCAGTTTGGCTACCCCCTGAAGAATCCTCCATCCAATGAAGAGTTAGATGAGTCCTTGTATTTTCCAGCAGAAGGGAATGATGAATTGGTTATAGAGGCATCCCAGACTTGGGAAGTGAAGACAAGGGAAGGTAAGAAGGAATTTGGGAGAGTGGATCCAAAGACGTATCCTCCTTTTGCTACTTGGTTATAGTCTCGTGTAGAGACTTTTCTTCTTCCATTTTCAGTTGAGCCCCGTTGTACCCAAAAGAGGTACCTGTTCAGGCCACTGTCTCTATTGAGAAGTAAAAGAAGCTAGAGTCATTGATACAGGAGTTAAGAGTTGAGAATACGGAGATGACTAGTTTGTATCATCGTGCACCCAGTTCTAAAGCAGAGATAGAGGAGAAGCTCTGGAAGATACAAAGGGCCCAGGAAGCTAAAGAGAAGGAGTTTGTTGGAAGGGAAGCCTGCTTGCAAAGGAGAGTTTTGATGGATTCAAGGAGAGAAGCAGAGCACAAGAAGCTTTAAGACTCTCAGAGAGGCTAGACAATCCATTACTTGGTTGCAGGAGATGAGGGACAAGGATCAGAAGGAGTGTGAGGAGAAAGAGAAGGTGTACAAGCTACAAATCCAAGACCAGAAAGATGAATTAGAGAAAGTTCACACGATACGGAGGGAAAAGACCCAATAGCTGGTATAGAGTCATCAGGCTTTAGAGGAGGCACTTAAGGAGACTGCAGATCTCAAGTTGAGGGCTGGAGTTAAGAAAGTTATGGCAGATTTGGGACTTACAGGGGAGGAGGCAGAATCTTCTTACAGTTTAGTGTTCTAGTTTCTTTTCTTGTATTTTTTATTACCTACAGGCTTGTTATAGGAATCTCATTTATTTTTCCTGCACTTTATTTGTAAGACCTATAACCCTCCGGGGAGTTTGTTGCTACTTTTGCCTTATTAAGGTTTTGTTTATTATAGTAGCTTCCTATGCTTAGTGTTCTGGTTTTTCTATGAGTATGCTAAAACCTATTTGTCTAAAGCCATCAGGATTTGAATACCTCTCAAAGAAATTTTGGGATGAAAAAATAAATTTCCACAAAAGGCCATATGGATCATTCTCTGCTAAAATACTGGAACTGGGGCACAAATGCCTGACTATGGAAACACGAATAGTTGCATTACATGAATATAACCTGTTATTTGTTTTGCAGGTACAATTACCAGGTTTCTAACGTCTCTTCTGATTACAGGCACTATAGCTCCAAAGAAAGGTCCCAAAAAGATCCACCGATATCCAACAAAGGAGAACAGAGAAAGAGTGATGGATCAGATGCAGGAAGACTTGGAAGACTTACATACAAGAATGGATAACTTCATGACCCTTATGACTGGTATAGGTCAAACTCAGGAGTGCTTACGAGAGTTGGTGGAAGGAAATTAAGTTAGGAACAGTGGTCAAGGAGAAGGAGGCAACCGCAATGGGGCAGGCGCCCGTCACGCTGAAATTCATGGGGTACAACATGGGGTTACCATTATTAATGATGGAGTAAACAATCTTCAGATGGATGGACAAGATGAGCAGTTCACATTGTTAGATGAGGCTGACGGACAAGGGGTTGAGATAAATCATCGCTTTGAAGAGATGGATGAACAAATTCGTTCTATCTAATCCCATAATTCCTTGGGATTTGATATTACTGGCATGTTTGATAAGTAAAACGGAACTGCATGCCCAAAAATCCATCTTTAATCTTTTGCTGGAAGAATTTTTGCCCACACGGATGATGAGAAGCTATGGATGTACTATTTCCAAGATAGCCTTGTTAGGGCATCTTTGGAATAGTATATGAAGCTAGGCATGGTTACTGTCAGAAGTTGGAAAGATTTGGCGGAAGCATTTGTTAAGCAATACCAATATAATATGGACATGGCTCCCAATCACACGCAGTTGCAAAGCATGTCACAGAGTGCAAAAGAGAGTTTCAAAGAGTATGCTCAAAGGTGGCGCCAGCTTGCGGCCAGGGTACAACCTCCACTGCTAGAGAACGAAATGGATGACATGTTCATGGGGACTTTGCAAGGAGTGTTCATTGAACGTTTAACGTCATGTTCTGTGACTAAATTCAATGATATTGTTATAGCTGGGGAGAGGGTTGAAACCCTATTGAAGATGGGAAAAATCCAAGATAATGGAGCTGGAAGTTCTGCTGGAACGAGAAAACCTTTTGTTGGCCCTCAGAGAAGAAGAGAAGGGGAGACTAATGATGTTTATGGAAGAGGAATGGGTCATGGCTACAGGAACTCATATGACCAAGTGGCAGTTGTCACTGTTCCTACCAATCCTACTCCTCAACCACAATGTCGCTCCCGATAAATGGGGAAATGGCCCAGATAAAGGTACAGACGCGAACGGTCGGCGAAAGGGACAATGAGAACACACGGCAGTGAACTCACTGGAGATGAATAGAGTCGCCAGCTAGGCATTTTTATCCCGGAGGAAAGGCAATGCTGCATAGACCTAGAAAGATATGGATAAGACGGTTGCGAACCAGAGAGACTGAGAAAGGGGGTTGGTTACAACCTGGGAAGGTATTAGCACCCAGATTGTCCGTCGTACTCGACGGGATCCACGCTTAAAAGATTTGTGTTTTAAAAGGGTAGTGTCAGTGCATTTTGTGTATAAAAAGAGCTGGAAAAGGATGTACAGGTGTCAGTGTAAAAGAAAGTGATGTGTGATATATACAGTGTCAGTGTAAGAACAGGAATAAGATGCTCAAGATCATGAGGCTAAAGAATGAAGCTGGAAAGAGGGGGAATGTACAGAGACTTTTGTTCGATAACTGTTAAGTTATGCCTACGTATCCTCTCGTGCAATGAGGAAGTCAGAACACCGTAGTTCGACCCAAAGAGACTGAAAGATGAATTGACTTGTGAACTGCTTACTTGCCTATGCTCAAGTGTATGACCTGTCTGGCTCAGGTGCTAACTGTCTTGCATTAGACGGAAGAAGCAGGTTCTCGTTTATGAGTGAATGAGATGAGAAAAGAATCCCGGAGGAGACGATTATTGTTTGTTTTTGTGTTTTCAGTCTTTTACTGCTTTTGAAAGTTTGTCATAAGATAATGAGCTTAAGCCTAAACCAATGGATTTAGTAAACTCATCACATCTTCCCTCTGATCAGGGGTAATGAGAATACCTTAAGTGTGAAGTCAGATTCTCACACTTAATCACCTTTGGTGTAGGATTAAGATCATTAACCTACTTGTGATTATTTATATGTTTTTGTGGTTTTTGTTTAGTGTTAAGTAAGGAGGTTAAGCCATAATCAGGGATTAAACAGACTCATTACACCATCCTAATAGAAGGATAATAGATGAGAATGTTTAAGCTGAGGAAAGCTCCTCAACTTAATCCATGATTAGGGATTAAACTCATGTCAAAACAAGCCTTCGATTAAGTGGATTTTATTTAATGGTATGATGATGAAGTGATTTTTAGGGTTTGTAAGACAACTTGAGGGGGACTTGTCCATTAACACTAGGGTTAGTCCTTCTTAACCAATTAAGGAAGAATTAGAACCCTAATGCAAGGCCCAAGTTACAAGCTTGATGTCTTGATGATTATTAAGTGGATTTATTAAAGGAGTTAAACACATTAAGGGTTTAACACTTAGGATTAAAGTTATACACTCCATCCTAATAGAAGGATGCAGGCATAAACTTAATCACAAAGCCTTAAAACCTTTAGGGTTTAGTCCTTGATTATGAGATGAGAAGAGAAGACTCAAAAGAGACACAAAGGTAAAACTAAATGGGGGACTAATCAAAACCCTAATCATTGTCATGCTTGGTTGTTCCTAAGGTTTGTGAGGTTACAAGAGAAATCTTCAATGGAACCACCAGGAAGCAGATGAAAGGATCAGGAGAAGCAAAGTAACTTGCTTCATTCAAGAAGTCAAGTTACTTGAAGAAAGAAAGTAAGGAGAAGAAAGATGAGCAAGCTCAAACTCAAACACAAGCAAAAATGCAGCAAGGATGCATAAAAGAGATGAAGAGAAGTCATGAGAAGTGAAGGCAAATTCACTTCTCAAAGTCACTTACCACCTGAAAGGTTAGAAAAGAGATGCAATGCAATGCAAAATGGGATGGAATAACATGATGCAAACCAAAACCAGAAGCACATTCATGATGTTAATGATGCTATGAGATGCTACAAACATGAGACAACAAATGGAGATGATCATACAAGCTCATGGATGCAAATGGAGCAAGTTAAAACACATGAACATTCATGAAAAGTTATGAAATGCATATGGCATACAACATGACAAATGCAAGATGCAATGATCAAACATGCTTTCAATATGTCTTAAGATGTTCAATGAATCAAATGGAGGCATGGAATGTCATGGCAAGTCATGTTATACAAGTAAATGCAAGGTGGATGCATATGGAAGCCCAAATTAGGGTTTATGATCAAAGCATCAAACACAAACCAAAATCAGAAGCAAACAACACTATAAAAAATTGAAAATGCACTCAAAGGACCCCTAATCCTATACTAACCCATTGCCCAAAGGAGAGGTTTCAACTCTTAATCAAATTCAAGTTATGATTTTCCTAAGTTTTCTAGGGTTTTAGGGTTCCTTAACAAGAAAATTATCAAACAAAAGGAAAATGAAAGATCAAATCATGGCCATTTAATCTCACAAACTACATGCTAAACACAATGCAATGCAAAAAGAATCAAGGTCCAACTCTTTAGGGTTAGGCAGAAATGATTTTTGGAAGTTTGGATCAAAATAATGCATCAAAATGATTATAATTCAATGAGAAATTCTCAAAATGCATCAAGATCAAAAAATAAATTTGGTTTGAGGGTTGGACAATGTTTCTAAATGTTTTTAAAGGTTTCATGAATTTTTTGGTGATTTTTAAATACCTAAAAGTATTTTTAATTAATTAATTCTCATTAATTAATTAAAAAGAACCTTTTAAATATTTAAAAATACTTTTTTAATGCTAAAAATAAAAATAAAAATATTTTTGTGTTCTGAAATTGAATAATAACTTGTACAAAAAATTTCAGATTTTTTAATGCATTTTTGCTATTTTAAATAAATTGTAGAAATCAAATGAAATAAAAGGAAAATAAAACGAATTTAAATGCTGGAAAAGAAAAGTCAACAGATCTGATGGCTCTCATTCAAACTCACACGCGCGCGTTTTGACTTGGCGCCACATCCAAGGGCCAGAATTCAAACTTGCTAATTACACTGATTAAGCCCTAATTTTGCCCTAATGACTTTCAGATGACCGGAACAGTGGTTCCGGTCATCTTCTCCGGCGAGCTCAAATGCTAAATCATTCTACAAGCTATGAAAATGAAAACTAACTATCCAGAAATCATCCCCACCTTAAAACGATTCAAACCCCTCACTCAAACATCATTTATCATTCATAATCAGAGAGAATCGAATCAAAATAGTTTCTAGGGCAAAAATTTCAGAACACGATTAAACTCTCATCTCTCCACCATTTTCAAAACTAATGACATCAGAGTGATCAGGAGAACATATAGAATCTATTTAGAACTTAAAAAAAGATTTCTGGAAAAAATGTTCTTGAGCTACCTGAGTTTTGAAGCTTTGAGTTCACAGCTTTCTGGGTGCTTTCCTTTGTGCTATCCACTCCTCTTGTGCTCCTGATGAACCCTTGATGCTTAGAAAAGATTTATGTTGGCTGGTTTGAGAGTTTGAACAGGTTCTGTTCAAGCTCAGGTGAGAATCGTGTTTGGCTTATGTGGTGTTTCAAGGGTGAATGAAGGCAGGGAAATGATCAGGAGGATGTGGTGATGAGTTCTATGAAGTGTGTTTGTGAGTTGGTGGCTTGTTTTCTGAGTTTCGAAGGTTTTTGCTCCAAGGGTGGAAAATGGGAAAGTGATACTCTTGCTGGTTTCAGGCTTGCTGGCTATATGAAATGTCTTGCTTTTTGTTTGCATAAACAAATGGGATTGGTCAGAAGATGTGACCTGTGCTTTAGTGATAGGTGTAGCTACTTTTGCAAATATGTCAACTTCTTGTAAGAGAGGGCATGGGCAACTTCTAGCCAAGTACAAAGGGCTTGTCTGGCGCAGCATGGCATGAGGGAAAGGCTAGTGTGATTCAGCAGGCTAGGCAGCAAGTGGATGAAGTGTGATCATTGGTTTTGCAACTTGCTTGCTTTTGCTTTCCATGAAAATATCTTGCCTCACAAGCCATGAAACATGAGAAACTCTTGGTCCATTTTGATTTTTAGGTCACATGTGATGTTTGTGTAATGGTTTGACATGAATTAGAAGTCACGAATGCCTTTGGTACAAGATTTTGCAAATTTCTCATTTGGTACATATCTTGGAATTTAGTGATTTTTGCCAACTTTGACACACCATAACTTTTGATCCAATATGAATTAGGTCATGTTCTTGTACTTTTTGAAAAGGGAAAGATCTAATCTACAACTTTCATGACCAAAGTTTTTCCATTTGAAGCTTTTTTGGATCAAAAAGTAAGGGTTGAAAAAGTTGCATAAAATGACATTTCATTAAAAGTCAACCATGCCCAAAAAAGTCAACTTTGCAAAAACTTCAAATTCTTGAATTTTGTGAATTTCAAACTTCTTCTATGATCAAATAAAGATCAAATAAACTCAAAATGATGAAGATCACCCCTTGGTTGGGTCACTGGGGGCCTCAGATGCCCTGATTTTGCACTGACTTGTTCAGAAAGTCAACTCTTGATCAGATGACTTCCCCATGGAATTTCTTCATAAAAATTGATATGCATACTCCCTATACCATATAGAGACCAATAGAAACAAGAATGACCAAAAAATTTGGAGTTATGGTCTCTGAAACCAAAACCCTAATTTCAGGTCATCTGTGCAGTCAAACCTGGCTCTGCTTCCATACCAATCCCAGTTCTTGTGATTCTTTGGCATTTTTGACTTTGAGAGGATGTAATATGATATAAGAACACACATGGACCCCTTTGAAGTGACTGGTGGCCTTTGGAATGGCTCAAGAAGCTCTTGGATTGCTCAGATCACAAACCCTAGGTGCAGATGACTTTGAATCTATGCAATGAAACAAAAATGTGATATGAGATGGTATGATTGAGTTTATGCATATGAAATGATCACAAGCCATGGTGTGAATGGGTGAGGGCAAATTTGGGGTGTTTACACACAACAACGCACCAATTATCAACAGAGGCCTTACCAACAATGTCAGCCTCGCCCTACTGACCGTGTTTTCGAAGCTATTCCCATGACCTATACATCATTATTGTAGAGGTTGATAGACTTGAATATGATACAACTGAGGACATTGGTTCCACCACCACCAGGAGATCTTCCACCAGGGTACGATGTTAATGTAAGATGTGTTTTTCATTCAGGAGCTCCTAGACACTCTACAGAGAAATGCAGGGCGTTGCACAACAAAGTTCAGGACCTGATAGATCCAAAGGCCATCAACTTTGCGCCACCACTGAATGTTAATTATAATCTTATCCCTAATCATGGAGGGGCTATGATTAATGATGTTGAAGATGGAGAACACTTGAATTTTATTCTGGATATAAAGGAGGTGCAGACTCCTCTCTTGTTTGTAAAAGAAAGGTTGTTAAGAGGATATGAGTTCCCAAGATGTGACTTTGATTGTGAGGAATGTGATATGACTATGAATGGCTGTGCAGGATATGACTATGATCACAAGCCTTGGTGTGAATGGGTGAGGGCAAATTTGGGGTGTTTACAGCTGCCCCTATTCAAACATGAGTTAGCTGTGCAGGATGTAAGCGACGGCTTATCAGGCAAACAAGATAACTTGTGGTTGAATATCAAAGACAGTCCAAAATTTGCACTCACAGAATGAAGAAGAAAAGGGATATAGATTGTAAAAGGAAAATAAAGTATATTGTAAAGTGTGGGCGACGGAGGACGACCGTCGAGCAGAGGACGACTGCTGGGTAAAGAGCAATGACGGGGACGGCCGACATGCTGGGAAAAGTGTGGGAAATGAAGCAATGACGGGGACGGCCGACATGCTGGGGATAAAAGGTATTATGATGGGGACGGCCATCAAGATAGAGTTGTAAGATTCTCCGGGAACTAATGGAACATGACGGGGACGGCCATCAAGTTCATAAAGCAAGGTAACCAACGATGGGGACGGCCATCGGGCTGAAAAGAAAAGGGACCACGACGGGGACGGCCATCGGGTTAAAGAATAAATGAAATAAACAGATGATGAGGTACGGTCATCAAAGGTGAAGGACGATCACCTAGCAGGGGACGGCTGCTCTGTTAGGGCTAAGATGAGGGACGGTCATCTAAGGTGGAGGACGACCACCTGGCAGGGTACGGCTGCCAAAAATATCACGGCATAGGACGAATGCCGGATAAAAAGTCAACGATGGGGACGGCCATCGGATGAGCATGATGGAGGACGACCATCAAGAGGTGGAGGACAACCACCTAGCAGGGGACGACTGCTCTCAAGGTTTATCATGACGTAGGACGAACGCCAGATAACCAAAATCAACAATGGGGACGGCCATTGGATAAAATGATGAAGGACGATCATCAAGAGGTGGAGGACGACCACCTAGCAGGGGACGGCTGCTAAAATCAACGATGGGGACGGCCATCGGATGAGCACGATGGAGGACGACCATCAAGAGGTGGAGGACGACCACATAGCAGGGTACGGCTACTCTCAGGGTTTATCATGACATAGGACGAATGTCAGATAAAGGAAAAATTGCCTTGTTGTCGATCTACTGGGGAGTAGTAAACACGGACGAGTGTTTATATCCAAGAAACAAAAGGTATAAGTGTTTAGATGCTGTGTATGGATTAAAGATGCGGACGAGCATCCCTAAGACTATGATACGGACGAGTATCAGGTAGAAACAAGTACTGACACATGTTCAGATATGATGATACGGACGAGTATCAACGGGTTAACAAAGAACACGGACGAGTGCCGAATCTGCGGGGATATAAATGATGTATACAAGATACGGACGAGTATCTGTATAAGTGAAATGAGAGTGAAAAGTATGAGTGATATATAGATGAGTGTTCAATCTGCTGGGGAGAGTGTGACACGGACGAGTGTCAAAAAGAGAAGAGTAGTATAAACAAATATCTGGTATACAAAGTGTTTACATTACTGTGCTGGGAAAGTGATATGGACGGATGTCAAGGAAATGTATATATATAAGTATCTGTGAGTGCAAAGAGGATGTCTTTGGCTTTCTGTTGGGGATGTGACACGGACGGGTGTCAAAGGGAGTATATACTGGTGTTTGTGAATGTGAGGCAACTGCTTTTGCTGGGGACTCTGGGGGGAAGTTTTCTGTATACTGATGGATTTTTATTATTCACGAGTGTTTGACTCTAAACATGGCTTATGATTATGCTATATGTTTGATTTTTGCCGTAATGCTCCGTATTGGACGGAATGCTACGCTTTGTGGGCGGATATGATGCGAATGCCATGATTGTGCAAAGATACCGATCCGGGATTCGGATCCCATTGCTGTGAAGATTCCTGGTTGATCTGGTTGGAGTGAACATCCCAGCTGGGGATGAGATCATCGGTAGATCTGGTGAGATGACTCTGCTTGGGGAAATGGGTCAATGATAGACCTTTTCCAGTAATGAGGGACCCAGCTGGGGGTTTGTAGAAGCTTTCTTCACTCTGTTGTGACTCCTTCGTGCGTTGCTCTTCTGGATAGAGGCTGAAACTCTGTGGGGAGATGGTTCCCTGATTTTTGTATTCTGCTGAGGAAGAATGCTTGACACCTCGGCTGGGAGGAGTGACAAGTGGCAACCTAGCTGGGGGAAGTTGTTGGTGGCAACTCAGCTGGGGGAAACAACAAGTGGCAACTCAGCTGGGGAGAAAGCACTTTGGGTGTCAAGACTGAGTGAGTTGTTGATTTGCCAGCTTGCTGGGGTGAAGTTTTCATGCCCCATGTTGCGCGTTTGAATACCTGCAATCCTGCAAAGACAGAGAAACGTACAAGTAATCCCGAGGCATCCTTTACCGGGCTCCGTCATAGGAGTGAGACACTTCTGAGAGTAAGTATATTCCCTGTAAGCACGTGTTTTATTTTCTTTATTTTTAAAGATTTAGCGTCTGTATTCATGCAATCAGTTTCCTTTAAGATATCAGACATTTTTGCAAATGAAAATATACAAGACATTATGTGACTGAAAAATCCGTTTCTATTAATTCATGTGCCCTAAATTGGCAAGATACAGTCAAAGAAACATATCTCCTGAAATGAGGAGGTTGTTACAAATTGAGAAACAAAATGCTGGCAATGTTGACGACGCTTTGAAGGAGCTTCCTCTTGCTATGACTCGTATGACCTTTGACGTTCTTCTCGTCTTGCTTTCTGAAGAAGACTGATTCTGACAGAAGCTTGATCCTTTCGAGGTTTACCAAGTTGTAAGTGATACAGACGAATTCAGGATGCAGTTGTTCGCTTATTCCCTTGTTTTGCATGGATCGCCCTTTCGGGTTTTCAATCCATCGGGATACCCATTTTTGCCTGAGTTGTCCAATGCGGCTTTTCAACTCAGCGGGTGTACAATTTTTGTTTATTTTCCCTTATTTTTGCCCGAGTCTTTTATTCTGTTTTTGACTCGCCGGGATGCCCTATTTTTGCCTGGACTTACATTCTGTTTTTGTGTCCAGCGGGTCATTTTTATGCGAAGTATTTTTTAACTGCATCTGAATTCACAGGGGACGGGAAGTCTTCACCATCCATGGTGCTGAACATCAGTGCTCCACCAGAAAAAACTTTCTTTACTACAAATGGTCCTTCATAATTCGGAGTCCACTTGCCCCTGTGGTCTGTATGAGGAGGGAGGATTCTTTTCAGCACAAGATCTCCCACTTGGTACTCTCGGTGCCTGACCTTCTGATCGAAGGCTCTCTTCATTCTTTTCTGATATAGCTGCCCATGGCAGATTGCAGACAATCTTTTCTCTTCAATCAGACTCAATTGCTCGTATCGGGACCGGACCCACTCTGCTTCGTTCAGCTTAACATCCATCAGTACCCGTAAGGAGAGTAATTCAACTTCAACAGGTAGGACTGCTTCCATACCATATACAAGCTGATACGGTGTTGCCCCAGTGGATGTTCTGATTGACGTGCGGTACCCATGCAAGGCAAACGGTAGCATCTCATGCCAGTCTTTGTAAGTGACTACCATCTTCTGCATAATCTTCTTGATATTCTTGTTAGCTGCCTCAACAGCACCATTCATCTTTGGCCTGTAAGGAGAAGAATTGTGATGTTGGACCTTGAAGTCCCGGCATAACTCAGCCATCATCTTGTTGTTTAAGTTGGAACCATTATCAGTAATGATTCGCTCGGGAACTCCATATCGACAGATGATATCTCTCTTCAGAAATCTGGCTACCACTTGTCTTGTAACATTTGCATATGAGGCTGCTTCAACCCACTTGGTGAAATAATCAATGGCGACCAAGATGAACCTGTGGCCATTTGAAGCAGTTGGCTCGATCTTACCAATCATATCAATGCCCCACATGGCAAAGGGCCATGGTGAAGACATTATGTTCAAAGGATTGGGAGGCACATGCACCTTATCTGCATAGATCTGGCATTTGTGGCATTTTCTGGCGTAGGCACAACAGTCTGCATCCATTGTGATCCAGTAATATCCTGATCTTAGCAATTTCTTGGCCATTGCATGTCCTCCAGCATGGGTACCAAAGGATCCTTCGTGCACCTCGTGCATTAACAAGTCTGCTTCTGTTCTATCAACGCATCTGAGGAGTACCATATCAAAGTTTCTCTTGTATAAAGACCCATCAGTGTTCAGGAAGAAACTACCAGCAAGCCTTCTCAAAGTCTTCTTATCATTGGAAGATGCCCCAGGTGGGTATGTTTGATCCTCCAAGAAGCACTTAATGTCATGGAACCAAGGCTTATCATCTTTGATAGCATCTGCTGCGAACACATATGCTGGTCTATCGAGTATGGACACTGATATCTGGGGTACAAAGTTGGCAGCTTGAACTTTGATCATGGATGAAATGGTAGCCAGAGCGTCTGCAAACTGATTCTCGTCTCGAGGGATATACTCAAGCTTGACCGTTGTGAAGAAAGTCAATAACTTTCTTGTATAATCTCTGTAAGGTATCAGATGGTCCTGGTGTGTGTACCATTTGCCGTTGGTTTGATTAACTACCAGAGCTGAATCCCCGAATACAGTCAATGTCTTGATCCTGAGGTCAATGGCCTCCTCAAGACCCATAATGCAAGCTTCGTATTCAGCTTCGTTGTTGGTGCAGTTAAAGGTGAGTTTTGCCGAGAAAGGCAGGTGAACTCCTTTAGGCGTAATGAGTACTGCACCAATACCACGACCATTCATGTTAACAGCCCCATCAAACATCATAGTCCATTCTTTTTCCGGGTCAGGCCCTTCAGTGTGAATAGGCTCTTCATGATCTTTCGCTTTTATGAACATGATGTCTTCATCAGGGAAGTCGAACCTCATAGGCTGGTAGTCATCAATAGGTTGCTCAGCAAGATATTCAGACAATACACTGCCCTTGATGGCTTTCTGAGACGTGTACTGAATGTCATATTCCGTGAGAATCATTTGCCATCTTGCAACCCGTCCGGTAAGTGCTGGCTTCTCGAAAATGTACTTAACTGGGTCCATCTTTGAGATCAATAAAGTAGTGTGGGTCAACATATACTGTCTCAGTCGGCGAGCAGCCCACGCTAAAGCACGGCAAGTTTTCTCGAGCAGTGCATAACGTTGTTCACAGTCGGTAAACTTTTTGCTCAGGTAGTATATTGCATACTCTTTTCGACCAGACTCGTCATGCTGGCCCAGCACACACCCCATTGACTCTTCTAATACTGTCAAGTACATTATCAGAGGTCTTCCTTCAACTGGAGGCATAAGGATTGGAGGTTCTTGCAAGTACTCTTTGATCTTGTCAAAAGCCTTCTGGCAGTCTTCATTCCACCTGACCGTCTGTTCTTTTCTTAACAGCTTGAACAAGGGTTCACAGGTTGCTGTAAGGTGAGATATGAACCTTGAGATGTAGTTCAATCTACCTAGAAACCCTTGAACTTCTTTTTCAGACTTCGGTGCAGGCATCTCTTGAATGGCTTTGACTTTATCAGGGTCAACCTCAATCCCTTTCTCGCTTACAATAAAGCCCAACAGCTTACCGGATCGCACCCCGAATGTGCATTTGTTGGGGTTCAGCTTCAGTTGGTACTTCCTCAGACGCTTGAATAACTTCAGCAGATTTACCAGGTGGTCTTCTTCTGTAAGGGACTTGGCAATCATGTCATCCACATAACACTCGATTTCCTTATGGATCATATCGTGGAATAATGTTACCATAGCCCGTTGATATGTTGCACCAGCATTCTTCAGTCCGAATGGCATCACCTTGTAACAGAACGTGCCCTAGGGTGTGATGAAGGTTGTCTTCTCCATGTCTTCAGGTGACATTTTGATCTGATTGTATCCTGAAAATCCGTCCATGAAGGAGAATACCGAGAACTGAGCCGTATTATCAACCAATACATCAATGTGAGGTAATGGGAAATCATCCTTTGGGCTAGCTCTGTTCAGATCCCGGTAGTCAACACACATTCTTACTTTGCCGTCTTTCTTAGGCACAGGTACTATGTTAGCAACCCACGGCGGATAGCTAGTTACAGCAAGGAACCCGGCGTCCCACTGCTTTTGTACCTCTTCTTTGATCTTCATTGCCATGTCTGGACGAGTACGGCGCAATTTCTGTTTGACCGGTGAGCATTCTTCCCTCAGAGGCAGCTTATGCATAACAATATCGGTGTCCAACCCTGGCATATCCTGATAAGACCAAGCAAACACATCCACATATTCCTGAAGCAGGTCAATCAGTTGTTTCTTCACTGAGTCTTGTAAGCAGGCCCCGATCTTAACTTCTTTTATATCTTCATTTGTACCAAGATTAATCGCTTCCACCTCCTCCTGATGAGGAGTGATAAACTTCTCCTCTTGTCTCAACAATCTAGCTAGCTCTTCAGGAAGCTCGTAATCTTCTTCAACCCCTTCATCAGCTTGATTGATCGGATTGTCAAAGTCATACGAAGTCATAGCCGTGTTGTTGTCGGTGCGGTCTGGAGGGCACTCTCTGCAAGGGTTCAGTTTGTTCATTTTAGTGATTGATTTTAATCTTGTTTAGAAAAGTGAAATGAAAATTGTCATTTTGAAAACATCGCCATTTATTTTTTTGTACAAAAAGAAAAAATGGAAAAACAGTGAGCGGAAAAGAAAAAAAGACTCATTTGCAAAAAGATGTCTGATATTTCATTGATTAATCTTGTTGCACAAAAAGTACAGATGGCCCGATTACAAAATGAGTCTTGTCATCTTGGGCAAGATGCAAGACTTTGATGCATGCTATAAAAATACAGGAAATAATAATTACTCTGCATGAGTAACTCTTATAATTTCCTGGGAAGACCAGTTTGAGATACTGCTCCCCGGGATCTTTGGACGAATCCAGCTTTCCAGGTTGCGTTCTTCTTCCAGCTCGTCTTCCAAGTTGTTGACAGCATCAGGGGTGAGCATCCCCCCACTAACAAAGTTGGGCTTCTTAGCTGCCTCTGCTTGATCTTCTTGAGTTGGTTTGTAACCCAACCCAAATCTATCTTCTTTCTTCTCCATAGGCAACAGTTTGCCCCAGCCTTGAGCGTTTCCTTCTTCCACCACCTTTCGGGCTTGTTGGTAGGATGTCATAGAGGTCCCAAGTACAGCAGAGGTTTCATTAACATTCAGGGCCTCAAACCCTTGACTCATCGTCTCGTGGATCTCCCCATCCATCTCAATGTATTTATAAGTAGCCAGATGGCTAACAAATATGTCCTCCTCTCCACAGATAGTAACGACTTGGCCTTCCCACTCAAATTTTAACTTCTGGTGAAGGGTAGACGTTACTGCGCCAGCGGCATGAATCCATGTTCTACCCAACAAACAGCTGTAGGCAGGCTGAATGTCCATCACGTAGAAGGTCGTTTTGAAAATCTGTGGGCCAATCGTTACAGGCAACTCAATTTCTCCCAGAACCGATCTCTTAGAGCCGTCAAAAGCTCTCACTACCAAGTTACTGGGTCGCAATGCCAATCCTTCATATTCCAGCTTCACAAGAGCCTTTTTAGGCAAGACATTGAGGGATGACCTTGTGTCTACCAGCACATGGGAAAGGACTGCACCTTTACATTCCATGGTAATGTGCAAGGCTTTGTTATGATTGCGGCCTTCCGAAGTCAAATCAGTGTTGGTGAATCCTAGCCCATTACTAGCATTAACATTTCCAACTACAGCTTCCAACTGATTGACCGTGATCTCTTCCGGCACATAAGCTGCGTGCAAGACTTTGAGTAGTGCGTTCCGATGGGCCTCGGAGCACATAAGCAATGATAGAATGGAGATCTTGGAAGGCGTCTGGTGAAGCTGGTCCACTATTTTGTAATCACTTTTCTTGATGATTCTCATGAACTCATCAACTTCTTGATCGAAAGGTGTTTTCAAAGCTTCTTTAACAACCTGCTCTTCTTGCACCGTGCTCTTCCCTTTTGCTTTGGCAGCAGCTTCTGCTTCGGCAGTGGGTCTTAGAATTTGCGGGGCAAAGAGACGTCCGCTTCGAGTGAAGCCTCTGCCTCCTCCCACATTGTCTATTTGTGGTGCAGAAGTTGATGATTCAAAAGTGATCTTCTGTCCTTCGCAGTATAAATCAGAGCCGTAATGCCAAGGGATGGCATTACTGCTTTCATAAGGTACTGGCCCAGGCACTGTGACAGTGACTGGACTGATGGCAGCTGCAGAAGGGACTGTGATAGTCTGTGGATCATAATATATTGTGACTGGTGCTCTGATAGGAGCAGCACTTTGTGAGTTGTAGGCAGAATCATTTTCAGGATCATAATAAATCGTAACTGTTGAAACATCTTCATGGTTTGTTGATGATGTCGTAGGAGACATTGCTGGAAGAGTGGGTGTTGTTGTTGTAGGAGATTCAAAATGAAGTGGTGCTGGAGTTGTAGAAGGAATGTTCGTTGATATTTGGTCAGTTGAAATGACAGATGAAACATTTGTTGATGAAGCTGAAGAGTTATCTGGCACAATGGTTGTTGCAGTTGTAGGAGGTTCTGGAGCTGTTGTTAAGGAGATTGCTGGATTGGTAGGAATTGATGTTGTAATCTGAAGCAGGCCACTCTGAATGAGACCATCTATGCCATCCCTCAAGTTATCACAACCATTCACTGAAATGTTGCAGTAAGCACACCCTAGCTCACATCCTGGGAACATTTGACATTCGAGGAGCTGAGCTTTGATCTCTACTAACGGTGTCCGAATCTGACCCACACTGGTTATCAAGTAAGACGGCTTGTCTTCTTCAATAGCATTGATTCGGGGACCACCATGGTGTGGCATAGGGTTCTTGTTGACATTTGGTGGTGGTGCAAAGTTTAAAGCCTTGGAATCCACTAGATCCTGCACTTTCATGTGCAAAGCTCTGCACTTTTCCGTACTATGACCAGGTGCATTTGAGTGAAAGGCACATCTGGCGCTGGCGTCGTAGTTTCTGGGTAGACTGTTGGGATCTGGAGGGGCCAATGTCCTTAGCTCAACTAGGTTGAGTTTCAGGAGATGTGGCAGTAATGTGGCATAGGGCATAGGAATCGGATCGATCACCCTATTGGCCTGAGAGGGCCTCTGTTGGAATGGTCTCTGCTGATTATTGTTGTTGGTGGTGCTGTTGTTGTAATTTCTCGGAGGATACTGAGTTTGTTGCTGGTACTGAGGTTGTTGCTGATAATTTTGTTGCGGTGGTTGATAAGCTGGTTGTGGATGAGCTGGAGCGGGAATGGTGACCGCCGCCACAGACCTATGAACATATTGGGGCATGCCCCTGGTGGTGTGGATAGCATTGGTCTCACCAGTTCTTCTTGGGCCTACAAAAGGCTTTCTTGTGTTACTGGATGAGCTTGCACCGTTGTCTGAGATCTTACCCATCTTCAATAGGCTTTCAATTCTCTCCCCGGCTATGACTACATCTGCAAAGCTGGTAGATGAGAAGGCAGCTAGCCTATCAATGTAAGTCCCCTGGAGGGTGTTCATAAACATATCAGCCATCTCCCTCTCTGACATAGGTGGCTGGACAGCAGCAGCAAGCTGTCTCCATCTTTGAGCGTACTCACGGAAGCTTTCCCTGGACGACTGAGACATCCCCATCAGGAGGGTCCTATTGGGAGCCATATCCAGGTTGTATTGATACTGTCTGATAAAGGCCTCTGCCAAGTCCTTCCAGCATCTAATAGTTGCTCTTGTCAAGTGGGAGTACCATTCCCTTGATGCTCCAGTTAAGCTATCCTCAAAATAAAACATCCATAGCTTTTCGTCCATGGTATAGGCCTTCAGCCTCCCCAGAAAAGATTGTAGATGGGTCCGGGGACAGGAAGTCCCATTATACTTCTCAAAGCATGGTGGCTTAAACTTGTGGGGGATCCTGACCCCGTCTACCAAGCCCATATCCATAACATCAAAACCCAAAGAGTTCTGAGACTCTAAGGATCTTAATTTCTCAGCTATCTCATCCAGCCTTCTATCATAGGCTTCCTCCCCAGCTCCCATCACTGTGAACTGATCTCCTGGGGGTCTTCTTGCAGTACCCTCCCTGCTGTGGCAGTCCCTTGTATATTGACAGGGATGTTGATCTCCGGATGCTGGTGGGGTCCAAAGACTGGGGGATTGACATGAGGTTGGACTCTTTCATTGTTGCTTGTCCCAGCAGTCCCTGGCTGATGGTCTTCCTGGTTTCTCCCTTCTACCAGTGCTCTTAACCTCTCCTGACTTTGAGCCATATTGTTCATTACCTCCATAAACTGTGTCATTTGATTCCTCATTTCCAACCTCTCGTTGGTCATTTGATTCCTGACCTCTGTAAGGTCCTGCTGCATTTGATCCATCTGTATGCCCGGAAGATTGTTGCGGGTGGGGTATCTGTGTGGACGGTTGAGTGGGAACCCTCGACGTCGAGCAATAATTCCTGAGTCACAACAGAGTTAGTAACAATAAAACAAAACCTACAAAACAAAACAAAAGGTTAGTATGCAATGCAGTGTGTCTATTTGTTTCCAAGGTATCCGGCTTGGTACTTGGCTTTGACCTTTCCAGACCCCTTGAAGAAGATGCTTGTGATGTCACTTGAAGAACTCAGATGAAACAACCAACACATATATTACAAAAAGGTAAATGATACAATATTTGTTTCTTTTACAATACAAGCCCTCTGAGGGGTCAAAAATACAACATAAAGAAAAATAAATAAAATGAAAGCAACAACAAGCAAAAGGTCAAACACCAAGGCCAAATTCATCCTCCTGAACCTCCTTGAGAAGGGCTTCAGTCACAGGATCAGCTGGACGCTCAGTAAGATTCCTGATAAGGAGATTCCTTGTAGCAATAGCTGCAGTTAGCTTCTTGTGCCGACTTTGGTCCTTTGACCTCTTCACTCCAGCTCTGATCTTCAGTTCTGAGATCTCCCTCTGGGCTGCTGCCAGGGCTTCCTGTTGCTCTCTTGCACTAGCTTCCATCTGTTCAATCTTATCCTGAGTCCTTTTGTCTTCCTGAGTACGGGCTTCGGTGATCCTGACCCACCTAGCCTGACTCTCCTTTAGATACAAATCAGTTCTGGCCTTCTGGAACTGAGCTTCCTTGCAGGCATTCTTCAAGATTTGTTCTCCAGCCCTAGACTTCTTAATGTAATCCTCAGACTTCTCAATTCTAGCCAAATGCTCCACTTTCAACTTTTCCAGCCTCTCAATATCCAAACTACCATCACTCCTCTCCCAGAGGGTCTTCTGCAGAGCCTGAGTCAACTTCTCATTTCTCTCTTTCAATTTCTCAAACTCCTCTAAGCTGACAGTTGCCGGAGGTGATGCTGTGGAAGGTCCAGGCATATCTTCAATAGTGAAGGGCATTCCAGTGATTCGAGCCCTGGCATGAGACCACTCATAGTACTGGGCTGAGGCTACATTATTGCATCTTCCAAGAATAGTTACCCCTTTAGTCTGCACATTGTCCCAGGCCCAGGTTGCTTTCCTGACACTAGCTAGATTAGGCTTGATTTCAACATAAAGGGTCTCAGTCAGATCCTGTGTCCTAGGGGGATGGACCAATGCATAGCCCAGTTGTCTTTTGAATAGCAGAGGGTTGTAATTGATGCAACCCTTCACTCCAATCAGAGGCACATTGGGAAATTGCCCACAACTTGTAATGATGTCTCTGCCCTTAGTACTCTGAGTACACCATCTGATATCATCTGAGGTTAGAGCAACAAGCCTTCTAGCCCAGTTCTTCTGCTGGTGAGGGTTCAAGAACGCATCAGTCTTTGGCCAATGCTTGAGCAGCCAAGTATGGAACAAAGGTGCACAGCATCTCACTAATCTCCCCCTTTGCTTTTCATTCCTTTGATGAACTGAGTAGTAAAGATCTCCCAGTAAGGTGGGCACTGGGTTCCTCAGGATGAAAAGATGGATTGCATTCTTGCTAACAAACCTAGGCTCATCTGCAAAAAGTATGATCCCATATATGCTAAGGGCCAACAGAGCACAGACTGCCTTCCACCCCCCTAGGGAGGCCTTCAAACTAGCCTGAGAGGTCAAGAAATCCAGATGAAAACCAGAGATTCCAGCTTTAGATGTCAAATTCTGCCCAATTAGAACTGGTTCCAGATGTAATGCCTTTGTTATCTCCTCATTACTTGGGAAAGTCATCTCAGGGTTGAAAGGGATTCCACCCCTGATGGGTATACCAACCAATGATGAATATTCCTCCAGCAAAGGTCCCAACTGGAAATTCTGAAATGTGAAGCACCTCAGAGGGGGATCATAGAACTGCAGGCAAGTATGTATCAGGCTCCTCTGTGAAGGGTCCAAATCCATAACCACATCAAGGATTCCTCCATAATGTTCTCTGAAAAGTGGTATATGGTCTGGAGTAATCAGGGTCTGAATCCTCCTTATGCTAGCTAGCTCAGGCTCAAAGAAGTGATAGGAGATGTTACTTTTCTTAGGTGCCATGCTGCTGAAGAATAGGTGCTGATGATGATGACTGAGGACAACACTGAAGATGGGCCACTGATAAGATGGGACTGAGGATGCAAGTGACTGAAGCAGGCGGCTGATAGCTGAAGCAGGTGCTGATGAAGATAGGTCTATGCTGAAGAAGGGGTCAAAACCAAGCCAAAATGATAGGATGGATACCCTGAAAAACAAATAAACACATGTTAGAATGATGCAATGAGGATGTATGCAAATGATATGCAAGGGTTTGTGACTGAGCTGGATCTGATCAAGTGCTCTGATATGAGTCCAAGTATGTTCAAGAAATCCAGATGGAGGTCTATAAGTCCAGTAACCAAGGTGGGGGACTCAAATAAAGAGTCACACGTCCAAGGTTTAGAATCACAAGAACTGTTCCAAAGTGGAGTACTCTTAATCAAAACAAAGTAATAGGGTTTGCTGAGGTCAAGGGTACCTGCAAACCTGTAAACAGCCCAACCCCCTCACAGCATGCCCAAAAATCCATCTTTAATCTTTTGCTGGAAGAATTTTTGCCCACACGGATGATGAGAAGCTATGGATGTACTATTTCCAAGATAGCCTTGTTAGGGCATCTTTGGAATAGTATATGAAGCTAGGCATGGTTACTGTCAGAAGTTGGAAAGATTTGGCGGAAGCATTTGTTAAGCAATACCAATATAATATGGACATGGCTCCCAATCACACGCAGTTGCAAAGCATGTCACAGAGTGCAAAAGAGAGTTTCAAAGAGTATGCTCAAAGGTGGCGCCAGCTTGCGGCCAGGGTACAACCTCCACTGCTAGAGAACGAAATGGATGACATGTTCATGGGGACTTTGCAAGGAGTGTTCATTGAACGTTTAACGTCATGTTCTGTGACTAAATTCAATGATATTGTTATAGCTGGGGAGAGGGTTGAAACCCTATTGAAGATGGGAAAAATCCAAGATAATGGAGCTGGAAGTTCTGCTGGAACGAGAAAACCTTTTGTTGGCCCTCAGAGAAGAAGAGAAGGGGAGACTAATGATGTTTATGGAAGAGGAATGGGTCATGGCTACAGGAACTCATATGACCAAGTGGCAGTTGTCACTGTTCCTACCAATCCTACTCCTCAACCACAATGTCGCTCCCGATAAATGGGGAAATGGCCCAGATAAAGGTACAGACGCGAACGGTCGGCGAAAGGGACAATGAGAACACACGGCAGTGAACTCACTGGAGATGAATAGAGTCGCCAGCTAGGCATTTTTATCCCGGAGGAAAGGCAATGCTGCATAGACCTAGAAAGATATGGATAAGACGGTTGCGAACCAGAGAGACTGAGAAAGGGGGTTGGTTACAACCTGGGAAGGTATTAGCACCCAGATTGTCCGTCGTACTCGACGGGATCCACGCTTAAAAGATTTGTGTTTTAAAAGGGTAGTGTCAGTGCATTTTGTGTATAAAAAGAGCTGGAAAAGGATGTACAGGTGTCAGTGTAAAAGAAAGTGATGTGTGATATATACAGTGTCAGTGTAAGAACAGGAATAAGATGCTCAAGATCATGAGGCTAAAGAATGAAGCTGGAAAGAGGGGGAATGTACAGAGACTTTTGTTCGATAACTGTTAAGTTATGCCTACGTATCCTCTCGTGCAATGAGGAAGTCAGAACACCGTAGTTCGACCCAAAGAGACTGAAAGATGAATTGACTTGTGAACTGCTTACTTGCCTATGCTCAAGTGTATGACCTGTCTGGCTCAGGTGATAACTGTCTTGCATTAGACGGAAGAAGCAGGTTCTCGTTTATGAGTGAATGAGATGAGAAAAGAATCCCGGAGGAGACGATTATTGTTTGTTTTTGTGTTTTCAGTCTTTTACTGCTTTTGAAAGTTTGTCATAAGATAATGAGCTTAAGCCTAAACCAATGGATTTAGTAAACTCATCACATCTTCCCTCTGATCAGGGGTAATGAGAATACCTTAAGTGTGAAGTCAGATTCTCACACTTAATCACCTTTGGTGTAGGATTAAGATCATTAACCTACTTGTGATTATTTATATGTTTTTGTGGTTTTTGTTTAGTGTTAAGTAAGGAGGTTAAGCCATAATCAGGGATTAAACAGACTCATTACACCATCCTAATAGAAGGATAATAGATGAGAATGTTTAAGCTGAGGAAAGCTCCTCAACTTAATCCATGATTAGGGATTAAACTCATGTCAAAACAAGCCTTCGATTAAGTGGATTTTATTTAATGGTATGATGATGAAGTGATTTTTAGGGTTTGTAAGACAACTTGAGGGGGACTTGTCCATTAACACTAGGGTTAGTCCTTCTTAACCAATTAAGGAAGAATTAGAACCCTAATGCAAGGCCCAAGTTACAAGCTTGATGTCTTGATGATTATTAAGTGGATTGATTAAAGGAGTTAAACACATTAAGGGTTTAACACTTAGGATTAAAGTTATACACTCCATCCTAATAGAAGGATGCAGGCATAAACTTAATCACAAAGCCTTAAAACCTTTAGGGTTTAGTCCTTGATTATGAGATGAGAAGAGAAGACTCAAAAGAGACACAAAGGTAAAACTAAATGGGGGACTAATCAAAACCCTAATCATTGTCATGCTTGGTTGTTCCTAAGGTTTGTGATGTTACAAGAGAAATCTTCAATGGAACCACCAGGAAGCAGATGAAAGGATCAGGAGAAGCAAAGTAACTTGCTTCATTCAAGAAGTCAAGTTACTTGAAGAAAGAAAGTAAGGAGAAGAAAGATGAGCAAGCTCAAACTCAAACACAAGCAAAAATGCAGCAAGGATGCATAAAAGAGATGAAGAGAAGTCATGAGAAGTGAAGGCAAATTCACTTCTCAAAGTCACTTACCACCTGAAAGGTTAGAAAAGAGATGCAATGCAATGCAAAATGGGATGGAATAACATGATGCAAACCAAAACCAGAAGCACATTCATGATGTTAATGATGCTATGAGATGCTACAAACATGAGACAACAAATGGAGATGATCATACAAGCTCATGGATGCAAATGGAGCAAGTTAAAACACATGAACATTCATGAAAAGTTATGAAATGCATATGGCATACAACATGACAAATGCAAGATGCAATGATCAAACATGCTTTAAATATGTCTTAAGATGTTCAATGAATCAAATGGAGGCATGGAATGTCATGGCAAGTCATGTTATACAAGTAAATGCAAGGTGGATGCATATGGAAGCCCAAATTAGGGTTTATTATCAAAGCATCAAACACAAACCAAAATCAGAAGCAAACAACACTATAAAAAATTGAAAATGCACTCAAAGGACCCCTAATCCTATACTAACCCATTGCCCAAAGGAGAGGTTTCAACTCTTAATCAAATTCAAGTTATGATTTTCCTAAGTTTTCTAGGGTTTTAGGGTTCCTTAACAAGAAAATTATCAAACAAAAGGAAAATGAAATATCAAATCATGGCCATTTAATCTCACAAACTACATGCTAAACACAATGCAATGCAAAAAGAATCAAGGTCCAACTCTTTAGGGTTAGGCAGAAATGATTTTTGGAAGTTTGGATCAAAATAATGCATCAAAATGATTTTAATTCAATGAGAAATTCTCAAAATGCATCAAGATTAAAAAATAAATTTGGTTTGAGGGTTGGACAATGTTTCTAAATGTTTTTAAAGGTTTCATGAATTTTTTGGTGATTTTTAAATACCTAAAAGTATTTTTAATTAATTAATTCTCATTAATTAATTAAAAAGAACCTTTTAAATATTTAAAAATACTTTTTTAATGCTAAAAATAAAAATAAAAATATTTTTGTGTTCTGAAATTGAATAATAACTTGTACAAAAAATTTCAGATTTTTTAATGCATTTTTGCTATTTTAAATAAATTGTAGAAATCAAATGAAATAAAAGGAAAATAAAACGAATTTAAATGCTGGAAAAGAAAAGTCAACAGATCTGATGGCTCTCATTCAAACTCACACGCGCGCGTTTTGACTTGGCGCCACATCCAAGGGCCAGAATTCAAACTTGCTAATTACACTGATTAAGCCCTAATTTTGCCCTAATGACTTTCAGATGACCGAAACAGTGGTTCCGGTCATCTTCTCCGGCGAGCTCAAATGCTAAATCATTCTACAAGCTATGAAAATGAAAACTAACTATCCAGAAATCATCCCCACCTTAAAACGATTCAAACCCCTCACTCAAACATCATTTATCATTCATAATCAGAGAGAATCGAATCAAAATAGTTTCTAGGGCAAAAATTTCAGAACACGATTAAACTCTCATCTCTCCACCATTTTCAAAACTAATGACATCAGAGTGATCAGGAGAACATATAGAATCTATTTAGAACTTAAAAAAAGATTTCTGGAAAAAATGTTCTTGAGCTACCTGAGTTTTGAAGCTTTCAGTTCACAGCTTTCTGGGTGCTTTCCTTTGTGCTATCCACTCCTCTTGTGCTCCTGATGAACCCTTGATGCTTAGAAAAGATTTATGTTGGCTGGTTTGAGAGTTTGAACAGGTTCTGTTCAAGCTCAGGTGAGAATCGTGTTTGGCTTATGCGGTGTTTCAAGGGTGAATGAATGCAGGGAAATGATCAGGAGGATGTGGTGATGAGTTCTATGAAGTGTGTTTGTGAGTTGGTGGCTTGTTTTCTGAGTTTCGAAGGTTTTTGCTCCAAGGGTGGAAAATGGGAAAGTGATACTCTTGCTGGTTTCAGGCTTGCTGGCTATATGAAATGTCTTGCTTTTTGTTTGCATAAACAAATGGGATTGGTCAGAAGATGTGACCTGTGCTTTAGTGATAGGTGTAGCTACTTTTGCAAATATGTCAACTTCTTGTAAGAGAGGCCATGGGCAACTTCTAGCCAAGTACAAAGGGCTTGTCTGGCGCAGCATGGCATGAGGGAAAGGCTAGTGTGATTCAGCAGGCTAGGCAGCAAGTGGATGAAGTGTGATCATTGGTTTTGCAACTTGCTTGCTTTTGCTTTCCATGAAAATATCTTGCCTCACAAGCCATGAAACATGAGAAACTCTTGGTCCATTTTGATTTTTAGGTCACATGTGATGTTTGTGTAATGGTTTGACATGAATTAGAAGTCACGAATGCCTTTGGTACAAGATTTTGCAAATTTCTCATTTGGTACATATCTTGGAATTTAGTGATTTTTGCCAACTTTGACACACCATAACTTTTGATCCAATATGAATTAGGTCATGTTCTTGTACTTTTTGAAAAGGGAAAGATCTAATCTACAACTTTCATGACCAAAGTTTTTCCATTTGAAGCTTTTTTGGATCAAAAAGTAAGGGTTGAAAAAGTTGCATAAAATGACATTTCATTAAAAGTCAACCATGCCCAAAAAAGTCAACTTTGCAAAAACTTCAAATTCTTGAATTTTGTGAATTTCAAACTTCTTCTATGATCAAATAAAGATCAAATAAACTCAAAATGATGAAGATCACCCCTTGGTTGGGTCACTGGGGGCCTTAGATGCCCTGATTTTGCACTGACTTGTTCAGAAAGTCAACTCTTGATCAGATGACTTCCCCATGGAATTTCTTCATAAAAATTGATATGCATACTCCCTATACCATATAGAGACCAATAGAAACAAGAATGACCAAAAA
The DNA here is from genome assembly GCA_963966055.1 of Lathyrus aphaca. Classification (NCBI taxonomy): domain Eukaryota; kingdom Viridiplantae; phylum Streptophyta; class Magnoliopsida; order Fabales; family Fabaceae; genus Lathyrus; species Lathyrus aphaca. The sequence continues at coordinate 557,716,906 of OZ014519.1, forward strand.
ATTTGGAGTTATGGTCTCTGAAACCAAAACCCTAATTTCAGGTCATCTGTGCAGTCAAACCTGGCTCTGCTTCCATACCAATCCCAGTTCTTGTGATTCTTTGGCATTTTTGACTTTGAGAGGATGTAATATGATATAAGAACACACATGGACCCCTTTGAAGTGACTGGTGGCCTTTGGAATGGCTCAAGAAGCTCTTGGATTGCTCAGATCACAAACCCTAGGTGCAGATGACTTTGAATCTATGCAGTGAAACAAAAATGTGATATGAGATGGTGTGATTGAGTTTATGCATATGAAATGATCACAAGCCATGGTGTGAATGGGTGAGGGAAAATTTGGGGTGTTTACACACAACAACGCACCAATTATCAACAGAGGCCTTACCAACAATGTCAGCCTCGCCCTACTGACCGTGTTTTCGAAGCTATTCCCATGACCTATACATCATTATTGTAGAGGTTGATAGACTTGAATATGATACAACTGAGGACATTGGTTCCACCACCACCAGGAGATCTTCCACCAGGGTACGATGTTAATGTAAGATGTGTTTTTCATTCAGGAGCTCCTAGACACTCTACAGAGAAATGCAGGGCGTTGCACAACAAAGTTCAGGACCTGATAGATCCAAAGGCCATCAACTTTGCGCCACCACTGAATTTTAATTCTAATCTTATCCCTAATCATGGAGGGGCTATGATTAATGTTGTTGAAGATGGAGAACACTTGAATTTTATTCTGGATATAAAGGAGGTGCAGACTCCTCTCTTGTTTGTAAAAGAAAGGTTGTTAAGAGGATATGAGTTCCCAGGATGTGACTTTGATTGTGAGGAATGTGATATGACTATGAATGGCTGTGAAAAGTTGAAAGTAGGGCTGTAAAATTTGATAAATGAAGGGACATTGCAGTTTGACAGAGTTAACAAATAAAGTGACTGTGTTTCTACTGTGACTATCTTCTATGATCCAGGTGATGTGCCAGCCCCGGTCCGGAGAGAGCCTGTTACAATCTATGGGCCACAGGAGGTCAGTCCTGTTACAATTACTACGCCTGGTCCCGTACCTTATGATGATGACAAAGTTGTGCCATGGCATTACGGGTCAGATGTGTATGTACAAGGACGAAAGATGGAGGATAAGCCCGTGACTATAAATCTTGTTGTTACTAGTGTTGGGGGCTTGGGTTGTTTCACTAGAATTGGGCGATTGTTTTCTCCACAGAATCTCTGAAACAATGATGAAGCTGAAGCTGCTTCCAGAGCTAAGGGCAAGCAGGTAGCTAGTGCGGAGGTGGTAACCCAGAATGCTGATCAGAATGTCTTTGAAAAGGAAGTCGAAGAGTTTATGAGGATAATAAAGAAGAGTTACTATTAGATAGTGGAGAAACTAAACCAAACGCCGTCCAAGATTTCCATACTATCACTGTTTATATGCTCGCAGGCACATAGGGAAGCTTTGTTGAAGGTGCTGCAGTCTGCTTACATGCCTCAGGAGATTACTGTTAACTAGTTGGAAGTTGTAGTGGCCAACATAAATGCTAGCCATGGGCTAGGGTTTACTAACAAAGACCTTACAACTGAAGGAAGGAACCATAACAAAGCTTTTCACATCACCATGGAGTGCAAAGGTGTTATTCTGTCACATGTTTTTGTCGACACCGGTTCCTCCCTAAACGTGCTGCCAAAGAAGGCTCTGATGAAGTTAGAGGTTGATGGTCTTATTCTCCGACCTAGTGATTTAGTGGTAAAGGCTTTTGATGGCACTCGAAGGTCTGTTTTCGGGGAGGTAGAATTACCAGTGAAGATTGGATCCTAGGTGTTTAAGTGTATTTTCTATGTGATGAACATTCAGCCGGCTTACAACTGTTTGTTAGGACGTCCCTGGATTCATGCTGCTGGAGCTGTGACATTTACTCTTCACCAGAAGCTAAAATATGTGGTGGACGGACAAGTGGTGACTGTTTGTGGTGAGGAGGATATTTTTGTTAGTCATCTATCTACATTTAAATATGTTGAGATGGACGGAAAAATTCATGAAACCCTATGCCAGGCGTTTGAAGCGGTAAATGTCAGTTCAGTATCTCCCACTTCTATGTTCCAGAGCAGTGAGAAAGAGGGGATTTCTATCTCTTCGTATACGCATGCTAAGGAAGTGGTCCAGTCAGGGCAGGCCCAAGGCTGGGGCAGGTTGCTAGTGGTTGAAAATAAGAATGATAAGTTTGGCATTGGATACCAACCAGGGCAGGCTGGATGGTCTCAGGAAAGCAATGCCATGAGTTTCAAGAGTGTTGGGATGATTGACCCCAATCATGTATGTGCCATGGACGAAGATGCTGACGGCGAATGTGACTTGGACAAATGGGTGCGCCCATGTGCTCCCGGGGAAGAATTACATAATTGGTTTGCTGAAGAGATCATTCAAGTCACCGGTCCAATAGAGTAATTTTTCTTGTTTTCCTTTTATTCATGTGCATGTCAAGTCCTACGCTCTGCCCAAGGTGTATGGAACCATTGTAGGGCCACCATTGCATTCCATGCAGTTAATTTTACCATGAACAAAGGATATTTTTATACAAATTACGTTCCTTTTCTTTCTTTTAAAATTTTTCACAAAAAATATAAAAATGGAATTGTTTTTGTTTTTATTTTGTTCATTTTTCAAAAAGCATAATCTGAAATAAGCACATCCTTGTGCAGAGTCAATCATTCGGATTTCTCTGATAACTCTTCTGCTATGACCAATTATGACTTTGATAATCCGATCTACCACGCTGATTAAGGGGTTGAAGAAGACTGTGAACTCCCCGAGGAATTAGCCAGGTTATTGAGACAGGAGGAAAGGGTTATTCAGCCTCATCAAGAAGAGCTTGAATTCATCAACATCGGGTCTGAAGACGTAAAGAGGGAAATTAAGATTGGGGCCAGTCTATAGGCCAAGGTAAAGGAAGAGCTGATTGGCATGCTTTGAGAGTATATGCTTATCTTTGCTTGGTCATATCAAGATATGCCAGGTTTGAATACCGACATCGTTGTGCATAAGCTACCATTGAGGGAAGACTGTCCTCCTTGTCGCTCCCACCAAATGACAGGGGGTCAGATAGGGTACAGACACGAACGTTCGGCGAAAGGAGAAAAGAAAGTGAAGTGAAAAGAGTCGCCATCTAGGCATTTTTATCCCGAAGGAAAGGTAATGCTGCATAAACCTAGGAAGATATGGATAAGACTGTTGCGAACCAGAGAAACTGAGAAAGGGGGTTGGTTACAACCTGGGAAGGTATTAGCACCCAGATTTTCCGTCGTACTCGACGGGATCCATGCTTGAAAGATTGTGTTTAAAGGGGTAGTGTCTGTGCTATCTGTGTGCAAAAGCTGGAAAAGAATATACAAGTGTCAGTGCAAGAAAGTGAAGTGAGGTGCTCGGGAATGAGGCTTAAAAAGAAAGCTGGAAGAGGGGGGGGAGACAGAGACTTTTGTTCGATAACAGTTAAGTTATGCCTACGTATCCTCTCGTGCAATGAGGAAGTCAGAACACCGTAGTTCGACACAAAGAGACTGAAAGATAAATTGACTGATGAACTGCTTGTTTGTCTATGCTCAAGTGTATGACCTGTCTGGCTCAGGTGCTAACAGTCTTGCATTAGACGGAAGAAGCGAGTTCTCGTTTGTGAGTGAAGATGATGAGAAGAGAATCCCGAAGGAGACGATTATTGTTTGTTTGGTGTTTTCAATCTTTTATTGTTTTTTGTGTTTTTCATAAGTTAATGAGCTTTAACCCTAAACCAAGGGTTAGTAAACTCATCACATCCTCCCTTTGATTAGGGGTAATGAGAATACCTTAGGTATGAAGTAAACACCTCAACCTTAATTACCATGATGTAGGATTAAGATCATTAACCTACTTGTGATTATTTAGATGTTTTTTGGAGTTTTTGTTTAGTGTTAAGTAATGAGTTTAAGCCATAATCAAGGATTTAATGGACTCATTACACCATCCTAATAGAAGGATAATAGATGAGAACACTTAAGTTGAGGAAGATAGCTCAAATTAATCCATGATTAGGGATTAACCTCATGACAAAACAAGCCTTTATTAAGGTGGATTTTAGTTAATGGTAAGATTAAGAAGTGGATTTTATGGTTTGTAAGACAACTTGAGGGGGACTTGTCCATTAACACTAGGGTTAGTCCTTCTTAACCAATTAAGGAAGAATTAGTACCTTAATGCAAGGCCCAAGTTACAAGCTATTTGTCTTAGTGATTATTAAGGATGGTTTATTTAATAGGTTTAAAAAAATTAAGGGTTTAACACTTAGGATTAAAGTTATACACTCCATCCTAAGAGAAGGATGCAGGCATACCCTTAATCACAAAGCCTTAAAACCTTAAAGGTTTAGTCTCCGATTATGAGATTAGGAGAGAGACACAAAGAAGACACAAAGGTAAAACTAAAGGGGGACTAATAAAAAAACTAAGATTATCATGCTTGGATGTTCCTATGGTTTGTAAGGCTTGCAAGAGATCTTCAGGAATAGCCACCAAGGAAGAAGCAGATGAAAGGAGGAGAAGCAGAAGAAACAAGTTAACTTACTTCACTTAAGAAGATAAGTTACTTGAAGAAAGAAAGTGGATAAATAACATGAATGAGCAAGCTCACTCTAAAGCAAAAGCAAAATGCAGCAATGAATGCATAAGAGAGATGAGAAGAGAAATGAGAAGTGAAGGCAAATTCACTTCTCCAAGTACTTACCACCTGAAATGGTTAGCATAAAAGAAAGAATGAAATGAAAATGGAATGTATGCAAGGAAGCAAACCAAAACCAGAAGCATATTAATGATGTAAATGATGCTAAGAGATGATGCAAATGTATGTCAATGGTTGTGAATGATCATACAAGGGATGAGAATGCAAATGAGGCATGTAAGAAGCATGAAAGCACATGAATGTTCATGGAATGTAATGAATGCATAAGATGGAAAATGGATGAAGAAATGATCAAGCATGATTCTAATGTATCCTATGATGTCTTAGAAGTCATATAAATGCATGAAATGTCATGGCAAGTTCTTGAATGAATGCATATGCAAGATGTATGTGAATGAACATGAGAAATTAGGGGTTTTAGGCAACATGAGATGCAAATGTCAAAAACAGAAGCAAATCATAAGATAAAAAATTGAAAATGAACTCAAAAGAACCCTAACCCCATATGATATCACAACCCAAAGGAGGAAACCTAACCCTTAACCTAATGAAAGTTGTGGTTTTTTCTAAGTTATCTAGGGGTTTAAGGTACCTTAAGGGAAAAAATGCAAATCAAATCAAAAATGCAAACGAAATTCATGACAAAATTACGCTAGATAGTACATGTCAAATGAAGAACAATGCAAAAAGAATCAAAGTCATACCATTCATGGTTAGGCAGAAAAGAATTCTTGAAGTTAGGGTTCAAAAATAAGAATTTTATGAACCCTAAATTCAAGAAAATTGTCAAAGAGTGTTCAAAAATAAAAAGAAATTTTTATGAATGGCATGACAATGTTTCTAAATGTCCCAGGATGCAATGTGAATTTTTTTTGGAATTTTTAGAAACTTAAATGATATTTTAATTAATTAATTTCCATTAATTAATTAAAATAAACATTTAAATGTTTTAAAAATTATTTTTTAATGCAAAAAGTAAAAATAAAAATATTTTTGGGTGAAGAAAATTATTTGGAATAAAAATGCAAAAGGAAAATATTTTTAGGATTTTTAAACTATTTTAAATAAATGATGCAAGAAAAATGAAAAAAATGCAATAAAAATTAAATAAAGGAAAAGTAATCTGATTCAGTGGACAAGATTGATTTTGGGGAAATTATGGTTAACTGTGCGCCACATCCTAGGGCTAGAATTCAAATTCAGCTAATTCTATTTAATTAATTAAATAATCCAAATTTAAAATTAATGACCTAATCCTAACCATCCAACACACACGGGAAACTAAGATCAAACGACCCTCATTTAAACCTTGCCCTAACCCTAATTAGACAGTTAATTACTTTCAGGTGGCCGGGGAAGACCTCCGGTCATCTTCTCCGGCCAGCTTCTCCCTGAGCAAACCCCAAACTTCAACCCTAGGTCATTTCTGGAGCTCTAAAGCTCCAGATCAACTCACCTCACTCTCCTGAACTCAAATCCAACCTCAAAACAAATTTATGATGGCTTAATATCATGATTCGAATCAAAACTCAAAAACTGCAAAAGTTTCAGAGGTTCAGTAAATGCTTATTTCTTGCTCATTTTCGAAAATAAACACATCCCCATGACCAGGGCAACATATAGAACAATATTCTAATAAGAAAATAGGGTTCTGGAAAAAATGTTCATCATGTTATCTGAGATGAAGCTTCCTGGTTCTGAGCTTTCAAGCCTTCTCTTTGATGCAAAAAGTCTCCAATAATCTTCCTAGTGATGTTACAATGCCTAGAATAGACTGAAATGAACTGGTTTGAGGGAATGAAGCCTTGCTGCACCAGAATCGTGTTTTGGTTGTGAGGTGTTTGAGGCTTGTTTGAAGGGTGGGGAAGGGTCCTTTAGTGATGTTGAGTTGATTGGTAAAGGTAGTTTTGAGTTTGAGTCAGTGAGCTATGAGTTTCGAAGGAATTTGCAAAATGGAGAGATTTTGATTCTGAGGTTTCAGCTTGCAATCTTGTGTGTTCTGGCTTGTGTGTGATCCACATAACAAGTAATGATAGGCCAGAGAGTGGGTGGTGGCTGCAGCTGATTGGTATGGGGCAAGTTGCAAAAAGTCACCAACTTGTGTACTTGAGGTATGGGCAATGGTGCAGCTGGCTTTTTGGATTGTCTTTGTGCAGCTGAGATCAAGGAGGTCAATGGAAATTGTTTTGAGGCAAATCAGCAAGTTTCTGAAAGGTTGCGTGTCATTTTGCAAATTCTATGAAGTTTGGCCCCTTTTGAAATTCTTGAAATGCAAGACATGAAATAGCATGGTTCTTTGGGCAATTCTGGTCTTAAGGCAGTGCACTATGATGTTATGATGCTTAGAAGTGTATTTGAAGTCACAAAATAGCTTGGCAAATGGTTTTAGCAAAAATCCCTCTTTGGTGCATTCTTGAAAATTATGTGATTTTTGCCAACTTTGACAAGCCATAACTTGAGTTCCATAATGAATTAGAACTTGTTCTTGTACTTTTTGAAAAGGGAATGATCCAATCTACAAATTTCATGACTAACAATTTTTCATTTGAAGCATTTTTGGTTGAGAAAGAGGAGGTTGAAAAACTTTCCCAAAATGGAAAGTTTACATTACAAGTCATTTCCATTTTTGGCAACTTTTGATTTAGCTCAATTTTCTTCAATTTTGTGAACTTCCAAGCACTTCAATGATCAAATAAAGATCATATAACTTCAATTTGATGAAAAATCCACTTTGGTTCCCATGTTGGGGGCCTCAGATGCCCTGATTTTGCTCTGACTTGCTCAAGAAGTTACCCATTGAACAGATGACTTCCACAATGAATCTCTTCATCAAACTTGGTACACATGATCCTTATAACATATAGAGACCATTAGAAACAATAATGACCAAAAAATTTGGAGTTATCGCCTCTGAAACCAAAACCCTAATTTCAGGTCATCTGTGTAGTGAAACCCTAGCTCTGCCTCCATGCTTTCCAAGTTCTTGTGATTTTTTGACTTCCTTGATCTTTGAGGGATATAAAATGATAGTAGAACATACATGGACCCTCTTGGAATGATTGTATACCTTTGGAGTGGCTCAGATGGATCCTTGGATTGCTCAGATCACAAACCCTAGATGCAGATGAACTTGAACTAATGCAGTGAAACAAAAATGCTATATGATATGATATGCTTGAACTAATGCAAATATGAAAGATCACAAGCCATGGTGTGAACTTAGTGAGGGAAAATTTGGGGTGTTTACACTCCTGTTAAGCAAAAGCTTAGAAGAACCCATCCTGACATGGCGTTAAAGATCAAAGAAGAGGTTCAGAAGCAATAGGATGACGGTTTCCTTGCTGTGACTAGTTATCCACCTTGGGTAGCTAATATTTTACCTGTACCAAAGAAGGATGGAAAGGTCCAGATGTGCGTTGATTACCGGGATTTGAATAGAGCAAGCCCAAAAGATGATTTCCCATTACCTCACATTGATGTATTGTTGGATAATACGACTCAATTCTCGGTATTCTCCTTCATGGATGGCTTTTCTGGTTATAACCAGATCAAAATGGCGCTGGAAGACATGGAGAAGACAATTTTCATTACCCCTTGGGGGACATTCTGCTATAAGGTCATGCCCTTTGGTTTGAAGAACATTGGGGCAACGTACCAACGGACAATGGTGACTCTATTTCATGACATGATCCATAAGGAAATTGAATGCTATGTGGATGACATGATAGCCAAGTCCCGTGATGAAGAAGATCATTTGGTTAACCTCAAGAAATTGTTTGAAATATTGAGAAAGTATCATTTGAGGTTAAACCCAAACAAGTGCACCTTTAGGGTGCACTCTGGTAAGCTGCTGGGTTTCATTGTTAGTCAAAGAGGAATTTAGGTAGATCCTGCAAAGGATAAAGCAATACAAGATATGCCTGCACCGCAAACTAAAAAAGAAGTGCATGGTTTCTTGGGGAGATTGAACTACATCGCTTGGTTCATATCTCACCTAACAGCCATATGTGAACCAATATTCAAGCTATTGAGAAAAGAACAAACGGTCAGGTGGAATGAAAGATTGTCAAAGAGCATTCGAAAAGATAAAAGAATACTTGCAGGAACCTCCAATTATAATGCCTCCAGTTCCAGGAAGGCCATTAATCATGTATTTAACCGTGCTAGAAGGATCAATGGGGTGTGTTCTAATCCAACATGACGAGTCTGGTCAAAAAGAGCATGCAATATACTACCTTAGCAAAAAGTTTACCGACTGTGAATCCCGTTATTCACTGCTCGAGAAAACTTGCTGCGCTTTGGCATGGGCTGCTTGCCGACTGAGACAATAAATGTTGACTCACACAACCCTGTTAATTTCAAAGATGGATCATGTTAAATACAGTTTTGAGAAACCAGCGTTAACCGGAAGGGTTGCTAGGTGGCAGATGGTGCTGACAGAGTACGACATCCAATACACTTCTCAGAAAGCCATCAAGGGAAGTATACTTTCAAACTATCTTGCATAGAAACCCCTTGAAGACTATTATCAGTTAATGAGATTTGATTTCCCTGATGAGGATATCATGTACCTCAAAGCAAAAGATTGCGAGGAACCACTTCCGGAGGAGGGGCCTGATCCTAAATCCAAATGGAAGTTGATGTTTGATGGGGCAGTCAATATCAATGGACGTGGAGTTGGTGTCGTTCTCATTACTCCCGAAGGTGTTCATTTTCCCTTCGCTGCCAGAATTACTTTTGGCTGCACCAACAATGAAGCGGAATACGAGGCGTACATTATGGGAATAGAGGAGGCTATTAATCTAAGGATTAAGACCCTCGATATATTTGGAGACTCCGCCCTCGTGATAAACCAGATTACCGGCAAATGGTATACACATCAAGAACACTTAATTCCTTATAGGGATTATGCTAGAAGACTATTGACGTTCTTCACAATGGTAAAGCTTAAGTATATACCACGAGATGAAAATCAATTTTCCGATGCATTGGCTACACTCTCTTCATCAATCAAAGTCTTGTGTTGGAATTATGTTCCTAGAATTGATATCTCTAGGCTTGATGTACCAGCTTATGTATTATCTGTAGATGCAGTGTCTGATGAGAAGCCTTGGTATCATGATATCAAACAGTTCCTGGAAAGAAAAGAATATCCAACCGGGGCAACTTCCAATGACAAGAAGACCTTAAGGCGACTTGCTGCTAGTTTCTTCTTAAACACTGACGGTGTTCTATACAAGAGAAACTTTGACATGATCTTTCTCAGATGTGTGGACAAGCAGGAAGCGGACATGTTAATGCAGGAAGTCGACGAGGGATATTTCGGTACTCATGCAGGAGGACATGCAATGGTTAAGAAATTTTTAAGATCGGGGTATTATTGGCTAACAATGGATGCAGACTGTTATTCATATACCCGTAAATGACATAAATGCCAAATCTATGCAGACAGGGAGCATGTACCTCCAAGCCCACTCAACATCATGTCATCTCCTTGGCCTTTTTCAATGTGGGGCATTGACATGATTGGAAAAATAGAGCCTACTGCTTCGAACGACCATCGTTTCATTTTGGTCGCAATTGACTATTTCACCAAGTGGGTCGAAGCACCGTCTTATGCTAATGTTACTCGCCAGGTGGTGGCCAAATTCCTAAAAAGAGATATCATTTGCCTATATGGAGTTCCTGAGCGAATCCTTACTGATAATGGTTCTAATTTGAATAACAAAATGATGACAAAACTGTGTCGGGACTTCAAAATTCAACACTACAATTCTTCTCCTTACCGACTAAATATGAATGGTGTGGAGGAAGCAGCGAACAAGAATATTAAGAAGATTGTGCAGAAGATGGTCGTCACTTATAAAGATTGGCATGAGATGTTACCATTTGCATTGCATGGGTATCGTACGTCAGTTAGGACATCTACTGGAGCAAATCCGTTCTCCCTAGTATATGGCATGGAGGCAGTCTTTCCAGTGGAGGTGGAAATTCCTTCTTTACATGTGATGATGGATGTCAAGCTCGACGAGGCTGAATGGGTGCGTGCCCGATACAACCAATTGTGTTTAATTGATGAAAGGAGATTAGCAGATGTGTGTCATGGGCAGCTTTATCAGAGGAGAATGAAGCGAGCTTTTGATCAACGAGTACGCACTCAGGAGTACCAAGTTGGTGAGCTGGTGAAGACTTCTAGTCCCCTGTTAACTCGGGCGCAGTTAAAAAATACTTTGCATAAAAAAGACTCGTTGAACACAAAAACCGAATTATAAGTCCAGGCAAAAAAAGGGCACCCCAACGAGCTAAAAATAGAATAAAAAGCTCGGGAAAAAGTTAGGGAAATGAATAAAAAGAAATGTACACTCGCTGAGTTGAAAAGCCACATTGCACAGCTCAGGCAAAAAAGGGTATCCCAGTGGATTGAAAACCCGAAAGGGCGATCCACGCAAAATAAGGGAATAAGCAAATGACTATGATCCGGGTAATCTGTACCACATCATCGTCCCAATTAATCTGGCAATATCTAGAGGATAGGAATCAGTTTCATTTTCCTCTTCAGAATGCGAAGGCAGGAATGGAAAGTCATGGAGATATATTGATCATAGAAGAAAGGAAACTCATTGGAATGTGTCGCTCCCAAAGATTTGCATCCCGGTACAAGCGCGAACGGTCGGCGAAAGGAGAGAATGAAATGAAGTGAAAAGAGTCGCCAGCTAGGAATTTTTATCCCGAAGGAAAGGTAATGCTGCATAAACCTGGAAAGATATGGATAAGACGGTTGCGAACCAGAGGAACTGAGAAAGGGGTTGGTTACAACCTGGGAAGGTATTAGCATCCAGATTGTCCATCGTACTCGATGGGATCCACACTTGAAAGTTTGTGTTTAAAGGGGTAGTGTCAGTGCTATTCTGTGTGCAAAAGCTGGAAAAGAATGCAAGTGTTAGTGCAAAAACAGTGTGAAGTGAAATGAAATAGTGTCAGTACAGGAAAAGAGTGCAAAGCTCAAGACTATGAGGCTTAAAAGAAGAAAGCTAGATGAGGGGGAATATACAGAGACTTTTGTTCGATAACTGTTAAGTTATGCCTACGTATCGTCTCGTGCAATGAGGAAGTCAGAACACCGTAGTTCGACTCAAAGAGACTGAAGAATGAATTGACTTGTGGGCTGCTTTCTTGTTTATGCTCAAGTGTATGACCTGTCTGGCTCAAGTGCAAACTGTCTTGCATTAGACGGAAGAAGCAAGTTCTTGTTTGTGAGTGAATGAGATGAGAAAAGAATCCCGGAGGAAACGATTATTGTTTGTTTTTTGAGTTTTCAATCTTTTATTGATTTTTGAGTTTGTCATAAGAAATAAGCTTAAGCCTAAACCAAGGGTTAGTAGACTCATCACATCCTCCCTCTGATTAGGGGTAATGAGAATACCTTAAGTATGAAGTAAACACCTCACACTTAATCACCATGATGTAGGATTAAGATCATTAACCTACTTGCATTTATTTAGATGTTTTTGGAGTTTTTGTTTAGTGTTAAGTAATGAGTTTAAGCCATAATCAAGGATTTAATGGACCCATTACACCATCCTAATAGAAGGATAATAGATGAGAACATTTAAGCTGAGAAAGGCTCCTCAACTTAATCCATGATTAGGGATTAACCTCATGACAAAACAAAACCTTTCTTAAAGTGGATTTTAGTTAATGGTAAGATTAAGAAGTGAATTTTATGGTTTGTGAGACAAACTTGAGGGGGACTTGTCCATTAACACTAGGGTTAGTCCTTCTTAACCAATTAAGGAAGAATTAGAACCCTAATGCAAGGCCCAAGTTACAAGCTTAATGTCTTAGTGATTATTAGGTGAATTGATTAAAGGATTTAAACAGATTAAGGGTTTAACACTTAGGATTAAAGTTATACACTCCATCCTAATAGAAGGATGCAGGCATAAGCTTAATCACAAAGTCTTAAAACCTTAAGGGTTTAGTCCTTGATTATGAGATGAGATGAGAAGACACAAAGATGACACAAAGGTAAAACTAATGGGGGACTAATCAAACCCTAATTGTTATCATGCTTGGGTATTCCTAGGGTTTATGAAGCTTGCAAGAAGATCTTCAAGATGAGCCACCATGGAAGAAGCAGGATGGAAGGAGGAGAAGCAGAAAGAAGCAAGACAACTTACTTCACTTAAGAAGACAAGTTGCTTGAAGAAAGAAAGTGAGGAGGGAACATGAATGAGCAAGCTCACTCTAATACAAAAGCAAAATGCATCAATGAATGCATCTGAGAGACGAGAAGAGATTGTGAGGAGTGAAGGCAAATTCACTTCTCAAACACTTACCACCTGAAAGTTAGCAAAATGAAGTGAAATGAAATGAAAATGAAATGAAATGCAAAGAAAAAAACTAAAGTCAGAAGCATTTTCATGATGCTAATGATGCAAAGAGATGACACAAATGTATGTCATGAGATGGAGATGATCATACAAAGGATGAGAATGCAAATGAAGCATATAAGAGGCATGAAAGTTCATGAATGCATATGACACCAAATGAAAGCAAAAAATGGCAAATGAATGATGCAATGATCAAACATGATTCTAATATGTCCTAAGATGTCTCATATGTCATGTGGATGCACAAAATGCCATGGCAAGTTCATGTATGCAAGCTTATACAAAATGGATGCAAATGAAGATGCAAATTAGGGTTATATGATCATATGAGATGCATAATTCAAAAACAGAAGTAAGACATGGGATTAAAAATTGAAAATGGACTCAAAGGGACCCTAAACCTATACATGTTCACTGTCCAAATGGGAAGGTCAGAAGCTAAACCCTAAGGGACTTATGAATTTCCTACGTTTCTAGGGTTTTAAAGGTGATCCTAAAGGTAAAATGTCAAACAAATTGAAAATTCATTATAAAAATGAAACAAAAAGGTTTTTAGATGCTTGAAAGTATGCATAACACAATGCAAAAAGAACCATTCACAAACTCAACTTGGATCAAAAGTTATGAATTTTTGAAGTTAGGGTTAAAAATATTCAAATTTAAGAACCCTAATTCATTTAAAAAAAATGTCAAAATGGGATCAAAACCAAAAAGAAATTTGTGTTGTGAGTTTGTAAATGTTTGTAAATGTTTGAAAAGGCTCTCTGAATGTTTTTGGGATTTTTAAATACCTAAATGTATTTTTTAATTAATTAATTTCCATTAACTAATTAAAAATTAAATGATTAAAAAATATTTTTTAATGCAAAAAATAAAAATAAAAATATTTTCAGAATGAGAAAAATATTTAAAGCCATGATGCAAAAAATGAGAATTTTTGGATGATTTTTGATATTTTAAAATAAATGTGCAAAGAAAATACAATAAAATGTAATTAAAATGAACTTAAATGGAAAAGTATGCTGATCTGAGGGCTGGAATTCAAAGCTGGGGTGGAGGGAAAGACTGCGTGCGTTAAGGGACGGCTAGGATTGAAACTGGAATTTTGAATTTCTTAAACCTAATTAATCTAAACTAATCCTGATTAGGGTTTAAACAACGCATCTGGGCCGTTGGTACGCACGCGGGAAGGGCCATCTAACGCTCCACATTCAAAACTGGGCTTAAACCCTAATTAGGGTTAATGACTCTCAGACGGTCGGAACAGTGGTTCCGGTCGTCTTCTCCGACGAGCCATTTTTCTATCTCTCTCAAGACGCCGTGAAAATGTACCAAAATCTCCAGAAACAATCAATGATCAACAACAAACCATAATCCAGCAACAAATCTCATTTATTTTGCCTCAAAACCAAGATTCGAACACAAACATAAAAACTGAAAATTTTTCAGAACATGCATACACACTCAAATCTTAACCATTCTTCACCATTCAAAGCTCATTGTGATCAGGGAAACAAACTCTACCATTCTATAACTAAGAAAACAAATTCTGGAAAGATGTTCCAAGAAGGTACCTGAGCTTAAGCTTTCTCAGTTTGGGACTTTTAGACCTCCTCTCTTTGCGCAAACCACTCCCCTTAAACTCCTGATTAAGCTTTGACACTTTGAAAGAGTTTAAATGGGTTGTTTTGAAGGTTTGTTCTTCAACTGGCCAAGAATCGTGTTTTGGCTTATGGTGTTTTCAGGCTGTTTTAGTGGTTGGAAAATGCTCTAATGGTGATGGTGAGTTGATCTATGAAGTTTGTTTGGATGCTTGTAGCTTGTGTGATGAGTTTCGAAGGAATGAAGGCAAGAGGGATTTTTTGTGAACTTTGCTTGTCTAATGTTTCAGGCTCCAAGATTGTATGAAATGGCTTGCCTTTGGTACACATATCAAGTCCTGATAGGTCAGAGAGTTATTGGTGGCCTATGCTGATTGGTATGGTTCAAAATGCAAAAAGTCAATTTTTGAGTAAGTGAAAGCATGGGCTGGTTCAGTTATGGTTCAGGGGTATCGCTTGAGTCAGCTAGCTTCAAGGAGGTCCATGGAAGTCATATTTTGTAGCTGGCAAAAGTGGATGAAGATATTTGCTCCATTTTTCAATTTTGAAGTAGTTTGGCCCCTTTTGAATTACTTGAAGTTCAAGGCATGAGATGAAATGATTCAAAGCACAAATCTGATCCTTAGAGGTCACATGAGCATGTTGTGAAGTATTTGTAAAAAGTCAAGCTTATATGTACTTGAGGTATGGCACAAGTCAGAGCTGGATTAGGGGCATGGCTGGGCTCAACATGGATCAAGGAAGGCCTTTGGATTATTTTTGTGCAGCTGTAATGGCTGAGGCAAGTGGTAGCATGGCTCTTGCAACTTTTCCCTCTTTGTTGTTTCTTGATTCACAAGCCATAGAAAACCTAAGTCAAGGGTCCAATTCTGATGTTTTGAAGTTGTGTGATCATGTTATGTCATATTTAGGCACATTAGAAGTCATTTGAAGCCTTGGCAAGTGGTTTTGCAAAAATCCCTCTTTGGCATGAAACTTGAAATTATGTGATTTTTGCCAATTTTGGAAAGCCATAACTTGAGTTCCAAAATGAATTAGATCTTGTTCTTGTACTTTTTGAAAAGGGAATGATCCAACCTACAACTTTCATGACCAAGAATTTTTCATTTGAAGCATTTTTGGTTAAGAAAGAGGAGGTTGAAAAACTTTCCCAAAATGGAAAGTTACATTACAAGTCATTTCCATATTTGGCAACTTTTGGTTTAGCCCACTTTTCTTCAAATTTGTGAACTTCTAAGCACTTAAATGATTAAATAAAGACCACATAACTTCATTTTGATGAAAAATCCATTTTGGTTCCATGTTGGGGGGCCCCAGCTGCCCTGATTTGGCTCTGACTTGCTCAAGAAGTTACCCAGTGATCAGATGACTTCCACAATGAATTTTTCCATCAAACTTGGTATGTATGATCCTTATAGCATATAGAGACCAATAGAAACAAGAATTACCAAAAAAATTTGGAGTTATGGCCTCTGAAACCAAAACCCTAATTTTAGGTCATCTGTGCAATTAAACCTGGCTCTGCTTCCATGCCTTGCCAGTTCTTGTGATTTTCTGCCTTCCTTGATCTTGGGAGGATATAATATGATGTTTGAACATACATGGACCCTCTTGAGAGGATTGAAGACCTTTGGAGTGGCTCAGATGGCTCATGGATTGCTCAGATCACAAACCCTAGATGCAGATGACTTTGAACCAATGCAGTGAAGCAAAAAATGCAATATGATATGATATGATTGAGCTTATGCAAATGAAAAGATCACAAGCCATGGTGTGATGAGTGAGGCCAAATTTGGGGTGTTTACAGCTGCCCCTATTCAAGCATGAGTTAGCTGTGCAGGATGTAAGCGACGACTTAACAGGAAAACAAGATAACTTGTGGTTGAATACCAAAGACAGTCCAAAATTTGCACTCACTGGGTGAAGAAGAAAAGGGATATATATTGTAAAAGAAAATAAAGCATAATTATAAAGAGCGGGCAATGGAGGACGACCATCGAGCAGAGGACGGCTGCTGGGGATAAAGCAATAACGGGGACGGCCGACATGCTGGGGAAATAGAGGGATCATGATGGGGACGACCATCAAGAAAAGAAACAAGATTCTATGGGGATTAAAGGTAACAACAATGATAGGGACGACCATTAAGTTTATAAAGTGTAAATAAATGATGAGGTATGGTCATCAGAGGTGAAGGACGATCACCTAGCAGGGGACGGCTGCTCTGTTGGGGATAAGATGAGGGACGGTCATCTAAGGTGAAGGACGATCACCTGGCAGGGTACGGATGCCGAAAGTATCACGACATAGAACGAACGCCGGATAGAAAAGGTCGATGATGGGGACGGCCATCGGAATAAGCATGATGAAGGACGATCATCAAGAGGTGAAGGACGATCACCTAGCGGGGTACGGCTGCTCTCGGGGTTTATCATGACATAGGACGAATGTCAGATAAAAAAGGGTTCCAATATTGGAGACTCCGCTGGGAAAAGGGGATGAGGGACGGTCATCCAAAGGTGAAGGACGATCACCTGGCAGGGTACGGCTGCCGAAAGTATCATGACATAGGACGAATGTCAGATAGAAAAGAAATTTTGCTTTTTAGTACGGATTTGCTGGGGACTTTTATGGGGAATGGTAGACACAGACGAGTGTCCACATTCAAGAAAGGGAAGGTATAAGTGTTTGACGCTGTGTATAGATTAAAGATGTGTACGAGCATCCCTAAGACTATGATACGGACGAGTATCAGTAGAAACAAACGCTGACGCGTGTTCAGAGATGATGATACGGACGAGTACCAACTGGTTAACAAAGAACACGGACGAGCGTTGAATCTGAGGAGAGATAAATGATGTATACAAGATACGGACGAGTATCTGTATGAGTGAGAAAATAAGCATGAGTGAGACACAGACGAGTGTTCAACTTGCTAGGGAGAGTATGACACGGACGAGTATCATAGAGAAAATGTATAAGCCATGAACTCATGAGTGTAAAAGACATTCTGAAGTTCTGTGGGGAAAAGATGACATGGACGGATGTCAATGAGAGCGTATTATAAACAAGTGTTTGGTTTACAATAAGTGTTCAGGCAACCCTGCTGGGGAAGGGTGACACAGACGAGTGTCAAAGGAGTGTATAGATATCTGTTTGTGGTTTATATCTGCGGGGGAATGATGTGACACGGGCGAGTGTCAGAAAGAGTATATATTAATATGTACTAGTGAGTGCAAAGGGGACGCTTTGGCTTTTTGTTGGGACGGTGAATCTTTGTATACATTGCTTGACGAAACATAGGTATATACAGGTGTTTGATTCAAGACATGACTTGTGATTATGCAATATGTTTGATTTTTGCCGTAATGCTCCGTATTAGACGGAATGCTACGCTCTGAGGGGAGATATGATGCGAATGCTATGATTATGCAAAGATACCGATCCGGGATTCGGATCACGTTGCTGCGGAGATCCCTGATTGATCTGTTTGAAGGAATATCCCAGCTGGGGAAGAGATCATTGGTAGATCTGATACAAATGATTCTGCTTGGGGAAGTAGGTCACTGATAGACCTTATTATAATGAGGAACCCAGCTAGGGTTGTGGCAGCTTTCGTCTCTTTGTTGTGAGATTTTCAGACATTGCTCCTCTAGATAGAGGCTGGAGTTCTATGGTGAGATGGTTCCCTGCCTAGCACTCGGCTAGGGAGGAGAAAGATCACTGAACGATCTTCCTATAGATTTCTGTATGGATCCTGCTGAGGATGATAAAATCTGACAACTCAGCTGGGGAAATGAACACCTTCTGATGCTGCTTTGAAGAAAGTGCTGGTAAAGTGATGCCTGACAGTTCTAATGGGGAGAAAGCATCTTTGATGTTGTTTGGAAGATGTGCTGAGGAAATAATGATTTGGAAGCTTGCTGGGGAGAAGCTTTCATGCCCCATGTTGCGCTTTGAATACCTGCAATCCTGTTATCACAAAAGAAACGCACAAGTACCCCGAGGTATCCCTTGCTGGATTCCGTCATAGGAATTTAGGAACTCCCGGGAGTAATATATTTCCTGTAAGCATGTGATTAGAAAAGGCGCATCTATATTTATGCAACCATTATATCAAGGATATCATACATTTTTGCAAATGAAATAAAAATGTACAAGACGAAGTGTGACTGAAAATATGATTTTATTACTTTGTGTGCCCTGAATTGGCAAATACAGTCAAAGAAACAAATCCCCTGAAATGAGGAGATTGTTACAAATTGAGAAAAAAGAAGCTACTGGCAATGTTGACAATGCTTTAGTGAGCTTCCCTTTTTCTATGACTTGTATGACATTGACGTTCTTCTCATCTTGCTTTCTGAAGAAGGCTGATTCTGACCGATGTTTTAACCTTTCGAAACTTGCCTTGTTGTGAATGATACAGACGAATTCAGAATGCAGTTGTTCGCTTATTCCCTTATTTTGCGTGGATCACCCTTTCGGGTTTTCAATCTACCGGGATACCCATTTTTGCCTGAGCTGTCCAATGTGGCTTTTCAACTCAGCGGGTGTACATTTTTTCTTTTTATTTTCCCTTATTTTTGCCCGAGTCTTTTATTCTGTTTTTGACTCGCCGGGATGCCCTATTTTTTCCTGGACTTACATTCTATTTTTATGTCCAGCTGGTCATTCATGCGAAGTATTTTTTAACTGCATCTGAATTCACAGGGGATAAGAAATCTTCACCATCCATAGTACTGAGCATCAGTGCTCCACCAGAGAAAACTTTCTTTACTATAAATGGACCATCGTAATTTGGAGTCCACTTGCCCCTGTGGTCTGTATGAGGAGGAAGGAGTCTTTTCAGCACAAGATCTCCTACTTGGTATTCCCGAAGCCTGACTTTTTGATCGAAGGCTTTCTTCATTCTCTTCTAATATAACTGCCCATGACAGATTGCAGCTAATCTCTTCTCTTCGATCAGACTCAGCTGGTTGTATCGAGATAGAACCCATTTTGCTTCATTCAATTTGACATCCATCAGTACCCGCAAGGAGGGTAATTCAACTTCAACAGGTAGGAATGCCTCCATACCATACACAAGCTGATACGGTGTTGCCCCAGTGGATGTTCTGATTGAGGTGCGGTACCCATGCAAGGCAAATGGTAGCATTTCATGCCAGTCTTTATAGGTTACCACCATCTTCTGCACAATCTTCTTGATATTCTTATTAGCTGCCTCTACAGCACCATTCATCTTCGGCCTGTAAGGAGAAGAATTGTGGTGTTGGATTTTGAAGTCCCGGCACAGTTCCGCCATCATCTTGTTGTTCAAGTTGGAACCATTATCAGTAATGATTTGCTCGGGTACTCCATACCGACAAATGATGTCTCTTTTCAGGAATCGGGCTACCACTTGTCTGGTGACATTGGCATACGAAGTTGCTTCGACCCACTTGGTGAAATAATCAATGGCTACCTGGATGAATTTGTGACCATTTGAAGCAGTTGGTTCAATCTTGCCAATCATATCAATGCCCCACATGGCAAAGGGCCAAGGTGAAGACATCACGTTCAAAGGATTCGGAGGCACATGCATTTTATCCGCATAAATCTGGCATTTGTGGCACTTTTTGGCATAAGCACAACAGTCTGCATCTATTGTGATCCAGTAGTAGCCTGATCTTAACAATTTCTTTGCCATTGCATGTCCTCCAGCATGGGTACTGAAAGATCCTTCATGCACCTCGTGCATTAGGAGATCTGCTTCCGTCTTGTCAACACATCTGAGAAGTACCATGTCAAAGTTTCTCTTGTACAAGGAACCATCAGTATTCAGGAAGAAACTATCGGCTAGCCTTCTTAATGTCTTCTTATCATTGGATGATGTCCCAGGTGGGTATTTTTTATCCTCTAAGAAGCATTTGATGTCATAGAACCAAGGCTTATCATATTTAGCAAGGTCTGCTGAGAATACGTATGCTTGTTTGTCAAGTCTGGATACCGAAATTCGAGGCACAAAGTTGGCAGCTTGAACTTTTATCATGGATGAAATGGTAGCCAAAGCATCTGCAAACTGATTTTCATCTCGAGGGATATACTCGAGTTTGACTATAGTGAAAAAGGTCAGTAATCTCCTCGTATAGTCCCGGTATGGAATCAGATGCTCCTGGTGAGTGTACCATTTGTCGTTGGTTTGATTGACTACCAGAGCTGAATCTCCGAACACAGTTAAAGTCTTGATCCTGAGGTCAATGGCTTCCTCAAGACCCATAATACAAGCTTCGTATTCAGCTTCGTTGTTAGTGCAGTTAAAGGTGAGTTTTGCCGAGAAAGGCATGTGAACTCCTTTAGGTGTAATGAGTACTGCACCAACACCACGACCATTCATATTAACAGCCCCATCGAACATCATTGTCCATTCTTCCTCCGGGTCAGGCCCTTCAGTGTGAACAGGCTCTTCATGATCTTTTGCTTTTATGAACATGATGTCTTCATCAGGGAAGTCAAATCTCATAGGCTGGTATTCATCAATGGGTTGCTCAGCTAGATAATCAGACAATACACTGCCTTTGATAGCTTTTTGGGATGTGTATTGAATGTCATATTCTGTGAGAATCATTTGCCATCTTGCAACCCGTCCGATAAGTGCTGGCTTCTCAAATATGTACTTGACTGGATCCATTTTTGAGATCAATAAGGTAGTGTGGGTCAACATATACTGCCTTAGTCGGCGAGCAGCCCACGCTAAAGCACAACAAGTTTTCTCGAGCAGTGAATAACGTTGTTCACAGTCGGTAAACGTTTTGCTTAGGTGGTATATTGCATACTCTTTTCGACCAGACTCGTCGTGTTGGCCCAACACACACCCCATTGACTCTTCTAATACTGTCAAGTACATTATTAGAGGTCTTCCTTTAACCGGAGGAATAAGGATTGGGGGCTCTTGTAAGTATTCCTTGATTTTGTCAAAAGCCCTTTGGCAGTCTTCGTTCCACCTGACCGCTTGTTCTTTTCTTAACTTGAACAAAGGCTCACAGGTTGCTGTAAGGTGAGATATTGTAAACACCCCAAATTTTCCCTCACCCATTCACACCATGGCTTGTGATCATTTCATATGCATAAACACAATCATATCATCTCATATCTCATTTTTGAACCACTGCATTGCTTCTAAGTCATCTGCACCTAGGGTTTGTGATCTGAGCAATCCAAGAGCCTCTTGAGCCACTCCAAAGGCCATCAATCACTTCAAAGGGGTCCATGTGTGTTCTTATATCATATTACATCCTCCCAAAGTCAAAAATGCAAAAGAATCACAAGAACTGGGATTGGTATGGATGCAGAGCCAAGTTTGACTGCACAGTTGACCTAAAATTAGGGTTTTGGTTTCAGAGGCCATAACTCCAAAATTTTTGGTCATTCTTGTTTCCATTGGTCTCTATATGGTATAGGGAGTATGCATATCAATTTTCATGAAGAAATTCCATGGGGAAGTCATCTGACCAAGAGTTGACTTTCTGGACAAGTCAGTGCAAAATCAGGGCATCTGAGGCCCCCAATGACCCAACCAAGGGGTGATCTTCATCATTTTGAGTGTATATGATCTTTATTTGATCATGGAAGAAGGTTGAAGTTCACAAAATTCAAGAATTTGAAGTTTTTGCAAAGTTGACTTTTTAGGGCATAGTTGACTTTTAAGGAATTTGTCAATTTAGGTCACTTTTCAAACCTTACTTTTTGATCCAAAAATGCTTCAAATGGAAAAACTTTGGTCATGAAAGTTGTAGAATACATTTTTCCCTTTTCAAAAAGTACAAGAACATGACCTAATTCATTTTGGATCAAAAGTTATGGTATGTCAAAGTTGGCAAAAATCACTAATTTTCAAGATATGCCTCAAATAAGAAACTTGCAATTTCATGTGTCAAGCATTCTTGTGACTTCTAATTGACATCAAACCATTACACAAGCATCATGTAAGTCCTAAAGTTCAGATTGGACCAAGAATCTCTCATGTTCATGACTTGTATAGCAAGATCTTTCCATATGAACCAAAAGATAACCAAGTTGCAAAACCATCATGATACTTCCTACCACTTGCTGCATTGGCCATTGAACCACCCTAGCCTCACTCACACACCATGCTGCGCCAGCCCATGCCTCTTGTACCAAGCTAGAACTTAGCCCATGCCCTCCTTACACCAAAGTTGACAATTTGCAAAAGTGAACATCCCAATCACATCAGGCCAGGTCACATCATCTGACCAATTGGAGTTGTTTATACTATCCATTTGCTAGCCATTTCACATAAGGAGCCAGCCTGAAACAAGCCCTAGCAACACATACACAAACTCTCCCCAATCTGCATTTTCCTTCGAATCTGGTTCCACAAGCTACAAACATTCAAGCAAGTCTCACCAACCTCCTCACCTTGTCACACTGAACCTAAACCAACAAAGAAACAAGCCAGAAGCACACTAGAACATAGCATACCACAAAAACCTGCAGAAACTCTTCTCTCTTCGAATCTCATTTTCCAGCCATCAAACACCCCATTTCTCTTCACCAACAAGTCAGAAACATTCAAAGGAGCAAGAATCCACCATTGGAATAGCTTAAAACCTCACAAATCCTGACTGTGCAATCTGCTACAGCAGAACTCTTCCTCTCAAATCAGCCATCCACAAGGACTTTGGAGCTTCTCTTTGAGTTCAAGGGAGTCAAAGAAGTTCATTTGCACGCAAAGGAGGCTCTGGAAGCTCAGTATTGAAGCTTTCCAGCTCAGGTATGAACATGAACATTTTCTCCCAAAGCTTGCATTTTAAGTTATAAATCGATTGCTTATGCTTTGCTGGTCATGGGGATACTCTTAGAATCGAAAATAGATGAGAAATGAGTTTGTATTGCTGTTCTGAAATTTCACCCATAAATTTTGTTGCTTTCGATTTGCTTGATTCTGGTGGTTTAAATGATGTTTGAGGGTGGATTCGTGACCTAGGTTGTTAGAGGATCATTTGGCTGTGTTTAATTTGATGTTTAGATGCCTGAATCATGAATTAGGGTTGTGTTGTCGCCGGAGAAGATGACCGGAGCTTCCCTCCGGTCACCTGAATGTTGTTATGCCCTAATCCCAGTCATTAATTCTATTTGAATCTCAGGCGTTAGATCATTTGACTTTGTTGACTTCCCGCTTGCTTGAATGGCCCAGATTCACTTGCTTTGCCCTAATCCACTTAGTTAGTTTAATTAATCATAATTAAATTAATTTAACCAGATGCAATCCTGGCCCTTTAAAAGCGCGCGTGGTCAATGGTCTCCCCCCAGAATCAAATCTCAGCCTCTAGATCTAAATACTTTCCATTTTATTTCATTTTTATTTTCATTTAATTCATTTAACTTGCACAATTTATTTAAAATAGCAAAATTGTTTTAAAAATTATGAAACTTTTTCTCAAGAGTTTCATTAATTTTTAAAACACAAAAATATTTTTATTTTCATTTTTAGCATTAAAAATGTATTTTTAAATATTTAAAAGTTTATTTTTAATTGATTAATGAAAATTAATTTATTAAAAATACTTTTAGGTATTTAAAAATCACCAAAAAATTCATGAAATGTTCTAAGACATTTAGAAACATTGTCCAACCTTCAAACCAAATTTCTTTTTTTGATCTTGATGCATTTTGAGAATTTTTCATTGAATTAAAATCATTTTTATGCATTAATTTGATCCAAAGTTCAAAAAATCATTTCTGCCTATCCATGAAGAGTTGGACATTGATTCTTTTTGCATTGCATTGTGTTTAGCATGTAGTTTTTGAGATTAAATGGCCATGATTTGATCTTTCATTTTCCATTGGTTTGATAATTTTCTTGTTTAGGAACCCTAAAACCCTAAAAATCTTGTAAAAATCATATCTTGAGTTTGGTTAGGAGTTGAGACCTCTCCTTTGGGCATTGGTTTAGTATAGGATTAGGGGTCGTTTGAGTGGCATTTTCAATTTTTTATCTTAGGGTTTGCTTCTGATTTTGGCTTTGTGTTTGTTGCTTTGTTCATAAACCCTAATTTGGGCTTTCATATGCATCCATCTTGCATTCTCTTGCATAGCATGACTTGCCATGACATTTCAAGCATCCATTTGATTCATTTGACATCATAAGACATATTGAAAGCATGTTTGATCATTGCATCATGTATTTTCCATGTTGTATGCCATGTGCACTTCATAACTTTTCATGTATGTCCATGCTTCCTAACTTGCTTCATTTGCATTCATGAACTTGTATGATCATTTCCATGTGCTGCCTCATGTTTGTAGCATTACATAGCATCATTAACATCATGTAAATGCTTCTGGTTTTGTTTCTCATCATGTCATCTCATCCCATTTTGCATTGCATTGCATTTCTTTTCTAACCTTTCAGGTGGTAAGTGGTTCTGAGAAGTGGATTTGCCTTCACTTCTCACACTTTCTTCTCATCTCTCTCTTGCATCCATGCTGCATTTTATATGTGCTTGAGATTGAGCTTGCTCATTCTTCTTCTTCCCACTTTCTTCCTTCAAGTGACTTGACTTCTTGATTGAAGCAAGTTGCTTTGCTTCTCTTGATCCTTTCATCTGCTTCCTGGTGGTTCCATTGAAGATTCTTCTTGTAAACCTCACAAACCTTAGGAACAACCAAGCATGACAATGATTAGGGTTTTGATTAGTTTCCCCTCTTAGTTTTACCTTTGTGTCTCTTTTGAGTCTTCTCTTCTCATCTCATAATCAGGGACTAAACCCTAAAGGCTTTAAGGCTTTGTGATTAAGCTTATGCCTGCATCCTTCTATTAGGATGGAGTGTATAACTTTAATCCTAAGTGTTAAACCCTTAATGTGTTTAAATCTCTTAATCAATTCACATAATAATCATCAAGACATCACACTTGTAACTTGGGCCTTGCATTAGGGTTCTAATTCTTCCTTAATTGGTTAAGAAGGACTAACCCTAGTGTTAATGGACAAGTCCCCCTCAAGTTGTCTTACAAGCCCTAAAAATCACTTCATCATCATACCATTAAATAAAATCCACTTAATCAAAGGCTTGTTTTGTCATGAGTTTAATCCCTAATCATGGATTAAGTTGAGAAGCTTTCCTCAGCTTAAACATTCTCATCTATTATCCTTCTATTAGGATGGTGTAATGGGTCTGTTTAATCCTTGATTATGGCTTAATCTCATTACTCAACACTAAACAAAAACCACAAAAACATCTAAATAATCATAAGTAGGTTAATGATCTTAACCCTACATCAAAGGTGATTAAGTGTGAGAATCTGACTTCACACTTAAGGTACTCTCATTACCCCTAATCAGAGGGAAGATGTGATGAGTTTACTAAATCCATTGGTTTAGGCTTAAGCCCATTAACTTATGACAAATCCAAAAGGCAATAAAAGACTGAAAACTCAAAAACACACAATAATCGTCTCCTCCGGGATTCTTTTCTCATCATCTTCACTCATAAACGAGAACTTGCTTCTTCCGTCTAATGCAAGACAGTTTGCATCTGTGCCAGACAGATCATACACTTGAGCATAGGCAAGCAAGCAGTTCACAAGTCAATTCATCTTTCAGTCTCTTTGGGTCGAACTACGGTGTTCTGACTTCCTCATTGCACGAGAGGATACGTAGGCATAACTTAACAGTTATCGAACAAAAGTCTCTGTATATTCCCCCTCTTTCCAGCCTTATTTTTTAAGCCTCAATATCATGAGCATTTCATCTCTTTCCTTGTACACTGACACTTCACTTATACACTTCACTTCCTTTACACTGACACCTGTACATCCTTTTCCAGCTATGAAACACAAATTGCACTGACACTACCCCTTTAAAACACAAATATTTTAAGCAAGGATCCCGTCGAGTACGACGGACAATCTGGGTGCTAATACCTTCCCAGGTTGTAACCAACCCCCTTTCTCAGTCTCTCTGGTTCGCAACCGTCTTATCCATCTCTTTCTAGGTCTATGCAGCATTGCCTTTCCTCCGGGATAAAAATGCCTAGCTGGCGACTCTATTCATCTCCAGTGAGTTCACGGTTGTGTGTTCTCATTGTCCCTTTCGCCGACCGTTCGCGTCTGAACCTTTATCTGGGCTAGTCCCATTTATCGGGAGCGACAGCTTGGCGACTCTGCTGGGGATGCTTATATTGTAACCAGGGCTTCTGGTTCTTTTTGTGGGTTCCTCCTAGCGCTTGTTTGATTTGTGTTTATTGGGGGTGTTATGTGCTATTTGTGTTTGTACATTTGCTTTATTTACTGCTCTCTGTACAGCTTTATTTATTGCTCTCTTTACAGTTTTTCATATATCATACTGTCATACTGCTGGCTGGATCTGTTGTTTGCTTTGGTGGGTGGGTGTTTCATTGAGAGTTAAGGTCCTATACCTGGGACCTGAGTGACACCTAGGCTAGAGTGAATCATATTCTTTCCCATTCCATTTCGGTCTGGTGCGGGAATATGAAACACGGTTCAGATATGGGTTTCTTCTTGAGAACTCTGTGTTGCAGATTTCCTGCAATGCTAGGGCTATCTGGGAAGCCTGCTAAGTCTGGACGACCTTTTAGTATTGACCTTCAGAAACTGAGGTGAATTAGAGGAGGAACTTTTATGGTTATTGTAAACACTGTACCTCCGGGTTAGAAGTGTTTACACTTCTCATAACTGATCCAAGTCTGAGGATCCTTGTTTTAGAATACCACCTGTGAGGGGGTTGGGCTGTTTACAGGTTTGCAGGTACCTTGACCTCAGAATACCCTGGTACTTTGATTTGATTAAGAATACTCCATGTTGGAACAGTTCTTGTGATTCTAAGCCCTGGATATGTGGCTCTTTATTTGAGCCCCCCACCTTGGTTACTGGACTTATAGACCTCCATCTGGATTTCTTACACACATGGACTTATATCAGAGCACTTGACCAGATCCAGCTCAGTCACAAACCCTTGCATATCATTTTCATACATAATCATTGCATCATATTGACATTTGCTTATTTGTGTTTCAGGGTATCCATCTTCATTTGGTTTTGGTTTTGACCCCATCTTCAGTATTGACCTATCTTCATCAGCATCTGCTTCAGCCATCAGCTATCTACTTCAGTCACCTACACCAGCCAATCAGTGGCCCATTCCTCAGTATCATCATCAGCACTTGTCTCTACTCAGTCTCAACATCATGGCACCTAAAAAGAGCAACATCACCTACCACTTCTTCCAGCCAGAGTTAGCTGACATCAGAAGGATTCAGACCCTGATCACTCCAGACCATATACCACTGTTCAGGGAACACCATGGAGATATACTTGATATGGTTATGGATCTGGACCCCTCACAGAGAAGCCTGATCCACACTTGCCTTCAGTTTTATGATCCCCCACTGAGATGTTTCACTTTTCAGGACTTTCAGTTGGGCCCTTTATTGGAGGAGTACTCCTCATTAGTGGGTATACCTATCAGGGGTGGAGTCCCTTTCAACCCTGAGATGGTCTTTCCTGGTAATGAAGAGGTAGCAAAGGCATTGCATCTGGAACCAATCCTGATTGGGCAGCATATGACTTCTAAAGCTGGAATCCCTGGCCTGCATCTGGATTTCTTGATCTCTCAAGCTACCCTGAAAGCTTCTTTAGGAGAGTGGAAAGCAGTCTGTGCTTTGTTGGCCTTGAGCATATATGGGATTGTATTATTTGCAGATGAGCCTCGATTCATTAGTAAGAATGCAATCCACCTGTTCATTCTAAAGAACCCAGTGCCAACTTTATTGGGGGATCTCTACTATTCAGTGCATCAGAGGAATGAAAAGCAGAGGGGAAGATTAGTGAGGTGTTGTGCTCCTTTGTTCCATACTTGGCTTCTCAGGCATCTACCCAGGACAGATGCATTTTTGAATCCTCATCAGCAGAAAAACTGGGCTGGAAGACTTACTACTCTAACTTCAGCTGATATCAGGTGGTGCACTCAAAGCACAAAAGGCAGGGATATCATCACCAGCTGTGGGCATTTTCCCAATGTGCCCCTGATAGGAGTTAAGGGTAGTATTAATTACAACCCTCTGCTGTTCAAGAGACAACTGGGCTATGCACTGGTCCACACTCCTAAGGCACAGGACTTCGTTGAGACTCTTTATTGTGAGAACAAGCTTAATCTGGCTATTGTTAGGCAGGCAGCCTGGGCCTGGGACAATGTGCAGACTAAAGGGGTGACCATCCTGGGGAAGTGTAACAATGTAACATCAGCACAATACTATGATTGGTCCCATGCCAGGGCTCAATTCTCCGGGATGCCCTTTACTATTGAAGATATGCCTGGGCCTTCCACAACATCACCTCCAGCAACTGTCAGCTTAGAGGAATTTGAGAAGTTGAAAGAGAGAAATGAGAAGCTGACTCAAGCTCTACAGAAGACCCTCTGGGAGAGGAGTGATGGCAGACTGGATATTGAGAGGTTGGAGAAGTTGAAAGTGGAGCATCTGGCTAGAATTGAGAAGTCTGAAGATTACATTAAGAAGTCTAGGGCTGGAGAGCAGATCTTGAAGAATGCTTGCAAGGAAGCCCAATTCCAGAAAGCCAGGACAGACTTGTATCTGAAGGAGAGTCAGGCTAGGTGGGTCAGGATCACCGAGGCTCGTACTCTGGAGGACAAGAGGGTCCAAGACAAGATAGAGCAACTGGAAGCTAGTGCAAAAGAGCAACAAGAAGCCCTGGCAGCAGCCCAGAGGGAGATATCAGAACTGAAGATCAGAGCTGGAGTGAAGAGGTCAAAGGACCAAAGTCAGCACAAGAAGCTAACCGCAGCTGTTACTAACCGGAACCTCCTTATCAGGAATCTCACGGAGCGTCCAGCTGATCCTGTGACCGAAGCACTTCTCAAGGAAGTTCGGGAGGATGAGTTTGGTCTTGGTGTTTGACCATTTGTTTGTTGTTGCTTTCATTCCATGTACTTTTATTTTCTTGTAATGTATTTTGACCCCTCAGAGGGCTTGTGTTTGTAAACAAACTATGTACCATTTGCCTTTTGTAATGTATGTATTTAGTTTGTTCCATCCGAGTTTACTTCGAAAGCAACATCAACAGCATCATCTTCAAGGGTCTGGAAGGGTCAAAACTGAATGCCAAGCCGGATACCTTGAAAACAAATAAGCATACTGCATTGCATGCTAACCCTTTGTTTGTTTTGTAGGTTTTTGTTTTGTTGTTGCTAACTCTGTTGTGATGTTCAGGAATTATTGCTCGACGACGAGGGTTTCCACTCAACCGACCACACAGGTACCCCACCCGCAGTAACCTTCCGGGCATACAGATGGATCAGATGTAGCAGGACCTTACGGAGGTCAGGAACCAAATGACCAACGAGAGGTTGGAAATGAGGAACCAAATGACACAGTTTATGGAAGTAATGAACAACATGGCTCAAAGCCAGGAGAGGCTCAGAGCACTGGTGGAAGGGAGAAACCAGGAAGATCATCAACCAGGGACTGCTGGGACTAGCAACAATGAAAGAGTCCAACCTCATGTCAATCCCCCAGTCTTTGGACCCCATCTCCATCCAGAGGCCAACATTCCTGTCAATATACAAGGGACTGCCACAGCAGGGAGGGTACTGCAAGAAGACCCTCAAGAAGACCAGTTCACAGTGATGGGAGCCGGGGAAGAGGCCTATGATAGAAGGTTGGATGAGATAGCTGAGAAATTAAGATCCTTAGAGTCTCAAAACTCTTTGGGTTTTGATGTTATGGATATGGGCTTGGTAGACGGGGTCAGGATTCCCCACAAGTTTAAGCCACCATGCTTTGAGAAGTATAATGGGACTTCCTGTCCCCGGACCCATCTACAATCTTTTCTCGGGAGGCTGAAGGCCTATACCATGGACGAGAAGTTGTGGATGTTCTACTTTGAGGATAGCTTGACTGGAGCTTCAAGGGAATGGTATTCCCATCTGACAAGAGCAACTATTAGATGCTGGAAGGACCTGGCAGAGGCCTTCATCAGACAGTATCAGTATAATCTGGATATGGCACCCAACAGGACCCTCCTAATGGGAATGTCACAGTCATCTAGAGAGAGCTTCCGAGAGTATGCTCAAAGATGGAGACAGCTTGCTGCTGCTGTCCAGCCACCTATGTCAGAAAGGGAGATGGCTGATATGTTCATGAACACCCTTCAGGGGACTTACATTGACAGGCTAGCTGCCTTCTCATCTACCAGCTTTGCAGATGTAGTCATAGCCGGGGAGAGAATTGAAAGCCTATTGAAAATGGGGAAGATCTCAGACAACGGTGCAAGCTCATCCAGTAATGCAAGAAAGCCTTTTGCGGGCCCAAGAAGGACTGGTGAGACCAATGCCATCCACGCCAACAGGGGCAGGCCCCAATATGTTCATAGATCCGTGGCAGCAGTCACCATTCCCGCTCCAGCTCATCCACAACCAGCTTATCAACCTCCGCAGCAAAACTATCAGCAACAACCTCAGTACCATCAACAAAATTAGTACCCTCCGAGGAATTACAACAACAGCAACACCAACAACAATAACCAGCAAAGGCCATTCCAACAGAGGCCATCTCAAGCTAACAGGGTGATCGATCCGATCCCTATGCCATATGCTACATTGCTGCCACAACTCCTGAAACTCAACCTAGTTGAGCTAAGGACATTGGCACCTCCAGATCCCAACAGTCTACCCAGGAATTACGACTCCAACGCCAGATGTGCTTTTCATTCGAACGCACCTGGCCATAGTACAGAAAAGTGCAGAGCCTTGCACATGAAGGTACAAGACCTGGTAGACTCAAAAGCTCTGAATTTCGCACCACCACCCAATGTCAACAAAAATCCTATGCCAAACCACGGTGGTCCCAGAATCAACGCTATTGAAGAAGACAAGCCGTCTTATTTAATAACCAGTGTGGGTCAGATCCGGACACCGTTGGTAGAAATTAAGGCTCAGCTCCTCGAGTGCCAGATGTTCCCAGGGTGCGAGTTAGGTTGTGCTTACTGCAATATTTCAGTAAATGGGTGCGATAACCTGAGGAATGGCATAGATGGTCTCATTCAGAGTGGCCAGCTTCAGATCACCACATCATTTCCAACAAATCCAGCAATCTCATCAGCAACAGTTCCGGTACCTCCTACAACTGCAGCAACCATTGTTCTTGACAATTCTTCGGCTTCATCAACAAGTACTTCATCTATCATCTCAACTGATCAGTTATCAACAAATTTTTCTTCTACAACTTCAACACCACTCCAATTTGAATCTCCTACAACAACAACATCCATCCTTCCGACAATGTCTCCTACAACTCCAGCAACAAACTCTGAAGATGTCTCAACTGTCACAATATTTTATGATCCTGAAAACAACTCTGCCTACAATTCAGAAAGTGCTGCTCCCACCAGAGCACCAGTCATAATTTATTATGATCCGCAAACTATCACAGTCCCTTCTGCAGCTGCCGTCAGTCCAGTCACTGTCACAGTGCCTGGACCAGTACCTTATGAAAGCAATAGGGCCATCCCTTGGCACTACGGCTCTGATGTATACTGTGAAGGAAAGAAAATCACCCTTGAACCATCAACACCTGCACCACAAATAGATAATGTGGGAGGAGGCGGAGGCTTCACTCGAAGCGGACGTCTCTTTGCTCCACAAATTCAAAGACCCACTGCCGAAGCAGAAGCTGCTGCCAAGGCAAAAGGAAAGAGCCCGGTGCAGGAAGATCAAGCTGTTAAGGAAGCTTTGAAAACACCATTCGATCAAGAGGTTGATGAGTTCATGAGAATCATCAAAAAGAGTGATTACAAAATAGTGGATCAGCTTCACCAGACGCCATCCAAGATCTCTATCCTATCATTGCTTATGTGCTCCGAAGCCCATCGGAATGCACTACTCAAAGTCTTGCACGCAGCTTACGTGCCCGAAGAGATCACTGTCAATCAGTTGGAGACCGTGGTTGGAAATGTTACTGCTAGCAATGGGCTAGGGTTCACCAATACTGACTTGACGACGGAAGGCCGCAACCATAACAAAGCCTTGCACATCACCATGGAATGTAAAGGTGCCGTCCTTTCCCATGTGCTGGTAGACACAAGGTCATCCCTTAATGTCTTACCGAAAAAGGCCCTGGTGAAGCTAGAGTATGAAGGATTAGCATTGCGTCCCAGCAACCTGGTAGTAAGAGCCTTTGATGGTTCTAAGAGATCGATGCTGGGAGAAATTGAGCTGCCTGTGACAATTGGCCCACAAACCTTTAAAACAATCTTCTAGGTGATGGACATTCAGCCTGCCTACAGCTGTTTGTTGGGTAGACCATGGATTCATGCCGCTGGCGCAGTAACGTCTACCCTTCACCAGAAGTTAAAATTTGAGTGGGAAGGCCAAGTTGTTACTATCTTTGGGGAAGAGGATATATTTGTTAGCCATCTGGCTACTTATAAGTATATTGAGATGGATGGGGAGATCCATGAAACAATGAGCCAAGGGTTTGAGGCCCTGAATGTTAATGAAGCATCTGCTGTATCTGGAATCTCCATGTCATCTTACCAACAAGCCCGGAAGGTTGTTGAGGAAGGAACTGCCCAAGGCTGGGGCAAGGTTTTATCTGTGGAGGAGAAGAAAGACAAATTTGGGTTGGGTTACAGACCAACTAAACAACATCAAGCAAAGGCTGCTGAGAAGCCCGGTTTTGTCAGTGGGGGGATGCTCACCCCTGATGCTATCAACAATTTGGAAGACGAGCTGGAAGAGGAGCGCAATCTGGAGAATTGGATTCGTCCAAAGATCCCGGGGAGCAGTATCTCAAACTGGTCTTCCCAGGAAATTATAAGAGTTACTCATGCAGAGTAATTATTATTTCCTGTATTTTTTATAGCATGCATCCAAGTCTTGCATCTTGCCCAAGATGACAAGACTCATTTTGTAATCGGGCCATCTGTACTTTTTGTGCAAACAAGATTAATCAATGAAATATCAGACATCTTTTTGCAAACGAGTCTTTTTCTTTTCCGCTCACTGTTTTTTCCATTTTTCTTTTTGTACAAAAAATAAATGGCGATGTTTTCAAAATGATAACTTTATTTCACTTTTCTAAACAAGATTAAAATCAATCACTAAAATGAACAAACTGAACCCTTGCAGAGAGTGCCTTCCAGACAGCACCGACAACGGCACGGCTACGACTTCGTATGACTTTGACAATCCAATCAATCAAGCTGATGAAGGGGTTGAAGAAGATTATGAGCTTCCTGAAGAGCTAGCCAGGTTGTTGAGGCAAGAGGAGAAGGTTATCACTCCTCATCAGGAGGAAGTTGAAGTGATTAATCTTGGTACAGATAAAGACGTGAAAGAGGTTAAAATCGGGGCCTGCCTGCAAGACTCAGTGAAGAGACAACTGATTGATCTGCTTCAAGAATATGTGGACGTGTTTGCTTGGTCTTATCAGGATATGCCAGGGTTGGACACCGACATTGTTGTGCACAAGCTGCCTTTGAGAGAAGAATGCCCACCGGTTAAACAGAAACTGCGCCGTACTCGCCCAGACATGGCAATGAAGATCAAAGAAGAGGTACAAAAGCAATGGGACGCCGGGTTCCTTGCTGTAACTAGCTATCCGCCGTGGGTTGCTAATATAGTACCTGTGCCTAAGAAAGACGACAAAGTAAGGATGTGTGTTGACTACCGGGATCTGAACAGAGCCAGCCCGAAAGATGATTTCCCATTACCTCACATTGACGTATTGGTGGATAATACGGCTCAGTTCTCGGTATTCTCCTTCATGGACGGATTTTCAGGATACAATCAGATTAAAATGTCACCTGAAGACATGGAGAAGACAACTTTCATTACACCTTGGGGCACGTTCTGTTACAAAGTGATGCCATTCGGACTGAAGAATGCTGGTGCCACATATCAACGGGCTATGGTGACATTATTCCACGATATGATCCATAAGGAAATAGAATGTTATGTGGATGACATGATTGCCAAGTCCCTTACCGAAGAAGATCACCTGGTGAATCTGCTGAAGCTATTCAAGCGTCTGAGGAAGTACCAACTGAAGCTGAACCCCAACAAATGCACATTCGGGGTGCGATCTGGTAAGCTGCTGGGCTTTATTGTAAGCGGGAAAGGGATTGAAGTTGACCCTGATAAAGTCAAAGCTATTCAAGAAATGCCTGCACCGAAAACAGAGAAAGAAGTTCGAGGGTTCTTAGGTCGATTGAACTACATCTCACGGTTCATATCTCACCTCACAGCAACCTGTGAGCCTTTGTTCAAGCTGTTAAGAAAAGAACAGACGGTCAGGTGGAACGAAGACTGCCAAAGGGCTTTTGACAAGATCAAGGAGTACTTACAAGAACCTCCAATCCTTATGCCTCCAGTTGAAGGAAGACCTCTGATAATGTACTTGACAGTATTAGAAGAGTCAATGGGGTGTGTGCTGGGCCAGCATGACGAGTCTGGTCGAAAAGAGTATGCAATATACTACCTGAGCAAAAAGTTTACCGATTGTGAACAGCGTTATTCACTGCTCGAGAAAACTTGATGTGCTTTAGCGTGGGCTGCTCGCCGACTGAGACAGTATATGTTGACCCACACTACTTTATTGATATCAAAAATGGACCCAGTCAAGTACATTTTCGAGATGCCAGCTCTTACCGGACGGGTTGCAAGATGGAAGATGATTCTCACAGAATACGACATCCAGTACACCTCTCAGAAAGCCATCAAGGGCAGTGTACTATCTGAATATCTTGCTGAGCAACCTATTGATGACTACCAGCCTATGAGATTTGACTTCCCTGATGAAGACATCATGTTCATAAAAGCGAAAGATCATGAAGAGCCTGTTCATACTGAAGGGCCTGACCCGGAAGAAGAATGGACTATGATGTTTGACGGGGCTGTTAATATGAATGGTCGCGGTGTTGGTGCAGTACTCATTACACCCAAAGGAGTTCACATGCCTTTCTCGGCAAAACTCACTTTCAACTGCACTAACAACGAAGCTGAATACGAAGCTTGCATTATGGGTCTTGAGGAAGCCATTGACCTCAGGATCAAGACTTTAACGGTATTCGGAGATTCAGCTCTGGTAGTTAATCAAACCAACGGAAAATGGTACACCCACCAGGATCATCTGATACCTTACAGGGATTATACAAGGAGGTTATTGACTTTTTTTACAACAGTCAAACTTGAGTATATCCCTCGGGACGAGAATCAGTTTGCAGATGCTCTTGCTACCATTTCATCCATGATCAAAGTTCAAGCTGCTAACTTTGTACCTCAGATTTCAGTGTCCAGACTTGATAGACCAGCATATGTATTTGCAGCAGATGTTGTCAGAGATCATAATCCTTGGTTCCATGACATTAAATGCTTCTTGGAGGATCAAACATACCCACCTGGGGCATCTTCCAATGATAAGAAGACTTTGAGAAGGCTTGCTGGTAGTTTCTTTCTAAACACTGATGGGTCTTTATACAAAAGGAACTTTGATATGGTACTCCTCAAATGTGTTGACAAGACGGAAGCAGATTTGTTAATGCATGAAGTGCACGAAGGATCCTTTGGTACCCATGCTGGAGGGCATGCCATGGCTAAGAAGTTGTTAAGATCAGGTTATTACTGGATCACAATGGATGCAGACTGTTGTGCTTATGCCAGAAAATGCCATAAATGCCAGATCTATGCAGACAAGGTGCATGTGCCTCCCAATCCTTTGAATCTAATGTCTTCACCCTGGCCCTTTGCCATGTGGGGCATTGATATGATTGGCAAGATTGAGCCAACTGCTTCAAATGGCCACAGATTCATCCTGGTCGCCATTGATTATTTCACCAAGTGGGTTGAAGCAACCTCATATGCAAATGTTACGAGACAAGTGGTAGCCAGATTTCTGAAGAGAGATATCATCTGTCGATATGGAGTTCCCGAGCGAATCATTACTGACAATGGTTCCAATCTAAACAACAAGATGATGGCTGAGTTATGCCGGGACTTCAAGATCCAACACCACAATTCTTCTCCTTACAGGCCAAAGATGAACGGCGTTGTTGAGGCAGCAAATAAAAATATCAAGAAGATTGTGCAGAAGATGGTAGTCACTTACAAAGACTGGCATGAAATGCTACCGTTTGCCTTGCATGGGTACCGCACATCAATCAGAACATCCACTGGGGCAACACCGTATCAGCTTGTGTATGGTATGGAAGCAGTCCTACCTGTTGAAGTTGAATTACCCTCTCTGCGGGTACTAATGGATGTTAAACTGAGTGAAGCAGAATGGGTTCGGGCCCGTTTTGAACAACTGAGTCTGATTGAAGAGAAGAGATTGGCTGCAATCTGTCATGGGCAGTTATATCAGAAAAGAATGAAGAAAGCCTTCGATCAGAAAGTCAGGCACCGAGAGTACCAAGTAGGAGATCTTGTGCTGAAAAGAATCCTCCCTCCGCATACAGACCACAGGGGCAAGTGGACTCCAAATTATGAAGGGCCATTCGTGGTAAAGAAAGTTTTCTCTGGTGGAGCACTGATGCTCAGCACTATGGATGGTGAAGACTTCCCGTCCCCTGTGAATTCAGATGCAGTTAAAAAATACTTCGCATAAAAGACCCGCTGGACATAAAAACAGAATGTAAGTCCAGGCAAAAATAGGGCATCCCGGCGAGTCAGAAACAGAATAAAAGACTCGGGCAAAAATAAGGGAAAATAAACAAAATGTACACCCGCTGAGTTGAAAAGCCGCATTGGACAGCTCAGGCAAAAATGGGTATCCCGATGGATTGAAAACCCGAAAGGGCGATCCATGAAAAATAAGGGAATAAGCGAACAACTGCATTCTGAATTCGTCTGTATCGCCTACAACTTAGCAAACCTCGAAAGGATCAAGCTTCAGTCAGAATCAGCCTCCTTCAGAAAGCAAGACGAGAAGAACGTCAAAAGTCATACGAGTCATAGCAGAAGAGGAAGCTCCTTAAAGCGTCATCAACATCGCCAGCACTTTGTTTCTCAATTTGTAACAGTCTCTTCATTTTAGGAGATTTGTTTCTTTGACTGTATCTTGCCAATTCAGGGCACATGAATTAATAAAATCAGATTTTTCAGTCATGTTTCGTCTTGTACATTTTATTTGCAAAGAATGTCTGATGTTTCTAAAAAACTGATTGCATAAGTACAGATGCTTTTCTCTAAAAAATAAAAACACATGCTAGCAGGGAATATACTTACTCTCAAGAGTGTCTAACTCCTATGAC
Organism: Lathyrus aphaca; assembly: GCA_963966055.1. NCBI lineage: Eukaryota > Viridiplantae > Streptophyta > Magnoliopsida > Fabales > Fabaceae > Lathyrus > Lathyrus aphaca. The sequence goes on from OZ014519.1 coordinate 557,754,888, forward strand.
GGAATCCGATAAAGGATACCTCGGGACCATTTGTGCGTTTCCTTATCTTTGCAGGATTGCAGGTATCCAGAGCGCAACTTGGGGCATGCAAGTTACATCCCAGCAAGCTGGCAAATCAACACTCACTCTTGGCACCAGAGGTGTTTTCTCCCCAGCTGAGTTGCCAAAAACTTTCCCCAGTGAGTTGCCACTTGTTAATTTCCCCAGCCGAGTTGTTGATTCTTCCTCAGCCGAGTACAAGTCAGGGAACTATCTCCCCACGGAGTGTCAGCCTCTATTCAGAAGAGCAACGCACGAAGGAGTCACAACAGAGTACGGAAGGCCTCTACAAACCCCAGCTGGGTCCCTCATTCACTGGAATAGGTCCATCATTGACCCATTTCCCCAAGTAGATGCATTTCACCAGATCTATCAATGATCTCACCCCCAGCTGGGATGTCCATTTCAAGCAGATCAACCAGAGATCTTCACAGCAACGGGATCCAAGTCCTGGATTGATATCTTTGCATAATCATGGCATTCGCCTCATATCCACCCACAAAGCGTAGCATTCCGTCTAATACGGAGCATTACGGCAAAAATCAAACACATAGCATAATCATAAACCATGTTGTGAATCGAACACTTGTGAATATTAACCATTCATCAGAATACAGAATACTTTCCCCAAAGTCCCCACCAGGGTCCCCAGCAAAAGCAGTTGCCTCACAAATTACAAACACCGGTGCATACTCCCTTGGACACCCGTCCGTGTCGTCACTCCCCAGTAAAGTCGCCTGAACACTCTTTACAAACAAAACCACCCGTATTACAGATACTTCCTGACACCCGTCCGTGTCATATCCCCAGCGGAAAGCCAAAGACATCATCTTGGCACTCACCTATACTTGTATATACGCTTTCTTGACACCCGTCCGTGTCGTATCCCCAGCGCAGTCGCCTACACTTTTACAACCCATATACTTGTTGATATTATTATACTTTTCTCTCTTGACACTCGTCCGTGTCACTCTCCCCAGCAGATAAACACTCATCTATACACCACTCATACTCACTACTCATGTTACACTTATACAGATACTCGTCCGTATTTTGTATACACTGCTTATATCCCCGCAGATTCGACATTGGTTCATGTTCTTTGTTAACCAGTTGGTACTCGTCCGTACCATCATCTCAGAATGTGCGTCAAGTGTTTGTTTCTACATGATACTCGTCCGTATCATAATCTTAAGGATGCCCGTCCGCATCTTTAATCCATACACTGTGTCAAACATTCATGTCTTCTTGAATATAGATACTCGTCTGTGTCTACTATTCCCCAGAAAAGTCCCCTCAGATTCAACACTCGTCCGTGTTCTCTGTTAACCCGTTGATACTCGTCCGTATCATCATCTCTGAACACGTGTCAGTTTGTTTCTACCCGATACTCGTCCGTATCGTAGTCTTAAGGATGCTCGTCCGCATCTTTAATCTATACACAACATCTAAACACTTATACTTTCTTTGCTTGGTTGTAAACACTCGTCCGTGTTTACTACGTCCCCAGTAGATCGCCAAGTAAGCAAATTTTCCTTTTATCTGACACTCGTCCTGTGTCATGATAAACCCTGAGAGCAGACGTACCCTGCTAGGTGGTCGTCCTCCACCTCTTGATGGTCGTCCTCCATCATGCTCATCCGATGGCCGTCCCCATCGTTTATTTTTAGCAGTCGTCCCCTGCTAGGTGGTCGTCCTCCACCTCTTGATGATCGTCCTTCATCATTTTATCCAATGGCCGTCCCCATTGTTGATTTTTGGTTATCTGGCACTCGTCCTGTGTCATGAGAAACCTCGAGAGCAGCCGTCCCCTGCTAGGTGGTCGTCCTCCACCTCTTGATGGTCGTCCTCCATCATGCTCATCCGATGGCCGTCCCCATCGTTGACCTTTTATCCGGCATTCGTCCTATGTCGTGATATTTTTGGCAGCCGTACCCTGCCTGGTGGTCGTCCTCCACCTTAGATGACCGTCCCTCATCTTAACCCCAACAGAGCAGCCGTCCCCTGCTAGGTGATCGTCCTTCACCTTTGATGACCGTACCTCATCATCTGTTTATTTCATTTATTCTTTAACCCGATGGCCGTCCCCGTCGTGGTCCCTTTTCTTTTTAGCCCGATGGCCGTCCCCATCGTCGGTTACTTTGCTTTATGAACTTGATGGCCGTCCCCGTCATGTTTCATTAATTCCCAGAGAATCTTACAACTTTACCTTGATGGCCGTCCCCATCATAATTTTATTTTTCCCAGCTAATCGGCCGTCCCCGTCTTAGCTTTACCTTTTATCCCCAGCATGTCGGCCGTCCCCGTCATTGCTATTTACCCAGCAGTCGTCCTCTGCTCGACGGTCGTCCTCCGTCGCTCACACTTTACAATATACTTTATTTTCCTTTTACAATCTATATCCCTTTTCTTCTCCATTTCTGTGAGTGCAAATTTTGGACTGTCTTTGGTATTCAACCACAAGTTATCTTGTTTGCCTGTTAAGCCATAGCTTACATCCTGCACAGCTAACTCATGTTTGAATAGGGGCAGCTGTAAACACCCCAAATTTGCCCTCACCCATTCACACCATGGCTTGTGATCATTTCATATGCATAAACACAATCATATCATCTCATATCTCATTTTTGAACCACTGCATTGCTTCTAAGTCATCTGCACCTAGGGTTTGTGATCTGAGCAATCCAAGAGCCTCTTGAGCCACTCCAAAGGCCATCAATCACTTCAAAGGGGTCCATGTGTGTTCTTATATCATATTACATCCTCCCAAAGTCAAAAATGCAAAAGAATCACAAGAACTGGGATTGGTATGGATGCAGAGCCAAGTTTGACTGCACAGTTGACCTAAAATTAGGGTTTTGGTTTCAGAGGCCATAACTCCAAAATTTTTGGTCATTCTTGTTTCCATTGGTCTCTATATGGTATAGGGAGTATGCATATCAATTTTCATGAAGAAATTCCATGGGGAAGTCATCTGACCAAGAGTTGACTTTCTGGACAAGTCAGTGCAAAATCAGGGCATCTGAGGCCCCCAATGACCCAACCAAGGGGTGATCTTCATCATTTTGAGTGTATATGATCTTTATTTGATCATGGAAGAAGGTTGAAGTTCACAAAATTCAAGAATTTGAAGTTTTTGCAAAGTTGACTTTTTAGGGCATAGTTGACTTTTAAGGAATTTGTCAATTTAGGTCACTTTTCAAACCTTACTTTTTGATCCAAAAATGCTTCAAATGGAAAAACTTTGGTCATGAAAGTTGTAGAATACATTTTTCCCTTTTCAAAAAGTACAAGAACATGACCTAATTCATTTTGGATCAAAAGTTATGGTATGTCAAAGTTGGCAAAAATCACTAATTTTCAAGATATGCCTCAAATAAGAAACTTGCAATTTCATGTGTCAAGCATTCTTGTGACTTCTAATTGACATCAAACCATTACACAAGCATCATGTAAGTCCTAAAGTTCAGATTGGACCAAGAATCTCATGTTCATGACTTGTATAGCAAGATCTTTCCATATGAACCAAAAGATAACCAAGTTGCAAAACCATCATGATACTTCCTACCACATGCTGCATTGGCCATTGAACCACCCTAGCCTCACTCACACACCATGCTGCGCCAGCCCATGCCTCTTGTACCAAGCTAGAACTTAGCCCATGCCCTCCTTACACCAAAGTTGACAATTTGCAAAAGTGAACATCCCAATCACAGCAGGCCAGGTCACATCATCTGACTAATTGGAGTTGTTTATACTATCCATTTGCTAGCCATTTCACATAAGGAGCCAGCCTGAAACAAGCCCTAGCAACACATACACAAACTCTCCCCAATCTGCATTTTCCTTCGAATCTGGTTCCACAAGCTACAAACATTCAAGCAAGTCTCACCAACCTCCTCACCTTGTCACACTGAACCTAAACCAACAAAGAAACAAGCCAGAAGCACACTAGAACATAGCATACCACAAAAACCTGCAGAAACTCTTCTCTCTTCGAATCTCATTTTCCATCCATCAAACACCCCATTTCTCTTCACCAACAAGTCAGAAACATTCAAAGGAGCAAGAATCCACCATTGGAATAGCTTAAAACCTCACAAATCCTGACTGTGCAATCTGCTACAGCAGAACTCTTCCTCTTAAATCAGCCATCCACAAGGACTTTGGAGCTTCTCTTTGAGTTCAAGGGAGTCAAAGAAGTTCATTTGCACGCAAAGGAGGCTCTGGAAGCTCAGTATTGAAGCTTTCCAGCTCAGGTATGAACATGAACATTTTCTCCCAAAGCTTGCATTTTAAGTTATAAATCGATTGCTTATGCTTTGCTGGTCATGGGGATACTCTTAGAATCGAAAATAGATGAGAAATGAGTTTGTATTGCTGTTCTGAAATTTCACCCATAAATTTTGTTGCTTTCGATTTGCTTGATTCTGGTGGTTTAAATGATGTTTGAGGGTGGATTCGTGACCTAGGTTGTTAGAGGATCATTTGGCTATGTTTAATTTGATGTTTAGATGCCTGAATCATGAATTAGGGTTGTGTTGTCGCCGGAGAAGATGACCGGAGCTTCCCTCCGGTCACCTGAATGTTTTTATGCCCTAATCCCAGTCATTAATTCTATTTGAATCTCAGGCGTTAGATCATTTGACTTTGTTGACTTCCCGCTTGCTTGAATGGCCCAGATTCACTTGCTTTGCCCTAATCCACTTAGTTAGTTTAATTAATCATAATTAAATTAATTTAACCAGATGCAATCCTGGCCCTTTAAAAGCGCGCGTGGTCAATGGTCTCCCCCCAGAATCAAATCTCAGCCTCTAGATCTAAATACTTTCCATTTTATTTCATTTTTATTTTCATTTAATTCATTTAACTTGCACAATTTATTTAAAATAGCAAAATTGTTTTAAAAATTATGAAACTTTTTCTCAAGAGTTTCATTAATTTTTAAAACACAAAAATATTTTTATTTTCATTTTTAGCATTAAAAATGTATTTTTAAATATTTAAAAGTTTATTTTTAATTGATTAATGAAAATTAATTTATTAAAAATACTTTTAGGTATTTAAAAATCACCAAAAAATTCATGAAATGTTCTAAGACATTTAGAAACATTGTCCAACCTTCAAACCAAATTTCTTTTTTTGATCTTGATGCATTTTGAGAATTTTTCATTGAATTAAAATCATTTTTATGCATTAATTTGATCCAAAGTTCAAAAAATCATTTCTGCCTATCCATGAAGAGTTGGACATTGATTCTTTTTGCATTGCATTGTGTTTAGCATGTAGTTTTTGAGATTAAATGGCCATGATTTGATCTTTCATTTTCCATTGGTTTGATAATTTTCTTGTTTAGGAACCCTAAAACCCTAAAAATCTTGTAAAAATCATATCTTGAGTTTGGTTAGGAGTTGAGACCTCTCCTTTGGGCATTGGTTTAGTATAGGATTAGGGGTCCTTTGAGTGGCATTTTCAATTTTTTATCTTAGGGTTTGCTTCTGATTTTGGCTTTGTGTTTGTTGCTTTGTTCATAAACCCTAATTTGGGCTTTCATATGCATCCATCTTGCATTCTCTTGCATAGCATGACTTGCCATGACATTTCAAGCATCCATTTGATTCATTTGACATCATAAGACATATTGAAAGCATGTTTGATCATTGCATCATGTATTTTCCATGTTGTATGCCATGTGCACTTCATAACTTTTCATGTATGTCCATGCTTCCTAACTTGCTTCATTTGCATTCATGAACTTGTATGATCCTTTCCATGTGCTGCCTCATGTTTGTAGCATTACATAGCATCATTAACATCATGTAAATGCTTCTGGTTTTGTTTCTCATCATGTCATCTCATCCCATTTTGCATTGCATTGCATTTCTTTTCTAACCTTTCAGGTGGTAAGTGGTTCTGAGAAGTGGATTTGCCTTCACTTCTCACACTTTCTTCTCATCTCTCTCTTGCATCCATGCTGCATTTTATATGTGCTTGAGATTGAGCTTGCTCATTCTTCTTCTTCCCACTTTCTTCCTTCAAGTGACTTGACTTCTTGATTGAAGCAAGTTGCTTTGCTTCTCTTGATCCTTTCATCTGCTTCCTGGTGGTTCCATTGAAGATTCTTCTTGTAAACCTCACAAACCTTAGGAACAACCAAGCATGACAATGATTAGGGTTTTGATTAGTTTCCCCTCTTAGTTTTACCTTTGTGTCTCTTTTGAGTCTTCTCTTCTCATCTCATAATCAGGGACTAAACCCTAAAGGCTTTAAGGCTTTGTGATTAAGCTTATGTCTGCATCCTTCTATTAGGATGGAGTGTATAACTTTAATCCTAAGTGTTAAACCCTTAATGTGTTTAAATCTCTTAATCAATTCACATAATAATCATCAAGACATCACACTTGTAACTTGGGCCTTGCATTAGGGTTCTAATTCTTCCTTAATTGGTTAAGAAGGACTAACCCTAGTGTTAATGGACAAGTCCCCCTCAAGTTGTCTTACAAGCCCTAAAAATCACTTCATCATCATACCATTAAATAAAATCCACTTAATCAAAGGCTTGTTTTGTCATGAGTTTAATCCCTAATCATGGATTAAGTTGAGAAGCTTTCCTCAGCTTAAACATTCTCATCTATTATCCTTCTATTAGGATGGTGTAATGGGTCTGTTTAATCCTTGATTATGGCTTAATCTCATTACTCAACACTAAACAATAACCACAAAAACATCTAAATAATCATAAGTAGGTTAATGATCTTAACCCTACATCAAAGGTGATTAAGTGTGAGAATCTGACTTCACACTTAAGGTACTCTCATTACCCCTAATCAGAGGGAAGATGTGATGAGTTTACTAAATCCATTGGTTTAGGCTTAAGCCCATTAACTTATGACAAATCCAAAAGGCAATAAAAGACTGAAAACTCAAAAACAAACAATAATCGTCTCCTCCGGGATTCTTTTCTCATCATCTTCACTCATAAACGAGAACTTGCTTCTTCCGTCTAATGCAAGACAGTTTGCATCTGTGCCAGACAGATCATACACTTGAGCATAGGCAAGCAAGCAGTTCACAAGTCAATTCATCTTTCAGTCTCTTTGGGTCGAACTACGGTGTTCTGACTTCCTCATTGCACGAGAGGATACGTAGGCATAACTTAACAGTTATCGAACAAAAGTCTCTGTATATTCCCCCTCTTTCCAGCCTTATTTTTTAAGCCTCAATATCATGAGCATTTCATCTCTTTCCTTGTACACTGACACTTCACTTATACACTTCACTTCCTTTACACTGACACCTGTACATCCTTTTCCAGCTATGAAACACAAATTGCACTGACACTACCCCTTTAAAACACAAATCTTTTAAGCAAGGATCCCGTCGAGTACGACGGACAATCTGGGTGCTAATACCTTCCCAGGTTGTAACCAACCCCCTTTCTCAGTCTCTCTGGTTCGCAACCGTCTTATCCATCTCTTTCTAGGTCTATGCAGCATTGCCTTTCCTCCGGGATAAAAATGCCTAGCTGGCGACTCTATTCATCTCCAGTGAGTTCACGGTTGTGTGTTCTCATTGTCCCTTTCACCGACCGTTCGCGTCTGAACCTTTATCTGGGCTAGTCCCATTTATCGGGAGCGACAGCTTGGCGACTCTGCTGGGGATGCTTATATTGTAACCAGGGCTTCTGGTTCTTTTTGTGGGTTCCTCCTAGCGCTTGTTTGATTTGTGTTTATTGGGGGTGTTATGTGCTATTTGTGTTTGTACATTTGCTTTATTTACTGCTCTCTGTACAGCTTTATTTATTGCTCTCTTTACAGTTTTTCATATATCATACTGTCATACTGCTGGCTGGATCTGTTGTTTGCTTTGGTGGGTGGGTGTTTCATTGAGAGTTAAGGTCCTATACCTGGGACCTGAGTGACACCTAGGCTAGAGTGAATCATATTCTTTCCCATTCCATTTCGGTCTGGTGCGGGAATATGAAACACGGTTCAGATATGGGTTTCTTCTTGAGAACTCTGTGTTGCAGATTTCCTGCAATGCTAGGGCTATCTGGGAAGCCTGCTAAGTCTGGACGACCTTTTAGTATTGACCTTCAGAAACTGAGGTGAATTAGAGGAGGAACTTTTATGGTTATTGTAAACACTGTACCTCCGGGTTAGAAGTGTTTACACTTCTCATAACTGATCCAAGTCTGAGGATCCTTGTTTTAGAACACCACCTGTGAGGGGGTTGGGCTGTTTACAGGTTTGCAGGTACCTTGACCTCAGAATACCCTGGTACTTTGATTTGATTAAGAATACTCCATGTTGGAACAGTTCTTGTGATTCTAAGCCCTGGATATGTGGCTCTTTATTTGAGCCCCCCACCTTGGTTACTGGACTTATAGACCTCCATCTGGATTTCTTACACACATGGACTTATATCAGAGCACTTGACCAGATCCAGCTCAGTCACAAACCCTTGCATATCATTTTCATACATAATCATTGCATCATATTGACATTTGCTTATTTGTGTTTCAGGGTATCCATCTTCATTTGGTTTTGGTTTTGACCCCATCTTCAGTATTGACCTATCTTCATCAGCATCTGCTTCAGCCATCAGCTATCTACTTCAGTCACCTACACCAGCCAATCAGTGGCCCATTCCTCAGTATCATCATCAGCACTTGTCTCTACTCAGTCTCAACATCATGGCACCTAAAAAGAGCAACATCACCTACCACTTCTTCCAGCCAGAGTTAGCTGACATCAGAAGGATTCAGACCCTGATCACTCCAGACCATATACCACTGTTCAGGGAACACCATGGAGATACTTGATATGGTTATGGATCTGGACCCCTCACAGAGAAGCCTGATCCACACTTGCCTTCAGTTTTATGATCCCCCACTGAGATGTTTCACTTTTCAGGACTTTCAGTTGGGCCCTTTATTGGAGGAGTACTCCTCATTAGTGGGTATACCTATCAGGGGTGGAGTCCCTTTCAACCCTGAGATGGTCTTTCCTGGTAATGAAGAGGTAGCCAAGGCATTGCATCTGGAACCAGTCCTGATTGGGCAGCATATGACTTCTAAAGCTGGAATCCCTGGCCTGCATCTGGATTTCTTGATCTCTCAAGCTACCCTGAAAGCTTCTTTAGGAGAGTGGAAAGCAGTCTGTGCTTTGTTGGCCTTGAGCATATATGGGATTGTATTATTTGCAGATGAGCCTCGATTCATTAGTAAGAATGCAATCCACCTGTTCATTCTAAAGAACCCAGTGCCAACTTTATTGGGGGATCTCTACTATTCAGTGCATCAGAGGAATGAAAAGCAGAGGGGAAGATTAGTGAGGTGTTGTGCTCCTTTGTTCCATACTTGGCTTCTCAGGCATCTACCCAGGACAGATGCATTTTTGAATCCTCATCAGCAGAAAAACTGGGCTGGAAGACTTACTACTCTAACTTCAGCTGATATCAGGTGGTGCACTCAAAGCACAAAAGGCAGGGATATCATCACCAGCTGTGGGCATTTTCCCAATGTGCCCCTGATAGGAGTTAAGGGTAGTATTAATTACAACCCTCTGCTGTTCAAGAGACAACTGGGCTATGCACTGGTCCACACTCCTAAGGCACAGGACTTCGTTGAGACTCTTTATTGTGAGAACAAGCTTAATCTGGCTATTGTTAGGCAGGCAGCCTGGGCCTGGGACAATGTGCAGACTAAAGGGGTGACCATCCTGGGGAAGTGTAACAATGTAGCATCAGCACAATACTATGATTGGTCCCATGCCAGGGCTCAATTCTCTGGGATGCCCTTTACTATTGAAGATATGCCTGGGCCTTCCACAACATCACCTCCAGCAACTGTCAGCTTAGAGGAATTTGAGAAGTTGAAAGAGAGAAATGAGAAGCTGACTCAAGCTCTACAGAAGACCCTCTGGGAGAGGAGTGATGGCAGACTGGATATTGAGAGGTTGGAGAAGTTGAAAGTGGAGCATCTGGCTAGAATTGAGAAGTCTGAAGATTACATTAAGAAGTCTAGGGCTGGATAGCAGATCTTGAAGAATGCTTGCAAGGAAGCCCAATTCCAGAAAGCCAGGACAGACTTGTATCTGAAGGAGAGTCAGGCTAGGTGGGTCAGGATCACCGAGGCTCGTACTCTGGAGGACAAGAGGGTCCAAGACAAGATAGAGCAACTGGAAGCTAGTGCAAAAGAGCAACAAGAAGCCCTGGCAGCAGCCCAGAGGGAGATATCAGAACTGAAGATCAGAGCTGGAGTGAAGAGGTCAAAGGACCAAAGTCAGCACAAGAAGCTAACCGCAGCTGTTACTACCCGGAACCTCCTTATCAGGAATCTCACGGAGCGTCCAGCTGATCCTGTGACCGAAGCACTTCTCAAGGAAGTTCGGGAGGATGAGTTTGGTCTTGGTGTTTGACCATTTGTTTGTTGTTGCTTTCATTCCATGTACTTTTATTTTCTTGTAATGTATTTTGACCCCTCAGAGGGCTTGTGTTTGTAAACAAACTATGTACCATTTGCCTTTTGTAATGTATGTATTTAGTTTGTTCCATCCGAGTTTACTTCGAAAGCAACATCAACAGCATCATCTTCAAGGGTCTGGAAGGGTCAAAACTGAATGCCAAGCCGGATACCTTGAAAACAAATAAGCATACTGCATTGCATGCTAACCCTTTGTTTGTTTTGTAGGTTTTTGTTTTGTTGTTGCTAACTCTGTTGTGATGTTCAGGAATTATTGCTCGACGACGAGGGTTTCCACTCAACCGACCACACAGGTACCCCACCCGCAGTAACCTTCTGGGCATACAGATGGATCAGATGCAGCAGGACCTTACGGAGGTCAGGAACCAAATGACCAACGAGAGGTTGGAAATGAGGAACCAAATGACACAGTTTATGGAAGTAATGAACAACATGGCTCAAAGCCAGGAGAGGCTCAGAGCACTGGTGGAAGGGAGAAACCAGGAAGATCATCAACCAGGGACTGCTGGGACTAGCAACAATGAAAGAGTCCAACCTCATGTCAATCCCCCAGTCTTTGGACCCCATCTCCATCCAGAGGCCAACATTCCTGTCAATATACAAGGGACTGCCACAGCAGGGAGGGTACTGCAAGAAGACCCTCAAGAAGACCAGTTCACAGTGATGGGAGCCGGGGAAGAGGCCTATGATAGAAGGTTGGATGAGATAGCTGAGAAATTAAGATCCTTAGAGTCTCAAAACTCTTTGGGTTTTGATGTTATGGATATGGGCTTGGTAGACGGGGTCAGGATTCCCCACAAGTTTAAGCCACCATGCTTTGAGAAGTATAATGGGACTTCCTGTCCCCGGACCCATCTACAATCTTTTCTCGGGAGGCTGAAGGCCTATACCATGGACGAGAAGCTGTGGATGTTCTACTTTGAGGATAGCTTGACTGGAGCTTCAAGGGAATGGTATTCCCATCTGACAAGAGCAACTATTAGATGCTGGAAGGACCTGGCAGAGGCCTTCATCAGACAGTATCAGTATAATCTGGATATGGCACCCAACAGGACCCTCCTAATGGGAATGTCACAGTCATCTAGAGAGAGCTTCCGAGAGTATGCTCAAAGATGGAGACAGCTTGCTGCTGCTGTCCAGCCACCTATGTCAGAAAGGGAGATGGCTGATATGTTCATGAACACCCTTCAGGGGACTTACATTGACAGGCTAGCTGCCTTCTCATCTACCAGCTTTGCAGATGTAGTCATAGCCGGGGAGAGAATTGAAAGCCTATTGAAAATGGGGAAGATCTCAGACAACGGTGCAAGCTCATCCAGTAATGCAAGAAAGCCTTTTGCGGGCCCAAGAAGGACTGGTGAGACCAATGCCATCCACGCCAACAGGGGCAGGCCCCAATATGTTCATAGATCCGTGGCAGCAGTCACCATTCCCGCTCCAGCTCATCCACAACCAGCTTATCAACCTCCGCAGCAAAACTATCAGCAACAACCTCAGTACCATCAACAAAATCAGTACCCTCCGAGGAATTACAACAACAGCAACACCAACAACAATAACCAGCAAAGGCCATTCCAACAGAGGCCATCTCAAGCTAACAGGGTGATCGATCCGATCCCTATGCCATATGCTACATTGCTGCCACAACTCCTGAAACTCAACCTAGTTGAGCTAAGGACATTGGCACCTCCAGATCCCAACAGTCTACCCAGGAATTACGACTCCAACGCCAGATGTGCTTTTCATTCGAACGCACCTGGCCATAGTACAGAAAAGTGCAGAGCCTTGCACATGAAGGTACAAGACCTGGTAGACTCAAAAGCTCTGAATTTCGCACCACCACCCAATGTCAACAAAAATCCTATGCCAAACCACGGTGGTCCCAGAATCAACGCTATTGAAGAAGACAAGCCGTCTTATTTAATAACCAGTGTGGGTCAGATTCGGACACCGTTGGTAGAAATTAAGGCTCAGCTCCTCGAGTGCCAGATGTTCCCAGGGTGCGAGTTAGGTTGTGCTTACTGCAATATTTCAGTAAATGGGTGCGATAACCTGAGGAATGGCATAGATGGTCTCATTCAGAGTGGCCAGCTTCAGATCACCACATCATTTCCAACAAATCCAGCAATCTCATCAGCAACAGTTCCGGTACCTCCTACAACTGCAGCAACCATTGTTCCTGACAATTCTTCGGCTTCATCAACAAGTACTTCATCTATCATCTCAACTGATCAGTTATCAACAAATTTTTCTTCTACAACTTCAGCACCACTCCAATTTGAATCTCCTACAACAACAACATCCATCCTTCCGACAATGTCTCCTACAACTCCAGCAACAAACTCTGAAGATGTCTCAACTGTCACAATATTTTATGATCCTGAAAACAACTCTGCCTACAATTCAGAAAGTGCTGCTCCCACCAGAGCACCAGTCATAATTTATTATGATCCGCAAACTATCACAGTCCCTTCTGCAGCTGCTGTCAGTCCAGTCACTGTCACAGTGCCTGGACCAGTACCTTATGAAAGCAATAGGGCCATCCCTTGGAACTACGGCTCTGATGTATACTGTGAAGGAAAGAAAATCACCCTTGAACCATCAACACCTGCACCACAAATAGATAATGTGGGAGGAGGCGGAGGCTTCACTCGAAGCGGACGTCTCTTTGCTCCACAAATTCAAAGACCCACTGCCGAAGCAGAAGCTGCTGCCAAGGCAAAAGGAAAGAGCCCGGTGCAGGAAGATCAAGCTGTTAAGGAAGCTTTGAAAACACCATTCGATCAAGAGGTTGATGAGTTCATGAGAATCATCAAAAAGAGTGATTACAAAATAGTGGATCAGCTTCACCGGACGCCATCCAAGATCTCTATCCTATCATTGCTTATGTGCTCCGAAGCCCATCGGAATGCACTACTCAAAGTCTTGCACGCAGCTTACGTGCCCGAAGAGATCACTGTCAATCAGTTGGAGACCGTGGTTGGAAATGTTACTGCTAGCAATGGGCTAGGGTTCACCAATACTGACTTGACGACGGAAGGCCGCAACCATAACAAAGCCTTGCACATCACCATGGAATGTAAAGGTGCCGTCCTTTCCCATGTGCTGGTAGACACAGGGTCATCCCTTAATGTCTTACCGAAAAAGGCCCTGGTGAAGCTAGAGTATGAAGGATTAGCATTGCGTCCCAGCAACCTGGTAGTAAGAGCCTTTGATGGTTCTAAGAGATCGGTGCTGGGAGAAATTGAGCTGCCTGTGACAATTGGCCCACAAACCTTTAAAACAATCTTCTACGTGATGGACATTCAGCCTGCCTACAGCTGTTTGTTGGGTAGACCATGGATTCATGCCGCTGGCGCAGTAACGTCTACCCTTCACCAGAAGTTAAAATTTGAGTGGGAAGGCCAAGTTGTTACTATCTTTGGGGAAGAGGATATATTTGTTAGCCATCTGGCTACTTATAAGTATATTGAGATGGATGGGGAGATCCATGAAACAATGAGCCAAGGGTTTGAGGCCCTGGATGTTAATGAAGCATCTGCTGTATCTGGAATCTCCATGTCATCTTACCAACAAGCCCGGAAGGTTGTTGAGGAAGGAACTGCCCAAGGCTGGGGCAAGGTTTTATCTGTGGAGGAGAAGAAAGACAAATTTGGGTTGGGTTACAGACCAACTCAACAACATCAAGCAAAGGCTGCTGAGAAGCCCGGTTTTGTCAGTGGGGGGATGCTCACCCCTGATGCTATCAACAATTTGGAAGACGAGCTGGAAGAGGAGCGCAATCTGGAGAATTGGATTCGTCCAAAGATCCCGGGGAGCAGTATCTCAAACTGGTCTTCCCAGGAAATTATAAGAGTTACTCATGCAGAGTAATTATTATTTCCTGTATTTTTTATAGCATGCATCCAAGTCTTGCATCTTGCCCAAGATGACAAGACTCATTTTGTAATCGGGCCATCTGTACTTTTTGTGCAAACAAGATTAATCAATGAAATATCAGACATCTTTTTGCAAACGAGTCTTTTTCTTTTCCGCTCACTGTTTTTTCCATTTTTCTTTTTGTACAAAAAATAAATGGCGATGTTTTCAAAATGATAACTTTATTTCACTTTTCTAAACAAGATTAAAATCAATCACTAAAATGAACAAACTGAACCCTTGCAGAGAGTGCCTTCCAGACAGCACCGACAACGGCACGGCTACGACTTCGTATGACTTTGACAATCCAATCAATCAAGCTGATGAAGGGGTTGAAGAAGATTATGAGCTTCCTGAAGAGCTAGCCAGGTTGTTGAGGCAAGAGGAGAAGGTTATCACTCCTCATCAGGAGGAAGTTGAAGTGATTAATCTTGGTACAGATAAAGACGTGAAAGAGGTTAAAATCGGGGCCTGCCTGCAAGACTCAGTGAAGAGACAACTGATTGATCTGCTTCAAGAATATGTGGACGTGTTTGCTTGGTCTTATCAGGATATGCCAGGGTTGGACACCGACATTGTTGTGCACAAGCTGCCTTTGAGAGAAGAATGCCCACCGGTTAAACAGAAACTGCGCCGTACTCGCCCAGACATGGCAATGAAGATCAAAGAAGAGGTACAAAAGCAATGGGACGCCGGGTTCCTTGCTGTAACTAGCTATCCGCCGTGGGTTGCTAATATAGTACCTGTGCCTAAGAAAGACGGCAAAGTAAGGATGTGTGTTGACTACCGGGATCTGAACAGAGCCAGCCCGAAAGATGATTTCCCATTACCTCACATTGACGTATTGGTGGATAATACGGCTCAGTTCTCGGTATTCTCCTTCATGGACGGATTTTCAGGATACAATCAGATTAAAATGTCACCTGAAGACATGGAGAAGACAACTTTCATTACACCTTGGGGCACGTTCTGTTACAAAGTGATGCCATTCGGACTGAAGAATGCTGGTGCCACATATCAACGGGCTATGGTGACATTATTCCACGATATGATCCATAAGGAAATAGAATGTTATGTGGATGACATGATTGCCAAGTCCCTTACCGAAGAAGATCACCTGGTGAATCTGCTGAAGCTATTCAAGCGTCTGAGGAAGTACCAACTGAAGCTGAACCCCAACAAATGCACATTCGGGGTGCGATCTGGTAAGCTGCTGGGCTTTATTGTAAGCGGGAAAGGGATTGAAGTTGACCCTGATAAAGTCAAAGCTATTCAAGAAATGCCTGCACCGAAAACAGAGAAAGAAGTTCGAGGGTTCTTAGGTCGATTGAACTACATCTCACGGTTCATATCTCACCTCACAGCAACCTGTGAGCCTTTGTTCAAGCTGTTAAGAAAAGAACAGACGGTCAGGTGGAACGAAGACTGCTAAAGGGCTTTTGACAAGATCAAGGAGTACTTACAAGAACCTCCAATCCTTATGCCTCCAGTTGAAGGAAGACCTCTGATAATGTACTTGACAGTATTAGAAGAGTCAATGGGGTGTGTGCTGGGCCAGCATGACGAGTCTGGTCGAAAAGAGTATGCAATATACTACCTGAGCAAAAAGTTTACCGATTGTGAACAGCGTTATTCACTGCTCGAGAAAACTTGCTGTGCTTTAGCGTGGGCTGCTCGCCGACTGAGACAGTATATATTGACCCACACTACTTTATTGATATCAAAAATGGACCCAGTCAAGTACATTTTCGAGAAGCCAGCTCTTACCGGACGGGTTGCAAGATGGCAGATGATTCTCACAGAATACGACATCCAGTACACCTCTCAGAAAGCCATCAAGGGCAGTGTACTATCTGAATATCTTGCTGAGCAACCTATTGATGACTACCAGCCTATGAGATTTGACTTCCCTGATGAAGACATCATGTTCATAAAAGCGAAAGATCATGAAGAGCCTGTTCATACTGAAGGGCCTTACCCGGAAGAAGAATGGACTATGATGTTTGACGGGGCTGTTAATATGAATGGTCGCGGTGTTGGTGCAGTACTCATTACACCCAAAGGAGTTCACATGCCTTTCTCGGCAAAACTCACTTTCAACTGCACTAACAACGAAGCTGAATACGAAGCTTGCATTATGGGTGTCGCTCCCAAAGATTTGCATCCAGGTACAAGCGCGAACGGTCGGCGAGAGGGACAATGAGAACACACAGCCGTGAACTCACTGGAGATGAAAAGAGTCGCCAGCTAGGCATTTTTATCCCGGAGGAAAGGCAATGCTGCATAAACCTAGGAAAAGATAAGGATAAGACGGCTGCGAACCAGAGAGACTGAGAAAGGGGGTTGGTTACAACCTGGGAAGGTATTAGCACCCAGATTGTCCGTCGTACTCGACGGGATCCACGCTTAAAAGATTTGTGTTTTAAAGGGGTAGTGTCAGTGCAATCTGTGTATAAAATAGCTGGAAAAGAATGTACAGGTGTCAGTGCAAAAGAAGTGTGAAGTGCATAAATGTACAGTGTCAGTGTAAGAGTGAAATGCTCATGATAATGAGGCTTAAAGAATAAAGCTGGAAAGAGGGGGTATATACAGAGACTTTTTTTCGATAACTGTTAAGTTATGCCTACGTATCCTCTCGTGCAATGAGGAAGTCAGAACACCGTAGTTCGACCCAAAGAGACTGAAAGATGAATTGACTTGTGAACTGCTTGCTTGCCTATGCTCAAGTGTGTGACCTGTCTGGCTCAGGTGCTTACTGTCTTGCATTAGACGGAAGAAACAAGTTTTCGATTGTGAGTGAAGATGATGAGAAAAGAATCCCGGAGGAGACGATTATTGTTTGTTTTTGTGTTTTCAATCTTTTATTGCTTTTTGAAATTTGTCATAAGTTAATGAGCTTAAGTCTAAACCAATGGATTTAGTAAACTCATCACATCTTCCCTCTGTTTAGGGGTAATGAGAGTACCTTAAGTGTGAAGTTAGATTCTCACACTTAATCATCTTTGGTGTAGGATTAAGATCATTAACCTACTTGTGATTATTTAGATGTTTTTGGTGCTTTTGTTTAGTGTTGAGTAATGAGGTTAAGCCATAATCAAGGATTAAACAGGCTCATTACACCATCCTAAGAGAAGGATAATAGAGGAGAATGTTTAAGCTGAGGAAAACTCCTCAACTTAATCCATGATTAGGGATTAAACTCATGACAAAACAAGCCTTTGATTAAGTGGATTTTATTTAATGATATGATGATGAAGTGGATTTTATGATTTGTAAGACAACTTGAGGGGGACTTGTCCATTAACACTAGGGTTAGTCCTTCTTAACCAATTAAGGAAGAATTAGAACCCTAATGCAAGGCCCAAGTTACAAGTGATGTCTTGATGATTATTAAGTGAATTGATTAAGAGATTTAAACACATTAAGGGTTTAACACTTAGGATTAAAGTTATACACTCCATCCCAAAAGAAGGATACAGGCATAACCCTAATCACAAAGTTTTAAAACCTTTAGGGCTTAGTCTCTGATTATGAGATGAGAAGAGAAGACTCAAAGGGAGACACAAAGGTAAAAACTATGGGGGAGACTAATCAAAACCCTAATTCATTGACATGCTTGGTTGTTCCTATAGTTTGTGAGGTTTTCAAGAACAATCTTCACAAGAGCCACCAGGAAGCAGATGAATAAGATCAAGAGAAGCAAAGTGACTTGCTTCATTCAAGAAGTCAAGTCACTTGAAGAAAGAAAGTGGGAGGAAGAAGGATGAACAAGCTCAAACTCAAGCACAAGTAAAAATGCAGCAATGGATGCAAGGGAGATGGAAAGAAAAGGTATGAGAAGTGAAGGCAAATTCACTTCCCAAGTTTACTTACCACCTGAGATGTTAGAAAGAGACACAATGCAATGCAAGATGGGATGAAATGGCATGATGCTAGACCAAACCAGAAGCATGCACATGATGATTATGATGTTATGAGGTGCTGCAAACATGAGGCATGACATGGGGATGTTCATACAAGACCATGAATGCATATGATGCAAGCTAAGGAACATGAACAAGCATGAAATGTTATGAAGCATACAAGGCAAATGGCGTGGCAAAGATGTAATGCAATGATCAATGATGCTTCATACATGTCTTAAGATGTCAAATGAACCATAAAAATGCACAAAATGCAATGGCAAGTCAACTTATGCAAGAGAATGTAAGAATGATGCAAATGGAAGCCCAAATTAGGGTTTATGGATCAAACATCAAACACAAACCAAAAACAGAAGTAAAACCCTAAGGTAAAAATGGAAAATGATACCCAAGGAAACCCTAGACCTATAATGAACCACTGCCCAAAGGGGAGCTCTCAACTCTCAATCAAACTCAAGTTATGGATTTTGCAAGTTTTTAGGGTTTTTTAGGGTTCTCATCAAAACAAATGCCAAACAATTTGAAAATGCAAGAACAATTTATGGCCTTTTTATCCTTGAAAATACATGCAAAATGGAAAACAATGCAAGAAGAATCAATGTCTCAACCTTCACCAATAGGCAGAAATGAATTTTTAAACTTGTGATCAAAATAATGCATAAAAAATGATTTAATTCCAAGAAAAATCTTAAAATGCATCAAGATCAAAAAAGAAATTTGGTCTGAAGGTTGGACAATGTTTCTAAATGTCTTAGAACATTTCATGAATTTTTTGTAATTTTTAAATACCTAAAAGTATTTTTAATTAATTAATTCCCATTAATCAATTAAAAATATTCTTTTAAATATTTAAAAATACTTTTTTAATGATAAAAAATAAAATAAAAATATTTTTGTGTCATAAAAATTAATAAAACCCTAAAGAAAAAGTTTCATAATTTTTATGAATTTTTAACTATTTTTAATAAATTATGCAAGTTTAAATGAAATAAAATGAAATAAAACAAATAAAATGAGAAGTAATCAGATTGGATGGCAGGGATTGAAGCTGGGTTCAAACATGTTGACTGCGCGCGCTAGTGGAGGGCCAGGATTGCTTCAGACTTAATTAAATTAATTATGGATTAATTAGACCTAACACGTGGATTAGGGCTAATGGGATTGATCTGGGCCATCGAAACTGGAGGGAAGTCAAACATTCAACGCTCATCTACGCTCAGCATTCAAACTAAAGTTAATGACTGTAATTAGGGCAAATCACTCTCAGGTGGCCGGAGAAGACTTCCGGTCGTCTTCTCCGGCCAGAAGCTCACCCGAAAATTTCAAAACCTCTCAATACGTACCAAAAATGAAAACCAAGAACATGGGAATGATCCTTATCCTCTCACGAATCAAACCCCTAACCTAAAGCAAATTTATTCTACCTAAATAAGCTGAATCGAAAGAAAGAAAAACTAGGGTTCGTGAGCTTCAAACACAAATTAAATGCTCAAAACAAAACCATTTCAAAAACTAAAGGTACCAGGATGATCAGTGCATCATGAAGAACAAGTTTGTAACATAAAAAACCATTTCTGGAAAAATTAATTTCGAGCTACCTGAGATTTGGAGCTTTCAGTTTAGGAACTTTTTGGCCACTTCCTTTGATGCAAGCTGCTCTACTTGATCCCCCAAATGTGTTTTAATGCTCAAAATGAGTTTGTGTTGGCTGGAGAAGGAGATTCAAATGGAACTGCTTCAGTTCAGTCAACAATGGCCATGATGATTTTGGCACTTTCAGGCTGTGAAAAGGAGTTGTTTGTGATCTATGAAGTGTGTTGAGAAAGTTTGTGGTGTTGGTTGATGTGTTTGTGGCTTGTGGAGAGAGATTCGATAGGATCTGCAGCTTGAGGTGAGTAATGGCAATGGAGTTTTCAGGCTTGATTTAGGCTTGAGCTTTGGTGGTTTCTTGTCTATGAGATGTGGTGAGTTGAATGATGATGAGAGTTTGAGTGTTTTATGGCTGTGGACAGAATTTCGAAGGAACTTGCAATGAGGTGAGTTTTTGTGAATGTGATGAGTGTGTGTGTTTCAGCCTTGGCTTGTGTTATGTTCAACTTGCAAATTGAAATCATAAACAATTCTGATTGGCTGGCTGATGTGACTTGTGCTTTATGGATTGGTAGATCACTTTTTGCTCAAAAACCACTTTTGTGTAAGATAGGGGGTGGCTCCAAATCTAGGCAAGGACAAAGCATGGCTGGCGCAGCAAAAGGTGAGGGAGAGGCTAGCCAAAGTCAGCTTCCAATGCACCAAGTTGTAGGAAGTGATCATGAGTGTTTTGCAAGTTGGTTGGCTTATGTTTCACATGTGATCCTTTGCATAACCAAACATGAAACCAAGGGCAAACTTAGTTCAAATCTGATTTTTGTAACTTAGAGAATGTTCACATGCTGATTTGAGATGAATTAGAGGCTGCAATGTGTTTTGATCCAAGACTTTGCAAAATTTCCACTTGATGCATAACTTGAAAATAAGTGATTTTTGGCAACTTTGCATGGTCATAACTTTTGATCCAAGAAGCATTTGATCATGTTCTTGTACTTTTTGAAAAGGGAAAGATGAGATCTACAACTTTCATGACCAAAGTTTTTCCATTTGAAGCCTTTTTGGATCATGAATCAAGGCTTGAAAATTGACCTAAAATGGTGCATTCTTGAAAAGTCAACTATGCCCAAAAAGTCAACATTTGCAAAAACTCCAAATTCTTGATTTTTATGAACTTCAACCTTCTTCCATGATCAAATAAAGATCATATACACTCAAAATGATGAAGATTACCCATTGGTTGGGTCATTGGGGGCCTCAGATGCCCTGATTTTGCACTGACTTGTCTGAAAAGTCAACTCTTGATCAGATGACTTCCCCATGGAATTTCTTCATGAAAATTGATATGCATACTCCCTATACCATATAGAGATCAATGGAAACAAGAATGACCAAAAAATTTGGAGTTATGGCCTCTGAAACCAAAACCCTAATTTTCAGTCAACTGTGCAGTTCATCCTGGCTCTGCATCCACTCAAACCCTAGTTCTTGTGATTCCTCTGCAATTTGGACTTTGTGAGGATGTAACATGATACAAGAACACACATGGACCTCTTTGAGTTGATTGATGTCCTTTGGAATGGCTCAAGATGCCCTGAGGTTGCTCAGATCACAAACCCTAGGTGCAGATGCCTTGAAAACTATGCAGTGAATCAAAAATGAAATGTGAGATGATATGATTGTGTTTATGCATATGAGAATGATCACAAGCCATGGTGTGAATGGGTGAGGGCAAATTTGGGGTGTTTACAGCTGCCCCTATTCAAACATGAGTTAGTTGTGCAGGTTGTAAGCAACGGCTTAACAGGCAAACAAGGTAACTTGTGGTTGAATACCAAAGACAGTCCAAAATTTGCACTCACAGAATGAAGAAGAAAAGGGATATAGATTGTAAAGGCAAAATAAAGTATATTGTAAAGTATGGGCGACGGAGGACGACCGTCGAGCAGAGGACGACTGCTGGGTAAAGAGCAATGACGGGGACGGCCGACATGCTGGGGAGAGTGTATGAAAATAAAGCAATGACGGGGACGGCCGACATGCTGGGGATAAAAAGGTAAAGCTAAGACGGGGACGGCCGACTAGCTGGGGAAAAACAATCATGATGGGGACGGCCATCACGATAAAACTGTAAAATTTCTGAGGATTAATGAAACATGACGGGGACGGCCATCAAGTTCATAAAGGTAAAGTAACCAACGATGGGGACGGCCATCGGGCTAAAAAGAAAAGGGACCACGATGGGGATGGCCATCGGGTTAAAAAAATAAATGAAATAAACAGATGATGGGGTACGGCCATCAAAGGTGAAGGACGGTCACCTAGCAGGGGACGGCTGCTCTGTTGGGAATAAAAGAAATATGATGGGGACGGCCATCAAAGGTGGAGGACGACCACCTGGCAGGGTACGGCTGCCGAGAGATATCAACGATGGGGACGGCCATCGGATAGAAAAGGTCAACGATGGGGACGGCCATCGGACGAGCATGATGGAGGACGACCATCAAGAAGTGGAGGACGACCACTCAGCAGGGGACGGCTGCTCTCGGGGTTTATCATAACACAGGACGAGTGTTAGATAACCAAAATCAACAATGGGGACGGCCATTGGATAAAGTGATGAAGGACGGTCATCAAAAGGTGGAGGACGACCACCTAGCAGGGGACGGCTGCTAAAACCAACGATGGGGACGGCCATCGGACGAGCATGATGGAGGACGACCATCAAGAAGTGGAGGACGACCACTCAGCAGGGTACGGCTGCTCTCAAAGGTATCATAACACAGGACGAGTGTTAGATAAAAGGAAAATTTGTTGGTGATCTACTGGGGATGATGTAAACACGGACGAGCGTTTACACCCAAGAAACAAAAAGTATAAGTGTTTGGTATTGTGTATAGATTAAAGATGCGGACGAGCATCCTTAAGACTATGATACGGACGAGTATCATGTAGAAACAACCGACACATGTTCAGAGATGATGATACGGACGAGTATCAACTGGTGAACCAGGAACACGGACGAGTGTTGTATCTGAAAGGACTCTTTTGGGGAATAGTAGACACGGACGAGCATCTATATTCAAGAAGACAAGAGTGTTTGACACGGTGTATGGATTAAAGATGCGGGCGAGCATCCTTAAGACTTATGATACGGACGAGCATCATGTAGAAACAAACACCAGGCGCAATGTTCTGAGATGATGATACGGACGAGTACCAACTGGTTAACAAAGAACAAGGACTACTGTCGAATCTGTGGGGATATAAGTGATGATGTATACAAGATACGGACGAGTATCTGTATAAACGTACCATGAGTAGCGAGTATTGTATGAGTGTTTTAACTGCTGGGGAGAGTGACACGGACGGGTGTCAAGAGAGAAAAGTATAATATTAACAAGTATATGGGTTGATGAAAGTGTAAGCGGCTGCGCTGGGGATATGACACGGACGGGTGTCAAAAAGGGTATATATACAAGTACATGTGAGCGCAAAGAGGATGTCTTTGGCTTTCTGCTGGTGATGTGACACGGACGGGTGTCAGGACACATCTGTAATAAGGGTGATTTGTTTGTAAAGGGTGTTCAGGCGACTTTACTGGGGAATGATGACACGGACGGGTGCCAAAAGGAAACATGCTGGTATTTGTGAATATGAGGCAACTGCTTTTGCTGGGACTCTGGTGGGGATTCTGGGGGAAAGTAATCTGTATAATGGCAGATTGTCAATATTTACAAGTGTTCAATTCACAACATGACTTATGATTATGCTATGCATTTGATTTTTGCCGTAATGCTCCGTATTAGACAGAACGCTACGCTTTGAGGGTATAGTATGATGCGGATTCTATGATTATGCAAAGAGGCACCGATCCGGGATTCGGATCCCGTTGCTGCGAAGATCTCTGGGTGATCTGCTTGAAGTGAACATCCCAGCTGGGGATGAGATCATTGGTAGATCTAATGATGTATCTGCCTGGGGATATAGGTCACTGATTGACATATCCTTATAATACGGGAACCAGCTGGGGTTTGTAGAAGCTTCCCGTACTTTGTTGCGACCTCTCCGTGCGTTGCTCTCCTGAATAGAGGCTGAAGATTCTGTGGGGAGATGATTCCCTGCTTTCTGCATTCTGCTGAGGAAGAAAGGCAACTCGGCTGGGGAAGTGAGAGGCAACTCGGCTGGGGATAGCAACAAGAGGCAACTCCGCTGGGGATAGGGCATTTCGGATGCTGAGATTGAGTGTATGTTGATTTGGCAACTTTGCTGGGGAAGGCAATGGGGAGCTACTCAGCCGGGGATAGGGCATCTCGGATGCTGATATCCTTTGTTGATTTGCCAGCTTGCTGGGATGCACCTTACATGCCCCAAGTTGCGTTCTGGATACCTGCAATCCTGCAATGATAAGGAAACGTACAAAAGGTCCCGAGGTATCCCTTACTGGATTCCGTCATAGGAGTTAAGTACTTTCGAGGATAATCACATTCCCTGTAAGCATGTGTTTTTATTTTTAGAGAAAGGCATCTGTACTTATGCAATTGCATTTTTAGAGATATCAGACAACTCTTTGCAAAACATAAATGTAAAAGACGAGACATGACTGAAAAATCTGATCTTATTAATTCATGTGCCCTGAATTGGCAAGATACAGTCAAAGAAACATATCTCCTGAAATGAGGAGATTGTTACAAATTGAGAAACAAAGTGTTGGCAGTGTTGATGGCGCTTTGAGAAGCTTCCTCTCCTGCTATGACTCGTATGACAATGACGTTCTTCTCGTCTTGCTTTCTGGGGAAAGTTGATTCTGATTGAAGCTTGATCCTTTGGAGCTTACCAAGTTGTAGATGATACAGACGAATTCAGAATGCAGTTGTTCGCTTATTCCCTTATTTTGCATGGATCGCCCTTTCGGGTTTTCAATCCATCGGGATACCCATTTTTGTCTGAGCTGTCCAATGCGGCTTTTCAACTCAGCGGGTGTACATTTTTTCATTTATTTCCCTTATTTTTGCCCGAGTCTTTTATTCTGTTTTTGACTCGCCGGGATGCCCTATTTTTTGCCCGGACTTACATTCTGTTTTTATGTCCAGCGGGTCATTTTACACGAAGTATTTTTTAACTGCATCTGAATTCACAGGGGATGGAAAATCTTCACCATCCATGGTGCTGAGCATCAGTGCTCCACCAGAGAAAACTTTCTTGACGACGAATGGTCCTTCGTAATTTGGAGTCCATTTGCCCCTGTGGTCTGTATGAGGAGGGAGGATTCTTTTCAGCACAAGATCTCCCACTTGGTACTCTCGATGCCTGACTTTCTGATCGAAGGCCCTCTTCATTCTCTTCTGATATAACTGCCCATGGCAGATTGCAGCCAATCTCTTCTCCTCGATCAGACTCAGTTGCTCGTATCGGGACCGAACCCATTCTGCTTCACTCAGTTTGACATCCATTAATACCCGCAGCGAGGGTAACTCAACTTCAACTGGTAGGACTGCTTCCATACCATACACAAGCTGATACGGTGTTGCCCCAGTGGATGTCCTGATTGATGTGCGGTACCCATGTAAGGCAAATGGTAGCATTTCGTGCCAGTCTCTGTAGGTGACTACCATCTTTTGCACAATCTTCTTAATATTCTTATTTGCCGCCTCTACAGCGCCATTCATCTTTGGCCTGTAAGGAGAAGAATTGTGATGTTGGATCTTGAAGTCCCGGCATAATTCTGCCATCATTTTATTGTTTAGGTTGGACCCATTATCAGTAATGATTCGCTCGGGCACTCCATACCGACAGATGATATCTCTTTTTAGGAATCGGGCTACCACTTGCCTTGTGACATTTGCATATGAGGCTGCTTCAACCCACTTCGTGAAATAATCGATGGCGACCAGGATGAATCTGTGGCCGTTTGAAGCAGTTGGCTCAATCTTGCCAATCATATCAATGCCCCACATAGCAAAGGGCCATGGTGAAGACATGATATTCAAAGGATTGGGAGGCACATGCACCTTGTCTGCGTAGATCTGGCATTTATGGCATTTCCTGGCGTAGGCACAACAGTCTGCATCCACTGTGATCCAATAATAGCCTGATCTTAGCAATTTCTTAGCCATGGCATGCCCTCCAGCATGGGTACCAAAAGAGCCTTCGTGCACTTCATGCATCAGTAGATCTGCCTCCGTCTTGTCAACACATCTGAGGAGTACCATGTCAAAGTTCCTCTTGTATAAAGATCCATCAGTATTCAGAAAGAAGCTCCCAGCAAGCCTTCTTAAAGTCTTCTTATCATTGGAAGATGCCCCAGGTGGGTATGTCTGATCCTCCAAGAAGCACTTGATGTCGTGGAACCAAGGCTTATCATCTTTGGCAATATCTGCCGCAAATACATATGCTGGTCTATCAAGTCTCGATACTGAAATCCGAGGTACAAAGTTAGCAGTCTGAACTTTGATCATGGACGAAATGGTAGCCAAGGCATCCGCAAACTGATTCTCGTCCCGAGGGATATACTCAAGTTTGACTGTTGTGAAGAAAGTCAATAACCTTCTTGTATAGTCCCTGTAAGGTATCAGATGATCTTGGTGTGTGTACCATTTTCCATTGGTCTGATTGATTACCAAAGCCGAATCTCCGAATACGGTCAATGTTTTGATCCTGAGGTCAATGGCTTCCTCAAGACCCATAATGCAAGCTTCGTATTCAGCTTCGTTGTTAGTGCAGTTGAAAGCGAGTTTTGCCGAGAAAGGCATGTGAACTCCTTTGGGTGTAATGAGTATTGCACCAACACCACGGCCATTCATGTTAACAGCCCCGTCAAACATCATAGTCCATTCTTCCTCCGGGTCAGGCCCTTCAGTGTGAACAGGCTCCTCATGATCTTTTGATTTAATGAACATGATGTCTTCATCAGGGAAGTCAAATCTCATAGGCTGGTAGTCATCAATGGGTTGCTCAGCAAGATATTCAGATAGTACACTGCCTTTGATGGCTTTCTGAGATGTGTACTGTATGTCGTATTCTGTGAGAATCATCTGCCATCTTGCAACCCGTCCGGTAAGAGCTGGCTTCTCGAAAATGTACTTAACTGGATCCATTTTTGAGATTAACAAAGTAGTGTGGGTCAACATATACTGTCTCAGTCGGCGAGCAGCCCACGCTAAAGCACAGCAAGTTTTCTCGAGCAGTGAATAACGCTGTTCACAGTCAGTAAACTTTTTGCTTAGGTAGTATATTGCATACTCTTTTCGGCCAGACTCGTCATGCTGACCTAGTACACACCCCATTGACTCTTCTAATACTGTCAAGTACATAATCAGAGGTCTTCCTTCAACTGGAGGCATGAGGATTGGAGGTTCTTGCAGATACTCCTTGACCTTGTCAAAAGCCTTCTGGCAATCTTCGTTCCACCTGACCGTCTGTTCTTTTCTTAACAGCTTGAACAAAGGTTCACAGGTTGCTGTAAGGTGAGATATGAACCGTGAGATGTAGTTCAATCGACCTAAGAACCCTCGAACTTCTTTCTCTGTTTTCGGTGCAGGCATCTCTTGGATGGCTTTGACTTTATCAGGGTCAACCTCAATCCCTTTCTCGCTTACAATAAAGCCCAGCAGTTTACCGGATCGCACCCCGAATGTGCATTTGTTGGGGTTTAGCTTCAGTTGATACTTTCTCAGACGCTTGAACAACTTCAGCAGATTCACCAGGTGATCTTCTTCTGTAAGGGACTTGGCGATCATATCATCCACATAACATTCTATTTCCTTGTGGATCATATCGTGGAACAATGTCACCATAGCCCGTTGATATGTGGCACCAGCATTCTTGAGCCCAAATGGCATCACTTTGTAACAGAACGTGCCCCAAGGTGTAATGAATGTTGTCTTCTCCATGTCTTCAGGTGACATCTTGATCTGGTTATATCCTGAAAACCCATCCATGAAGGAGAATACCGAGAACTGAGCCGTATTATCAACCAATACGTCAATGTGAGGTAATGGGAAATCATCTTTCGGGCTGGCCCTATTCAGATCCCGGTAATCAACACACATTCTTACCTTACCGTCCTTCTTTGGCACAGGTACTATGTTAGCAACCCACGGCGGGTAACTTGTCACAGCAAGGAATCCGGCATCCCATTGCTTTTGTACCTCCTCTTTGATCTTCATAGCCATGTCTGGACGAGTACGGCGCAGCTTTTGTTTGACTGGAGGGCACTCTTCTCTCAAAGGCAACTTGTGCACAACAATATCGGTATCCAACCCTGGCATGTCTTGATACGACCAAGCAAACACATCCACATACTCTTGAAGTAGATCTATCAGTTGCTTCTTCACTGAGTCTTGCAGGCAGGCCCCGATCTTGACTTCTTTCACATTTTCCTCTGTACCAAGATTGATCACTTCAACCTCCTCCTGGTGAGGGGTAATGACCCTTTCCTCTTGTCTTAACAACCTGGCTAGTTCTTCAGGAAGCTCGTATTCTTCTTCAACCCCTTCTTCAGCTTGATTGATCGGATTGTCAAAGTCATACGATGTCATAGCCGTGCTGTTGTTGGTGCTGTCAGGAAGGCACTCTCTGCAAGGGTTTAATTGGTTCATTTTAGTGATCTGATTTTAGTCTTATTTAAAAGTGAAATGAAGTTGTCATTTTGAAAAACACTGCCATTTATTTTTGTACAAAAAGAAAAATGGAAAAACAGTGAACATAAAAGAAAAAGCCTTGTTTGCAAAAAGATCGTCTGATATTTCATTACTTTAATCTCGTTTGCACAAAAGTACAGATGGCCCTGATTACAAAATGGGTCTTGTCATCTTGGGCAAGATGCAAGACTTTGATGCATGCTTAAAAAATACAGGAAATAATAATTACTCTGCTCGAGTAACACTTATAATTCCCTGGGAAGACCAGTTCGAGACACTGCTCCCCGGGATCTTCGGACGAATCCAAATCTCCAGGTTGCGCTCCTCTTCCAGCTCGTCTTCCAGACAGTTGATAGCATCGGGGGTAAGCATTCCCCCACTGACAAAACCAGGCTCTCCAGCAGCCTTCACTTGATGTTGAGTTGGTCTGTAACCCAACCCAAATTTGTCCTTCTTCTCCTCCACAGCTAAGACCTTGCCCCAGCCTAGGGCCGTTCCTTCCTCAACAACCTTCCGGGCTTGTTGGTATGACGACATGGAGATCCCCGAAACAGCAGATGCTTCATTTACATTCAAGGCTTCAAAACCTTGGCTCATGGTTTCAACGATTTCTCCATCCATTTCAATATACTTGTAAGTAGCCAGATGGCTAACAAATATATCCTCCTCCCCGCAGATTGTGACAACTTGGCCTTCCCACTCATATTTTAACTTTTGGTGAAGGGTAGACGTTATTGCGCCGGCGGCGTGAATCCAGGGTCTACCCAACAAACAGCTGTAGGCGGGCTGAATGTCCATCACATAAAAGATAGTTTTAAAGGTCTGTGGGCCAATTGTCACGGGCAGCTCAATCTCTCCCAGAACCGATCTCTTCGAGCCATCAAAAGCTCTAACCACCAGGTTGCTGGGTCTCAATGCCAGTCCATCATATTCAAGCTTCATCAGAGCCTTCTTTGGTAAGACATTCAGGGATGATCCTGTGTCCACCAGCACATGTGAAAGGACAGCTCCTTTGCATTCCATGGTTATGTGCAAGGCTTTGTTGTGATTGCGGCCATCCACTGTCAGGTCAGAATTGGTAAACCCTAGCCCATTGCTAGCAGTAACATTTCCAACAACGGTTTCCAATTGGTTGACAGTAATCTCCTCGGGCACGTAAGCTGCGTGCAGTACTTTCAGTAGTGCATTCCGATGGGCTTCGGAGCACATAAGCAGAGAGAGGATGGAGATTTTGGATGGCGTTTGATGAAGCTGATCCACAACCTTATAATCACTCTTTTTAATGATTCGCATAAACTCATCAACTTCCTGATCAAATGGAGTCTTCAGGGTTTCTTTGGCAGCTGGATCTTCCTGCACTGGGCCTTTTCCTTTTGCCTTGGCAGCAGCTTCTGCTTCGGCAGTAGGTTTTTGAACTGGTGAAGCAAAGAGACGTCCGCTTCTAGTGAAGCCTCCGCCTCCCCCCACATTATCTACTTGTGGTGCAGGTGTTGATGTTTCCAGAGTGATTCTTTTTCCTTCGCAATACAAGTCAGAACCATAGTGCCAAGGGATGGCCCTATTGCTTTCATATGGTACTGGTCCAGGCACCGTGACAGTGACTGGACTGATTGCTGCTGCCGAAGGGACTGTTATTGTTTGTGGATCATAGAAGATTGTAACTGGTGCTCTGGTGGGAGCAGCACCTTCTGAATGGTAAGCGGAGTTATTTTCAGGATCATAGAATATGGTAACAGTAGAGACATCTTCGTGATTGATTGCTGGTGTTGTAGGAGGTTCCGTTGGAAGGACTGTTGTTGTCGCTGATGGAGAGTCGAAATGGAATGAAGCTGAAGTTGTAGCAGGAGAAACTGTTGAAAACTGATCATTTGGGAGGACAGGTGAAGTACTTGTTGACGGTGCTGATGAATTGTCGGGAACAATAGTTGCTGTATTTGTAGGAGTGTCTGAAACCGTTGCTGATGAAGTTGCCGGATTTGTCGGGAATGATGTAGTGATCTGTAGCAAGCCACTCTGAATAAGGTCGTTAATGCCATTCCTCAAGTCCTCACACCCATTCCATGAAATATTGCAGTATGGGCACCCTAGTTCACACCCCGGAAATATATTGTTTTCACGGAGTTGAGCTTTGATTTCCACCAATGGCGTCCTGATCTGATCCACACTTGTTATTAAATAAGACGGTGTGTCTTCTTCAATTGCGTTAATTCGGGGACCACCATGGTTCGGCATTGGGTTTTTATTGACATTGGGCGGAGGTGCAAAATTCAGAGCCTTGGAGTCTACCAAGTCTTGTACCTTCATATGCAGAGCCCTGCATTTTTCTGTACTGTGACCAGGTGCGTTTGAGTGGAAAGCACACCTAGCGTTGGAGTCATAGTTTCTTGGCAGACTGTTGGGATCCAGAGGTGCCAACGTTCTTAGCTCAACTAGGTTGAGTTTCAGAAGCTGTGGCAGCAAGGCAGCATACGGCATTGGGATCGGGTCGATCACTCGGTTAGCTTGGGATGGCCTCTGTTGGAATGGCCTTTGTTGATTGTTGTTGCTATTGTTGTTGTTGTAGTTGTTTCTTGGAGGATATTGATTCTGATGATACTGAGGTTGTTGTTGGAAATTTTGTTGAGGAGGTTGATAGACCGGCTGAGGATGAGCTGGAGCAGGGATTGTGACTGCTGCTATTGTTCTGGGAACATAATGGGGCCTGCCCCTGTTGGTGTGAATGGCATTGGTCTCGCCAGTTCTTCTCGGGCCTGCAAAAGGCTTTCTTGTACCACTGGACGAGCTTGCACCATTATCAGATATCTTACCCATTTTTAACAGGCTTTCAATCCTCTCCCCAGCTATGACAACATCTGCGAAGCTAGTGGAAGAGAAAGCAGCCAACCTGTCAATATAGGTTCCCTGAAGAGTGTTCATAAACATGTCTGCCATTTCTCTCTCAGACATTGGTGGTTGAACGGCAGCAGCCAATTGCCTCCATCTTTGGGCGTATTCTCGGAAACTTTCCCTTGACGACTGTGACATTCCCATCAGGAGAGTCCTGTTGGGTGCCATGTCTAAGTTGTATTGATACTGTCGGATGAAGGCTTCTGCCAGGTCCTTCCAGCATCTTACAGTTGCCCTTGTCAAACGGGAATACCATTCCCTCGATGCTCCTGTCAAACTGTCTTCGAAGTAGAACATCCAAAGCTTCTCATCCATCGTATAGGCCTTCAGCCTTCCCAGAAATGATTGCAGATGAGTCCGGGGGCACGAAGTCCCATTATACTTTTCGAAACAAGGAGGCTTAAACTTATGAGGGATCCTGACCCCATCAACCAAGCCCATGTCCATGACGTCGAAACCCAAAGAATTTTGAGATTCTAAAGACCTTAACTTCTCAGCTATTTCATCCAATCTCCTATCATAAGCATCCTCTCCAGCACCCATTACTGTAAATTGGTCCTCCTGAGGATCTTCTTGAAGTACCCTGGCTGCTGTGGCTGTCCCTTGGATGTTTGCAGGGATATTAATCTCAGGATGTAGATGTGGACCAAACACAGGGGGATTCACATGTGGTTGCACCCTTTCATTATTACTGGTGCCTGCAGTCCCTACATGAGGCTCCTCTGGATTTTGCCTCTCAACCATAGCCCTCAGTCTCTCCTGGCTCTGAGCCATGTTGTTCATAACCTCCATGAACTGCGTCATCTGTGTTCTCATCTCCAATCTTTCATTGGCTAGCTGATTTCTGACATCAGCAAGATCTTGTTGAACTTGATCCATCTGAATTCCTGGAAGGTTGTTTCTAGTTGGGTACCTGTGAGGCCTGTTGAGAGGAAATACCCGGCGGCGAGCAATAATTCCTGAGATTTACAACAGAGGTTAGTAACAATAAGAACAAAACCTACAAAACAAACAGAAAGGTTAGTATGCAATGCAGTTGTGCTTATTTGCTCTCAAGGTATCCGGTTTGGTCTTCAGTTTTGACCCTTCCAGACCCTTGATGATGATGCTATTGAAGTTGCTTTTGATGTGAACCCAGATAGAAACCAACACAAAATGTATTACAAAGGTGAAATAATACAATTTGTTCATTTTACAACACAAACCCTCAAAGGGGCCAAAATACATCACAAGAAGCAAAAGTACATGGAAAAGGAACAACAACAAGCAAATGATCAAACTCCAAGGCCAAACTCATCCTCACGAACTTCCTTGAGAAGTGCTTCGGTCACAGGATCAGCCGGACGCTCCGTGAGACTTCTGATGAGAAGGTTTCTTGTTGCAACAGCTGCAGTCAATTTCCTGCTCTGACTTTGGTCTTTTGACCTCTTCAATCCTGCTTTGATTTTCAGCTCTGATATCTCCTCCTGGGCTGCTGCCAGGGCTTTTTCCATCTGCTCCATCTTGTCTTGAGCTCTCTTGTCTTCCAGAGTACGGGCCTCAGTGATCCGGACCCACCTGGCCTGACTCTCTTTCAAATACAAGTCTGTTCTTGCTCTCTGGAACTGGGCTTCTTTACAAGCATTCTTCAGAATCTGCTCACCAGCTTTAGACTTGTTGATATAATCTCCAGACTTCTCAATTTTAGTCAAGTGTTCCACCCTCAGCTTCTCCAATCTTTCAATCTCCCTCACACCTTCACTCCTCTCCCGGAGGGTCTTCTGCAAGGCTTGGGATAACTTCTCATTCCTTTCCTTCAGGCTTTCAAACTCCTCCAGACTGATAGTGGCAGGGGGTGGTGCTGAAGATGACTCAGGCATATCTTCTATGGTGAAAGGCATTCCAGAGAATTGGGCCCTAGCATGGGACCACTCATAATATTGGACTGATGCCACATTATTGCACTTACCCAGAATGGTGATTCCCTTAGTCTGAACATGATCCCAGGCCCAGGAAGCCTGCCTAACAGTTGCCAGACTAATCTTGTTCTCACAGTAGAGGGTCTCCACCAAGTCTTGTTCCCTAGGAGTATGAACCAGTGCATAGCCTAATTGCCTCTTGAACAGCATAGGGTTGTAATTGATACTTCCCTTAACTCCTATTAAGGGCACATTGGGAAAGTGCCCACAGCTGGTGATCATATCTCTGCCCTTGGTGCTCTGAGTACACCATCTGATATCTGCTGAAGTTAGGACAGCGAGTCTCTTAGCCCAGTTGCTTTGCTGATGAGGATTGAGAAATGCATCTGTCCTGGGTAGATGCCTGAGGAGCCAAGTATGGAATAATGGTGCACAAATCCTCACTAGTCTCCCCCTTTGCTTCTCATTTCTCTGATGTACTGAGTAATAGAGATCACCCAGTAAAGTTGGCACAGGGTTCTTCAAGATGAACAAGTGGATTGCATTTTTGCTGATGAATCGAGGCTCATCTGCAAACAGCACAATTCCATATACACTTAAGGCCAACAGGGCACAAACAGCTTTCCACTCCCCCAAGGAGGCCTTCAAACTAGCTTGAGAAATCAGGAAGTCCAGATGAAATCCAAGGATCCCAGCTTTAGAGGTCAAGTGTTGTTCAATCAATACAGGTTCCAGGTGCAAAGCTTTTGCTATCTCTCCATTGCTGGGAAAGACCATTTCGGGGTTGAAAGGGATTTCTCTTTTGATAGGCAAACCAACCAAATATGAGTATTCTTCCAGAAGAGGCCCCAACTGAAAGTCTTGAAAGGTGAAACATCTCAAAGGAGGATCATAAAACTGAATGCAGGTGTGGATGAGGCTCCTCTGAGATGGGTCTAGATCCATGACCATGTCCAGTACTTCTCCATAACTTTCCCTGAACAAGGGTATGTGCTCTGGAGTGATCAGGGTTTGGATCCTCCTGATGTCTGATAAGTCTGGTTGGAAGAAATGATAGGTGATGTTGCTTTTCTTTGGAGCCATGATGCTGAAGATTGAGTAGAGTGCTGATGAAGATGCTGAAAGAATGAGCCACTGATTGGCTGGTGCAAGTAACTGAAGTATGGCTGACAAGCTGAAGCAAGTGCTGGTGGAGGTAGGTCAATACTGCAGATGGGGTCAAAACCAAAACCAGAAGGAAGTGGATACCCTGAAATACAAATAAGCAAATGTTAATATGATGCAATGAGTATGTATGCAAATGAAATGCAAGGGTTTGTGACTGAGCTGGATCTGACTAACTGCCTTGGTATAGATCCATGTGTGTTCAAGAATTCCAGATGGAGGTCTATAAATCCAGTAACCAGGGTGGGGGACTCAAATAAAGAGCCACAAGTCCAGGGTTCAGAATCACAAGAACTATCCAACATGGGGCATTCTTAACAAAGTCAAAGTAACAGGGTATTCTGAGGTCAAGGTACCTGCAAACCTGTAAACAGCCCAACCCCCTCACAGGTGGTGATCTAGAACAAGGATCCTCAGACTTGGATCAGTTATGAGAAGTGTAAACACTTCTAACCCGGAGGTACAGTGTTTACAATAACCATAACAATTCCTCCTCTAATTCACCTCAGTTTCTGAAGGTCAGTACTAAAAGGTCATCCAGACTTAGCAGGCTTCCCAGATAGCCCTAGCATTGCAGGAAATCTGCAACACAGAGTTCTCAAGAAGAAACCCATATCTGAACCGTGTTTCATATTCCCGCACCAGACCGAAATGGAATGGGAAAGAATATGATTCACTCTAGCCTAGGTGTCACTCAGGTCCCAGGTATAGGACCTTAGCTCTCAATGAATCACCCACCCACCACAGAAAAACCAGATCCAGCCAGACAGCATGACAGTATGATATATGAAAAGCAGTAAAGAAAACAGTAAAACAACTGTACATAAAGCATGAATAAATACAAATATACAAGCACAGATAACACATAACACCCGAGTAAACACAAATCAATCAAGCGCTAGGAGGAACCCACAAAAAGAACCAGAAGCCCTGGTTACAGTATAAGGGTCCCCAGCAGAGTCGCCAAGCTGTCGCTCCCAAAGATTTGCATCCAGGTACAAGCGCGAACGGTCGGCGAGAGGGACAATGAGAACACACAGCCGTGAACTCACTGGAGATGAAAAGAGTCGCCAGCTAGGCATTTTTATCCCGGAGGAAAGGCAATGTTGCATAAACCTAGGAAAAGATAAGGATAAGACGGTTGCGAACCAGAGAGACTGAGAAAGGGGGTTGGTTACAACCTGG
This sequence comes from Lathyrus aphaca, assembly GCA_963966055.1. Taxonomy (NCBI): domain Eukaryota; kingdom Viridiplantae; phylum Streptophyta; class Magnoliopsida; order Fabales; family Fabaceae; genus Lathyrus; species Lathyrus aphaca. The sequence goes on from OZ014519.1 coordinate 557,790,616, forward strand.
GAAGGTATTAGCACCCAGATTGTCCGTCGTACTCGACGGGATCCACGCTTAAAAGATTTGTGTTTTAAAGGGGTAGTGTCAGTGCAATCTGTGTATAAAATAGCTGGAAAAGAATGTACAGGTGTCAGTGCAAAAGAAGTGTGAAGTGCATAAATGTACAGTGTCAGTGTAAGAGTGAAATGCTCATGATAATGAGGCTTAAAGAATAAAGCTGGAAAGAGGGGGTATATACAGAGACTTTTGTTCGATAATTGTTAAGTTATGCCTACGTATCCTCTCGTGCAATGAGGAAGTCAGAACACCGTAGTTCGACCCAAAGAGACTGAAAGATGAATTGACTTGTGAACTGCTTGCTTGCCTATGCTCAAGTGTGTGACCTGTCTGACTCAGGCCTGTCTTCTATGGTGAAGGGCAATCCAGAGAATTGGGCCCTAGCATGGGACCACTCATAATATTGGACCGATGCCACATTATTGCACTTCCCCAGAATGGTGATTCCCTTAGTCTGAACATGATCCCAGGCCCAGGCAGCCTGCCTAACAGTTGTCAGACTAATCTTGTTCTCACAGTAGAGGGTCTCAACCAAATCCTGCACCCTAGGAGCATGGACCAGTGCATAGCCTAACTGCCTCTTGAACAGCAGAGGGTTGTAATTGATACTTCCCTTAACTCCTATCAAAGGCACATTGGGAAAGTGCCCACAGCTGGTGACCATATCTCTGCCCTTGGTGCTCTGAGCACACCATCTGATGTCTGCTGAAGTGAGAGTAGTGAGCCTCTTAGCCCAGTTGCTTTGCTGATGAGGATTTAGGAATGCATCTGTCCTGGGCAGATGCCTGAGAAGCCAAGCATGGAACAGTGGAGCACAACACCTCACTAACTTACCCCTCTGCTTCTCATTCCTCTGATGCACTGAGTAGTAGAGATCTCCTAACAAGGTTGGCACTGGGTTCTTCAGGATGAACAAGTGAATTGCATTCTTGCTGATGAATCGAGGCTCATCTGCAAACAACACAATTCCATATACACTTAAGGCCAACAATGCACAAACAGCTTTCCACTCCCCCAGGGAGGCCTTCAAACTAGCTTGAGAAATCAGGAAGTCAAGATGAAAACCAGGGATCCCAGCTTTAGAGGTCAAGTGTTGTTCAATCGACAGAGGTTCCAGGTGCAAAGCTTTTGCTATCTCTCCATTGCTGGGAAAGACCATTTCAGGGTTGAAAGGGATTTCTCTCTTGATAGGCAAACCAACCAAATATGAGTATTCTTCCAAAAGAGGACCCAACTGAAAGTCTTGAAAGGTGAAACATCTCAATGGAGGATCATAAAACTGAATGCAGGTGTGGATGAGGCTCCTCTGAGAAGGGTCCAGATCCATAACCATGTCCAGTATATCTCCATAACTCTCCCTGAACAAAGGAATGTGATCTGGAGTGATCAGGGTTTGGATCCTCCTGATGTCTGATAAGTCTGGTTGGAAGAAATGATAAGTGATGTTGCTTTTCTTTGGAGCCATGATGCTGAAGACTGAGTAGAATAAGTGCTGATGGAGATGCTGAGGAGTGAGCCACTGATAGGCTGGTGCAAGTGACTGGAGTATATGGCTGGCAGCTGAAGCAAGTGCTGGTGGAGACAGGTCAAAACTGCAGATGGGGTCAAAACCAAAACCAGATAAAGGTGGATACCCTGAAACACAAATAAGCACATGTTAATATGATGCAATGAGTATGAATGCAGATGATATGCAAAGGGTTTGTGACTGAGCTGGATCCGATTTAACTGCCTTGGTCTAGATCCATGTGTGTTCAAGAATTCCAGATGGAGGTCTATAAATCCAGTAACCAGGGTAGGGGACTCAAATAAAGAGCCACATGTCCAGGGTTTTAGAATCACAAGAACTATCCAACATGGAGCATTCTTAACAAAGTCAAAGTAACAGGGTATTCTGAGGTCAAAGTACCTGCAAACCTGTAAACAGCCCAAACCCCCTCACAGGTGGTGATCTAGAACAAGGATCCTCAGACTTGGATCAGTTATGAGAAGTGTAAACACTTCTAACCCGGAGGTACAGTGTTTACAATAACCATAACAATTCCTCCTCTAATTCACCTCAGTTTCTGAAGGTCAAACTAAAAGGTCATCCAGACTTAGCAGGCTTCCCAGATCCCCCTAGCATTGCAGGAAATCCGCAACACAGAGTTCTCAAGAAGAAACCCATATCTGAACCGTGTTTCATATTCCCGCACCAGACCGAAATGGAATGGGAAAGAATATGATTCACTCTATCCTAGGTGTCACTCAGGTCCCAGGTGTAGGACCTTAACTCTCAATGAAATACCCACCCACCAAAAAACAAGGAAACCAGATCCAGCCAGCAACAGTGACAGTATGATATATACAAATGCAATAAAGAAAGCGGTAAATAAAGCTGTACAGAAAGCAATAAGTAAAGCAAATATACAAACACAAATAACACATAACACCCCAATAAACACAAATCAATCAAGCGCTAGGAGGAACCCACAAAAAGAACCAGAAGCCCTGGTTGCAGTATAAGGATCCCCAGCAGAGTCGCCAAGCTGTCGCTCCCGACAAATGACACCAGGTCAGATAAGGGTACAGACGCGAACGGTCGGCGAAGGGAACAGTGAGAACACACAGCCGTGAACTCACTGGAGATGAATAGAGTCGCCAGCTAGGCATTTTTATCCCGGAGGAAAGGTAATGCTGCATAAACCTAGAAAGATACGGATAAGACGGTTTGCGAACCAGAGAGACTGAGAAAGGGGGTTGGTTACAACCTGGGAAGGTATTAGCACCCAGATTGTCCGCCGTACTCGACGGGATCCACGCTTAAAAGATTTGTGTTTCAAAGGGGTAGTGTCAGTGCAATTTGTGTATAAAGTAGCTGGAAAGAATGTACAGGTGTCAGTGTATAGTGTGTAAGTGATGTGAAGTATGAAAGTGTCAGTGTGAGACCAGGAATAAAATGCTCATGACAATGAGGCTCAAAGAATAATGCTGGAAGGAGGGGGAATATACAGAGACTTTTGTTCGATAACTGTTAAGTTATGCCTACGTATCCTCTCGTGCAATGAGGAAGTCAGAACACCGTAGTTCGACCCAAAGAGACTGAAAGATGAATTGACTTGTGAACTGCTTACTAGTCTATGCTCAAGTGTATGATCTGTCTGGCACAGATGCAAACTGTCTTGCATTAGACGGAAGAAGCGAGTTCTCGTTTGTGGGTGAATGAGATGAGAAGAGAATCCCGAAGGAGACGATTATTGTTTGTTTTTGTGTTTTCAGTCTTTTATTGCTTTTGAAAGTTTGTCATAAGATAATGAGCTTAAGCCTAAACCAAAGGGTTAGTAAACTCATCACATCTTCCCTCTGATTAGGGGTAATGAGAATACCTTAAGTGTGAAGTCAGATTCTCACACTTAATCACCTTTGGTGTAGGATTAAGATCATTAACCTAATTGTGATTATTTAGATGTTTTTGTGGTTTTGTTTAGTGTTGAGTAATGAGGTTAAGCCATAATCAAGGATTAAACAGACCCCTTACACCATCCTAATAGAAGGATAGTAGATGAGAATGTTTAAGCTGAGGAAAGCTCCTCAACTTAATCCATGATTAGGGATTAAACTCATGACAAAACAAGCCTTTGATTAAGTGGATTTTATTAATGATATGATGATGAAGTGATTTTTATGATTTGTAAGGCAACTTGAGGGGGACTTGTCCATTAACTCTAGGGTTAGTCCTTCTTAACCAGTCAAGGAAGAATTAGAACCCTAATGCAAGGCCCAAGTTACAAGTGTGATGTCTTGACATTTATTAAGTGAATTGATTAAGAGATTTAAACACCTTAAGGGTTTAATACTTAGGATTAAAGTTATACACTCCATCCTAAGAGAAGGATGCAGGCATAAGCTTAATCACAAAGTCTTAAAGCCTTTAGGGTTTAGTCCCCGATTATGAGATGAGAAGAGAAGACTCAAAGAGAGACACAAAGGTAAAACTATGAGGGGAACTAATCAAAACCCTAATCATTGTCATGCTTGGATGGTCCTAAGGTTTGTGAGGTTTGCAAGAACAATCTTCAATGGAACCACCAGGAAGCAGATGAACAAGATCAAGAGAAGCAAAGTGACTTGCTTCATTCAAGAAGTCAAGTCACTTGAAGAAAGAAAGTAAGAAGAACAAGAATGAGCAAGTTCAATCTCAAACACATGTATAAATGCAGCATGCTATGCAAGAGAGATGAGAAGAAAAGTTATGAGAAGTGAAGGCAAATTCACTTCTCAGGTTTACTTACCACCTGAAATGTTAGAAACAAATGCAATGCAATGCTAAATGAAATGAAATGACATGATGTAAATCAAAACCAGAAGCATATATGAGATGATGATGATGCTATGAGATGCTGCAAACATGTAACAAGGCATGGAGATGATCATATGAACAAATGGGTGCAAATGAAACAAGTTTAGAACCATGATCATACATGAAAAGAACTGGAATGCAAATGGCATACAACATGGCAAATGCAAGATGCAATGATCAAACATGCTTTCAATATGTCTTGAGATGTCAAATGAATCAAATGGATGCACAAAATGCCATGGCAAGTCAAGGTATGAATGCAAATGCAAGATGGATGCATATGGAAGCCCAAATTAGGGTTTATGATCAAAGCATCAAACAAAAACCAAAATCAGGAGCAAACATCAAGATAAAAAATTGAAAATTCATTCAAAGGATCCCTAAACCTAATCTAACTCACTGCCCAAAGGAGAGGTTCTAACTCTTTACCAATCTCAAGATATGATTTTTACAAGTTATTAGGGTTTTTTAGGGTTCTTATCAAAACAAATGCCAATCAATTAGAAAATGCAATATCAAATCATGGCCTTTTTATCCTTGAAAATACATGTCAAATGGAAAACAATGCAAAAAGAATCAATGTCTCAACCTTCACCAAAAGGCAGAAATGAATTTTTAAACTTGTGATCAAAATAATGCACAAAATATGACTTAATTCCATGAAAAATTCTTAAAATGCATCAAGATCAAAAAAGAAATTTGGTTTGAAGGTTGGACAATGTTTCTAAATGTCTTAGAACATTTCATGAATTTTTTTGTAATTTTTAAATACCTAAAAGTATTTTTAATTAATTAATTCCCATTAATCAATTAAAAATAATCTTTTAAATATTTAAAAATACTTTTTTAATAATAAAAAATAAAATAAAAATATTTTTGTGTCATAAAAATTAATAAAACCTTAAAGAAAAAGTTTCATAATTTTTATGGTTTTTTAACTATTTTAAAATAAATGTACAATTTAAATGAAAAGAAATGAAAATAAAATTAAATTAAATAAAAGTAAGCAGAATGCAAGGCTGGGATTCAATCTGGAAATGAGAGGGTTGACTTGGCGCGTCATCTAGTGGCCCAGATTCAAACTTCTTAATCCTAATTAATTAAATAAATTAATGTGATTAGGGCTAATGAAACAGATCCTGGCCATCAAAAAGGGTGGGAAGTCAACCAGTCAACGGGAATCAACGGCTCATATTCAAACTAACATTAATTACTGGTTTATGCCCTAATTACATTCAGGTGGCCGGAGAAGACTTCCGGTCGTCTTCTCCGGCCAGAAGCTCACCTGAAAATCACCCAACTTCCTCAAAACGTAATATAAATGAAATCTATGAATTGGGAAACGTTTCTAACACCCTCACGAATCAAACCCCTAACCTAAAACAAATTTATCTTTCCTAAATCATCTGAATCGAAGAGGGAAAGTTCTAGGGTTCGTAAGCTTCAAACACAAATTAAATTCTCAAAGCACAACCATTTCAAAAACTAAAAGCATCAGGATGATCAGGAGAGCATAAAGAACAAGTTTGTAACAAGAAAAATCATTTCTGGAAAAATTAATTTCGAGCTACCTGAGATTTGCAACTTTCAATTTAGGAACTTTCAGGCCTCTTCCTTCAGTGCAAGCTGCTCCTCTTGGTCCCCCAAGTGTGTTTGAATGCTCAAAATGAGTTTGTGTTGGCTGGAAAAGAAGATTCGAAAGGAACTGCTTCAGTTCAGTCAACAATGGCAGATGAGATTCTGGCACTCTCAGGCTGTGAAAAGGGGTTGTTTGTGATCTATGAAGTGTGTTGAGAAGGTTTGTGGTGTTGGTTGGTGTGTTTGTGAACTAGGATAAGAGTTTCGAATGAAACTGCAGTTTGAGGTGAATGATGGCAATGGAGTTTTCAGGCTTGTTTCAGGCTTATGCTTGGGGTGTTTCTTGTCTATGAGGTGTGGTGAGTTGAGTGATGATGAGAGTTTGAGTGTTTGAAGACTGTGGAGAGTGATTCGAATGAACTTGCAATGAGGTGAGTTTTTGTGTAAGTGTCCAATGTGTGTCTTTCAGCCTTGGCTCTTGATGTCTTTAGCTTGCAAATTGATAACATATTTTAATCCAAGTGGCCAGAGGATGTGACTTGTGCAGCTGTGATAGGTAAGTTTGCTTTTGCATAAAAGGTCAACTTTGTGTAAGATAGGGCATGGGCAAGGTCTAGGCAAGTACAAGGCATGGCTGGCGCAGCAAAGGTGAGGGAGAGGCCTAGCAAAGCTCAGCAGCCAATGCACCAAGTTGTAGGAAGTGAAATGAGTAGTTTTGCAAGTTGGTTGGCTTATGTTTCACATGTGATCCTTTGCATAACCAAGCATGAAACCAAGGGCAAACTTAGTTCAAATCTGATTTTTGTAACTTAGAGAAAGTTCACATGCTAATTTGAGATGCATTAGAAGCTGCAATGTGTTTTGATCCAAGACTTTGCAAAATTTCCACTTGATGCATAACTTGAAAATAAATGATTTTTGGCAACTTTGCATGGTCATAACTTTTGATCCAAGAAGAGTTTGATCATGTTCTTGTACTTTTTGGAAAGGGAAAGATGAGATCTACAACTTTCATGACCAAAGTTTTTCCATTTGAAGCCTTTTTGGATCAAGAATCAAGGCTTGAAAAATGACCTAAAATGATGCATTCTTGAAAAGTCAATTATGCCTCAAAAAGTCAACTTTTGCAAAAACCCTAAATTCTTGATTTTATGCACTTCAACCTTCTTCCATGATCAAATAAAGATCATATACACTCAAAATGATGAAGATCACCCATTGGTTGGGTCATTGAGGGCCTCAGATGCCCTGATTTTGCACTGACTTGTCTGAAAAGTCAACTCTTGATCAGATGACTTCCCCATGGAATTTCTTCATGAAAATTGATATGCATACTCCCTATACCATATAGAGATCAATGGAAACAAGAATGACCAAAGAATTTGGAGTTATGGCCTCTGAAACCAAAACCCTAATTTTCAGTCAACTGTGCAGTTCAACCTGGCTCTGCATCCACTCAAACCCTAGTTCTTGTGATTCCTCTGCATTTTTGACTTTGTGAGGATGTAACATGATACAAGAACACATATGGACCTCTTTGAGTTGATTGATGGCCTTTGGAATGGCTCAAGAAGCATTGGGATTGCTCAAATCACAAACCCTAGGTGCAGATGACTTAGAAACTATGCAGTGAATCAAACATGAGATATGAGATTGTATGATTGTGTTTATGCATATGAGATGATCACAAGCCATGATGTGAATGGGTGAGGGCAAATTTGGGGTGTTTACAGCTGCCCCTATTCAAACATGAGTTAGCTGTGCAGGATGTAAGCGACGGCTTAACAGGCAAACAAGGTAACTTGTGGTTGAATACCAAAGACAGTCCAAAATTTGCACTCACGGAAATGAAGAAGAAAAGGGATATAGATTGTAAAAGCAAAACAAAGTACATTGTAAAGTATGGGCGACGGAGGACGACCGTCGAGCAGAGGACGACTGCTGGGTAAAGAGCGATGACGGGGACGGCCGACATGCTGGGGAAAGTGTATGAGAATAAAGCACTGACGGGGACGGCCGACATGCTGGAAAAGTGCAGGGAAATAAAGCAATGACGGGGACGGCCGACATGCTGGGGATAGACGGTAAAACCAAGACGGGGACGGCCGACTGGCTGGGGAAAAACAAGTAAAGCTAAGACGGGGACGGCCGACTAGCTGGGGAAAATAGGATATTATGATGGGGACGGCCATCAAGATAAAGCTGCAAAGTTCTCTGGGGATTAATGAAACATGACGGGGACGACCATCAAGTTCATAAAGGTCAAGTAACCAACGATGGGGACGGCCATCGGGTTAAAAGGAAAAGGGACCACGACGGGGACGGTCATCGGGTTAAAGAATAAATGAAATAAACAGCTGATGGGGTACGGCCATCAAAGGTGAAGGACGATCACCTAGCAGGGGACGGCTGCTCTGTTGGGAATAAAAGAAATATGATGGGGACGGCCATCAAAGGTGGAGGACGACCACCTGGCAGGGTACGGCTTCCGAAAATATCGACGATGGGGACGGCCATCGGATAGAAAAGGTCAACGATGGGGACGGCCATCGGACGAGCAAGATGGAGGACGACCATCAAGAAGTGGAGGACGACCACTCAGCAGGGACGGCTGCTCTCGGGGTTTATCATAACACAGGACGAGTGTTAGATAACCAAAATCAACAATGGGGACGGCCATTGGATAAAGTGATGAAGGACGATCATCAAAAGGTGGAGGACGACCACCTAGCAGGGGACGGCTGCTAAAATCAACGATGGGGACGGCCATCGGATGAGCATGATGGAGGACGACCATCAAGAAGTGGAGGACGACCACTCAGCAGGGTACGGCTGCTCTCAAAGGTATCATAACACAGGACGAGTGTTAGATAAAAAGAAAATTTGTTGGTGATCTACTGGGGAGATAGTAAACACGGACGAGCGTTTACATCCGAGAAGCAAAAGGTATAAGTGTTTGGTATTGTGTATAGATTAAAGATGCGGACGAGCATCCTTAAGACTATGATACGGAAGAGTATCGTGTAGAAACAAACTGACACATGTTCAGAGATGATGATACGGACGAGTATCAACTGGTTAACAAGGAACACGGACGAGTGTTGATTCTGAAAGGATTCTTCTGGGGAATAATAGACACGGACGAGTATCTATATTCAAGAAGACATAATTGTTTGACACAGTGTATGGATTAAAGATGCGGGCGGGCATCCTTAAGACTATGATACGGACGAGTACCATGTAGAAACAAACACTAGACGCAATGTTCTGAGATGATGGTACGGACGAGTACCAACTGGTTAACAAAGAACAAGGACTACTGTCGAATCTGTGGGGATATGAGTGATGATGTATACAAGATACGGACGAGTATCTGTATAAGCGTACCATGAGTAGTGAGTATTGTATTGTATAGATGAGTGTTTTAACTGCTGGGGAGAGTGACACGGACGAGTGTCAAGAGAGAAAAGTATAATATTAACAAGTGTGTGGGTTGATGAAAGTGTACGCGACTGCGCTGGGGATATGACACGGACGGGTGTCAGGACGTATCTGTAATGAGGGTGATTTGTTTGTAAAGGGTGTTCAGGCGACTTTACTGGGGAAAAATGACACGGACGGGTGCCAAAAGGTGTATATACTGGTGTTCGTGATTTGAAAGGGCAGCTGCTTTTGCTGGGACTCTGATGGGGATTTTTGGGGGAAAGTGATCTGTATTCTGATGAATGGTTACTAATCACAAGCGTTCAATTCACAACATGACTTATGATTATGCTATGCATTTGATTTTTTGCCGTAATGCTCCGTACTAGACGGAATGCTACGCTCTGGGGGGTAAATATGATGTGAATGCTATGATTATGCAAAGAGGCGCAGATTCGGGACTCGAATCCCGTTGCTGCGAAGATCTCCGGATGATCTGCTTGAAACGGACCTCCCAGCTGGGGATGAGATCATTGGTAGATCTAATGATGCATCTGCTTGGGGATATAGGTCACTGGTTGACATATCCTTATAATACGGGACCCAGCTGGGGTTTGTAGAAGCTTCCTGTACTCTGTTGTGACTTCTTCGTGCGTTGCTCTTCTGAATAGAGGCTGGGAATTCTGTGGGGAGATGATTCCCTTGACTTCTGTATTCTGTTGAGGAAGGATGGCAACTCGGCTGGGGATAGAGCATTCTGAGTGTTAAGCTTGTTTGTTGACTTGGCAACTTTGCTGGGGAAGGCAATGGGGAGCTACTTAGCTGGGGGAAGAGCATTTCAGATGCTGAGATTGAGTGCATGCTGATTCGGCGGCTCCGCTGGGGAAATGGGCACCTTCTAGTGCCATGTGGAAGATAGACCAAGTTGATCATGATTCGCCTACCTGTTGAGACGTGACCTGCATGCCCCAGGTTGCGTTCTGGATACCTGCAATCCTGCAAAGATAATGAAACGTACAAAAGGTCCCGAGGTATCCCTTACTGGATTCCGTCATAGGAGTTAAGTGCTTTCGAGAATAATCACATTCCCTGTAAGCATGTGTTTTGTTTTTAGAGAAGGCATCTGTACTTATGCCATTGTATTTTAGAGATATCAGACAACTCTTTGCAAAACGTAAATGTAAAAAGACGAAGCGTGACTGAAAATCTGATTTTATTAATTCATGTGCCCTGAATTGGCAAGATACAGTCAAAGAAACATATCTCCTGAAATGAGGAGATTGTTACAAATTGAGAAATAAAGTGCTGGCGGTGTTGACGACGCTTTGGGGAGCTTCCTCTCCTGCTATGACTCGTATGACAATGACGTTCTTCTCGTCTTGCTTTCTGGAGAGAGTTGATTCTGATTGAAGCTTGATCCTTTGAAGCTTACCAAGTCGTAGGTGATACAGACGAATTCAGAATGCAGTTGTTCGCTTATTCCCTTATTTTGCATGGATCGCCCTTTCGGGTTTTCGATCCATCGGGATACCCATTTTTGCCTGAGCTGTCCAATGCGGCTTTTCAACTCAGCGGGTGTACATTTTTTATTCATTTTCCCTTACTTTTGCCCGAGTCTTTTATTCTGTTTTTTGACTCGCCGAGATGCCCTATTTTTGCCTGGACTTACATTCTGTTTTTATGTCCAGCGGGTCATTTTATGCGAAGTATTTTTTAACTGCATCTGAATTCACAGGGGACGGGAAATCTTCACCATCCATGGTGCTGAGCATCAGTGCTCCACCAGAGAAAACTTTCTTTACAACAAATGGTCCTTCATAATTTGGAGTCCATTTGCCCCTGTGGTCTGTATGAGGAGGGAGGATTCTTTTCAGCACAAGATCTCCCACTTGGTATTCTCGATGCCTGACTTTCTGATCAAAGGCTTTCTTCATTCTCTTCTGATATAACTGCCCATGGCAGATTGCAGCCAATCTTTTCTCTTCGATCAGACTCAATTGCTCGTATCGGGACCTAACCCATTCTGCTTCACTCAGTTTAACATCCATCAATACCCGCAACGAGGGTAGTTCAACTTCAACAGGTAGGACTGCTTCCATACCATATACAAGCTGATACGGTGTTGCCCCAGTGGATGTTCTGATTGACGTGCGGTACCCATGCAAGGCAAATGGTAGCATTTCGTGCCAGTCTTTGTATGTGATTACCATCTTCTGCACAATCTTCTTGATATTCTTGTTAGCTGCCTCAACAGCGCCGTTCATCTTTGGCCTGTAAGGAGAAGAATTGTGATGTTGGATCTTGAAGTCCCGGCACAGTTCTGCCATCATTTTGTTGTTCAAGTTGGAACCATTATCAGTAATGATGCGCTCGGGCACTCCGTACCGACAGATGATATCTCTTTTCAGAAATCTGGCTACCACTTGTCTTGTAACATTTGCATATGAGGCTGCTTCAACCCACTTGGTGAAATAGTCAATGGCAACCAGGATGAATCTGTGGCCGTTTGAAGCAGTTGGCTCAATCTTACCAATCATATCGATGCCCCACATGGCAAAGGGCCAGGGTGAAGACATTATGTTCAAAGGATTGGGAGGTACATGCACTTTATCCGCGTAGATCTGGCATTTATGACATTTCCTGGCATAGGCACAACAGTCTGTGTCCATTGTGATCCAGTAATAGCCTGATCTTAACAGCTTCTTAGCCATTGCATGCCCTCCAGCATGGGTACCGAAAGAGCCTTCGTGCACTTCGTGCATCAACAAATCAGCTTCCGTCTTGTCAACACATCTGAGGAGTACCATGTCAAAGTTCCTCTTGTATAAAGACCCATCAGTGTTCAGAAAGAAACTTCCAGCAAGCCTTCTCAAGGTCTTCTTATCATTGGAAGATGCCCCAGGTGGGTATGTTTGATCCTCCAAGAAGCACTTAATGTCGTGGAACCAAGGCTTATCATCTTTCATAACATCTGCTGCAAATACATATGCCGGTCTATCAAGTCTAGACACTGAAATCTGAGGTACAAAGTTAGTAGCTTGAACTTTGATCATGGACGAAATGGTAGCAAGAGCATCCGCAAACTGATTCTCGTCCCGAGGGATATACTCAAGTTTGACTGTTGTGAAGAAAGTCAATAATCTTCTTGTATAATCCCTGTAAGGTATCAGATGATCTTGGTGGGTGTACCATTTTCCGTTGGTCTGATTGATTACCAAAGCTGAATCTCCGAATACGGTCAATGTCTTGATCCTGAGGTCAATGGCTTCCTCAAGACCCATAATGCAAGCTTCGTATTCAGCTTCGTTGTTAGTGCAGTTGAAAGTGAGTTTTGCCGAGAAAGGCATGTGAACTCCTTTAGGTGTAATAAGTACTGCACCAACACCACGGCCATTCATGTTAACAGCCCCATCAAACATCATAGTCCATTCTTCCTCCGGGTCGGGCCCTTCAGTGTGAATAGGCTCTTCATGATCTCTTGATTTAATGAACATGATGTCTTCATCAGGGAAGTCAAACCTCATTGGCTGGTAGTCATCAATGGGTTGCTCAGCAAGATATTCAGATAGTACACTGCCCTTGATGGCTTTCTGAGATGTGTACTGTATGTCATATTCTGTGAGAATCATCTGCCATCTTGCAACCCGTCCGGTAAGAGCTGGCTTCTCGAAAATGTACTTAACTGGATCCATTTTTGAGATTAATAAGGTAGTATGGGTCAGCATATACTGTCTCAGTCGGCGAGCGGCCCACGCTAAAGCACAGCAAGTTTTCTCGAGCAGTGAATAACGCTGTTCACAGTCGGTAAACTTTTTGCTTAGGTAGTATATCGCATACTCTTTTCGACCAGACTCGTCATGCTGGCCCAGCACACATCCCATCGACTCTTCTAATACCGTTAAGTACATAATCAGAGGTCTTCCTTCAACTGGCGGCATGAGGATTGGAGGTTCTTGCAGATACTTCTTGATCTTGTCAAAAGCCCTTTGGCAGTCTTCGTTCCACCTGACCGTTTGTTCTTTTCTTAGCAGCTTGAACAAAGGTTCACAGGTTGCTGTGAGGTGAGATATGAACCGCGAGATGTAGTTCAATCGACCTAAGAACCCTCGAACTTCTTTCTCAGTTTTCGGTGCAGGCATCTCTTGGATGGCTTTGACTTTATCAGGGTCAACTTCAATCCCCTTCTCACTTACAATGAATCCCAGCAACTTACCGGATCGCACCCCGAATGTGCATTTTTTGGGGTTTAACTTCAGTTGGTACTTCCTCAGACGCTTGAATAACTTGAGCAGATTCACCAGATGGTCTTCCTCTGTAAGGGACTTGGCAATCATGTCATCCACATAGCATTCTATTTCCTTATGGATCATATCGTGGAATAATGTCACCATAGCCCGTTGATACGTTGCGCCAGCATTCTTCAGTCCGAATGGCATCACTTTGTAACAGAACGTGCCCCAAGGCGTGATGAATGTTGTCTTCTCCATGTCTTCAGGTGACATCTTGATCTGATTATATCCTGAAAATCCATCCATGAAGGAGAATACCGAGAACTGAGCCGTGTTATCCACCAATACGTCAATGTGAGGTAATGGGAAATCATCTTTCGGGCTGGCTCTGTTCAGATCCCGGTAATCAACACACATTCTTACTTTGCCATCCTTCTTAGGCACAGGTACTATGTTAGCAACCCACGGCGGGTAGCTAGTCACAGCAAGGAACCCGGCGTCCCATTGCTTTTGTACCTCTTCCTTGATTTTCATAGCCATGTCTGGGCGAGTTCGGCGCAGCTTTTGTTTCACTGGTGGGCATTCTTCCCTCAAAGGCAGCTTGTGCACAACTATATCGGTATCCAACCCTGGCATATCTTGATACGACCAAGCAAACACATCAACATACTCTTGGAGCAGATCTATCAGTTGTCTCTTCACTGAGTCTTGCAGGCAGGCCCCGATTCTAACTTCTTTCACGTCTTCGTCTGTACCAAGATTAATCACTTCAACCTCCTCCTGGTGAGGAGTAATAACCTTTTCCTCCTGTCTCAACAACCTGGCTAGCTCTTCAGGAAGCTCATATTCTTCATCAACCCCTTCATCAGCTTGATTGATTGGATTGTCAAAGTCATACGATGTCATAGCCGTGCTGTTGTCGGTGCTGTCAGGAAGGCACTCTCTGCAAGGGTTAAGTTGGTTCATTTTAGTGATTGATTTTAATCTTGCTTTAGTAAAATGAAGTTATCATTTTGAAAACACCGCCATTTATTTTTGTACAAAAAGAAAAAATGGAAAAAACAGTGAGCAGAAAGAAAAAGACTCGTTTGCAAAAAGATTGTCTGATATTTCAATAATTTAATCTTGTTTGCACAAAAGTACATATGGCCCTGATTACAAAATGAGTCTTGTCATCTCGGGCAGGATGCAAGACTTTGATGCATGCTTATAAAAATACAGGAAATAATAATTACTCTGCTCGAGTAACACTTATAATTTCCTGGGAAGACCAGTTCGAGACACTGCTCCCCGGGACCTTCGGACGAATCCAAATCTCCAGGTTGCGCTCCTCTTCCAGCTCGTCTTCCAGACAGTTGATAGCATCGGGGGTAAGCATCCCCCCACTGACAAAACCAGGCTCTCCAGCAGCCTTTGCTTGATGTTGAGTTGGTCTGTAACCCAACCCAAACTTGTCCTTCTTCTCCTCCACAGCTAAGACCTTGCCCCAGCCTAGGGCAGTTCCTTCTTCAACAGCCTTCCGGGCTTGTTGGTAAGATGACATGGAGATACCAGATACAGCAGATGCTTCATTGACGTTCAAGGCCTCAAAACCTTGGCTCATTGTTTCATGGATCTCTCCATCCATCTCAATGTATTTATAAGTAGCCAGATGGCTAACAAAAATGTCCTCCTCCCCACAGATTGTGACAACTTGACCTTCCCACTCAAATTTTAACTTTTGGTGAAGGGTAGACGTTATTGCGCCGGCGGCGTGAATCCAGGGTCTACCCAACAAACAGCTGTAGGCGGGCTGAATGTCCATCACATAAAAGATAGCTTTAAAGGTCTGTGGGCCAATTGTCACAGGCAGCTCAATCTCTCCCAGAACCGATCTCTTCGAGCCATCAAAAGCTCTAACCACCAGGTTGCTGGGTCTCAATGCCAATCCATCATATTCAAGCTTCACCAGAGCCTTCTTTGGTAAGACATTCAGGGATGATCCTGTGTCCACCAGCACATGTGAAAGGACAGCTCCTTTGCATTCCATGGTTATGTGCAAGGCTTTGTTGTGATTGCGGCCATCCACTGTCAGGTCAGAGTTGGTAAACCCTAGCCCATTGCTAGCAGTAACATTTCCAACAACGGTTTCCAATTGGCTGACAGTAATCTCCTCGGGCACGTAAGCTGCGTGCAGTACTTTCAGTAATGCATTCCGATGGGCTTCGGAGCACATAAGCAGTGAGAGGATAGAGATTTTGGATGGCGTCTGGTGAAGTTGATCCACAATTTTGTAGTCACTCTTTTTGATGATTCTCATAAACTCATCAACTTCCTGATCGAATGGAGTTTTCAGGGCTTCTTTGGCAGCTGGATTTTCCTGCACCGGGCTTTTTCCTTTCGCCTTGGCAGCAGCTTCTGCTTCGGCAGTAGGTCTTTGAACTTGTGAAGCAAAGAGACGTCCGCTTCGAGTGAAGCCTCCGCCTCCGCCCACATTATCTACTTGTGGTGCAGGTGTTGATGTGTCAAGAGTGATTCTTTTTCCTTCGCAGTATACGTCAGAGCCATAGTGCCAAGGGATGGCCCTATTGCTTTCATATGGTACTGGTCCAGGCACCATGACAGTGACCGGACTGATTGCTGCTGCTGAAGGGACTGTTATTGTTTGTGGATCATAAAAGATGGTAACTGGTGCTCTGGCGGGAGCAGCACCTTCTGAATGGTAGGCGGAGTTATTTTCTGGATCGTAGAATATGGTAACTGTGGAGACATCTTCATGATTGATTGCTGGTGTTGTAGGAGGTTCCGTTGGAAGGACTGTTGTTGTTGTTGATGGAGAGTCGAAATGGAATGAAGCTGAAGTTGTAGCAGGAGAAACTGTTGAAAACTGATCATTTGGAAGGACAGGTGAAGTACTTGTTGATGGTGCTGATGAATTGTTGGGAACAATAGTTGCTGCATTTGTAGGAGGGTCTGAAACCGTTGCTGATGAAGTTGTCGGATTTGTCGGGAATGATGTAGTGATCTGGAGTAGGCCACTCTGAATAAGGCTGTTAATGCCATTCCTCAAGTCCTCACACCCATTCCATGAAATATTGCAGTATGGGCATCCTAGTTCACACCCTGGAAATATATTGTTTTCACGGAGCTGAGCTTTGATTTCCACCAATGGTGTCCTGATCTGATCCACACTAGTTATCAAATAAGACTGTTGGTCTTCTTCAATAGCATTAATACGGGGACCACCATGGTGTGGCATTGGATTTTTGTTGACATTGGGCGGAGGTGCAAAATTCAGAGCCTTGGAGTCTACCAAGTCTTGTACCTTCATATGCAGAGCCCTGCATTTTTCTGTATTGTGGCCAGGTGCGTTTGAATGGAAAGCACACCTAGCATTGGAGTCATAGTTTCTTGGTAGACTGTTGGGATCCGGCGGTGCCAACGTTCTTAGCTCAACCAGGTTGAGTTTCAGAAGTTGTGGCAGCAAAGCAGCGTACGGCATGGGGATCGGGTCGATCATTCGGTTAGCTTGGGAGGACCTCTGTTGAAATGGCCTCTGTTGATTGTTGTTGCTATTGTTGTTGTTGTAGTTGTTTCTTGGAGGATATTGATTCTGATGATACTGAGGTTGTGGTTGGAAGTTTTGTTGAGGAGGTTGATAGACTGGCTGAGGATGAGCTGGAGCAGGGATAGTGACTGCTGCTATTGACCTCTGAGCATATTGGGGCCTACCCCTGTTGGTGTGGATGGCATTGGTCTCGCCAGTTCTTCTCGGGCCTGCAAAAGGCTTTCTTGTACTACTGGACGAGCTTGCACCGTTGTCTGAGATCTTACCCATCTTTAGCAGGCTTTCAATTCTCTCCCCAGCTATGACAACATCTGCGAAGCTGGTGGAAGAGAAAGCAGCCAACCTGTCAATATACGTTCCCTGAAGAGTGTTCATAAACATGTCTGCCATTTCTCTCTCAGACATTGGTGGTTGAACAGCAGCAGCCAGTTGCCTCCACCTTTGAGCATATTCTCTGAAGCTCTCTCTCGAAGATTGTGACATTCCCATCAGGAGAGTCCTGTTGGGTGCCATATCTAGATTATACTGATACTGTCTGATGAAGGCCTCTGCCAGGTCCTTCCAGCATCTCACAGTTGCTCTCGTCAGATGGGAATACCATTCCCTAGAAGCTCCAGTCAAGCTATCTTCGAAGTAGAACATCCACAATTTCTCGTCCATGGTGTAAGCTTTTAATCTTCCGAGAAAAGATTGCAGATGGGTTCGAGGACAAGAAGTCCCATTATACTTTTCAAAACATGGAGGCTTGAACCTGTGGGGAATCCTAACCCCGTCTACTAAGCCCATATCCATCACGTCAAAACCCAAAGAATTTTGAGATTCTAAGGATCTTAACTTCTCAGCTATTTCTTCCAATCTCCTGTCATAAGTTTCCTCTCCAGCACCCATTACAGTAAATTGGTCCTCCTGAGGATCTTCTTGAAGTACTCTGGCCGCGGTGGCTGTCCCTTGAACGTTTGCAGGGATATTAATCTCAGGATGTAGATGTGGACCAAACACCGGGGGGGTAACATGTGGCTGCACCCTTTCATTATTGCTTGTGCCTGCAGTTCCCACATGAGGCTCATCTTGGTTCTGCCTTTCCACCATAGCTCTCAGTCTCTCCTGGCTCTGAGCCATGTTGTTCATAACCTCCATGAACTGCGTCATCTGTGTTCTCATCTCCAATCTTTCATTGGCTAGCTGATTTCTGACATCAGCAAGATCTTGTTGAACTTGATCCATCTGAATTCCCGGAAGGTTGATTCTAGTTGGATACCTGTGTGGCCGGTTGAGGGGAAATACCCGGCGACGAGCAATAATTCCTGAGATTACAACAGAGGTTAGTAACAGCAAAACAAAAACCTACAAAACAAACAAAGGGGTTAGCATGCAATGCAGTTATGCTTATTTGCTCTCAAGGTATCCGGTTTGGTCTTCAGTTTTGACCCTCCCAGACCCTTGAAGGTGATGCTGTTGAAGTTGCTTTTGATGTGAGCCCAAATAGAAACCAACACAAATATATTACAAAGGGTGAAATAATACAACTTGTTCATTTTTACAACACAAACCCTCAAAGGGGCCAAAATACATCACAAAAAAGCAAAAGTACATGGAAAAGGAACAACAACAAGCAAATGATCAAACTCCAAGGCCAAACTCATCCTCACGAACTTCCTTGAGAAGTGCTTCGGTCACAGGATCAGCCGGACGCTCCGTGAGACTTCTGATGAGAAGGTTTCTTGTTGCAACAGCTGCAGTCAATTTCCTGCTCTGACTTTGGTCCTTAGACCTCTTCAATCCTGCTTTGATTTTCAGCTCTGATATTTCTTCCTGGGCTGCTGCCAGGGCCTTTTCCATCTGCTCCATCTTGTCTTGAGCTCTCTTGTCTTCTAGAGTACGGGCCTCAGTGATCCGGACCCACCTGGCCTGACTCTCTTTCAAATACAAGTCTGTTCTTGCTCTTTGGAATTGGGCTTCTTTACAAGCATTCTTCAGAATCTGCTCACCAGCTTTGGACTTGTTGATATAATCTCCAGACTTCTCAATTTTAGTCAAGTGTTCCACTCTCAATTTCTCCAATCTCTCAATCTCCCTCACACCTTCACTCCTCTCCCGGAGGGTCTTCTGCAAGGCTTGGGTTAACTTCTCATTTCTTTCCTTCAGGCTTTCAAACTCCTCCAAACTGATAGTAGCAGGGGGTGGTGCTGAAGATGACTCAGGCCTGTCTTCTATGGTGAAGGGCAATCCAGAGAATTGGGCCCTAGCATGGGACCACTCATAATATTGGACCGATGCCACATTATTGCACTTCCCCAGAATGGTGATTCCCTTAGTCTGAACATGATCCCAGGCCCAGGCAGCCTGCCTAACAGTTGTCAGACTAATCTTGTTCTCACAGTAGAGGGTCTCAACCAAATCCTGCACCCTAGGAGCATGGACCAGTGCATAGCCTAACTGCCTCTTGAACAGCAGAGGGTTGTAATTGATACTTCCCTTAACTCCTATCAAAGGCACATTGGGAAAGTGCCCACAGCTGGTGACCATATCTCTGCCCTTGGTGCTCTGAGCACACCATCTGATGTCTGCTGAAGTGAGAGTAGTGAGCCTCTTAGCCCAGTTGCTTTGCTGATGAGGATTTAGGAATGCATCTGTCCTGGGCAGATGCCTGAGAAGCCAAGCATGGAACAGTGGAGCACAACACCTCACTAACTTACCCCTCTGCTTCTCATTCCTCTGATGCACTGAGTAGTAGAGATCTCCTAACAAGGTTGGCACTGGGTTCTTCAGGATGAACAAGTGAATTGCATTCTTGCTGATGAATCGAGGCTCATCTGCAAACAACACAATTCCATATACACTTAAGGCCAACAATGCACAAACAGCTTTCCACTCCCCCAGGGAGGCCTTCAAACTAGCTTGAGAAATCAGGAAGTCAAGATGAAAACCAGGGATCCCAGCTTTAGAGGTCAAGTGTTGTTCAATCGACAGAGGTTCCAGGTGCAAAGCTTTTGCTATCTCTCCATTGCTGGGAAAGACCATTTCAGGGTTGAAAGGGATTTCTCTCTTGATAGGCAAACCAACCAAATATGAGTATTCTTCCAAAAGAGGACCCAACTGAAAGTCTTGAAAGGTGAAACATCTCAATGGAGGATCATAAAACTGAATGCAGGTGTGGATGAGGCTCCTCTGAGAAGGGTCCAGATCCATAACCATGTCCAGTATATCTCCATAACTCTCCCTGAACAAAGGAATGTGATCTGGAGTGATCAGGGTTTGGATCCTCCTGATGTCTGATAAGTCTGGTTGGAAGAAATGATAAGTGATGTTGCTTTTCTTTGGAGCCATGATGCTGAAGACTGAGTAGAATAAGTGCTGATGGAGATGCTGAGGAGTGAGCCACTGATAGGCTGGTGCAAGTGACTGGAGTATATGGCTGGCAGCTGAAGCAAGTGCTGGTGGAGACAGGTCAAAACTGCAGATGGGGTCAAAACCAAAACCAGATAAAGGTGGATACCCTGAAACACAAATAAGCACATGTTAATATGATGCAATGAGTATGAATGCAGATGATATGCAAAGGGTTTGTGACTGAGCTGGATCCGATTTAACTGCCTTGGTCTAGATCCATGTGTGTTCAAGAATTCCAGATGGAGGTCTATAAATCCAGTAACCAGGGTAGGGGACTCAAATAAAGAGCCACATGTCCAGGGTTTTAGAATCACAAGAACTATCCAACATGGAGCATTCTTAACAAAGTCAAAGTAACAGGGTATTCTGAGGTCAAAGTACCTGCAAACCTGTAAACAGCCCAAACCCCCTCACAGGTGGTGATCTAGAACAAGGATCCTCAGACTTGGATCAGTTATGAGAAGTGTAAACACTTCTAACCCGGAGGTACAGTGTTTACAATAACCATAACAATTCCTCCTCTAATTCACCTCAGTTTCTGAAGGTCAAACTAAAAGGTCATCCAGACTTAGCAGGCTTCCCAGATCCCCCTAGCATTGCAGGAAATCCGCAACACAGAGTTCTCAAGAAGAAACCCATATCTGAACCGTGTTTCATATTCCCGCACCAGACCGAAATGGAATGGGAAAGAATATGATTCACTCTATCCTAGGTGTCACTCAGGTCCCAGGTGTAGGACCTTAACTCTCAATGAAATACCCACCCACCAAAAAACAAGGAAACCAGATCCAGCCAGCAACAGTGACAGTATGATATATACAAATGCAATAAAGAAAGCGGTAAATAAAGCTGTACAGAAAGCAATAAGTAAAGCAAATATACAAACACAAATAACACATAACACCCCAATAAACACAAATCAATCAAGCGCTAGGAGGAACCCACAAAAAGAACCAGAAGCCCTGGTTGCAGTATAAGGATCCCCAGCAGAGTCGCCAAGCTGTCGCTCCCGACAAATGACACCAGGTCAGATAAGGGTACAGACGCGAACGGTCGGCGAAGGGAACAGTGAGAACACACAGCCGTGAACTCACTGGAGATGAATAGAGTCGCCAGCTAGGCATTTTTATCCCGGAGGAAAGGTAATGCTGCATAAACCTAGAAAGATACGGATAAGACGGTTTGCGAACCAGAGAGACTGAGAAAGGGGGTTGGTTACAACCTGGGAAGGTATTAGCACCCAGATTGTCCGCCGTACTCGACGGGATCCACGCTTAAAAGATTTGTGTTTCAAAGGGGTAGTGTCAGTGCAATTTGTGTATAAAGTAGCTGGAAAGAATGTACAGGTGTCAGTGTATAGTGTGTAAGTGATGTGAAGTATGAAAGTGTCAGTGTGAGACCAGGAATAAAATGCTCATGACAATGAGGCTCAAAGAATAATGCTGGAAGGAGGGGGAATATACAGAGACTTTTGTTCGATAACTGTTAAGTTATGCCTACGTATCCTCTCGTGCAATGAGGAAGTCAGAACACCGTAGTTCGACCCAAAGAGACTGAAAGATGAATTGACTTGTGAACTGCTTACTAGTCTATGCTCAAGTGTATGATCTGTCTGGCACAGATGCAAACTGTCTTGCATTAGACGGAAGAAGCGAGTTCTCGTTTGTGGGTGAATGAGATGAGAAGAGAATCCCGAAGGAGACGATTATTGTTTGTTTTTGTGTTTTCAGTCTTTTATTGCTTTTGAAAGTTTGTCATAAGATAATGAGCTTAAGCCTAAACCAAAGGGTTAGTAAACTCATCACATCTTCCCTCTGATTAGGGGTAATGAGAATACCTTAAGTGTGAAGTCAGATTCTCACACTTAATCACCTTTGGTGTAGGATTAAGATCATTAACCTACTTGTGATTATTTAGATGTTTTTGTGGTTTTGTTTAGTGTTGAGTAATGAGGTTAAGCCATAATCAAGGATTAAACAGACCCCTTACACCATCCTAATAGAAGGATAGTAGATGAGAATGTTTAAGCTGAGGAAAGCTCCTCAACTTAATCCATGATTAGGGATTAAACTCATGACAAAACAAGCCTTTGATTAAGTGGATTTTATTAATGATATGATGATGAAGTGATTTTTATGATTTGTAAGGCAACTTGAGGGGGACTTGTCCATTAACTCTAGGGTTAGTCCTTCTTAACCAGTCAAGGAAGAATTAGAACCCTAATGCAAGGCCCAAGTTACAAGTGTGATGTCTTGACATTTATTAAGTGAATTGATTAAGAGATTTAAACACCTTAAGGGTTTAATACTTAGGATTAAAGTTATACACTCCATCCTAAGAGAAGGATGCAGGCATAAGCTTAATCACAAAGTCTTAAAGCCTTTAGGGTTTAGTCCCCGATTATGAGATGAGAAGAGAAGACTCAAAGAGAGACACAAAGGTAAAACTATGAGGGGAACTAATCAAAACCCTAATCATTGTCATGCTTGGATGGTCCTAAGGTTTGTGAGTTTTGCAAGAACAATATTCAATGGAACCACCAGGAAGCAGATGAACAAGATCAAGAGAAGCAAAGTGACTTGCTTCATTCAAGAAGTCAAGTCACTTGAAGAAAGAAAGTAAGAAGAACAAGAATGAGCAAGTTCAATCTCAAACACATGTATAAATGCAGCATGCTATGCAAGAGAGATGAGAAGAAAAGTTATGAGAAGTGAAGGCAAATTCACTTCTCAGGTTTACTTACCACCTGAAATGTTAGAAACAAATGCAATGCAATGCTAAATGAAATGAAATGACATGATGTAAATCAAAACCAGAAGCATATATGAGATGATGATGATGCTATGAGATGCTGCAAACATGTAACAAGGCATGGAGATGATCATATGAACAAATGGGTGCAAATGAAACAAGTTTAGAACCATGATCATACATGAAAAGAACTGGAATGCAAATGGCATACAACATGGCAAATGCAAGATGCAATGATCAAACATGCTTTCAATATGTCTTGAGATGTCAAATGAATCAAATGGATGCACAAAATGCCATGGCAAGTCAAGGTATGAATGCAAATGCAAGATGGATGCATATGGAAGCCCAAATTAGGGTTTATGATCAAAGCATCAAACAAAAACCAAAATCAGGAGCAAACATCAAGATAAAAAATTGAAAATTCATTCAAAGGATCCCTAAACCTAATCTAACTCACTGCCCAAAGGAGAGGTTCTAACTCTTTACCAATCTCAAGATATGATTTTTACAAGTTATTAGGGTTTTTTAGGGTTCTTATCAAAACAAATGCCAATCAATTAGAAAATGCAAGATCAAATCATGGCCTTTTTATCCTTGAAAATACATGTCAAATGGAAAACAATGCAAAAAGAATCAATGTCTCAACCTTCACCAAAAGGCAGAAATGAATTTTTAAACTTGTGATCAAAATAATGCACAAAATATGACTTAATTCCATGAAAAATTCTTAAAATGCATCAAGATCAAAAAAGAAATTTGGTTTGAAGGTTGGACAATGTTTCTAAATGTCTTAGAACATTTCATGAATTTTTTTGTAATTTTTAAATACCTAAAAGTATTTTTAATTAATTAATTCCCATTAATCAATTAAAAATAATCTTTTAAATATTTAAAAATACTTTTTTAATAATAAAAAATAAAATAAAAATATTTTTGTGTCATAAAAATTAATAAAACCTTAAAGAAAAAGTTTCATAATTTTTATGGTTTTTTAACTATTTTAAAATAAATGTACAATTTAAATGAAAAGAAATGAAAATAAAATTAAATTAAATAAAAGTAAGCAGAATGCAAGGCTGGGATTCAATCTGGAAATGAGAGGGTTGACTTGGCGCGTCATCTAGTGGCCCAGATTCAAACTTCTTAATCCTAATTAATTAAATAAATTAATGTGATTAGGGCTAATGAAACAGATCCTGGCCATCAAAAAGGGTGGGAAGTCAACCAGTCAACGGGAATCAACGGCTCATATTCAAACTAACATTAATTACTGGTTTATGCCCTAATTACAT
Source organism: Lathyrus aphaca (assembly GCA_963966055.1). Lineage (NCBI taxonomy): Eukaryota > Viridiplantae > Streptophyta > Magnoliopsida > Fabales > Fabaceae > Lathyrus > Lathyrus aphaca. The sequence continues at coordinate 557,815,219 of OZ014519.1, forward strand.
TCAGGTGGCCGGAGAAGACTTCCGGTCGTCTTCTCCGGCCAGAAGCTCACCTGAAAATCACCCAACTTCCTCAAAACGTAATATAAATGAAATCTATGAATTGGGAAACGTTTCTAACACCCTCACGAATCAAACCCCTAACCTAAAACAAATTTATCTTTCCTAAATCATCTGAATCGAAGAGGGAAAGTTCTAGGGTTCGTAAGCTTCAAACACAAATTAAATTCTCAAAGCACAACCATTTCAAAAACTAAAAGCATCAGGATGATCAGGAGAGCATAAAGAACAAGTTTGTAACAAGAAAAATCATTTCTGGAAAAATTAATTTCGAGCTACCTGAGATTTGCAACTTTCAATTTAGGAACTTTCAGGCCTCTTCCTTCAGTGCAAGCTGCTCCTCTTGGTCCCCCAAGTGTGTTTGAATGCTCAAAATGAGTTTGTGTTGGCTGGAAAAGAAGATTCGAAAGGAACTGCTTCAGTTCAGTCAACAATGGCAGATGAGATTCTGGCACTCTCAGGCTGTGAAAAGGGGTTGTTTGTGATCTATGAAGTGTGTTGAGAAGGTTTGTGGTGTTGGTTGGTGTGTTTGTGAACTAGGATAAGAGTTTCGAATGAAACTGCAGTTTGAGGTGAATGATGGCAATGGAGTTTTCAGGCTTGTTTCAGGCTTATGCTTGGGGTGTTTCTTGTCTATGAGGTGTGGTGAGTTGAGTGATGATGAGAGTTTGAGTGTTTGAAGACTGTGGAGAGTGATTCGAATGAACTTGCAATGAGGTGAGTTTTTGTGTAAGTGTCCAATGTGTGTCTTTCAGCCTTGGCTCTTGATGTCTTTAGCTTGCAAATTGATAACATATTTTAATCCAAGTGGCCAGAGGATGTGACTTGTGCAGCTGTGATAGGTAAGTTTGCTTTTGCATAAAAGGTCAACTTTGTGTAAGATAGGGCATGGGCAAGGTCTAGGCAAGTACAAGGCATGGCTGGCGCAGCAAAGGTGAGGGAGAGGCCTAGCAAAGCTCAGCAGCCAATGCACCAAGTTGTAGGAAGTGAAATGAGTAGTTTTGCAAGTTGGTTGGCTTATGTTTCACATGTGATCCTTTGCATAACCAAGCATGAAACCAAGGGCAAACTTAGTTCAAATCTGATTTTTGTAACTTAGAGAAAGTTCACATGCTAATTTGAGATGCATTAGAAGCTGCAATGTGTTTTGATCCAAGACTTTGCAAAATTTCCACTTGATGCATAACTTGAAAATAAATGATTTTTGGCAACTTTGCATGGTCATAACTTTTGATCCAAGAAGAGTTTGATCATGTTCTTGTACTTTTTGGAAAGGGAAAGATGAGATCTACAACTTTCATGACCAAAGTTTTTCCATTTGAAGCCTTTTTGGATCAAGAATCAAGGCTTGAAAAATGACCTAAAATGATGCATTCTTGAAAAGTCAATTATGCCTCAAAAAGTCAACTTTTGCAAAAACCCTAAATTCTTGATTTTATGCACTTCAACCTTCTTCCATGATCAAATAAAGATCATATACACTCAAAATGATGAAGATCACCCATTGGTTGGGTCATTGAGGGCCTCAGATGCCCTGATTTTGCACTGACTTGTCTGAAAAGTCAACTCTTGATCAGATGACTTCCCCATGGAATTTCTTCATGAAAATTGATATGCATACTCCCTATACCATATAGAGATCAATGGAAACAAGAATGACCAAAGAATTTGGAGTTATGGCCTCTGAAACCAAAACCCTAATTTTCAGTCAACTGTGCAGTTCAACCTGGCTCTGCATCCACTCAAACCCTAGTTCTTGTGATTCCTCTGCATTTTTGACTTTGTGAGGATGTAACATGATACAAGAACACATATGGACCTCTTTGAGTTGATTGATGGCCTTTGGAATGGCTCAAGAAGCATTGGGATTGCTCAAATCACAAACCCTAGGTGCAGATGACTTAGAAACTATGCAGTGAATCAAACATGAGATATGAGATTGTATGATTGTGTTTATGCATATGAGATGATCACAAGCCATGATGTGAATGGGTGAGGGCAAATTTGGGGTGTTTACAGGCGTGGCAAAGATGTAATGCAATGATCAATGATGCTTCATACATGTCTTAAGATGTCAAATGAACCATAAAAATGCACAAAATGCAATGGCAAGTCAACTTATGCAAGAGAATGTAAGAATGATGCAAATGGAAGCCCAAATTAGGGTTTATGGATCAAACATCAAACACAAACCAAAAACAGAAGTAAAACCCTAAGGTAAAAATGGAAAATGATACCCAAGGAAACCCTAGACCTATAATGAACCACTGCCCAAAGGGGAGCTCTCAACTCTCAATCAAACTCAAGTTATGGATTTTGCAAGTTTTTAGGGTTTTTTAGGGTTCTCATCAAAACAAATGCCAAACAATTTGAAAATGCAAGAACAATTTATGGCCTTTTTATCCTTGAAAATACATGCAAAATGGAAAACAATGCAAGAAGAATCAATGTCTCAACCTTCACCAATAGGCAGAAATGAATTTTTAAACTTGTGATCAAAATAATGCATAAAAAATGATTTAATTCCAAGAAAAATCTTAAAATGCATCAAGATCAAAAAAGAAATTTGGTCTGAAGGTTGGACAATGTTTCTAAATGTCTTAGAACATTTCATGAATTTTTTGTAATTTTTAAATACCTAAAAGTATTTTTAATTAATTAATTCCCATTAATCAATTAAAAATATTCTTTTAAATATTTAAAAATACTTTTTTAATGATAAAAAATAAAATAAAAATATTTTTGTGTCATAAAAATTAATAAAACCCTAAAGAAAAAGTTTCATAATTTTTATGAATTTTTAACTATTTTTAATAAATTATGCAAGTTTAAATGAAATAAAATGAAATAAAACAAATAAAATGAGAAGTAATCAGATTGGATGGCAGGGATTGAAGCTGGGTTCAAACATGTTGACTGCGCGCGCTAGTGGAGGGCCAGGATTGCTTCAGACTTAATTAAATTAATTATGGATTAATTAGACCTAACACGTGGATTAGGGCTAATGGGATTGATCTGGGCCATCGAAACTGGAGGGAAGTCAAACATTCAACGCTCATCTACGCTCAGCATTCAAACTAAAGTTAATGACTGTAATTAGGGCAAATCACTCTCAGGTGGCCGGAGAAGACTTCCGGTCGTCTTCTCCGGCCAGAAGCTCACCCGAAAATTTCAAAACCTCTCAATACGTACCAAAAATGAAAACCAAGAACATGGGAATGATCCTTATCCTCTCACGAATCAAACCCCTAACCTAAAGCAAATTTATTCTACCTAAATAAGCTGAATCGAAAGAAAGAAAAACTAGGGTTCGTGAGCTTCAAACACAAATTAAATGCTCAAAACAAAACCATTTCAAAAACTAAAGGTACCAGGATGATCAGTGCATCATGAAGAACAAGTTTGTAACATAAAAAACCATTTCTGGAAAAATTAATTTCGAGCTACCTGAGATTTGGAGCTTTCAGTTTAGGAACTTTTTGGCCACTTCCTTTGATGCAAGCTGCTCTACTTGATCCCCCAAATGTGTTTTAATGCTCAAAATGAGTTTGTGTTGGCTGGAGAAGGAGATTCAAATGGAACTGCTTCAGTTCAGTCAACAATGGCCATGATGATTTTGGCACTTTCAGGCTGTGAAAAGGAGTTGTTTGTGATCTATGAAGTGTGTTGAGAAAGTTTGTGGTGTTGGTTGATGTGTTTGTGGCTTGTGGAGAGAGATTCGATAGGATCTGCAGCTTGAGGTGAGTAATGGCAATGGAGTTTTCAGGCTTGATTTAGGCTTGAGCTTTGGTGGTTTCTTGTCTATGAGATGTGGTGAGTTGAATGATGATGAGAGTTTGAGTGTTTTATGGCTGTGGACAGAATTTCGAAGGAACTTGCAATGAGGTGAGTTTTTGTGAATGTGATGAGTGTGTGTGTTTCAGCCTTGGCTTGTGTTATGTTCAACTTGCAAATTGAAATCATAAACAATTCTGATTGGCTGGCTGATGTGACTTGTGCTTTATGGATTGGTAGATCACTTTTTGCTCAAAAACCACTTTTGTGTAAGATAGGGGATGGCTCCAAATCTAGGCAAGGACAAAGCATGGCTGGCGCAGCAAAAGGTGAGGGAGAGGCTAGCCAAAGTCAGCTTCCAATGCACCAAGTTGTAGGAAGTGATCATGAGTGTTTTGCAAGTTGGTTGGCTTATGTTTCACATGTGATCCTTTGCATAACCAAACATGAAACCAAGGGCAAACTTAGTTCAAATCTGATTTTTGTAACTTAGAGAATGTTCACATGCTGATTTGAGATGAATTAGAGGCTGCAATGTGTTTTGATCCAAGACTTTGCAAAATTTCCACTTGATGCATAACTTGAAAATAAGTGATTTTTGGCAACTTTGCATGGTCATAACTTTTGATCCAAGAAGCATTTGATCATGTTCTTGTACTTTTTGAAAAGGGAAAGATGATATCTACAACTTTCATGACCAAAGTTTTTCCATTTGAAGCCTTTTTGGATCATGAATCAAGGCTTGAAAATTGACCTAAAATGGTGCATTCTTGAAAAGTCAACTATGCCCAAAAAGTCAACATTTGCAAAAACTCCAAATTCTTGATTTTTATGAACTTCAACCTTCTTCCATGATCAAATAAAGATCATATACACTCAAAATGATGAAGATTACCCATTGGTTGGGTCATTGGGGGCCTCAGATGCCCTGATTTTGCACTGACTTGTCTGAAAAGTCAACTCTTGATCAGATGACTTCCCCATGGAATTTCTTCATGAAAATTGATATGCATACTCCCTATACCATATAGAGATCAATTGAAACAAGAATGACCAAAAAATTTGGAGTTATGGCCTCTGAAACCAAAACCCTAATTTTCAGTCAACTGTGCAGTTCATCCTGGCTCTGCATCCACTCAAACCCTAGTTCTTGTGATTCCTCTGCAATTTGGACTTTGTGAGGATGTAACATGATACAAGAACACACATGGACCTCTTTGAGTTGATTGATGTCCTTTGGAATGGCTCAAGATGCCCTGAGGTTGCTCAGATCACAAACCCTAGGTGCAGATGCCTTGAAAACTATGCAGTGAATCAAAAATGAAATGTGAGATGATATGATTGTGTTTATGCATATGAGAATGATCACAAGCCATGGTGTGAATGGGTGAGGGCAAATTTGGGGTGTTTACAATGGGTCTTGAGGAAGCCATTGACCTCAGGATCAAGACTTTAACGGTATTCGGAGATTCAGCTCTGGTAGTTAATCAAACCAACGGAAAATGGTACACCCACCAGGATCATCTGATACCTTACAGGGATTATACAAGGAGGTTATTGACTTTTTTTACAACAGTCAAACTTGAGTATATCCCTCGGGACGAGAATCAGTTTGCAGATGCTCTTGCTACCATTTCATCCATGATCAAAGTTCAAGCTGCTAACTTTGTACCTCAGATTTTAGTGTCCAGACTTGATAGACCAGCATATGTATTTGCAGCAGATGTTGTCAGAGATGATAAGCCTTGGTTCCATGACATTAAATGCTTCTTGGAGGATCAAACATACCCACCTGGGGCATCTTCCAATGATAAGAAGACTTTGAGAAGGCTTGCTGGTAGTTTCTTTCTAAACACTGATGGGTCTTTATACAAAAGGAACTTTGATATGGTACTCCTCAAATGTGTTGACAAGACGGAAGCAGATTTGTTAATGCATGAAGTGCACGAAGGATCCTTTGGTACCCATGCTGGAGGGCATGCCATGGCTAAGAAGTTGTTAAGATCAGGTTATTACTGGATCACAATGGATGCAGACTGTTGTGCTTATGCCAAAAAATGCCATAAATGCCAGATCTATGCAGACAAGGTGCATGTGCCTCCCAATCCTTTGAATATAATGTCTTCACCCTGGCCCTTTGCCATGTGGGGCATTGATATGATTGGCAAGATTGAGCCAACTGCTTCAAATGGCCACAGATTCATCCTGGTCGCCATTGATTATTTCACCAAGTGGGTTGAAGCAACCTCATATGCAAATGTTACGAGACAAGTGGTAGCCAGATTTCTGAAGAGAGATATCATCTGTCGATATGGAGTTCCCGAGCGAATCATTACTGACAATGGTTCCAATCTAAACAACAAGATGATGGCTGAGTTATGCCGGGACTTCAAGATCCAACACCACAATTCTTCTCCTTACAGGCCAAAGATGAACGGCGCTGTTGAGGCAGCAAATAAAAATATCAAGAAGATTGTGCAGAAGATGGTAGTCACTTACAAAGACTGGCATGAAATGCTACCGTTTGCCTTGCATGGGTACCGCACATCAATCAGAACATCCACTGGGGCAACACCGTATCAGCTTGTGTATGGTATGGAAGCAGTCCTACCTGTTGAAGTTGAATTACCCTCTCTGCGGGTACTAATGGATGTTAAACTGAGTGAAGCAGAATGGGTTCGGGCCCGTTTTGAACAACTGAGTCTGATTGAAGAGAAGAGATTGGCTGCAATCTGTCATGGGCAGTTATATCAGAAAAGAATGAAGAAAGCCTTCGATCAGAAAGTCAGGCACCGAGAGTACCAAGTAGGAGATCTTGTGCTGAAAAGAATCCTCCCTCCGCATACAGACCACAGGGGCAAGTGGACTCCAAATTATGAAGGGCCATTCGTGGTAAAGAAAGTTTTCTCTGGTGGAGCACTGATGCTCAGCACTATGGATGGTGAAGACTTCCCGTCCCCTGTGAATTCAGATGCAGTTAAAAAATACTTCGCATAAAAAGACCCGCTGGACATAAAAACAGAATGTAAGTCCAGGCAAAAATAGGGCATCCCGGCGAGTCAGAAACAGAATAAAAGACTCGGGCAAAAATAAGGGAAAATAAACAAAAATGTACACCCGCTGAGTTGAAAAGCCGCATTGGACAGCTCAGGCAAAAATGGGTATCCCGATGGATTGAAAACCCGAAAGGGCGATCCATGCAAAATAAGGGAATAAGCGAACAACTGCATTCTGAATTCGTCTGTATCGCCTACAACTTAGAAAACCTCGAAAGGATCAAGCTTCAGTCAGAATCAGCCTCCTTCAGAAAGCAAGACGAGAAGAACGTCAAAAGTCATACGAGTCATAGCAGAAGAGGAAGCTCCTTAAAGCGTCATCAACATCGCCAGCACTTTGTTTCTCAATTTTTAACAGTCTCTTCATTTTAGGAGATTTGTTTCTTTGACTGTATCTTGCCAATTCAGGGCACATGAATTAATAAAATCAGATTTTTCAGTCATGTTTCGTCTTGTACATTTTATTTGCAAAGAATGTCTGATGTTTCTAAAAAACTGATTGCATAAGTACAGATGCTTTTCTCTAAAAAATAAAAACACATGCTAGCAGGGAATATACTTACTCTCAAGAGTGTCTAACTCCTATGACGGAATCCAATAAAGGATACCTCGGGACCATTTGTGCGTTTCCTTATCTTTGCAGGATTGCAGGTATCCAGAGCGCAACTTGGGGCATGCAAGTTACATCCCAGCAAGCTGGCAAATCAACACTCACTCTTGGCACCAGAGGTGTTTTCTCCCCAGCTGAGTTGCCAACAACTTTCCCCAGTGAGTTGCCACTTGTTAATTTCCCCAGCCGAGTTGTTGATTCTTCCTCAACCGAGTACAAGTCAGGGAACTATCTCCCCACGGAGTGTCAGCCTCTATTCAGAAGAGCAACGCACGAAGGAGTCACAACAGAGTACGGAAGGCCTCTACAAACCCCAGCTGGGTCCCTCATTCACTGGAATAGGTCCATCATTGACCCATTTCCCCAAGTAGATGCATTTCACCAGATCTATCAATGATCTCACCCCCAGCTGGGATGTCCATTTCAAGCAGATCAACCAGAGATCTTCACAGCAACGGGATCCAAGTCCTGGATTGATATCTTTGCATAATCATGGCATTCGCCTCATATCCACCCACAAAGCGTAGCATTCCGTCTAATACGGAGCATTACGGCAAAAATCAAACACATAGCATAATCATAAACCATGTTGTGAATCGAACACTTGTGAATATTAACCATTCATCAGAATACAGAATACTTTCCCCAAAGTCCCCACCAGGGTCCCCAGCAAAAGCAGTTGCCTCACAAATTACAAACACCGGTGCATACTCCCTTGGACACCCGTCCGTGTCGTCACTCCCCAGTAAAGTCGCCTGAACACTCTTTACAAACAAAACCACCCGTATTACAGATACTTCCTGACACCCGTCCGTGTCATATCCCCAGCGGAAAGCCAAAGACATCATCTTGGCACTCACCTATACTTGTATATACGCTTTCTTGACACCCGTCCGTGTCGTATCCCCAGCGCAGTCGCCTACACTTTTACAACCCATATACTTGTTGATATTATTATACTTTTCTCTCTTGACACTCGTCCGTGTCACTCTCCCCAGCAGATAAACACTCATCTATACACCACTCATACTCACTACTCATGTTACACTTATACAGATACTCGTCCGTATTTTGTATACACTGCTTATATCCCCGCAGATTCGACATTGGTTCATGTTCTTTGTTAACCAGTTGGTACTCGTCCGTACCATCATCTCAGAATGTGCGTCAAGTGTTTGTTTCTACATGATACTCGTCCGTATCATAATCTTAAGGATGCCCGTCCGCATCTTTAATCCATACACTGTGTCAAACATTCATGTCTTCTTGAATATAGATACTCGTCTGTGTCTACTATTCCCCAGAAAAGTCCCCTCAGATTCAACACTCGTCCGTGTTCTCTGTTAACCCGTTGATACTCGTCCGTATCATCATCTCTGAACACGTGTCAGTTTGTTTCTACCCGATACTCGTCCGTATCGTAGTCTTAAGGATGCTCGTCCGCATCTTTAATCTATACACAACATCTAAACACTTATACTTTCTTTGCTTGGTTGTAAACACTCGTCCGTGTTTACTACGTCCCCAGTAGATCGCCAAGTAAGCAAATTTTCCTTTTATCTGACACTCGTCCTGTGTCATGATAAACCCTGAGAGCAGCCGTACCCTGCTAGGTGGTCGTCCTCCACCTCTTGATGGTCGTCCTCCATCATGCTCATCCGATGGCCGTCCCCATCGTTGATTTTTAGCAGCCGTCCCCTGCTAGGTGGTCGTCCTCCACCTCTTGATGATCGTCCTTCATCATTTTATCCAATGGCCGTCCCCATTGTTGATTTTTGGTTATCTGGCACTCGTCCTGTGTCATGAGAAACCTCGAGAGCAGCCGTCCCCTGCTAGGTGGTCGTCCTCCACCTCTTGATGGTCGTCCTCCATCATGCTCATCCGATGGCCGTCCCCATCGTTGACCTTTTATCCGGCATTCGTCCTATGTCGTGATATTTTTGGCAGCCGTACCCTACCTGGTGGTCGTCCTCCACCTTAGATGACCGTCCCTCATCTTAACCCCAACAGAGCAGCCGTCCCCTGCTAGGTGATCGTCCTTCACCTTTGATGATCGTACCTCATCATCTGTTTATTTCATTTATTCTTTAACCCGATGGCCGTCCCCGTCGTGGTCCCTTTTCTTTTTAGCCCGATGGCCGTCCCCATCGTCGGTTACTTTGCTTTATGAACTTGATGGCCGTCCCCGTCATGTTTCATTAATTCCCAGAGAATCTTACAACTTTACCTTGATGGCCGTCCCCATCATAATTTTATTTTTCCCAGCTAATCGGCCGTCCCCGTCTTAGCTTTACCTTTTATCCCCAGCATGTCGGCCGTCCCCGTCATTGCTATTTACCCAGCAGTCGTCCTCTGCTCGACGGTCGTCCTCCGTCGCTCACACTTTACAATATACTTTATTTTCCTTTTACAATCTATATCCCTTTTCTTCTCCATTTCTGTGAGTGCAAATTTTGGACTGTCTTTGGTATTCAACCACAAGTTATCTTGTTTGCCTGTTAAGCCATAGCTTACATCCTGCACAGCTAACTCATGTTTGAATAGGGGCAGCTGTAAACACCCCAAATTTGCCCTCACCCATTCACACCATGGCTTGTGATCATTTCATATGCATAAACACAATCATATCATCTCATATCTCATTTTTGAACCACTGCATTGCTTCTAAGTCATCTGCACCTAGGGTTTGTGATCTGAGCAATCCAAGAGCCTCTTGAGCCACTCCAAAGGCCATAAATCACTTCAAAGGGGTCCATGTGTGTTCTTATATCATATTACATCCTCCCAAAGTCAAAAATGCAAAAGAATCACAAGAACTGGGATTGGTATGGATGCAGAGCCAAGTTTGACTGCACAGTTGACCTAAAATTAGGGTTTTGGTTTCAGAGGCCATAACTCCAAAATTTTTGGTCATTCTTGTTTCCATTGGTCTCTATATGGTATAGGGAGTATGCATATCAATTTTCATGAAGAAATTCCATGGGGAAGTCATCTGACCAAGAGTTGACTTTCTGGACAAGTCAGTGCAAAATCAGGGCATCTGAGGCCCCCAATGACCCAACCAAGGGGTGATCTTCATCATTTTGAGTGTATATGATCTTTATTTGATCATGGAAGAAGGTTGAAGTTCACAAAATTCAAGAATTTGAAGTTTTTGCAAAGTTGACTTTTTAGGGCATAGTTGACTTTTAAGGAATTTGTCAATTTAGGTCACTTTTCAAACCTTACTTTTTGATCCAAAAATGCTTCAAATGGAAAAACTTTGGTCATGAAAGTTGTAGAATACACTTTTCCCTTTTCAAAAAGTACAAGAACATGACCTAATTCATTTTGGATCAAAAGTTATGGTATGTCAAAGTTGGCAAAAATCACTAATTTTCAAGATATGCCTCAAATAAGAAACTTGCAATTTCATGTGTCAAGCATTCTTGTGACTTCTAATTGACATCAAACCATTACACAAGCATCATGTAAGTCCTAAAGTTCAGATTGGACCAAGAATCTCTCATGTTCATGACTTGTATAGCAAGATCTTTCCATATGAACCAAAAGATAACCAAGTTGCAATACCATCATGATACTTCCTACCACTTGCTGCATTGGCCATTGAACCACCCTAGCCTCACTCACACACCATGCTGCGCCAGCCCATGCCTCTTGTACCAAGCTAGAACTTAGCCCATGCCCTCCTTACACCAAAGTTGACAATTTGCAAAAGTGAACATCCCAATCACAGCAGGCCAGGTCACATCATCTGACCAATTGGAGTTGTTTATACTATCCATTTGCTAGCCATTTCACATAAGGAGCCAGCCTGAAACAAGCCCTAGCAACACATACACAAACTCTCCCCAATCTGCATTTTCCTTCGAATCTGGTTCCACAAGCTACAAACATTCAAGCAAGTCTCACCAACCTCCTCACCTTGTCACACTGAACCTAAACCAACAAAGAAACAAGCCAGAAGCACACTAGAACATAGCATACCACAAAAACCTGCAGAAACTCTTCTCTCTTCGAATCTCATTTTCCAGCCATCAAACACCCCATTTCTCTTCACCAACAAGTCAGAAACATTCAAAGGAGCAAGAATCCACCATTGGAATAGCTTAAAACCTCACAAATCCTGACTGTGCAATCTGCTACAGCAGAACTCTTCCTCTCAAATCAGCCATCCACAAGGACTTTGGAGCTTCTCTTTGAGTTCAAGGGAGTCAAAGAAGTTCATTTGCACGCAAAGGAGGCTCTGGAAGCTCAGTATTGAAGCTTTCCAGCTCAGGTATGAACATGAACATTTTCTCCCAAAGCTTGCATTTTAAGTTATAAATCGATTGCTTATGCTTTGCTGGTCATGGGGATACTCTTAGAATCGAAAATAGATGAGAAATGAGTTTGTATTGCTGTTCTGAAATTTCACCCATAAATTTTGTTGCTTTCGATTTGCTTGATTCTGGTGGTTTAAATGATGTTTGAGGGTGGATTCGTGACCTAGGTTGTTAGAGGATCATTTGGCTGTGTTTAATTTGATGTTTAGATGCCTGAATCATGAATTAGGGTTGTGTTGTCGCCGGAGAAGATGACCGGAGCTTCCCTCCGGTCACCTGAATGTTGTTATGCCCTAATCCCAGTCATTAATTCTATTTGAATCTCAGGCGTTAGATCATTTGACTTTGTTGACTTCCCGCTTGCTTGAATGGCCCAGATTCACTTGCTTTGCCCTAATCCACTTAGTTAGTTTAATTAATCATAATTAAATTAATTTAACCAGATCCAATCCTGGCCCTTTAAAAGCGCGCGTGGTCAATGGTCTCCCCCCAGAATCAAATCTCAGCCTCTAGATCTAAATACTTTCCATTTTATTTCATTTTTATTTTCATTTAATTCATTTAACTTGCACAATTTATTTAAAATAGCAAAATTGTTTTAAAAATTATGAAACTTTTTCTCAAGAGTTTCATTAATTTTTAAAACACAAAAATATTTTTATTTTCATTTTTAGCATTAAAAATGTATTTTTAAATATTTAAAAGTTTATTTTTAATTGATTAATGAAAATTAATTTATTAAAAATACTTTTAGGTATTTAAAAATCACCAAAAAATTCATGAAATGTTATAAGACATTTAGAAACATTGTCCAACCTTCAAACCAAATTTCTTTTTTTGATCTTGATGCATTTTGAGAATTTTTCATTGAATTAAAATCATTTTTATGCATTAATTTGATCCAAAGTTCAAAAAATCATTTTTGCCTATCCATGAAGAGTTGGACATTGATTCTTTTTGCATTGCATTGTGTTTAGCATGTAGTTTTTGAGATTAAATGGCCATGATTTGATCTTTCATTTTCCATTGGTTTGATAATTTTCTTGTTTAGGAACCCTAAAACCCTAAAAATCTTGTAAAAATCATATCTTGAGTTTGGTTAGGAGTTGAGACCTCTCCTTTGGGCATTGGTTTAGTATAGGATTAGGGGTCCTTTGAGTGGCATTTTCAATTTTTTATCTTAGGGTTTGCTTCTGATTTTGGCTTTGTGTTTGTTGCTTTGTTCATAAACCCTAATTTGGGCTTTCATATGCATCCATCTTGCATTCTCTTGCATAGCATGACTTTCCATGACATTTCAAGCATTTATTTGATTCATTTGACATCATAAGACATATTGAAAGCATGTTTGATCATTGCATCATGTATTTGCCATGTTGTATGCCATGTGCACTTCATAACTTTTCATGTATGTCCATGCTTCCTAACTTGCTTCATTTGCATTCATGAACTTGTATGATCATTTCCATGTGCTGCCTCATGTTTGTAGCATTACATAGCATCATTAACATCATGTAAATGCTTCTGGTTTTGTTTCTCATCATGTCATCTCATCCCATTTTGCATTGCATTGCATTTCGTTTCTAACCTTTCAGGTGGTAAGTGGTTCTGAGAAGTGGATTTGCCTTCACTTCTCACACTTTCTTCTCATCTCTCTCTTGCATCCATGCTGCATTTTATATGTGCTTGAGATTGAGCTTGCTCATTCTTCTTCTTCCCACTTTCTTCCTTCAAGTGACTTGACTTCTTGATTGAAGCAAGTTGCTTTGCTTCTCTTGATCCTTTCATCTGCTTCCTGGTGGTTCCATTGAAGATTCTTCTTGTAAACCTCACAAACCTTAGGAACAACCAAGCATGACAATGATTAGGGTTTTGATTAGTTTCCCCTCTTAGTTTTACCTTTGTGTCTCTTTTGAGTCTTCTCTTCTCATCTCATAATCAGGGACTAAACCCTAAAGGCTTTAAGGCTTTGTGATTAAGCTTATGCTTGCATCCTTCTATTAGGATGGAGTGTATAACTTTAATCCTAAGTGTTAAACCCTTAATGTGTTTAAATCTCTTAATCAATTCACATAATAATCATCAAGACATCACACTTGTAACTTGGGCCTTGCATTAGGGTTCTAATTCTTCCTTAATTGGTTAAGAAGGACTAACCATAGTGTTAATGGACAAGTCCCCCTCAAGTTGTCTTACAAGCCCTAAAAATCACTTCATCATCATACCATTAAATAAAATCCACTTAATCAAAGGCTTGTTTTGTCATGAGTTTAATCCCTAATCATGGATTAAGTTGAGAAGCTTTCCTCAGCTTAAACATTCTCATCTATTATCCTTCTATTAGGATGGTGTAATGGGTCTGTTTAATCCTTGATTATGGCTTAATCTCATTACTCAACACTAAACAAAAACCACAAAAACATCTAAATAATCATAAGTAGGTTAATGATCTTAACCCTACATCAAAGGTGATTAAGTGTGAGAATCTGACTTCACACTTAAGGTACTCTCATTACCCCTAATCAGAGGGAAGATGTGATGAGTTTACTAAATCCATTGGTTTAGGCTTAAGCCCATTAACTTATGACAAATCCAAAAGGCAATAAAAGACTGAAAACTCAAAAACAAAAAATAATCGTCTCCTCCGGGATTCTTTTCTCATCATCTTCACTCATAAACGAGAACTTGCTTCTTCCGTCTAATGCAAGACAGTTTGCATCTGTGCCAGACAGATCATACACTTGAGCATAGGCAAGCAAGCAGTTCACAAGTCAATTCATCTTTCAGTCTCTTTGGGTCGAACTACGGTGTTCTGACTTCCTCATTGCACGAGAGGATACGTAGGCATAACTTAACAGTTATCGAACAAAAGTCTCTGTATATTCCCCCTCTTTCCAGCCTTATTTTTTAAGCCTCAATATCATGAGCATTTCATCTCTTTCCTTGTACACTGACACTTCACTTATACACTTCACTTCCTTTACACTGACACCTGTACATCCTTTTCCAGCTATGAAACACAAATTGCACTGACACTACCCCTTTAAAACACAAATCTTTTAAGCAAGGATCCCGTCGAGTACGACGGACAATCTGGGTGCTAATACCTTCCCAGGTTGTAACCAACCCCCTTTCTCAGTCTCTCTGGTTCGCAACCGTCTTATCCATCTCTTTCTAGGTCTATGCAGCATTGCCTTTCCTCCGGGATAAAAATGCCTAGCTGGCGACTCTATTCATCTCCAGTGAGTTCACGGTTGTGTGTTCTCATTGTCCCTTTCGCCGACCGTTCGCGTCTGAACCTTTATCTGGGCTAGTCCCATTTATCAGGAGCGACAGATATGAACCGTGAAATGTAGTTCAATCTACCTAGGAACCCCCAAACTTCTTTTTCAGTTTTTGGTGCAGGCATCTCTTGGATGGCTTTGACTTTGTCTGGGTTAACTTCAATCCCTTTCTCACTTACAATAAATCCCAGCAGCTTACCAGATCGTACCCCGAATGTGCATTTGTTGGGGTTTAGCTTCAATTGGTACTTCCTCAGACGCTTGAATAACTTTAACAAATTCACTAAGTGGTCTTCTTCTGTGAGGGACTTGGTAATCATGTCATCCACATAACATTCAATTTCTTTGTGGATCATGTCGTGGAATAATGTTACCATAGCCCGTTGATAGGTGGCACCAGCATTCTTCAGTCCGAATGGCATTACCTTATAACAGAATGTGCCCCAGAGTGTGATGAAAGTTGTCTTCTCCATGTCTTCAGGTGACATCTTGATCTGATTATATCCTGAAAATCCATCCATGAAGGAGAATACCGAGAACTGAGCCGTATTGTCGACCAATACATCAATGTGAGGTAATGGGAAGTCATCCTTTGGGCTAGCTCTATTCAAATCCCGGTAATCCACACACATCCGTACTTTTCCATCCTTCTTAGGCACAGGTACAATGTTAGCAACCCATGGCGGGTAACTAGTTACAGCAAGGAAACCGGCGTCCCACTGCTTTTGCACCTCTTCTTTTATCTTTATGGCCATATCCGGACGAGTACGATGCAACTTCTGTTTTACTGGAGGACAGTCTTCCTTTAGAGGCACCTTGTGCATAACAATGTCGGTATCGAAACCTGGCATGTCCTGATAAGACCAAGCAAAAACATCCACATACTCCCGAAGCATGTCAATAAGTTGTTCCTTCACTGAATCTTGCAGACGGGCCCCGATCTTTACTTCTTTCAAGTCTTCTTCTGTACCAAGATTAATCGTTTCCACCTCCTCCTGATAAGGAGTGATAACCTTCTCCTCTTGTCTCAACAACCTGGCTAGTTCTTCAGGTAGCTCATAATCTTCTTCAACCTCTTCATCGGCTTGATTAATCGGATTGTCAAAGTCATTAGAAGTCATAGCGGTGTTGTTGTCGGTGCAGTCTGGAGGGCATTCTCTGCAAGGGTTTATATTTGTTCATTTTAGTGATCAGTTTTATGTTATTTAGAAAAAGTGAAAATGAAGTTGTTATTTTGAAAAACATTGCCATTTTATTTTTTGTACAAAAAATGAAAAATGAAAAATAGTGAGCGAGAAAAAAGAGACTCATTTGAAAAAGACGTCCTGATATTCATTAATTGATCTTTGCACAAAATACAAGATGGCCTGATTACAAAATTAGCTCTGACATCTTGGGCAAGATGCAGGACTTGATGCATGCTTAAAGACAGGAAATAATAATTACTCTGCAGGAGTAACTCTTATAATTTCATGGGAAGACCAGTTTGAGACTTGGTTCCCCGGGATCCTTGGACGTATCCAATTTTCCAGGTTGTGTTCGTCTTCTTCCTCGTCTTTCAAACTATTCACAGCATCCGGGGTAAGCATTCTCCCGCTGACAAATTTGGGCTCCATTGCAGCCTCAGGTTGATCTTGTCGAGTTGGTCTATAACCCAACCCGAATCTGTCTTCTTTCTTTTCAACTGGCAGCAGCTTGCCCTAGCCTTGAGCGGTACCCTCCTCAACAACCTTTCGGGCTTGTTGATATGATGTGATGGAAGTCCTAGACACAACAGATGCTTCATTGATGTTAAGGGCCTCAAACCCCTGACTCATGGTCTCATGGATCTCCCCATCCATCTCTATGTACTTGTACGTAGCAAGCTGGCTAACAAAAATATCCTCCTCCCCGCAGATGGTGATGAATTGGCCCTCCCACTCAAATTTTAACTTCAAGTGAAGGGTAGACGTAACAGCGCCAGCGGCGTGGATCCAAGGTCTACCCAACAGACAGCTGTAGGCCGGCTGTATGTCCATCACAAAGAAGGTAGTTTTAAAGGTCTATGGGCCAATCAACACAGGTAAATCGATCTCTCCAAGCACTGATCTTTTAGAGCCATCAAATGCTCTCACCACCAAGTTACTTGGGCGCAATGCCAAGCCATCATACTCCAACTTCACCAAGGCTTTCTTCGGGAGAACATTGAGTGAAGACCCAGTGTCCACCAGTACGTGAGAAAGAACATCACCCTTGCATTCCAAGGTGATGTGCAAAGCCTTGTTATGGTTGCACCCCTCCGTTGTTAAATCAACATTTGTAAAGCCCAGTCCATGACTGGTGTTGACATTTACAACCACAGTTTCTAATTGATTAACAGTAATCTCCTCCGCCACGTATGCTGCGTGCAGGACTTTCAACAATGCATTCCTATGGGCTTCGGAACACATTAACAATGATAATATGGAGATTTTGGAGGGTGTTTGGTGAAGCTGGTCCACCACCTTGTAATCACTCCTTTTTATTATTCTCATGAACTCGTCTACATCTTGCTCAAAAGATGTCTTCTGAGTTTCTTTGGCAGTTGGCTCTTCGGATACCACATTCTTTCCTTTTGCCTTAGCAGTAGCTTCTGCTTCAGCATTAGGTCTTTGTGTTTGTGAGGCAAAAAGGCGTCCGCTTCTGGTGAAGCCTCCGCCTCCCCCAACATTGTCAACTTGTGGTGAAGAGGTTGATGAATCCAGAGTGACTTTCTCCCCATTGCAGTAGAGATCAGAGCTGTAGTGCCAAGGTATGGCATTACTGCTTTCATAAGGAACAGGCCCAGGTACCGTAATGGTAACTGGACTGATCGCTGCAGCGGAAGGAACTGTGATGGTGTGCGGATCATAGTAGATCGTAATGGAAGATCTGACAGGAGGTTTTGCAGTTTGTTGTAAATTGTTGTTGTTGTGAACATTTGCTGGGTCATAGTAGATTGTGACCGTTGAGACATCCTCATTAATGTTTGTTGGCGTTGTAGAAGATTTTGTTGACAAAATGGGCGCTGATGTTGTAGAAGAAAAAGTTGTTGAACTCAGATCTGTTGAAATAATGGATGGAAGAACTTCTGGAGTTGTTGACGAATCAGTAGGAATGATAGTTGTTGCGGTTATAGGAGAAACTGTTGGAGGAAGAACTGTTGGTGTTGTAGGAGGATCCATTGTTGTTGAAGCAAGAGTTGCTGAAGGAGCTGTTGAAGTAATTTGCAAGATTCCATTTTTGATAAGGCCATCTATGCCAAACCTTAGCCTCTCGCAACCATTACTAGCTGTCTTGCACAATTCACAGCAGGCCCCACAGCCCAGGAACACTTGGCATCTTAAAAGTTGAACTTTGACTTCAGCCAGTGGTGTTTGAATCTGTGCAACATTATCAATTGGTGTAGATAGTTGGTCCTCTTCAATGGTATTAATCCTAGGCCCACCATGATTAGGCATAGGATTTCTGTTAACGTTCGGAGGAGGTGCGAAATTGAGCGCTTTGGAATCGACCAAATCCTGAACCTTCATCTGTAAGGCTCTGCATTTCTCAGTATTGTGACTAGGTGCGTTGGAGTGAAAGGCACACCTGGCATTAACATCCTAATTCTTCGGGAGATTGAGGGGATCTGGCAGCGCCAACGTCCTTAACTCAACTAGGTTAAGCTTCAGGAGTTGTGGCAATAAAGCAGCATAAGGCATAGGGATAGGGTCAATTACCATATTTGCCTGAGATGGCCTCTGTTGAAAAGGGCACTGTTGTTGGTTGCTATTGTTGTTGTTGTAGGTTCTCTGTTACGGAAAATGAGAAGGTTGCTGATAGTGTTGTTGTTGTTGTTGAGGATATAATGGTTGTTGTGGAACCGGAGCTGGGATGGTAACGACTGCTACTGATCTGTGAGAATATTGGGGTCTGCCCCTGCTTGCATGGATAGCATTCGTTTCACCTGCCTCCGGGGTCCTGCAAAAGGTTTTCTGGGGTTGTTAGAGGAACTTGCACCATTGTCAGAGATTTTTCCCATCTTCAAAAGACTTTCAATTCTCTCACCAGCTATAACTACATCAGCAAAAATGGTAGAGGAGAAAGCAGCAAGTCTATCAATATAAGTTCCCTGCAATGTGTTCATGAACATGTCAGCCATCTCCCTTTCTGACATGGGTGGCTGGACAGCAGCAGCAAGCTGTCTCCACCTCTGAGCATAATCCCGGAAGCTCTCCCTTGAAGACTGAGACATGCCCATTAAAAGAGTTTTATTGGGGGCCATGTCTAGGTTGTACTGGTATTTCCGGATGAAAGCCTCGGCCAAGTCCTTCCAACACTTTATGGTGGCCCTTGTCAAATGCGAATACCATTCTCTTGAAGCTCCAGTCAGACTGTCCTCATAGTAGAACATCCATAACTTCTCATCCATGGTATAAGCCTTGAGTCTTCCTAGGAAATATTTCAGATGAGTACGCGGACAGGAGGTACCATTATATTTCTCAAAGCATGGGGGTTTGAATTTGTGGGGAATCCTCAACCCATCTACCAGTCCCATATCCATCACGTCGAAACCCAAAGAATTCTGAGATTCCAAAGATCTTAACTTTTCAGCAATCTCATCCAATCTTCTATCATATACCTCATCTCCAGCCCCAATAACAGTAAATTGTTCTTCTTGGGGATCCTCTTGCAGGATTCTTCCCCCAGCAGTATTACCTTGAACATTTCTCGGGATGTTAACATCTGGATTCAAATGGGGTCCATACTCCGGTGGGTCCATACGAGGCTGCCTCCGTTCATTATTGATGGTTCCTCCTGTCCCAAGGTGGGGCTCCTCAGGTGTCTGTCTTTCTACCAGCTCTCTCAGTCTTTCTTGACTCTGGGCTAAGCCAGTCATGACAACCATAAACTGAGACATCTGTTTTCTTATCTCGACCCTTTCGTTTGCCATCTGATTTCTGACCTTATTCAGGTTCTGCTGTACTTGCTCCATTTGAATGCCTGGAAGGTTGTTACGTGTAGGGTACCGGTGTGTGCGGTTGACAGGGAACACTCGGCGACGAGTAATGTTTCCTGGGATCACAACAGAGTTAGACACAATAATAATAAACAAAACCTACAAAACAAAGAAAAAAGTCAGTATGAAATGTAGTATGCTTATTTGTTTTCCAAGGTATCCGGTTTGGTTCTTGGTTTTGACCTTTCCAGACCTCGAGGAAGATGCTTGATTTTGTTGAGAAAAGAAACCCAAAGGAAACAAACTAAATATATTACAAATGATGAAAAAATACATAGTCTGTTTACAATACATGCCCATGGTGGGTCAAAAATACAACAAAAAGGAAAAGTACATCAAAAGGAAAGAACAACAAGCAAAGAGGAATCAAACATCCAATCCATAATCATCTTCCCTGACTTCCTTCAAGAGTGCCTCCTTCACCGGACCAGCTGGGTGCTCCATAATGGTCCTAATGAGGAGGTTCCTAGTAGCAATGGGAGTAGTCAGCTTCTTATGCCTGTCCTGGTATTTTGATCTCTTTACCCCTGCTCGAAGCTTCAATTCTGAAATCTCCTTCTGTGCAGCCAACAAAGCCTCTTGCTGCTTCTTCTCATTGGCCTCCATCTGCTCAATCTTGGCATGAGTCCTCTGGTCTTCTTATGCACGGGCTTCGGTGATCCTGACCCACCTAGCCTGGCTCTCTTGCAGATAGTGCTCAGCCCTAGCTTTCTGAATCTTGTCCTCCTTGCATGCATTCTTCAATATCTGTTCCCCAGCCCTTGTTTTCCTTATGTAGTCCTCTGTCTTTTCAATTTTGGCCAGATGCTCAACTCTGAGCTTTTCCAATTTCTCAATGTCCAGGCGACCATCACTTTTTTCCCAAAGAGTCTTTTTCAGGGTTTGAGATAGCTGCTCATTCCTTTCCTTCAGCTTTTCAAATTCCTCCAGGCTAACTGTTGCTACAGGCTGTACTGTAGATGGTCTAGGTATATCTTCCAAGGTGAAAGGCATTCTCGTAATCTGAGCTCTAGTACGGGACCAGTCTGTGTACTGAGCTGAAGCAACATTGTTACATCTTCCAAGAATAGCTACCCCTTTTGTCTGGATGTTGTCCCAAGCCCAGGTAGCTTGCCTGACAACAGCTGAATTAGGTTAAACTTCACAATATAAGGTCTCAGCTAGATCCTGTCCTCTGGGAGGGTGAACTAAAGCATAGCCCAATTGTCTCTTAAACAGTAAGGGGTTGTAATTGATGCAACCTTTTACTCCTATGAGAGGCACATTAGGGCACTGTCCACAGCTGGTGATAATGTCCTTGCCTTTGGTGCTCTGGGTGCACCATCTGATATCATCTGAAGTTAAGG
The DNA here is from genome assembly GCA_963966055.1 of Lathyrus aphaca. Taxonomy (NCBI): domain Eukaryota; kingdom Viridiplantae; phylum Streptophyta; class Magnoliopsida; order Fabales; family Fabaceae; genus Lathyrus; species Lathyrus aphaca. The sequence goes on from OZ014519.1 coordinate 557,836,670, forward strand.
CAATGAACCTCTTGGCCCAATTCCTCTGCTGATGTGGGTTCAAGAAAGCATCTCATTTAGGCAGGTGTCTGAGTAGCCAAGAATAAAACAAGGGAGCACAGCATCTGACCAACTTCCCCCTCTGTTTCTCATTCCTCTGATGAATAGAATAGTAGAAATCCCCTAGTAATGTAGGCACTAGGTTCTTCAGAAGAAACAAATGGATGGCATTCTTACTGACAAATTTAGGCTCATCTGCAAACAGTATAGCCCCATATATGCTGAGGGCTAATAATGCACAGACTGCCCTCCATTCTCCCAAGGTAGCCTTCAGGATGGCCTGAGAAATCAAGAAATCCAGATGTAAACCAGGAATCCCAACTTTTGTTGTCATACTTTGCTCAATAAGGGCAGGCTCCAAGTATAATGCCCTTGCTATCTCTTCACTTCTGGGTGCAGTCATCTCTGGGTTGAAAGGGATCCCACCTCTGATAGGCACTCCGATCAACAAAGAAAACTCTTCCAACAGAGGTCCTATCTGAAAGTCAGGAAAGGTGAAGCATCTCAGTGGAGGGTCATAGAACTGCAAGCATGTGTGGATCATGCTTCTCTGAGAAGGATCAAGATCCATAACCATATCCAAGATACCCACATAGTGCTCTCTGAACATTGGGATGTGGTCAGGGGTGATGAGTGACTGGACCTGTCTGATACCAGTCAATACAGACTCAAAAAAGTGATAAGATATGTTGCTCTTCATGGGAGTAGTCATGAGTGCTGCTGAAGAATGTGAAGACAAATGTTGATGAAGATCACAGTTTGAAGCTGGAAGTAAATCTCTGACAGACTGATGCTGGTGAGGATGGAGATAACTGAAGCAGATAACTGAAGAAGACAGTTGAAGCAGAGGTCTAAGCAAAAGAAGGGGTCAAAACCAAAACCAAGATACAAGGAAGTGGATACCCTAAAAAGCAAATAAACAAATGTCAAATGATGCAATGATGATATATGAAAATGATATGCAAGGGTTTGTGATCAAGGAGCTGGATCTGATTATCTGTCTTGATATAAAGTCCATGTATGTTCAAAAGTCCAGATGGAGGTTCAGAAATCCAGTAACCAGGGTGGGGGGCTCAAATAAAGAGTCACATGTCCATGGTTAATCACAAGAACTGTCCAAAGTGGAGTATCCTTAAACAATACAGTAACAGGGTATGATGTGGCCAAGGGTTCCTACAAACCTGTAAACAACCCAAACCCCTCACATGTAATGTTCTAGAACAAGGATCATCAGACTTGGATCAGTTATGAGAAGTGTAAACACTTCTAACCCGGAGGTACAGTGTTTACAATAACCATAAAGAATCCTCCTCTAATTCTCCCCAGATTCTGAAGGTCAAAATAAAGGTCATCCAGACTTAGCAGGCTTCCCAGATAGCCCTAGCACTATAGGAAATCTGTAGCACAGAGTTCTCAAGAAGAAACCCACATCTGAACCGTGTTTCATATTCCCGCACCAGACCGAAATGGAATGGGAAAGAACATGAACCACTCTAGCCTAGGTGTCACTCAGGTCCCAGGTATAGGACCTTAATCTCTCAATGGAACCCCACCCACCACAACAGAAAACCAGGTCCAACAATGACATTATGAAATATACATAAGACTGTAAAGAAAGCAATAAATAAAGCTGTACATAAAGCAATAAATAAAGCAAAAATAAATAAACACACATAGCACATAACACCCCAGTAAACACAAATCAAACAAGCGCTAGGAGGAACCCACAAAAAGAACCAGAAGCCCTGGTTGCAGTATAAAGTTCCCCAGCAGAGTCGCCAAGCTGTCGCTCCCAAAGATTTGCATCCCGGTACAAGCGCGAATGGTCGGCGAAAGGAGAGAATGAAATGAAGTGAAAAGAGTCGCCAGCTAGGCATTTTATCCCGAAGGAAAGGTAATGCTGCATAAGCCTGGAAAGATATGGATAAGACGGTTGCGAACCAGAGGAACTGAGAAAGGGGGTTGGTTACAACCTGGGAAGGTATTAGCACCCAGATTGTCCGTCGTACTCGACGGGATCCATGCTTGAAAGTTTGTGTTTAAAGGGGTAGTGTCAGTGCTATTCTGTGTGCAAAAGCTGGAAAAGAATGCAAGTGTTAGTGCAAAAACAGTGTGAAGTGAAATGAAATAGTGTCAGTGCAGGAAAAGAGTGCAAAGCTCAAGACTATAAGGCTTAAAAGAATAAAGCTGGAGGAGGGGGAATATACAGAGACTTTTGTTCGATAACTGTTAAGTTATGCCTACGTATCCTCTCGTGCAATGAGGAAGTCAGAACACCGTAGTTCGACTCAAAGAGACTGAAGGATGAATTGACTTGTGAGTTGCTTGCTTGTCTATGCTCAAGTGTATGACCTGTCTGGCTCAGGTGCAAACTGTCTTGCATTAGACGGAAAAAGCAAGTTCTCGTTTGTGAGTGAATGAGATGAGAAAAGAATCCCGGAGGAAACGATTATTGTTTGTTTTTTGAGTTTTCAATCTTTTATTGATTTTTGAGTTTGTCATAAGAAAATGAGCTTAAGCCTAAACCAAGGGTTAGTAGACTCATCACATCCTCCCTCTGATTAGGGGTAATGAGAATACCTTAAGTATGAAGTAAACACCTCACACTTAATCACCATGATGTAGGATTAAGATCATTAATCTACTTGCATTTATTTAGATGTTTTTGGAGTTTTTGTTTAGTGTTAAGTAATGAGTTTAAGCCATAATCAAGGATTTAATGGACCCATTACACCATCCTAATAGAAGGATAATAGATGAGAACATTTAAGATGAGAAAGGCTCCTCAACTTAATCCATGATTAGGGATTAACCTCATGACACAAAACCTTTATTAAAGTGGATTTTAGTTAGTGGTAAGATTAAGAAGTGAATTATATGGTTTGTGAGACAAACTTGAGGGGGACTTGTCCATTAACACTAGGGTTAGTCCTTCTTATCCAATTAAGGAAGAATTAGAACCCTAATGCAAGGCCCAAGTTACAAGCTTAATGTCTTAGTGATTATTAGGTGAATTGATTAAAGGATTTAAACACATTAAGGGTTTAACACTTAGGATTAAAGTTATACACTCCATCCTAATAAAAGGATGCAAGCATAAGCTTAATCACAAAGTCTTAAAACCTTAAGGGTTTAGTCCTTGATTATGAGATGAGAAGAGAAGACACAAAGATGACACAAAGCTAAAACTAATGGGGGACTAATCAAACCCTAATTGTTATCATGCTTGGGTATTCCTAGGGTTTATGAAGCTTGCAAGAATATCTTCAAGAAGAGCCACCATGGAAGAAGCAGGATGGAAGGAGGAGAAGCAGAAAGAAGCAAGACAACTTAATTCACTTAAGAAGACAAGTTGCTTGAAGAAATAAAGTGAGGAGGGAACATGAATGAGCAAGCTCACTCTAATACAAAAGCAAAATGCAGCAATGAATGCATAATATAGATGAGAAAAGATTGTGAGGAGTGAAGGCAAATTCACTTCTCAAACACTTACCACCTGAAAAGTTAGCAAAAGGAAGTGAAATGAAATGAAATGCAAAGAAACAAAACTAAAGTCAGAATCATGTTCATGATGCTAATGATGCAAAGAGATGGCACAAATGTATGTCATGAGATGGGGATGATCATACAAAGGATGAGAATGCAAATGAAGCATATAAGAGGCATGAAAGTTCATGAATGCATATGATACCAAATGAAAGCAAAACATGGCAAATGAATGATGCAATGATCAAACATGATTCTAATATGTCCTAAGATGTTTCATATGTCATGTGGATGCACAAAATTCCATGGCAAGTTCATGTATGCAAGCTTATACAAAATGGATGCAAATGAAGATGCAAATTAGGGTTATATGATCATATGAGATGCATAATTCAAAAACAGAAGCAAGACATGGGATAAAAAATTGAAAATGGACTCAAAGGGACCCTAAACCTATACAAGTTCACTATCCAAAGGGGAAGGTCAGAAGCTAAACCCTAAGGGACTTATGAATTTCCTAAGTTTCTAGGGTTTTAAAGGTGATCCTAAAGGTAAAATGTCAAACAAATTGAAAATGCATTATAAAAATGAAACAAAAACGTTTTTATATGCTTGAAAGTATGCATAACACAATGCAAAAAGAACCATTCACAAACTCAACTTGGATCAAAAGTTATGAATTTTTGAAGTTAGGGTTAAAAATATTCAAATTTAAGAACCGTAATTCATTTAAAAAAATGTCAAAATGGGATCAAAACCAAAAAGAAATTTATGTTGTGAGTTTGTAAATGTTTCTAAATGTTTGAAAAGGCTCTCTTAATTTCCATTAACTAATTAAAAATAATTATTTAAATGATTTAAAAATATTTTTTAATGCAAAAAATAAAAATAAAAAAATTTTCAGAATGAGAAAAATATTTAAAGCCATGATGCAAAAAATGAGAATTTTTGGATGATTTTTGATATTTTAAAATAAATGTGCAAAGAAAATACAATAAAATGTAATTAAAATGAACTTAAATGGAAAAGTATGCTGATCTGAGGGCTGGAATTCAAAGCTGGGGTGGAGGGAAAAACTGCGCGCGTTAAGGGACGGCTAGGATTGAAACTGGAATTTTGAATTTCTTAAACCTAATTAATCTAAACTAATCCTGATTAGGGCTTAAACAACGCATCTGGGCCGTTGGTACGCACGCGGGAAGGGCTATCTAACGCTCCACATTCAAAACTGGGCTTAAACCCTAATTAGGGTTAATGACTCTCAGACGGCCGGAACAGTGGTTCCGGTCGTCTTCTCCAACGAGCCATTTTTCTATCTCTCTCAACACGCCATGAAAATGTACCAAAATCTCCAGAAACAATCAATGATCAACAACAAACCATAATCCAGCAACAAATCTCATTTATTTTGCCTCAAAACCAAGATTCGAACACAAACATAAAAACTGAAAAATTTTCAGAACATGCATACACACTCAAATCTTAACCATTCTTCACCATTCAAAGCTCATTGTGATCAGGGAAACAAACTCTACCATTCTATAACTAAGAAAACAAATTCTGGAAAAAAAATTCAAGAAGGTACCTTAGCTTGAGCTTTCTCAGTTTGGGACTTTTAGACCTCCTCTCTTTGCGCAAACCACTCCCCTTGAACTCCTGATGAAGCTTTGACACTTTGAAAGAGTTTAAATGGGGTGTTTTGAAGGTTTGTTCTTCAACTGGCCAAGAATCGTGTTTTGGCTTATGGTGTTTTCAGGCTGTTTTAGTGGTTGGAAAATGCTCTAATGGTGATGGTGAGTTGATCTATGAAGTTTGTTTGGATGCTTGTAGCTTGTGTGATGAGTTTCGAAGGAATGAAGGCAAGAGGGATTTTTTGTGAACTTTGCTTGTCTAATGTTTCAGGCTCCAAGATTGTATGAAATGGCTTGCCGTTGGTATACATATCAAGTCCTGATAGGTTAGAGAGTTGTTGGTGGCCTATGCTGATTGGTATGGTTCAAAATGCAAAAAGTCAATTTTTGTGTAAGTGAAAGCATGGGCTGGTTCAGTGATGGTTCAGGGTTATGGCTCGAGTCAGCTAGCTTCAAGGAGGTCCATGGAAGTCATATTTTGTAGCTGGCACAAGTGGATGAAGAGATTTGCTCCATTTTGCAATTTTGTAGAAGTTTGGCGCCTTTTGAATTACTTGAAGTTCAAGGCATGAGATGAAATGATTCAAAGCACAAATCTGATCCTTAGAGGTCACATGAGCATGTTGTGAAGTATTTGTGTATATTTGAAGCCTTTAGAATGCCTTATCATGTCATTTTGCAAAATGCCTCTTTGGTGCAAAAGTGATTTTTATGTGATTTTTCCCAACTTTGGAAAGCCATAACTTGAGTTCCAAAATGAATTAGATCTTGTTCTTGTACTTTTTGAAAAGGGAATGATCCAACCTAAAACTTTCATGACCAAGAATTTTTCATTTGAAGCATTTTTGGTTAAGAAAGAGGAGGTTGAAAAACTTTTCCAAAATGGAAAGTTTACATTACAAGTCATTTCCATATTTGGCAACTTTTGGTTTAGCCCACTTTTCTTCAAATTTTTGAACTTCTAAGCACTTCAATGATCAAATAAAGACCATATAACTTCATTTTGATGAAAAATCCATTTTGGTTCCATGTTGGGGGGCCCCAGCTGCCCTGATTTGGCTCTGACTTGCTCAAGAAGTTACCCAGTGATCAGATGACTTCCACAATGAATTTTTCCATAAAACTTGGTATGTATGATCCTTATAGCATATAGAGACCAATAGAAACAAGAATGACCAAAAAATTTGGAGTTATGGCCTCTGAAACCAAAACCCTAATTTTAGGTCATCTGTGCAATTAAACCTGGCTCTGCTTCCATGCCTTGCCAGTTCTTGTGATTTTCTGACTTCCTTGATCTTGGGAGGATATAATATGATGTTTGAACATACATGGACCCTTTTGAGATGATTGAAGACCTTTGGAGTGGCTCAGATGGCTCATGGATTGCTCAGATCACAAACCCTAGATGCAGATGACTTTGAACCAATGCAGTGAAGCAAAAAATGCAATATGATATGATATGATTGAGCTTATGCAAATGAAAAGATCACAAGCCATGGTGTGATGAGTGAGGGCAAATTTGGGGTGTTTACAGAATGTCGTGTACATTGCCATTAGGATAGTTTCTTTTTCTCAATTTTGTGGTGGCTACCTATTTCCAGGTGGTTGCTTCCTTGATGTAAATTCTCTCATATTCAGAGGCTCATGAATAAACGAATATTTATTCAAAAATCTTAGTCTTTGTTTCCTATTTTATTTACTTTGTTTGCAAAAATGTCCTGAATTTTTGGTAAAAGAACATTGCATATAAACCTGTTGGCTTTATGAATGGCGTACGAAAGAAAAACATTTAAAAACACTTTGAACGACAGGTGACATGTGACGATTAACTCATGCCATGTAATTTCTCGGGGCATATGAATGCAATTTTTTGGTTGCAGGTACAGACAATAAGTGTTTGGTCCCATTTGGCCTCTCCGCAGCTGAGTGAGAGCAAACGATATCCCCAACAGAACTTCAAGGTTAATTGAACAGTTCTTATCCCCCAAGCGGAGTCAACAATGAAGTATTCCTAACAGGTAAATGAAGGCCTTGCGTTTCTCCACAGAGTTCGGATTGTTAGAATTCTATTCCCAGCAGGATTGTGTGATCAAGCATTTCCCCAGCCAAGTTGGAAGATGATCTTTCCCCACAGAGTTTCAGGATTAGGGATTCACTCCCATCATTAAAATATTCCCCAGGAAGTTGCGAATTTATTTTTGGCTCTTGTGACAACTCAACTAGTTGTTCATTTCCTCAACCAGAGTCAAGCATTATCAGAGCATCTCGATTTCGTTCCTCAACAGAATATTCTACAGTTACTATTCTCCCCTGCAGAGTTGCCACTCTCTTCTCAAATCAGTTTTTTGTTGATACCCGTCTGTATCATTTTTAACACTCGTCCTTGTTATCTTTTGGCAAACACTCGTCCGTGTTTGATACCTTTCTGATACTCGTCTGTATCGTTTTTAACACTCGTCTGTGTTATCTTTTGGAAAACACTCGTCCGGGTTTAGTACCTTTCTGATACTCGTCCGTATCGTTTTTAACACTCGTTCGTGTTATCTTTTGACAAACACTCGTCCGTGTTTGATACCTTTCCGATACTCGTCCGTATTGTTTTTAACACTCGTCCGTGTTATCTTGTGACAAACACTCGTTTGTGTTTGATACCTTCCTGATACGCGTCCGTATCATTTTTAACATTCGTCTGTGTTATCTCTTGGCAAGTACTCGTCTGTGTTATCTCTTGGCAAGTACTCGTCTGTGTTTGATACTTTTCGAATACTCGTCCGTATCAGTGGCTGATACTCGTTCGTATCATTTCCTGAAGCACTCGTCTGTGTTTCTTTGATCATGGTCTAATACTCGTCTATATCTTTGACTTAGGGAACTCGTCTGTGTTTCCTTGATGATCATCCCATACTCGTCCGTGTTTACCGGTTTCCTGGCGTAACAGGTCATCCGAAGAAGGCTTCTCCGTCTTAGGCACCACATATCTAAGAAAGATTTGTGAAGAGGGCTCGTCCGTCCTAGAATCATATATCTGAGTAAGGTATATGAAGAGGGTTCGTCTATCCTATTTGTGCATGTCTATCCCACAGGCTTAAGTGCACTACCGGTCCTGGCGTAACAGGTTATCCGAAGAAGACTCATTCGTCTTAAGCACCATATATATGAGCAAGATGTATGAAGAGGGCTCATCCGTCTTGGATTTTATTCACCTGGCGTAACAGGTTTGTATTTTATCCACCTGGCGTAACAGGTTTGTTTGAAGGAAGCTCGTCTGCTCCATTTGATGCTGAATCTACACCAGGTTTTGGTTTTGAGTTACTTTTTATCATGACAATGGTCTCAAGCAGGTTTTTATATTGGACTGGGTTTATTTCCCATTCCCTTTCTTATTCTTCGGCAGAGTGCAAATTTTTGGTTCTTATGGGTATTCAATCATAGTTCATCTTGAACGACTGACAGCCTAGGCTATCATCATTTTCAGATTAACAGATGTTTGAATAGGGGTAGCTGTAACACCCCAAATTTGCCCTCTCCATTTTATCATCATTTTCACATCATAATCATCATAAGCATATCATATCCTTAGCATCTAGCATAGAAATATGAGGCATAACACTCACATGTTCTAGCATAGGGCATATGATCAATCATATGGGGATTTGAAGCTTTACAGGTCAAAGAAAGAGGACTAGTGACATTTCAAGAGTTCCACAAGGTGTCCTCATGTCATATGTAAGCCCGAGATCATTTACAAAAGTCAAGAAGGGCAGAAGATCATCAGAGGATCAAGGATGCAACAATCTCCTACACAGATGAATTTTGAATTAGGGTTTTGATTTTGAGCAGGGATTTCTTATACCTTTGACCAATTCTTGTGTTCAAAGTATTTTATATGATATTTTAAGCCTAGGGACGAAATTTGGCGAGAAAACTTATTGAGGAAGTTAGTTAATTCATCAGTTACTTGTAAAAGAAGAAATTGGTCAACTGTGCAATTAAGAAGTCAACTGTGAGAATTCAAGGGGTCTAATCCCATTTTTCAAGTCAAGGGATGTCCTTAAGGTCAAATAAGGGATTTGGTGTTGACAAAAATCAAGAATCAAGAGGGTTTGAAGGACTTTCCTTTTTTGGCATGTGACTTGTAATGAAAGTTACTATTTTTGGCAAGTTTTGCCCTAGTTTTCAAAGGATTCTTTCATGATCAAGATGGCTCCAAATGAATTTGCCTTGAACATGAAAGTTGTAGGTTATGTTCTCCCATTTTCAAAAAGTACAAGAACTTGTCCATAGCATGTGTGGAACTCAAGTTATGACCAAAAGAAGTTGGGATAATTTTAGGGCTTTACATTAGTTTCAAGTTTCCACCAAGTTGCAAAACGGCATGTAATTTATTTTCAAGCTGTTTTAGGAATCAATTGAGGTCATAAGACTCCAAAGCATTGCATAAGAGTCATGTTTTTCCAAAGAAGCCAAGAAATTCGTGGGTGGAATATAAGATATTTTTCAAAATGCAAAAGTGCAAAATCACATGGAATGTATGACTCACTTAAATCCAATGGCCAAGATTGATCCAGAGGTGAATTTTGAGTGAAATGGAATCAAATTGTGCACTCAAATAAGGGAATGCACATGGGAATGCATCCATGTGAGGTTTCATGCAAATTTGCATAAACACCCCTATCACACTTTCCTTGCCACAATAGCTTCACAAACCCTAATCAGTGTAGTATGCACATGATATAAAAGCCAAGCATGCTCTGAATGCAGCCTAACACTCTCTCATTTCTTAGATTTATGAATTTCATGCACAAGAGAAAAAGCCTTTGAATCTCTCTCTCTCTCTCTCCTAGCCTTATTTCTTTGATCTCTTTTCATATCCTTTATCTCCAAGCTTCAAAGAACTCATTTCCACCATTGATTTAAGATGAGGGTGAGGAATCAAGGAGTTGCAGTTCAGAGCATAAGCCTTCGAATACTTCATTACAACCTCTTTCAAGCTCCTTCTTGCATTTATTTTGCAAAAGGAGGTTAAAGTGAGTGGATCTGCATCATCTGAAGCGTTATCTTGGTGATTTGGAAGATCTTCAAGCTCAGGTAACTCACTGAATTCATAGATCTGGATGTTTGATTTTATGTGTGCTTCTTGACCTATGTGTTGTCCTGATCATCCTGAACTCTTTAGAATTGAATTTGGTGGTGTATTGCTTGAGATATGTTGATCTGAAAGTTTGACATGAAAATTGTTTTGATTCGATTTGCTTCATACATGAAGTGTTTGTGGATTTTGTTGTGTGATTCATGTTCAACATGGTTAGATGATTGGATTTGGAGATTTTCTTGAGTTTCTGTGGAGTTTTGTTCTTGAGTATGAGTTTTCCAGTGACCATAGCTAGGGTTCCGTCACCGGATTCTGGAAATTCAAAATGAAGAAGATGATCTCATGGCCATTGGATGTTTTGATCTGGACGGTTGTTGCCTTGCCAGCGCATTAAATTTGGACCCTCTCCCTCATGTGATTTTATTTTTCACAATAATGCAGTGTGTGTGCCTGATCATCATAGTTGTCATGTGCACGCCTATGTGATTGTTTGATTTGTTTGACTAGGCTGGTTTGTTGACTCTCACCGCGTGCTTTAGATGAATCCCATGGCTTCAGTTAGTCCTGATTTTATTTTGAATTACATAAGAGCTATTGTATGCAACACTGGATTCATTGGGCTTTCCATGCTATTCACGCCCCTTATTTTGTGAGCCCAAACATATTTAACTGGATATTGTTACTGATTGCACCTTTCATCATTTCTTTTATTTTTATTTCCTTTTATTTTCTGTTTGTTTTTTAATTTTTTAAAATATCTAGAAGTTCCTAAAAAATCACAAAAAATTCATGAATATCAATTTTAATTTTCTTTAATTTTGTATGTTTTTATTTTCCATTTATTTTAATTTTTCGTATTATAATTAATTGTTTAGTTTAGTTTTCCTTTTAATGCTTTTAAGAAATGTATAATATCTTGTTCAATTTTTATCTTGATCATAGATTGGAATTTTGACCTGGTTCTTTTTGCTCTGGATTAGTAACATGATGTAGTTTGTTGGTGATTTATCTCATGATTTTTAGGAATTTGTATGTGGATATTTGTCAAGTTTCTTAAGAATGAAGTTTCAAAACCCTAATTCTTATTTATGAAGTTCTTTGACCAAGTTTACTTTTGATTTTATTCCTGTTCTTTTGGTATGATGTTAACACATGATTAAGGAACCTTTGTGCTTAATTGTAGAATTTTTTATTTGATTTAATATGAGTTTTCTTGTTTGCTTGCCTTATTTTGCATCTTTTTCGGTCACATGCTTGTTTCTTAGGCTAGGAGGGAACTTGTGGCAACTCCTATGGGGTGTTTATAACATTTTTTGTATGAGGATAGGTCCCTTGTCTTTGTTTAATGCTTGTGTCTTGATTTGGTTTGTGTTACTTGTCTTTGAAGTTTATACATTTATGTACATGTTCACTTCACCTCTTATGCTTATATGTTTCTCATGATGACAATGATTAAGTTTGTATGCTTCCTTTATTGATCTCTTGTGTTTCTTAGGCACATCCTTGGCATGTTAGGGTTCTGGTCTTGAGTTGTATGATGTTTGTTTGGCTTGTATGTTAGGTGTTATCTCATGTATGCTTAGCCTTTCCATAACTAACTAGTGTTGCCTTGTAATGCTTTGTTTACTATACTCCTTCCTTGATTGTTTGATGGATTTTAGCATGTAATTGAGGTGAATCACTTCTAGTTGTGATGTTTTGAATTGATCTTTTGTTTGTTTACATCTCATTGGAACTCATTGGGTTTTATCTTATCATGTGTGCATAATTCTACCCATTTCAGGGGCTCATGGTAAGTGAAGTGTGGATGATGTCCACATTTCAATTCTTCATCCCCTCTTTTTATTTTACTTTCTCACTTGTGATTGTGATGTGCCTTATACTATCTTCTGTTCAACTTCTTCTCTTCCCCCTTTAGAAACAACTTATCCCCTTTAGAGGAGTAAGTTGTATTCTAACTTTCTTTCTCTTCTCCTTTTCTTCTTCTTTCTTCTTTTCTTATTCTTCATTAGTATAGAGTTCAAATCACACTAAATTAGTACTCCCATGCATGATAACATTTAGGGTTGTTAGTCCCCCCTTTTAGTTTTTACCTTTGAGATCCTTTTGGTGCTCTCTCTTTCTCATCTTTAAACAAAAACCTAAAAAAACATCTGATAATAGTTGAGTTGACCTTCCCTTTTGTCATACTCTCAAAGAAAACCATAAAAAAAATTCTTCATTTAATTCACAAAAAAACACTTAATAATACAAACAAGTTAGTGAATTTAAATCCTAATCTTAGGAAACAAGTTTGAGGATCTTTTTCATTCTTGATGGACTTGTTACTCATTCTATTTTGGGATGTGTTAATAAGGACATGTTCCTTAGAAAAGGATTTTCCTTCATTTCCTTGTGCCACACTCATAAAAAACACTGGACAAACAATAAACGTATTTCCTTCGAGACTTCTTTTCTAATCTCACTCACTCTCATCGTACGAACTTGCTCCTACATGTCACTTTGCAAGATGGTAACACACTCGTCGTCCGAGCCTGCAACACCTGAGCATTAGCATAGGCAGTCAAGACCTTAATTCATAAGCAATCTTTTCCACCCCTAGTTATGGGAAGTACGGCGACTCTGATCCTCATGTCCAGATGAGGTACGTAGGCAGCGGGGTAGGGTCCGTTCGAGCACTCTTTTGTTTTCCCTACATTCCCCCCCCTTATTTTTCATCCAGATCCAGTTCTTTTTCTTTCGCAGCAGCTTTCATTTCTTCACCCTTTGAGCATTTTCTTTGCAAGCGTGGATCCTGTCGGGTACGGCGGACGATCTGGGGTGCTAATACCTTCCCAGGTCGTAACCGACTCCCGAAATCAGTTTCTTTGGTTTGCATGACCTGTGTCCTTCCTTTTCTTTTCTTCTGGTTTGTGCAGCATTACCTTTCCCATTCCTTTGGGATAAAAATGCCTGGCTGGCGACTCTACCTTTTTCTGCGCCACTTTCGCGTTTGTACTAGGATGGAAATCCAGGGAGCGATACTGTGGATCCAATGTCAGCATTGAAACAGTCGAATCTTAGGGAGTATGCACTTTGGTTAAGGCTTAGGAGACGTCTTGGCTTCTCTAAAAGAAGCTCCTTGACAACTCCCGGTGATTCTGCTGGCCCAATCTTCAAGAAGATAAAAAATAAATTTTTTAAGAGGGATATTCGTACTACTCATGGCACAGATCCTACTGCTCACCTTTTCCTGAAGGACGCCCTGCAATAGCTGGATCTTTAAACGCTTGACCCCAAGGATACTCAAGCCCTCATGGAACTAAGCACTTTGGTGAACCAAATGTCTAATGATCTTAAGCTAGTTCCTAAAGTCGAGGACATCATTTATAAGACATGGGTTAGGAGTGGTAATACATAGGATCTGGCTAGGGAGGTTGAGAATGAGGTCGAAAGGCTGGAGGGTATCAAGGCTAAAAGTGACATACAAATTGCTACCAACAACTCATCCCTTGAAGTCTGGGAGAAGGAGCTTGAAGAACTTCAGAAGAAGATTGAGGCGGCTAAGTAGAGCAATTTAGAGCTTAGTCAGTTCGACGAGGTTGCACAGAATGCTGAGTTAGAGCGCACCCTTAAGCTCATTGATAATGCTGAGGTGCTTGACAAAGAGCTTGCTACTGCCAAACTTGACAAGGCTTTCTGTGAGAACCGCCTTCTAACTAGTCATTAAAGTTTTATTCAGTTGCAATCAAAGCTACCCTTCTAGTCTTCGACGGTGTTTGTCATGTCCCAGGACTTTATTATTTTTCTTATGTAATCCTATTCTTTGGCCCTGTTGTGGCCCTTATGTAATGACAATTTTAGGGCCTTGTTTCCCCGGCTAACTTACGCATTTCTTTTTCACTTTTGACTCACATCTCTCTTCTTCATATATATATAATGTGTTCGTAATTTATTTGGCCGTTCAAAATAAATATTTAGGTTTGCAAAAGAAAACTCTAACTTACCCTTGGGTCAAAACATTACTGCTTCAGCCTTAATTATGACGACAGCGTATCAGCTTTCAATGCCTCATAATTATGTGGCATGAGTTCCCAACTTCAACTTGAAGCCTGAACGCCCTTTTACAATATTGTTTTTCCAAAAAAGATTATACATGCTTCCTGGTTGCCTTTCATCTGGCCAATAAGCGTGCAAGCACTTCATCTATAAATAACCCTATTCAATCCATCTCTCCATCATAACAGCATGGAGAATTCTACAAAGAGAGTGGATGTCACCATTTCCTGCAAACAAAGGAACAAAATAAAAAGGGAAGAGAAAACTACTACTCGTGCAAGGGTCGTTACTCGTTCCCAATCAAAGGGGAATAAGGTGGCACCTCTAGCCAAAGGGCCTCCCAAGAATGAGCCACCTCCTGAAGATGAAGTTGATGAAGACTGGATGGATTATCTTAACTGCCTCACTTGGGAGGATTTCAAAACTAGGTTTTCTTGTTTTCTGGCTATTCAACCATGTTCTTAGACTCTTGTAATTTAAGTCTTTTCATTTCCCCCTTTTATGATTAATGAAATTGTTATTTTATGATATGAATCTCTTGAAGCATAGGTCTATATCTTTTTAAATATTTACCATTTACTTTAAAGACATTTCAATCAGCTTTAATCTCATGAATCTCATACACATTTGTAAACACCCCAAATTTTCCCTCACTTTTTCTCACACCATGGCTTGTGATCTTTTCATATTGCATTGCATAATCATATCATCTCACACTACATAGTTCATTTCATCTGCATAAGTTGCATCTAGGGTTTGTGATATGAGCAATTCAAGAATTGATCTGAGCAATCTCAAAGGCCTTGAAGCTTGTCAAGAGGTTCCATGAGTGGTCTATGATCTTATTACATCCCCAAGAAGTCTTTGAAGTCACAAAATCACAAAGGATTGCACAGAGGTCCAGGCAGGCTAGGGTTTTCTGCACAGATGACCTAAAATTAGGGTTTTGGTTTTAGAGGTCTTATCCTCAAATTTTTTTGGTCATTCTTGATCCTAATGGTCTTTATATGTTATAAGGAGCATGTGTACCAAATTTGATGAAGAAATTCATTATGGAATTCATCTGATCAACTGGTAACTTATTGTGCAAGAAACTTCAGAATCAGGGCATCTGAGGCTACCAACAATGGAACCAAAGGATCATTTTCATCAATTTGAGGTTATATGATCTTTATTTGATATTATAAGTGTTTAGAAGTTCAGAAGATTGAAGAATTTCAAGCCATTTGCAAACTTTCCATTTTTGGACATGACTTGTAATGGAAACTTTCCATTTTGGGAAAGATTTTCAACCTCCTCTTTCTTGATCAAAAATGCTTCAAATAAAAAATCCTTAAACATGAAAGTTGTAGATTGGATCTTCCCATTTCCAAAAAGAACAAGAACTCCTCTTGATTCATCCTAGAACTCAAGATATGATGTTTCAAAGTTGGGAAAATCTTGTAAGTTTCAAGTATGTGCCAAAGAGGGATTTTTGCAAAAACCAAGTTTTAAGCACTCTTATGACCTCTAATCCACTTCTAAGCTTCATTACATGATATCACAACTTGCCTTGATCAGAATTATGCCAAGAATCACAAGATTTCATGCTTTGCACTTCAAGAAATTTTCAAAGAGGGAAAATGCAAAACATGTGATAACTCTTGATCCAAGTGTTGCAGATCCTCAAATCTCATCCAAGGGCCCTCCTTGAAGCTAGCTGAGGCAGGAGAAGCCTTGAAGCCAGCTCCAACCCGTGCCATGCTTATGGTACCATAACTTTTGACTTTTTGCAAAACAAGCCATACCAATCACAATATGCCACAACAACTCTCTGGCCAATCAGCATTGTTTATGCAAGCATCGTGGACCTCATTTCACATAACCTTGGAGCCTGAAACCTCACTACAATCAGATTGCCCAAAATTTCCCTAAAAATTCTCATTTTTAATTCTCTCAAACCAGCCACTAAAACTCAAAAATTCTTCCACCAATCATCTCATCATCCATAGAACAAAACCCAACCATTAAAATGGCCTGAATCACCACACACACAAACCTCCATTTCTGCTACATCAGAACTGGACCTCAAAAACTAGCCACTCTCAAAGCCTTTCAAGCATTTCATTAGCACCAGAGGGACAAGAGGAGGTATTTTGAACAAGAGAGAAGCTCTGAAGGTCCATATTTGAAGATCACCAGCACAGGTAAGCTCAAGAACAAAATCTTTCAGACCTTTAATTTCTTGTTATAGAATGAAACTACATGTTATGGGGATCACTTTGATGTTTTTAGAATCTAAAATAGTTGAGAAATAAGCATTTCATGAGCTTCTGAAATTTTTCCCAAAAATATGTTTTGATTCGATTCTCTCTGATTGTGTGATATAAATTGTGTTTGATGAGTGTTTTGAGTAGCATTTGATGTGGGGATCATTTAAGGGTGGTTTTGATGTTTAGATTTTGCCTATGGAGGAAGATGAGGTTTTGAGTGATCGGAGAAGATGACCGGAACACTGTTCCGGTCACCTGAGGGTCATTAGGGCTTAATTAGGGTTAATTAGCCAGGTTTGAATATGAGCCATAGGATTTGTGTTTCCCGCGCATGTTGGATGACTCAGATTGCTTCATTAAACCCTAATCCTTTTTAATTAGGTTTAATTAAATTAAATTAGCCATAAACAATCCCAGCCTTTCATTTGCGCACCAGTCAACCCAACCTTGAATCTGGACCATGGATCTTCTTTACTTTGCATTTTCTTTATTTTATTTGCATTTCTTTTGTTCTATTTATTTAAAATATCAAAATATTTTCTAAAATCATGAAACTTTGCATTTTCACTTTAAATATTTTTCTTAACTCAAAAACATTTTTTATTTTAATTTTTACATTAAAAAAGTATTTTTAAATCATTTAAATGTTTTATTTAATTAATTAATTGATTTTAATTAATTAAAAATGCATTTAAGTTTCTAAAAATCACAAAAAAAATCATGAAGCATTCTCATACATTTAGAAACATTTAAAAACTCATCACACAAATTTCTTTTTAGGTTTGATCACATTTTCACAATTATCTTTGAATTAGGGTTCATAAAAATCACATTTTTCTAACCCTAACTTGAAAAAATAATTTCTGATCAACCATGATGAGTTTGAACTTGATTCTTTTTGAATTGTTTCACATATTGCATATAGTATCTAGGTTATTTATCTCATAATTTTGAATTTCATATTCAATTTGATTTTCATTTTTCCTTTAGGATCACCCAAAAACCCTAGCTAACTTAGGAAATTCATAACTTTCACTAGGTTTAGCTTCTGAACTTCTCCTTTGGGGAGTGACCTTGTATGTGTTTAGGGTTTGTTTGAGTTCAATTTAAATTTTTTATCATGATGTATGCTTCTGTTTTGATCATGTGCATCTCATGTTGTCTTAAAACCCTAATTTCTCATGTTCATTTGCATCCATCTTTGCATATCATCATCATATGAACTTACCATGACATTCCATGCATTTGTATGACACCTTAGACATCCTAGGACATGCTTGAACATTTCTTGATCATTTATTCATTCATTTGGTATGCTTTTCATTCATTACATTTCATGAACATCCATGTGTTTTCAAGCTTCTTTCATGCTTCCTTTGCATCTCATCCCTTGTATGAACTTCCATAAGCATTATGTATGACTTTGCATCATCTCATGACACATTTGCATCATGTTTATACTTCTGTTTTTGGTCATTGCACTTTCATTTGTCTTATTTCCTTTTGTTTCATACCTTATGCATCTCATACTAACATTTTAAGGGGCTTATGGTAAGTTGTTTGGGATGTGGATTTGCCTTCACATCCCACCTCTTCTCATCTCTTCATATGCATTCTTTACTTGTCTTTAAAGTGAATCTAATTCACTTGTGATCCCTTTCTCATATCTCTTTCTCTTAGGTTACTTATCTTCTTCAGGAAGTAAGTAACCTATTCTCTTTCTCCTTCTTTTTTCATCTGCTTCTTCTTCCACGATGGTCTCCTGAAGATCTTTCTTTAAGCCTAAAAAACCATAGGAACATCCAAGCATGATAATTTTAGGGTTGTATATAGTCTCCCCTAGCCTTTTACCTTTGAGTCTCCTTGAGTCTTTATTCTCATCTCATAATCAGAGGCTAAACACTTAAAGCTTTAGGACTTTGAATTAGGGTTATGCCTGTATCTTTATCTTAGGATGGAGTGTATAACTTTAATCCTAAATGTTAAACCTTTGATTTGTTTACACCTCTTAATAAAAACACCAAAATAAATATTAATACTTAATCTTGTAACTTGGGCCTTACATTAGGGTTCCATCTCTTCCTTATGGTTAAGAGGGACTTACCCTAGTGTTTAATGGACAAGTCCCCCTCAAGATAAGTCTTACAAACTTAAAAATCACTTCTTAATCTCACCCTTTAATTAAAATCCACTTAATAAAGGCTTGTTATCTAATGAATTTAGTCCCTAACCATGGGTTAAGTTGAGGTATCTTCCTCAGCTTAAGTGTTCTCATCTGTCATCATTCTCTTAGGATGGTGTAATGAGTTCACTAATCCCTAATTAGAGATTAAACTCATTACTTAACACTAAACAAAAAACCCAAAAACATCTTAATAATTATCAAGTAGGTTAATGATCTTAATCCTATATCATCATGGTAATTAACATTGAGATGCTTATCTCACACTTAAGTAGGCTCATTATCCCTAATCAGGGAGGATATAATGAGTTTACAACCCTTGATTTAGGCTTAAGATCATTATCCTATGCAAAACACCAAAAACAATATAAAAAAAACTGAAAACACAAAAACAAACAATAATCGTCTCCTCCGGGATTCTTTTCTCATGACACTCATTCTATAAACGAGAACTTGCTTCTTCCGTCTAATGCAAGACAATTAGCACTCGAGCCAGACGAGTCATACACTTGAGCATAGACAAGTAAGCAGTTCACAACAAAAACACCCAGTCTCTTTGAGTCGAACTACGGTGTTCTGACTTCCTCATTGCACGAGAGGATACGTAGGCATAACTTAACAATTATCGAACAAAAGTCTCTTTGTCTTCCCCCTCTTTCAGCTTTCTTTTCTAAGCCTTAGTTTTGAGCACTTCACCCTTTCCTTTTTACACTGACACATTGTACATTCTCCTATAGCTTTTATACACAGTCAGCACATACACTACCCCTTTTAAGCACAATCAAGTAAGCGTGGATCCCGTCGAGTACGACGGACGATCTGGGTGCTAATACATTCCTAGGTCATAACCAACCCCCTTTCTCAGTTTCTTTGTTTCGCAACCGTCTTATCCATACCCTTCCAGGTTTATGCAACATTACCTTTCCTTCGGGATAAAAATGCATAGTTGGCGACTCTATTCAACCTTAAACTCCAACATCACCGACCGTCCGCGTCTGCACCGGGACGTGAAGTCCGGGGAGCGACAACATTGTTGCTAAAAACTTTTGTAATTTTGAAAGGGCCTTCCCATTTGGGTGACCATTTTCCTAAGGATCTAGTCTTTCGATCCATAAGTAATATGACTTTCCACACTAATTCACCAACTGAAGAGGCTTTCAATTTAACCTTTTTGTTGTAGGATTTCTCTATCCTCCTCTTCTACCTTTCTAATAATTATAAGGCATGAAGTCTTTCTTCGTCCAGGTCGAGCAATTCATATAGCATCATGACCCAATAGGTTTCAGCTGGGATCTCATGGTGCCTTTGAATTTTTGTGGACTGAAGATAAATTTCAAGAGGCAGAACTGCATCATACCCATAAGTCAGTCGAAACGGAGTTGTATTGGTTGCTTCTTTGGGTGAAGTTCGACATGCCCATAGGATTTGGTCTAATGTTTTGTGTTAATTCCTTGGCCTCTTACCCATATGCTTCTTAATCAAACCAATAATTATCTTATTCGCTACTTCGACCTGGCCGTTGGCCTAGGCATAATAAGGTGTAGATGTCAAAAGTTTAAAACCCATTTATGTGGAAAACTCTTGTATCTTTCGTCCCGTAAATACTGATCCTTGATCTGTGGTAATTGTTTCTGGGATGCCATATATATGATAGGTTTCTGAATAAACTCAATTACATCCTCCTGATCAACATTTGGTAATGGGATCGCTTTGACCCATTTGGAGAAATAATCAATCCCTACCAAAATGTACTTGTGATTCTTTGAAGATGTTGGTCGAATCTCTCCAAAAAAATCCAAATCCCATCCTCTAAAAGGCATAGGTTTTATTATAGATTGTAATTCACTTGCAGGCACGTGTTGGATGCCAGCGTGTACTTGACACTATTAACACCCTTTCAGCATAGCAGGCCAGTACACACCTTGTTGAAATAAGAGCCACTTCATTTTGTGGCCTACTTGATGTGCTCCACATGCTCCACCGTGGACCGTCGAAAGAGCTAAATATGCTTCATCCTCACTAAGGCATTTAAGTAATAGTCCTTCATCAGTCTTTTTAAATAATTTGTTTCCCAAAAAACATGGCTTAATGCTTGGTACTTGACTTTCCTTTCTGTCGAAGTTGTTGGGTTTTCTAGGTAGTCCATCAAGGGCTTCCTCCAATCTTTGTCACTTATGCTATCGACCATTAGTATCGCAAAGTTTTCTTTGTCAACATACCCCAAGCTTATTTTTTTCTAAGTATGATGGGGCTAAAGCTACTAACACAACTCTTCCCCTCACCTCAATTTCACTTTGTAATTTTTCATTTTAAACTTTATATCCTGATGTACTTTGAGCCAAGTCATTTGAGACTTGATTTTGTAGTCTGGGAATGTGTCGAAAGGTGACTGATTGATGTTTTTTCAACAGCCTATTTACTATTACAAAGTACATAATTAAATTTTCTTTTATGCATTTGTATTCTTTGGTGACTTGTCTTATTACCAACTCAGAATCTCCCATTATTTCGACATGAGTTGCCCCCAATTCCAACAATGCCTTAAGTCCGGCTATCAAAGCTTTGTATTCGGCTTCATTGTTAGAACAATGGCCTTTATTTTTATACTTGAGTGTTGTTGGAATTTTATCGGGAGAAATAACAAGTATTCCAACTTCGGTACCCTCTTTATGACTAGACCCATCGAAGTATAATTTCCATGGCTCAATCTCAAGATAATTTAAGGGACTCTCATTTAGAGAATGGTCGACTATAAAATATGTGACTGTTGCTCCCAGTATTTTCATCCTAGTACAAACGCGAAAGTGGCGCGGAAAAGGTAGAGTCGCCAGCCAGGCATTTTTATCCCGAAGGAATGGGAAAGGTAATGCTGCACAAACCTGAGGAAGAAGGAAAGGACAAGGTCCTGCGAACCAAAGATATGGGTTCGGGAGTCGGTTACGACCTGGGAAGGTATTAGCACCCCAGATCGTCCGTCGTACCCAACGGGATCCACGCTTGCTTGCTTGTTTCAAAGGAAAAGAAAATACGAGTGTTGCTGAATAAAACTGCTGACTGGAAGAAAAGGAATGGAAATGAGAAAGGAATTGGAAAAAATAATGGAATGAAAGTGGGAAATGTATGGAAAATAAAGAATGTGCTCGAACGGGCCCTACCCCGCTTCCTACGTACCTCATTGGGATAATGAGGATCAGAGTCGACGTAGTTCTCCTAACCAGGCGAGAACTATTGTTTGTGTTTTTTATGGCTTGAACTACGTATGTCTATGCTCAGGTGTTGCAGGCCCGTCTGATACGAGTGCGTTTACCGTATTGCATGCGAGACAAGTCGTCGCAAGTCCGCGTTCAGAATGAATGAGATGAGAAAGAGAAGTTCCCGCAGGATAGTCGCTTATTGTTTGTTTTTGTCTTTTATGAGAAACGTTTTGAATTTGTTTGTGAACATTCTCATACTAAGACCTATCCATCGTGGTAAATACTTACACCTCGCCCCGAAACAGGACGCGTATAAGTACTCCGCAACAAAATCTCATGGCGTATAAGAACATTCAAACTTTATTAGGTGTTTTATTGTTTTTATTTATGAGATGAGAAAGAAGGACTCAAGTTGCAAAAGGTAAAAACTAAGGGACTAAGACTCAATCCTAATTTTAGTTATTTATTCAAAGGTGGTCCTAATGGTTTGTAGGGTTCTCTAAACCTAATGAGAAAAGAATAGAATGCAACTTACTTCCTAGAGAAGTTAAGTTGACTCTACAAAAGAGGGGGAAATCCTACCAAACACAAGTATGAAGAGTAAAGGAAATTAAATGCAAATTAAATGCGTAAAGGAAGTAAAAGAATAAGTTGTAGGAAACTTACCTCAATCTTCCCCTCTATAAAACAAAGATTAGTGTGCATTTTTTATTTAAAATAATAAAGCAAACATACCCTAATTAAATCCTAATGACTCTCCTAATTCTTAGAGAACTAAAAAAATGCTAAGACAAAAAATACAGCACCTACTACAGCCCCTTAATACACAAAGAGCCATGAAAACAATGCATAATACAAAGCAGCTTTTTACAGCCAGCATGCAGCATGAAATGGTAGGTGTAAAAGATCAAATACAGCATGCAAACATAACAAACAACATACATTTTACAGCACCTATATGCAAAGTCAGCTGTGAAATGCAAAATCCAGATTTGATTATTTTCATTTTTTAATGCACAGACTCAATGAAACGTGCACTAAATTCATCATGAACATGCATTTGAACCTAAATCAACCCACACAATAAAATAACATGAACATTTTTGAGGAGGATTATGCAAGAATGCATCACATGATGGATTATGCAACAAGTATGCAAAGTATGGCATATGAACATAATGAGCATTGATCATGAATGTGCAATATGATAGCTCAAACCCAATGTCAAACTTAATGCAAAGTTCAGAATTGAATTGATGTAAATGATATGATCAAACATGCAACCAAATGTAACCAAATGCATATACATACATGATTATGTGAAATGCAACATACCTTGATATAATGAAATTCAAAATGACTTAATGCAATGTGAAACATGTAAGAACAAAATTCAACATGATTAATCACATTCCAAATGATGCATAAACATGGCAACAAAAATGCATGAAATCAAGCTATGCACAAAGGAATACAAAAACACATAACACGCAACATGAACAGAAACGCGTCGAAACGACTCGAAATGGGAGAATGAGCTACTGGAAATGGACTCAAATATTCCCAAAAATCAATACCTAAACATGTATGAACACTAAAGGCACTAGCAACATGAACGGACCTAAAACTGCACTATTTGTGGCTAAAACGCAAGCGTTAACCGGTTAACCAAATGGTTAACCGGTTAACACTGATCCAGAATGTGAAAAAAAGTTTAGAAATAAGTGCTTTTGGCCACAAACTCACTTCTAATGATCCCTAACATACCTAGGAACATGTTAACACTAATTTCTACTCAATTGGAGCTTATTTACACATGATAGAACCTATAACTATCAACACCTTAAATCTTAATCCATTAATAATCACAAATCGCAAGCAACACATAACGAAACGTAATCGATCGCAATCAACACGAAAAGTAATTAAAGAATGCCGAAATGGCGAGATGAAGAGAATAACTTAAAGAAGAAGTGATTTAGATTACCAGCCTATGAATCAGAGAAGTGCTTCGGTGAATGTTGCAAGAATCGGAGCTTGATCGAAGAGAAAACCGCGAAACCGCAAAATAAATGCGTTCTTGATGCGTGAACCTTCGTGCGCTTCCGATAAACCGAAATCCTCACAAAAATCAGTAGCTTCTTCGTCCATAATCCACAAACTAATGGAGGTTGGAGGCTAAGCTTCAAGATCTTCAAGTTTCAATGTGAAACTTGAAGAGCTTCTTCTAAAAGCTTTAGTGAAGAAAGGGAAAATGGAGGAAAAGTGAGAGGGAAAAAAGTGATTGTGAGAGAATGAAAAATTTGTGAATGAAAATTGTGTGAGGGTATCCCCTTTGGTTTGGATGAAAATGGATTAAATATGGCTTAGTTTTGGGGCCCAAAAATTAGGCTTTGGATCCAAAATTATGGTTTGGTAATGAGGTTAGGATCTAGCAATGGAGTTAAGTTTGGTAGTTAGTTAGGGTTAGGGTTGGAGAAGGAATATTCTAGAAGATGGTAGAACATGGTAGAAGTTTCCAAGGGAAATGGAGTGGAATTGAAAAGGAAAAACAAGAGGGAAAGAATGAAAAGAAGTGTGGAAAGAAAGTTGAAGGAAAAGTGGAGGGAAATGTGAAATCAACCACTTTTCAAATGATTTTTCTTTTGATTATTTTATGATTCCTCCATCGTTTCTTGACCAAATTCGAACCATAGGATCATTGTAACCCTAATTTCATGATTTCGATCTTAAAAGTCAGGAGTCGACCTTTTTTACCTAGCTCGGTTGCCGTTTCCCCGATTCCTCGATTTTCAGTCGTCTGGCCAGTCGAACCTCTTCCAAAATGAATTTGTGGACGTAGTTGGAAGCCTAGGCAGTTAACATAATATATAAGGCAACGAAATCCACTCTGAATCAAAACATCATGCAGAAGCCCAGTAGAAGTGAAACCCTAATTTGACCCTTTTCATCAGGAGATGTTGCACTGTTTGCCTCCTTCGATTAAACCCCATGTTTCCATGGCTTGTGGCTTCAAGTGAAGACTTGTGGGATGTTGTGAACCCTTTGCACAAGGTTGAGAAGCTTTGCGGCCCTTTGATTGCCTTGGTAATGCCTTCAGTTACTCCAATCATTGATCACATACCCATGCCTCAGCTATGCTACACATGATGCAATGTTTTTTTTATTATTTGTGAACTTATGTATGCTAAATGATATGCAAAATGTTGAGGACATGAGAGGGAAAATTTTGAGGTATTACAGCTGCCCCTATTCAATTATCTGTAGGCTTGAACGAATAATTGCGAGAGCTTTTAGACGTTTAAGGTATGAAGTGATTGAATACTTGAATAAAACCTGGAAATTTGAAATTTGTGGGTAATAAAATATGTTGGGAAGAATGCCATCCTCAAACGACAATTCTCAAAAGATCCTCGGATCTAACACGAAACCATCCTTGAATGGAGACGCAATGCTATACCAGCCTCAATCGATAACCGAAAACACAAAGACTGACCTCAGACAGACTTTACAAAAGAGACAAACTGACCTCAATCAATAAGCTCAAAATGGTCTATCATCCTCGAATGATAGCCATAACAACAAGACCAATCTCAGAAGGACTTGAAGAAAAAAATGCCATCCTCGAATGACAACTCACAAAAGATCCTCGGATCTAACACGAAACCATCCTCGAATAGAGACGCAATGGTATACTGGCCTCAGTCGATAACCAGAAACACAAAGAATGACCTCAGACATACTTTGTAAAAGAGACAAACTGACCTCAATCAATAAGCTCAAAATGGTCTATCATCCTCGAATGATAGCCACAACAATAAGACCAACCTCAGAAGGACTTGAAGAAAAGAATGTCATCCTCGAATGACAACTCACAAAAGATCCTCGGATCTAACACGAAACCATCCTCGAAAGGAGACGCAATGGTATATCGGCTTCAGTCGATAACCAAAAACACAAAGACTGACCTCAGACAGTCTTTACAAAAAAGACAAACTGACCTCAATCAATAAGCTCCAAAATGGTCTATCATCCTCGAATGATAGCCACAACAACAAGACCAACCTCAGAAGGACTTGAAGAAGAGAATGTTATCCTCGAATGACAACTCATAAAAGATCCTCGGATCTAACACAAAACCATCCTCGAATGGAGACGCAATGGTATACCTGCCTCAGTCGATAACCAGAAACACAAAGACTGGCCTTAGACAGACTTTGCAAAAGAGATAAACTGACCTCAATCAATAAGCTCAAAATGGTCTATCATCCTCGAATGATAACCATCACAACAAGACCAACCTCAGAAGGACATGAAGAAAAGAATTCCATCCTCGAATGACAATTCTCAAAAGATCCTCGGATCTAACACGAAACCATCCTCGAATGGAAACACAATGGTATACCGGCCTCGGTCGATAACCAGGAACACAAAGACAAAAGGACAAGACGGGATGGGATCGTTGTACATAAACGAGAGCCCCGGCCAATAGGACCGTTGTACTAAACGAGAACCTGCGACGCGACTGTTGTACCAAACAAGATGCGTAATGGGTGACAAACATTGATCTGAAAAGACAAGGATGTCTGAAAAATGATATTGGTATCCTTTGCACGGAGTACTTCAGGTTGAGAAGATTTTATAGGTCGTATGTAATATACCTCAAAACTGGCCCATGCTTGCATGCCTATGTTTGAATTTATGGCGTAATGCTCCATGATGATGTCAATGCTACGCTTTAGAGGATGCACATGCAACGATGATTATGTGTATGCAAAATGCAAAGAGATCTCCCGATAAGGAGACTGCAAGTATCCCAGATGGCTTGACTAGGGAGAAACGATGATCACTGCACTGATCTGATCCATCCTGATGAGGAGGAGACAACTCTACGGGGAATGTTGTCAATGATACACCGGCTCTGAACAACCGCCATTGCCAAAAATAAATTGGACTTTGAGATGGGAGAGCCAAGACCCTGCTGGAGATGGACCCTTCTTGAACTCTAGTGGGGAAGTGGAGACCTCCTAACTTGGCTGGGAACCAGAGGCATGACACTGCTGAGGAAGCAAAATGCTGGGGAGGAAAGACACTCCTTGTACTACTGGGAATTGCCCCTGTATTTGAAGGAAAACTTCTGCTTGGGGAGGACACCCACATTCTGCTGCCTTGCTGGGAGAGATTTCAACTTCCAACTTCACTGGGGATGATTGGAGACACCCTGGAGAACACATGTTCTTGTTCAAGCATAAAGAAATGCTCTTCCTGGGAATCTACGTTTAGCTCTGTTAGCAACACCTGTACTTGTACATGCATAAACACAATCGATAGTGCCTGCAACATGGAGAGTTTGTTTGGGACCTGTATGCCCCAAGCTCATAGCATGAATCATTATCTGGGCCTCTTGACACCCTTTCAGAGTTGTATTAAATGTTTTTGTCCTCTTGCATGAGTTAGAAAGCATTTAAATGTTCACAACACAATATAAATCACAATTTGCTGGACGTTTTTGCAATCAATCAATGCTAGATGAAAAACAAAAACGAGAAGCAAATGGTCACGAGTTGACCGAAATTGAATTTTTATTGATTCGAAAAGATGGCCATGAATAGGCATTACAAAGGAAGCAGTTCCCTGGAAAGAGGTAATAGCCAAAAAGGAAAGCAAACTATCCTATTGGCAATGTAAGAAGTGGATCTCATCAAATTTCAACCCAGTTATGACTCGTATATCTTTGAGACGATCCACTCGCTCTACCCCTTGGGAAAGGTAATTGAACTGATCTTCAACCCTTAGAATAACCTCAGGTGCAGATAGGTTACGGATTTCGCAGATCGCAATCGTTTGTGTTAGTCCCTCTTTTGCGTGGATCGCCCTTTCGGGTTTTCAATCCACCGGGATACCCCTTTTTGCCTGAGCTGTCCGATGCAACTTTTCAACTCAGCGGGTGTACTTTTTTTTGCAAGAATTCCCTAACTTTTTCCCGAGCCTTTTATTCTGTTTTTGGCTCGCCGGGATGCCCAATTTTGCTTGGATATTTATTCTGTTTTTATCCAACGGGTCCTTTTTACACGAAGTATTTTCTTACTGCGTCTGCGTTGACAGGGGATTGGAAGTCCTCTCCATCCATGGTTGTCAGCATCAAGGCTCCACCTGAGAACACCTTTTTAACCACAAACGGTCCTTCATAGATAGGTGTCCACTTGCCCCTGTGATCGTTAAAAGGAGGAAGAATCCTTTTCAGCATCAAGTCACCTGGTATGTACCTCTGTGGTCGTACCTTTTTGTCAAAAGCCTGCTTCATCCGCCGCTGATACAACTGTACATGACATACAGCTGCTAGGCGCTTTTCTTCAATGAGGCTCAATTGATTATACCTGGACTGGAGCCACTCAGCTTCATCTAGCTTAATTTCCATCATTAACCTCAACGAGGGGATTTCCACTTCAATTGGTAGGACTGCCTCCATACCAAACACCAGTGAGAACGGGGTTGCCCCTGTTGAAGTACGCACTGACGTTCTATACCCATGCAACGCAAATGGTAGCATCCCATGCCAGTCTTTGTATGTTACAACCATCTTCTACACGATTTTCTTGATGTTCTTGTTGGCCGCCTCGACGGCGCCATTCATCTTCGGGCAATATGGAGAAGAGTTGTGATGCTCTATTTTGAAATCCTGACACAAGTCGGCCATCATCTTGTTGTTGAGATTAGAACCATTATCAGTAATGATTCTTTCAGGAATTCCGTACCGGAAAATGATGTCTCTTTTAATAAACCGGGCTACCACTTGTTTAGTGACATTGGCATAAGATGCCGCTTCGACCCACTTTGTGAAGTAGTCTATAGCAACCAGGATGAAACGATGACCATTGGAAGTTGTCGGTTCTATCTTGCCAATCATATCAATGCCCCACATGGCGAACGGCCATGGTAAAGACATGACACTCAAAGGATTCGGAGGCACATGGACCTTATCGGCATAAATCTGACACTTGTGACATTTACGGGAGTATTTACAACAATCGGATTCCATGGTGATCCAATAATACCCCGATCTCAACAATTTCTTGGCCATAGCATGTCCTCCAGCATTGGTACCAAAGGAGCCTTTATGAACCTCTTGCATCAACAGGTCTGCTTCGTGTTTATCCACGCATCTGAGCAGAACCATGTCGAAGTTTCGCTTGTATAGCACACTATCTTGATTCAAGAAGAAACCTCCTGCCAATCTTCTGAGGGTCTTCTTCTCCTTACTGGATGCCCCAGCCGGGTATTCTTGAGCCTTCAAGAATTGCTTGATATCATGATACCAGGGTTTTTTATCTTCACCACTATCAACTGCAAAGACATAAGCAGGTCTTTCAAGACGAGAGACCATGATTCGAGGCACAAAATTCTCTTGACAAACTTTAATCATAGACGACAAAGTTGCCAGAGCATCAGTGAACTGATTTTCCTCTCGAGGAACATAATTCAACTTGACTTTGGTGAAGAAAGTTAACAGCCTCCTGACATAATCTGGGTAAGGAACCAAGTGAGGTTGATGAACTAGCCATTTGCCATTGACTTGATTCACCACCAGAGAAGAATCTCCGAAGATCTTGAGGTCCTTGACTCGCAAGTTGATTGCCTCTTTGACCCCCATGATGCAAGCTTCATACTCTGCCTCATTGTTAGTGCATTCGAAAGTTAACCGAGCAGCTAAAGGTGTATGGACCCCTTCTGGTGAGATGATAACGACACCTACTCCACTTCTATTCATGTTCACAACTCCGTCAAACATCAACTTCCATTTAGATTCAGGGGCTGGCCCCTCCTCCAGAAGTGGTTCTTCGTAGTCTTTCAACTTGAGGAACATGACGTCCTCATCCGGAAACTCGAACTTCATGGGTTGATAATCATCGATTGGCTGCTGAGCCAAGTATTCCGACAATACACTTCCTTTGATTTCCTTTTGCAAAGTGTAATGTATATCATACTCTGTTAGTATCATCTGCCATCGGGCTACCCGTCCTGTCAAAGTCGGCTTCTCGAAAATGTATTTCACAGGATCCATCTTGGAAATTAAGAGAGTGGTGTGAGTCAGCATGTACTGTCTTAGTCGGCGAACAGCCCATGCCAAAGTGCAACAAGTTTTCTCGAGTAGTGAGTAGCGTGTCTCACAATCGGTAAACTTTTTGATAAGGTAATAAATGGCGTGCTCTTTTCGACCATACTCATTTTGCTAACCCAACACACATCCCATCGATCCTTCAAGCACGGTAAGATACATGATCAAAGGTCTCCCTGGTACTAGAGGCATGAGAATTGGAGGTTCTAGTAGGTACTCCTTGATTCGGTCAAAGGCTCGCTGGCAGTCTTCATTCCATTTAATGGCCTGATTCTTCCTCAGAAGCTTAAGGATGGGCTCACATGTGGCTGTTAGGTGAGATATAAATCGTGCAATATAGTTTAGTCTCCCTAAGAAACCACACACTTGCTTTTCAGTCTTTGGCTCAGGCATCTCCTAGATGGCTTTTACTTTGGCTGGATCAACCTCAATTCTAGGCTCACTAACAATGAAGCCAAGTAGCTTGCCGGATCGGACCCCGAAGGTGCACTTATTCGGATTCAACCTCAATCTGAACTTTCGGAGTCTGTCAAACAACTTTGCTAGATTACCCAAGTGATCCTCTTCTGTTTGGGACTTTGCTATCATATCATCAACATAAACCTCAATTTCATGATGAATCATGTCGTGAAATAGCATCACCATCGCCCGTTGATAAGTGGCTCCAGCATTCTTCAAGCCAAATGGCATAACTTTGTAACAGAAGGTGCCCCAAGGTGTGATGAAGGTTGTCTTTTCCATATCATCGGGAGACATCTTAATCTGGTTATAACCGGAAAACCCGTCCATGAAAGAGAACACGGAAAACTGAGTAGTATTATCAACGAGCACATATATGTGAAGCAGAGGGAAGTCTTCCTTGGGGCTAGCCCTATTCAAATCCCTGTAGTCTACACACATCCTGACCTTACTGTCTTTCTTAGGGACCGACACAATGTTGGCAACCCACGGAGGGTAACTGGTCACGGCCAAGAAACCAACATCAAATTTCCTTTGTACTTCTTCTTTTATTTTGATTTCCATATCAGGACGTGTGCGCCTCAACTTCTGCTTCACTGGAGGACAGTCTTCTCTAAGAGGCATCTTGTGTACCACAATGCCAGTGTCTAAACCATGCATATCTTGGTAGGACCATGCAAAGACATCAACATACTCTCGAAGCATAGCAATTAAACGAGCCTTGACAAATTCTTCTAATGCGGCCCCGATCTTGACTTCTTTCTTGTCTTCTTCGGTACCCAAGTTTATCACTTCGACGACTTCTTCGTGCGGCTGAATCATCTTCTCCTCCTGTTTAAGCAGTCTGGCCAATTCTTCAGGTAGTTCGCAATCCTCTTCACCCTCCTCATCGGCTTGATAAATTGGATTGTCAAAGTCATACTCAGCCATAACAGGGTCGTCATTGATAAGATCCGGTGATGAGCACCTACATGAATGGTGATTCATGCAAGGCTTTAGAAAGAGCTTGAGAAAATGAGAAACATTGCCATTTTAAAACTTTTCTTTCTGTTTGAAAAACAAAAGCAAAAAATGAAAGACAAAGAACAACTTGGATGAATGCGAAACGTCAGCTTTATTTATGATTATGAATTGTGTTAGGAACAAAAGAACCCTTACAAAAATCTACTATGCCCCGGGCAAGACATAGGGCTTGAATACATGAAAGAGAAAAAAACTAAAATTATTACTCTTCGAAAGAGGTGATTGAGATAAGCCTTTCTGATGTCCAATTGCTAAGTTGAGTCCCTGGAACAGCAGGCCTGATCCACTCATCTAAGTCACAGTCACTACCAACTGCATCATCTTGCACGACACTGACTTTTCCATAATCCACCACTCCTGCGCTCATGAAAGTAATCAGGCCTTGACGACCTCTAGCACTCGGTCCAGCTGATGACTACCCAGGATGGTAACCAATTCCGAACATATCTTTCTTTTCTGGCACTTCTACTGGACTGCCCCAGCCTTCTCGTATCCCAGATTCTACCACCTCAAGAGCTTGCTTATAAGAGGCTATGGAAACCCCCTTCTTTTGTTCTTCAAGAGAAGCTGCCACTGCGGACGCTTGTTCAGTTTTCAGGGGCTCAAAAGCCTAGCAGGAAGTTTCAACTATTTCACCATCCATCTCCACATACTTGAATGAAGCCAGATGACTAATAAAAATGTCTTCTTCCCCACTAACAGTTACAATTTGACCCTCCCAGACGAACTTTAGCTTTTGATGAAGTGTGGACGATATTGCTCCTGCCGAATGTATCTAAGGTCTTCCAAGCAAACAACTGTATGCAGGCTGTATATCCATTACGTAAAACGTGGTATTGAAAATTTAAGGACCTACTTTAATTGGTAACTCCACCTCCCCGAACACTGATCTCCTCGACCCGTCAAATGCTCTAACCACCAGGTCGCTAGGCTTTAGAACCACTCCATCATAATTCAACTTCATCAATGCCTTCTTGGGCAGAACATTCAACGATGATCCGGTATCTACCAACACGTGAGAGAGTACTGCACCTTTACATTCTAAAGAGATATGCAATGCCTGATTATGAGCACGCCCTTCAGATGTTAGATCCATGTCTGTAAAGCCTAATCTGTGACTGGAATTTACACTAGATACCACCGCTTCCAATTGATTTACTGAAATATCCTGAGGCACATACGCCTTGTTCAGAATATTCAAGAGAGCCTTCTTGTGGGAGTCAGAACACATCAGCAAGGACAGGATGGAAATCTTCGACGGAGTCTGCTGCAGATGGCCACAATCTTGTAGTCGCTCTTTTTGATAATTCTCAAAAATTCTTCAGCTTCTTTTTCAAAGGTGACATCTGGATCAGTTACTGGTGCGGGCTCGTTGACACCCACTGGCTGCTTCCCTCTTGCTTTAGCCTGGGCTTCTGCGGTGTCTTTGGGTGGTATCACATTATTTCTTAGTGTCTCCGACACAAATAACCTTCCACTTCTAGTAAAGCCCCCTACTCCAACGTTTTCTACTTGAGCTGGGGTCGTACTAAACATGGCCAACTCTTGCTTCTGGCCGTTACAGTATACTTCGCCACCATAATTCCAGGGAATGGCTCTATCGCTCTGATACATTACTGGTCCTGCAGTGGTGATGGTTATCGGTGCCACTCTTGCATGTGGAGGAACTTGAGACGGATCAAATAAGATGGTTACTGTAGAGACTTCGCTTTCTTTTACAACCTTGTCAAACTGCAACACTCCTTCATTAATCATGCTCTGGATACCTGCTTTCAACTGCTCACAACCATTTGTAACTTCAGCACATCCTGGACAATCAACTCCACACCCAGGAAAAATACCCTTTTGTGACAAGCAAACTTTAACAACACTCAACGGAGTCTGCAAGTCTTTGACATCGTGCACCAAGTTTAAATTTTCCCCTTCATCAACTGCCCCAACTGTACCTCCGTGAGGAGGCATGGGGTTCTGAATTACATTAGGAGTAGGAGCAAAGTTGATTGCTTTAGAATCCAGTAGGTCTTGAACAACATGCTTCAGTGCTTTGCAGTTCTCCGTGGTATGCCCGGGAGCTCCGGAATGAAATTCACATCTGGCGTTTGTATCATAACCCTCGGGGACTTGGCCCGACTTCGGGGGTTGTAGAGTTCGGAGTTGAACCATTTGAAGCTATAGGAGATTCTTCAAAAGTTGTGAATAGGACATCGGCGGAGCTTCGAAATGTCTTTCTCTGGGCTTCTGGGGGTAATATGGATGAGGAGCTCTTTGTTGATACCCTTGTTGGCGTTGTTGTTGTGGTTGTTGGACTTGCTGTTGAACAGGTTGAGCTGATATAGTGACGGGGGCCACTTGCTGATAAAACCCTTTGTTGCTTCCTCCCCTTTGCGCATACACTACCCTAGTCTCTCCTTCTCTTCTCTTCACGAAGGGCTTCTTGCACCAGAACTCGAAGCACCCCCGTTCTGA